>CM046858.1:4353528-4998653 GCA_025617745.1 Heliocidaris erythrogramma
ATACGCAGTCTGACACTGTAAATTTCAGACTAAATTAGGAGACCAAATAAATAATATTCTTGTGTCAATAGGGTTGTTAAAGCGTCTTTTGCCTGGGTCATTTCTGATGTCGGGGCTATAGCAACTCATTGCCAGTGTTTCATCCCTAATTTAGGGGGTGGTGCCAACATGACTGATATAGCCTGCGCAGTTCTGCCTAATTATCATTTCTCTTTTCAGCGTCTCTATTTTCTTTCAATGTCTCTCTATATCACAAAGATCCTTTTGTCTTCTTCTTCTTCTTCTTCTTCTTCTGCTCCTTCATCTTGTTCCATCTGCTCTCGTTCTTGTTTTCCTTCTTGTTCTCTTCTTCGACCCATTTCTACTGTTGTTGTTTTTTCTTCTTCTCCTCCTTCTCCTTCCTTTGTGTCCCTTATTAAAACAAAATTATCTGTTAAGTTCTTGTGCTGATTTGACTTTAAGATTTCCGCATATTATAGAAATCAACTCATTTCAAATTTAACTTATTATTTAACCGCACAAGACGGGCTTTCGAAATTAATTTTGTATTCATAACCTGAATCTCAATTCAGCTATGGACTCCATTATAGGCCTGAATTGTAAACATCTTCAAAGTGGAATGATTTGACATCATTTCCTACCTCTTCTTGTAGAGTATGTGAGTCTTTGTACTTACTTTATTGAATTTCTTTCAGCTTAAAAACTGAGAACACGTAAAGAATTAAATCATCATTAAATTGCATATTGATAAAGTGCCATCGCAGTTTATTTTCTTCTGAATGCTAAAGAGAAATCAATCATTTCCTGTTAAGGTCTTTATCATATCAATTTGAAACTATTCAGCGATTAACACAAAAGCACCTAATATTATTCTGCTTTCAGAATATTTGGAAACTAGAATGGTTAAGCTTTACTCAAAAGTGTCCTCTACTTTCAAGTTATGTAACATTTATTACTAGACACTTTTAGTATACCCTTTCCGCAAAGATATCGAGCGGGTTTTTATGAGCATTTTCCAGACCCCTGGGGCAACTCATAACAACGTTTGAAGTTCGTTTGAACAACCGTGCAAAGTTAAAAACGACAAAATTATCTTCTACGATTGGATTTCGAACCAGAAAGAGGACTGTCTTTTGCACAGGAACGCCTGTGCATATACACCGGCAGCCCCAAAACAAATTGAACGTAATTGGAAATGTTGTGGCGGATTTCCAAAGCCAGCGGGCCGTTCCGCCGCATTTCAATCGTAGAATTCATTTCGTCTCATTTTAACGATTTCTAACTATGCCCGTTAAACTAACCCACCTGTCTTCAAACGTGCGATTCCACAATTCACTTCGTAGTATTTGCCTTAGAAATCGATAGAAAAAGGTGCTTATTTCCGACGGCATATAGTACGATGCCTATGCAGGGCAAACGAACGGTATATCAGTTACATTTCTGATATCGTTTGATTTGCATTGTCACGATGCCTGTTTCGCCCGCCAAACCATCATGACCATGGACCTGGGGGCTTGCGAGTCTCGCGGCGCCAGGGGGAGCAAGACGCCACGAACTCCCCGGAGAGGGATGCCTTTCAATGTGGCGTTAGCTTAGCCGTCCTCTGAGCGCGACCGCTTTTGAGAAACGCTGGTCGCTCCAGCGAACCTCGCTTTGGATGGTCACACGCCGTCCAAGTTCCATATTTATCTTTTTTTTTTCAGAAGTTAAAGTGCTCTTAACTCTCTTCTATCTTTCGTTTGTTGTTATGGTGTAGGATGGGGATATAAATTTAAAGGTCACATTTATGAACAAAAATAAATACGGTACCTGGTTTCATTTGGAAATGGTTTAATTTCATGTTGTGATATCATGTTAGATTTTTGTATGCCTTAAACTTCTGCTCTTTAGACGATCCTATGCATTTAATTCTTATTTTTCATTTTCTTCTCCTTTTCTTCTTAATATAAATATGCTATAGTCATTTAGAATAAACCATTCATTTTTATTTTTTTCTCCTTTGTTCTCATTATCATCATCTCGTTCTTTTCTGTGTGTTTTCTATTCTTCGCATGCGCTCAGTTTCCTTGTGTACAAATGTTTCCTAAAATATGACACGACTTTCAGGTCACTTATATTTTTAGAAAATAACCAAATTCAGAAGTTGTCAATGCGATGTTATAAAGTAACTTTGCCAAATGTGGTGTATACAAAGAGAGGGAGAAAGAGAGAGAAGGGGAGAGAGAGAGAGAGAGAGAGAGAAAGCGATAGAGAAAGAAATGTGTAAATTCATATGCAGAATATAGAAATTCTGGCGACTAACAGTTTCGTTTCAGAGAAATAAAAACGATGTTAAACATGCGACGAATATAAAGTAATTCACTTTGCTTCCTTTTCAAACAATTTCCCTAACCATAATGAAGCAATTTTCTCTTTCAGAAAATAAAAGCAAAACTTCCAAACAAAATAAGTTCCGTGTAATGAAAGTAAAATTCGTCTCTTTTGGCTGCATTGGTTTTACGTCCATTTTGTCAAAATATGACTTAATTATCTTTTTAATTATCGACTTTATTAAACAAAAATATTCCACAAGGTGTTAGTTTTCTTGATTATGATATTATTAATTTCGTGTCCATCACATTTCTAAAATCAAGTTTTAATCTACTGCACGCCTGTTGCCTTTAAATGGCCTTGACACGGAGTTAGATTCATAAGACTTCCACATTATTATGACATTAACTTTTCCTTCTTGAACAAAGATAGGAATAGCCAAATTTTATCATGAAAACTGAAAAGAGATGGTAACAATAGTAAAACTATTTGTTTCATAACCCCCCCCCCCCCCAAAAAAAAAAAAAATCAAGAAAAGAGGACATGACTTTTGTATTCTGATATTATTATATCAGATTTATGACGTTCAAGTGATATAATGTATCAGGTAAAAATAAAAATGCACCTTAGATTATTCAATAAAAATCCCCTCCAACCAGGCCTTAGAAGATGCTTGTCTTCAGTTCACCCTCCTCTGCATCTCTCCCCGATGGACCGGCGCACATTAGATGGTATTATGATGCCCTCAGCTGGGAGTACGTCTATAATTACGAGCTGTCATTCGTCATTTATCCATAATTAAAATTAGTACATTGTCATTGATTAATAATCTGCACTGTAAGAAATGTAAGGTAAAAAATACCGGCATGAGGGTAATTATATGCCAAACTCGGTGATATTTTGCCCCATTTGTAGTCAAAAAGGTGATCGCGAGTAGGCAAACATTGCCTAGTATATAGGCCTATATTTGCTCGAAGTTGTTAAGACACAATCATTGCACTGCATGTTGGGCATTTATTTTGTTACCCAGTTTTAACAGTTTGTATCAGTGCCGTCGATCCCAGGGGGACGGGGGGGGGGGGGGGGGGGGGGGGGAGCAGGAGTAGTTGATTTCCATAATATTTTCGGAAGTTAGTGAAAATCCTATTTGGGCGTATACCTGTACGATTGATGCATTTCTTCCCCTCCCCCATCATGGATTTGGATCGACGCCTCAGCCCAGAATTGTTATTATAGCAATATGAATAGTGAAAGCAGTGGCTTCTTGTTTGAATTTCAACGCTGACATCTGAAAGCATTCTATCTCTTCGCTGGAATTTCAGGCTTTCAAAGCTCAAATTTCGAGATTTCTTTCCCCTTCGAATATCTTTAGATTACAATTACCGATCAGGTGTGATTTTTTACCCATTGTATAATCTACCCACCATTTTGATGGCATTATGTTTTTAGAGCTAGAAATGTCAGGCGGTAAAATTCAAACAAAATGTAGTGAAGCCTTATGTCATCACATTCTAGCCCTTTTGGAATTAAAACAAAAACAAAAACACAAAATGCTGATAATCCTTTTCTAGAGTTAGGGATTGACAGCTCTTCTCACGGATGGGAAGCTGTATTATGTGTACTAAGTAGATGTATGTCTTTCGAAGTGGACAAAATAAAGGGGGAATGGATATACTGCTTGATCTCAAAACAGTAGCTGGCGCTGTTTACTTTTCCTGATTTGCGAAGTTGATGATTATGTAATGTATAGACTGATGACGGTGGAAAGCCTTTTATTTTTGATGACAGCAACATTTTCATTAGGACATCTGAAAATGTCTTTATGTCTTTATTTTGCTTACTTGTCACATATTTCTCGGACTTGTGTCCCCCCCCCTCCTCCACTGAAGAGGTGAAGTAGAAGAAGAAGAAGAAGAAGAAGATGGTAATGATGATGATGATGGTGGTGATGATGATGTTGATGTTGATGATGTTGGTAATGATGATGATAATGATGATGGTGATGATGATGATGATGATGATAATGACGGTGGTGATGATGATGATGGTGGTGGTGATGATAATTTGATGAGGATGACGATGTGATGATGGTGGTGATGATAATTTGATGAGGATGACGATGTGATGATGGGGGGATCATGATGATGTTGGTGATGATGATGGTGATGATGATGGTGATGATGATGATGATGATGATGATGGCGATGATGATGATGGTGATGGTGGTGATGATGATAGTAGTGATTAAGGTCACTGATGGACGATTTATGATCATGATCATGGAACGGTACTCGGAACGTGGATGCAGTCATGGGCTATAGCCTGCAGGAGCATTGTTTACCACTGATGTTGACTAATGTGTATACGTGTGTCATCCAGGTTTTTTTTTCTCTTTCTTTTTTCCATTCTACCAAGTTAACCGTAAATTAATTAATATGTCTATGATTTTAACCCGGCACTTCTCCCCCCCCCCCCCCCCCTCTCTCTCTCTCTCGTTATATAATACACACACCCTTTTGATGGCATTATGTTTTTAGAGCTAGAGATCTCAGGCGGTAAAATTCAAACAAATAATTTGTTGTGAAGCTTTGGCCATCACATTCTAGCCTGTTTGGAATTAAAACAAAAACAAAAAACAAAAACACAAAATCATAGTTGCCAGAGTTAGCAGAATTCTGCTTTTTAGCAGAATTTTTACCGCTTTAGCATTTAGCATTATTCTTAGCAGAATTCGACCTATTCTAGCAGAATGTTAGCAGAATTCTGGTATTTGGGGGATTTTTGCCTGTCAGAGAATTTTGGAGTATTTTTGAGTAAAAAGGTTTAGCAGAAATTTTCGTTGCTCTTTAGCAGAATAGTATTTTTCTCGCTGGCAACACTGCACAAAATGCTGATAATTCTATATAGTCTCTTCGCCATTCGATTGATGCCTCATCAACTCAGGCTCACAAAACAAGCCTGAATGCCTGACCATTGCCAAGTTCGCAATTCCGAAAATCAACTTTTTGTTTTCAGCCCTAAATTCTGCATTTAAGAAAGTTATGCTGGAGATCTATTGCAGGTCTGCCTATATGATTGATTATTGCTTTCAGAATTTATATATCCCAAGTGATGCTGTGTGTGTATTGTTTTTTTTTTCCTATTACACACGTCTTGTCTTGTCTCTTTACTGCTATATATGTATATATGTATACATAATTGCATACATGTATTTCTTAATTCTCTCTGTTATTGGGGAACCTAGTTTTAACAAGCTGTGCTTTTCCTTAGGTTCTCCCATGATACTGCCTTTTTCTATTGACTAAATGTAATTTTTTCACTTTTGACTATATGTACATTGGAATTGTTATTTGATTATGATATCTGTATAGATTCGAAATTTTGAACGATGTATGCTCACCAATATGGCAGATTTCTGCAGTATTATGAAATAAATTCATTCATTCATTCATACCCCCACAAATAACCCAAGGGCCAGGTACGTATTACAGCAGTATTATCCGTGTAGAAGCCCAAGGCTGTGACCTGTGTGATAGCTCTGCGATGAGAGCGCGAGTGTCGTGTGTACGTGACAAAGGATCAAGGCGGACATAGATTTGCTGAACACGGTATTATGGCACGCCATTTATGATAGTAACGAGCGTATATTCGATAATCGATTTGATTCCTAAAACCCCATTTAAAATATTTTTTAAAATGCTATTATCTAATTATAAGATACGAACGTGTCATTAATTTCATAAGAAAATCAAAACCATTCTAGAAATATTAAAATAGTAATGCCCGGTTCGCTTTGCAAGCGGTTTGCCATAAATTTTCAGCATATCATTTGACAGCAAATATGGCGGATGATCGCAGTTCGTCCAGCGAGAATGATGATGTCCCTGATGAAATCTCACCGAGCCGGGAGGAGAATCGCAAACGAAAGCGAAGGAAAGGAAACGTTGATTATCAATTCAATGGACTAAGTGAGCTCTCCTTCAAAGAACAGGTCGTTTTAATCAAGAGTTATTTGAAGGAAAAGGCCTACCCGCCGGGATGCTCGCAGAGTTTTCGGAGGAGCCTTCGCCGCCGCACCAAGACCTTTCGGCTGGACCCCGACGCTGAGGATCGTCTCCAGTACGGGAAATTAGAACATGGGCTGCCCAAACCAAAATGGCTTGACGTTGTCGGTGATCCGGGTGAGCAGAAGAATCTTATGACTACAAATCATATCAGCGAGGAAGATGGTAAGAATAATACTATAAGGTAAAAGTAAAACTCATAGTTTTCATAGTTTGGAAATCTTGGAATCAAACAAAAAATGAAAAACAAATCAAAAATTTAAACTAAACCAAAAAAAAAACAAGATTAAAGTCTAACTTTAGAACAAAATTAAGACTTCTGACTTGTAAAGAAATATGAAATGAAATTAAAGTCATTTACATTTAATAATTTAGTGGAGAATATGATGTGCTTGACTGTAGGGAGTAAACATGGTCAAGTTTCTTATTGGCCATAGTGTGGTAAAAATGAAGCATAAATCATGGTCTGACTTTGTTAGTGGTGATTGTAGATATGATATTGCACACTTGCAGAAGATTTGACAGGATTACTATATACATGTACACTGTAAGTCTGTTTGGCATATTATGTTGTAAGGCTTTAAATTCCTTGCCACGTAAAAGGTAATATGGAGAGCAGGCAATGCCGGGTTTTGCGGGTAGACTTCCTTTTGTGACAGCCACCCAAAATGAAAAAATATATAGAGGTCTAAAATAGGAAGCTAAATATATTTAGCTCTATATCTATCTATATATTCAAGCATTACTTTTAGGAATGAATTAAGAAATTGTAGCCTTTAATATATTTTTTATTGCAGAAAAGTTTCTAAAGAATTGTACAAAGATTGTTTTGAGGTGTCTACCGTACCCTTAAACCAAACCCTCAGCAGATTTTTTTTTAAAGATGTTGACCCGGCCTTTTTTATACCATGCTGAAAATGGAAGCTATCATTTTATCATATTAATTTCCTTGACACATTCTCTAATGACATGTTCATCTTTTAATACATCACTATTAGTCTTTTTTTTTACCTGAAATGTAGTGGCTTTATCCAAAGGGTTAATTTTAGATTAAAAACTTAAACGTCGTTACGTCTTTTGCACTGAGTCTGAAAGAACTTGCAATTAAATCCAATGGAAATGTGTGAAAGTGAATAGATGAAAAATGACAGCCTTAAACCAGTAGCACTCACTCAGAGATTGTCAATATTTTGTTCCATCACAGGTCACCACCTTGGCCGTGACATCACCCACAAGAAGGTCACAGATCGGTACTACTGGCAGACGGTCGGCCAGGACTGCATCAACTTTGTGCGGAACTGCACCGTATGTCAATCCAACACAACCCCTAGAACCAAGGAAAGCACATCGGTTGGATGGAGTCCAGCAAAGTCTGGCCGTGTTCAGTATGGTTCAGGAGTTTGGAAACAGGTAGGTCAACGCTTCACTGGGGAGCGTTTCATCAAGTGTCTTGTCAGTGATTTTGACTGACAAATTTGCTCTCAGCCAATCAGATGCAAGGATTTCAGTAGCTTATAACAGTTGTCAGTAAAAATCACTGACAAAACACTTGATGAAACCCTTCCCAGTATGTTTTTATTTATTGAAAACACATATTCATGCAAACTGTGTTAAGAAGAGCAGAACTACATGTAATGACAATTGTTATTTTTTCCTCATTTGTACCATTGTCAGTCAGATTTGCAACCTACCAGTATTGCCGATATCTCTTGCTGTCTGACAAAAATACCTGATGAGATCAGACAAAATAGAGTTAGATAATATGCACACTTGGTATGAAAAAAAAGGAAAGCCTCTTGCTAAAGAAAGTGTGGTTGCTTAAAGACTAAGAAAACTTGGAATGATAATCTGGCAGAAGATCTGAGACTGCTAAACCTTTCTAATGTGGATGCCAGGGAACTGAACTGAATGAACTTTGGCCATGAATAAAATTCAATGTCCAACCTCACTCTCACTCTGTGGATGAAAAGCAGACAATGGAAATCCATTGACACATGGTCATTTTGTTTCAACTATCATGTGATATCTCATTTGATGTTGCTCCTGCTCTTATTTCCTCAGGCAGGGGTTGCCATTCTGGGGCCTTTCCAACGGACGTTGAAAGACAACAAATTCGTGGTAGTAATATGGGACTACTTTACCAAGTGGTCAGAAGCCGAGGCCATTCCCTACACTTCCTCTCTCCTTATAGCTCGCTTCCTCTACTCAGTCATGACAAGGTGTGTAATCTAACATCCAATTGTCAGGTATCAAATAACATGCTTATAGAAACAAAATAGCACAAGGCACATGCTTAAATCTGGAAAGAAAATCATTTCAATACTTTATATATGGGTACCTTGTATTTTTGATTCATGTATTCAGATTTAATGTAATGAAATATGAGCAGTTAGACAGGTAAATTATCAGAGAGTTGTGTGGTTGACATAATCTTGTGGATAGGTGTTTGCCTTCTTTTATTGTTGAAATATATTCTGTACTCATTGGCCCGTATTCTGAACTCCGGTTTAACTTAAACCGCGGTCTAAGTGTGGTTTAAACCCAGTCTAAAACTGCCCTTTGAACCAGAGTTTTAGAAAATCACATTCTGAAATCCGGTTTAACTTAAACTCCAGTCCAGTAAGGCTTAACTTTGCACAGAAATGTAGACGGGACTTACGGTTTAGGTTAGTTTTGGTTAAAGCTCAGATTTAACATTGACTGGAGTCTAAGTTAAACCAGAGTTCAGAATACGGGCCATTATGTTTAAAGCTCAGATTTTATCATTCATCAGAGGGATGTAAATGTTAATCTCAATATCTTAGTGGGTTTTTTTAATTGATTTGATTTGGGTGATTATTAGGTAAGGAATATTTAGCATGGGTGCTCTTTATGACAAACTTTTAATCTTTGTCCCTCATTTTATGAAATATTGACGGTACCTATTATTATTTTAATCATATTGTATTTCAGAAGAATATAACAGTGAATTTCAATATTTTTATGCCTCCGCCCACCGTGGGTGGTGCCGGAGGCATTATGTTTTGGGGTCGTCCGTCCGTCCCCTTTTCGTTCTCGCGATAACTTCAAAACAGTTTTTTTTTTATCAGTTTGTAACTTGGCCCATGTATGGATATGGGAGGGACGATGAACTGATTAGATTTTGGGGTCTCAAGGTCAAAGGTCAAAGGTCACAGAGGTCATTATGTACATAAAAATGGTTCGTTCTCGCGATAGCTTCAAAACCGTTTTTTGGATCAGTTTGTAACTTGGCCCATGTATGCATATGGGAGGGACGATGAACTGATTAGATTTTGGGGTCTCAAGGTCAAAGGTCAAAGGTCACAGAGGTCATTATGTACATAAAAATGGTTCGTTCTCGCAATAACTTCAGAACTGTTTGACGGATCAGCTTCTAACTTGGCCCATGTATGCATATGTGAGAGACGATGAACTGATTAGATTTTGGGGTCTCAAGGTCAAAGGTCACAGAGGTAATTATGTACATAAAAATGGTTAGTTCTCGTGATAACTGAAGAACTGTTTGACAGATCAGCTTCTAACTTGGCCCATGTATGCATATGTGAGGGACGATGAACTGATTAGATTTTAGGGTCTCAAGGTCAAAGTTCAAAGGTCATAGAGGTCATTATATACATGAAAATGGTTTATGATGTATGGAGTCTAGGCCTACCTATTTTAGACATTTCAAGGGGACAGTGGTCTATTTGCTATAAAATATCTATTTCCTTGGTGTATTTGATGATTGTAAGTCATCAATGGTAAGTTTTTTATTTGTACGGGATGGAAATGAAATTAAATAAATTTTCTGTCTCCTGTGCTTTTTAAGTGAAAAGATTTGTAATTTTGTTTGACCAATCCTTTTTAGAGTGTACATGTATGCCATACAGTCCAATTTGGTGATGGCGGAGGCATAAATTCCGAAGATTCATCTAGTTTTGTAAATCTTTTGATTTGGGTGATGATTAGGTTAGGATGGGTGCGTATCACATTCTACGAGGAACCCTCTGACTTTGTACTGGAGATCCAGGAAGAGTTCTCCTCCATCAGCAGGACAAACCAGACATTCCATGCTGCAGACAAACCCGAAGACATCTCGCTGGACGAACCTTACAACAACTCCGTGATAGAAGCCCTCATGGCCCTGACCAGGAACCATGTGGATGATTGGGACCATCATATAGACTGGGCTATGTACCAGTATAGAACTACCAAACATCCTATCATGGGCTACACACCCTTCCAACTCATGTTCAACAGGTTAGTGTTCACAGCTAGTCGCTTTTTCTTTGGGTTTCTATAGGTAAAATCATCTTGACATCATGAGCTAAACACCCTTCAATTTGTGTACAACAGATAAAGGAACTTTTTTGGGGTTACTATAGGTAACATCATCTTGACATCATGAGTTAAACACCCTTCAACTTGTGCACAACAGATAAAGGAACTCTTAAAATGGTGTAGAGGGTTCTCACAAGCAGCCATGCTGGAGGACATAACAATAAAAACCTGTGCACTACACCATGACAACAATGGCTTTTCATAGTCTGATGCACAGGTTGCCGTGATAACCCTCTATTCATAAACAAGTTTGATATAATTGACTGTTTATGACAGGTAAACTGTAATTAATTGTATCCCCCGAACTAGTGTTTGGGGATACTATGAATTTGGCATCGTCGCGCCGCGTCCGCCGCAGAGATTTTCTTGTGAGCGCTCTACCGGTTGCAGTTTTGTCAGATCACCTTCAAATTTCGCATGGAGGTGCATTATGGTAAGATGAAGACGCCTATAGTTTTTGGTGTGGGTGGAGTCATTTTTGTCAGCAGTGATACCCAAGGTCCCAAATTGCCACTTTATCCATTTCAGTCACAACATTGATTCAAATGGGGGATGGGTGACAGGTTCGGGGTATACATGTACTCGGACTGGTCCCCCCTCCGAGTGCTCTAGTTAATTTGTTGTAAATGAAACGAGTGATACTTTGACCAGAAGGCCTGGATTGTCTTGTTTAGTGGTAACTGAATGATGATTGCACAACCTAAGGGAGGAGAGGTTGGATTGTGGTGAAGGGTGCAGGAGAACTAAAATGATGCACAAAAAAATGTCTGTATTGAAATATTTATCATCATCAATATCCAGTAGAATTTACCTTAACCTTTTAGTCACTGAGGATTATGCATATTGTAGTCATTTACTCACTCAACTCAGTCACAGTAAACCATCTTGCTGCATAGACTCTCTGCTGTACGTAAAATCTTTCCACAGCAACACATCGTTTCAATGCGGATTCTAAATGGCTTATGTGTAAAGATAGCACACACAAAGTTTCAGCACTCAATATCCCCTATGATACATTTTTCTGTAGTGTTACACAGGTCGAAATCCATGGGCAGTCCCTGGCGGTTCAGTGAGTAATAAGAAGGGCGGTCCCGGGCGGTTTAGTGACTAAAAGGTTAACTACCGGTATTTCTTTTCCTCATGGCACCAACACTTGATATGATCACAACGGATCCGGGTTAATTCGGCACTAACTAGGGCGAACTTGACCTTGGCAGAAAATCGCGACGGAGTGAGCCCAGAGAGTTGAATTGATGACAAATACTTGTGTTGAATTTCACATCAATAACACATTTCAAAACACTTAAATTCAAAACTATTTGATATCAATGTGTAAAATGATTAGCAAAGAAGTAATGTTGAAAATTTTAAGAAGTAAAATTAAAATTATACAAAACATGAAATTTAAGGCTAAAAGACGGTATGGTGCGTAGAGTGGACTTCGACTCTTGAAACGATAGTCACCGCGCAGTGCCGAGTTAGCCCGACCCCATCACAACATATACCACATTATGTTTTTTATAAGTGAGTAATATATATTTCTTGCTAAACTATTCATTATACCATCTTCCCGTTGTCTACAGAGCACCCTATGATCCTAACAATACTGACCAGAACTGTGAGACCTATGAAGATCACGTCCAAGAGTCTGGTGAGAGGAAGAGGGCGCTCCTCAAAGATGCCAGACGTATCCTAGGTAATGCAAGATTACGACGCCACAGGCGGTTAAAGCGAGTGGATGAAGCCAGCAATACAACATGTCCGGTAAGGAAGTGGAATAGTTTATGTTCACTGAAGCTTCAATAATCTAAACTGGGAGGAAAATGGTATGGAGATTCTTTTTATCTAACTATTTGACCACTGGGCAATTCGTGGTATATAAAAGAGGGACAATTTGAGAGAAGTTAAGCATACTATTCATACAAATGAGTGAGAAAGATTTGTATTAAAGAAATTAAAAAGCACTATCAGACTGCCATATTCAATGCCAAATTGATCTGCTAAATTATATCTGATCAGTGTTGAATAGTCAGAAATTTTATTGTCTGCTTCAAATATTTTCAAATATTTTCGTTATTTATTTATTTATTATAATTTTGTCACTTGTAATGTCTCTTTTAAATGTTTATATTGAATAAGGTTTTTGGGTTATTCTTGACATATCTGTATAACAACAACTCAGACAGTGTTTTGGTTTTTAACTGATGGATTCTTAACTGATGGATTCTTAATTTCTTGTGTGAAGATTCAGAAGGAGATCATTGTTTTTTTTTTTTGTTTTTTTTTCTGTTTTGTTTACGTAATGACGTAAGGGTGAGTCCAGGGATGGGCGGGCATTCAACCTTTTTTCTTTCTCCTTCTTCTAAGTGTCATATGCGTAGGATGAGTGGTTTGAGCACAGAAAGGGAGTTTATAGTGTATTGTCGAATGTTTATGTCTTTAATCTGGTGTAACTTGTGAGAAAGGGCATGTACGAGCAAGGTTGGAGACCGAGTGTGAGAGAGTTTGTGTGAGTATTCATGGGACTGCTTGCTCATCCTTGGACTCACTCATGCTTCACCGCACTTTTATTTTATTATCAATTTGTAAACATACACTGGTTTATAATTTGATCTCCCTTACCTTTTACCTATGATCTTCACACATAAACTATGAGTAGTTTTTGTAAACAGTATTTTTACCAAATTTGTTGTTTTTAAGCAGTTTTACATCATGTCATTGCAAAACTTGTGCATTATTATTGTACATAATTCAGCCTTTTGGCTGTGAAGTGCAATATTATTTAATAAAACCTTTTCAATTCAATTCAATTCAAATCAGAGGTCACTAAAACTAAAAATGATACAAGTTTTGGGGGGAATATGGACAATTTTGTAGAACAGCTCTGTGTCTATTTTGCCTACCAGTATGCTTATTTTTCCTGTATCTTTTTCCCCTGCTTTCTTATAACATCAATCGAGAATTTTCTTTCTTTTTTTCTCCTTCTTTCTTGAGCAGACTCAATCTCAATCACAGGACTCACCGCCAAACCAGCATCAACAAGCAGGACAGCAACTCTTGCCACCCAGACAGCCGCAACAGCAACAACAACAACAGCAACAACATCAACCATCTTTACAACTACCTCCCCCTCCGCCACAACCCCGACATCCACATCAGCAACACCAACAACAACCCCAGCAGCAGCAGCAGCCAGGACCCAGGCAACAAGCTGCTCCACCACAACAACAACCCCCGCAACCACCACCGCACCTCTCACAACAGCCACCACTGACCCAGCCACCACCCCCACCACCCATCCACCAACCTATTGTATACCAACACCCAGAGCACGCTCATATGCAGACCCAAGTGATCAGTACCAGTTACCCCTATATGGATCTTCCAGCTCTGCCTTGTACCTAGACCTTGCTCTCATGGTTAGTTATCACTTCCAATAAGCCAGTTTGTGTGTAGTTCATGGTACACATGGCCCTGAAATGACCCCAATTTGCGCAACTTGTTCAACATGTGAAATCATACTGGTGCGTGCATCATGGTGCGCACACTATCAAAGCGTATGAATGTCAATTGTACTCGGTACAGATGACCTTTGTCTGCAGTTGCGCAAATTGTAATTCGTCTGTTAAGAGCCAAAATGGCATTAACTCTGCATAAAATAATAAGCATAAATAAAATAAGCAAATAATTACCGTTGGTGAAGGTGATGGGACAAACTATCACTTTCGAGGCGATCTGGATGTAGCTAGCTTTCCGAAGCGAAGCTGAGGAAAGATAGCGTTATACATTCAGATCGCCGAGGAAGTGATAGTACGTCTCATTGCGTGAAATCAAAAGGTGATTATTTGCTTATTGTCTACTTCTCGAAAAAGACATTTATGATTTAGGCCCGAAAAAATTCACAAAAGATGTTAAAACTACCATAAACCGTACCCCTACCTGGGTGCGCACAATCGTTTTATCATTTTAAGCGCGCGATTGGGCAGTGCACGCTTATTTTATGAAGCTATTCGTAAAGGTCACACACTTTTCAATTTGACTATTCGTAGAGGTCACGCACTTTCATTTCGCGCGTACCCAAAATATTGATAACGCATTGTGGCTCTGTAATGGACTGAAGAGATCAGCGAAACACATAGTACTATTCCGTCAAGGTCACAAACTTTTCTTCTCGGGTCGATTGATATGGGGAAAACTACGTAAACTACACAAAGGTTTTTATCGTGGTCTACTATATGCACGAGGCGCAAGCCGAGTGTGTTTGACACCATGATAAAAACCTGCGTGTTGCCAGATCGCACTAATGCACGAACTGACAACCATGTATTAATAGTTTTATAAAACGGGTCGGCAATATGATTATGAAGTCTATAAAAATGGTTACGAACCCCATAGAAACGCCAAGAGTCACACAGTTATGGAGGCTGCCATTTGCTTTCCTGGATGACATGACAGAAGCACGTGCAGCCAACAAAAGTCATGCTCGTTTCAGTGCTCCCATGTAATCCCTGCGCTAAAATGACAATTAAACTACGCGATTTCATCGCGTTTTAAGTTTGCACTCACCAGAGGTACGTGTACGCGCAGCTCAGCCGTTGTATGTTATCACTTTTTTTTGCACGGTCACATGGTGTTATTTGACCAATCAGGATGGCTACATTCTTGAACCCGTTTTATAAAATTCAATAATAAGTCATGTGTGTTATACCAGTTTTCAATTCAGTGATTTATATTGTCTGCTGAAAGTCAAGAGGATGATAGCGTTGCCTTCGTCGTGTGGTTCAAACGCTAGAATGCAGATGCAAAGGTTTTGGGTTCAAGCCCTGGTGTGGCACTTGTGTCCCTTGGCACGATGATCATCTGCATTGCTACTCTCTCCACTGGGGTGTTAAATTGGTACCCGATAAGAAGGAATTCTTTGAATGCTGTGAGCACTGAAATTGGTCGCTCAGCTAAAACCGGGATAATATCCGAGTGCCTTGATCACCTTGCGTGGTGCATATGAGTGCTGTACAATTTTTGCTACCTCAAATATGCAATTTTCGACGTAGAGGGCAATATTATGCATGGAAATGGTCTGCATCTTCGTCAACTTCACTTCCGGTCCGTATTGAAATACTACGGCTTATGAATAAAATGAGTGCTAAAATGCTTAATTTTTGGATCGCATGACATAAACCACTCAAATTTTGAAAATGCAACCAATTGTCTCAATAAATCATGGTATCTTTTCAAACATGTCGGTTAATTTATACTCAAACTCGAGGATTTTTGTAATACCTGTGTACGTTTTCAATGCAAAAAGACAAACACGTGTCGACCCAATCGGGATATTGTCAGCACTGCGCATGCGTGGTTTGCATGACAAACGCCATCTGTTGGCGAAATTGCGTATTTGGGGTAGCAAGAATTATCCAATATTATTAGTAGTACATGTAGTAGTAGTAGTTGTACAGTGGAACCTCGTTATAAAGAACACTGTTATAACAAACTCTCATTATAACAAGGTCATTTTGCCAGTCCCACTTCTTTGTATTCTATTGTTTTTTAGCCCTGATATATCAAGGTTTTAAAATAAAGAGGTAATTTCCTTGGTCCCAAGGAATTTGGGAACGAGGTTCCACTGTAGTAGTAGTAGTACATGTATTAGTATTAGTATTATTATCATTATTATTTTGTTTAATATTTCACGCGCTTTGTTCCTTTGGTTTCCGGTATATTGTTTGATTTGGGTTTTCTGTTCATTCTTGCGGTATACTCCGATGAGTGCAAAACGAAAAGCTTCAGTATGTCTCTCTTCAACGCCATTTTCCGTTTCTTTAGTACTAAACATCTTTAATTATTTTTGTATTGATTAAATCCTTTCTAACTCTCAGCAGGCAATATAACTATAGAACAATGGAAGCAATACCCTTGTAAGTTCTTCCTGATTATCTTCTGTTTCATAGTGTGAGGCATCAGTGATATGAGCTTATAATTGTTCTAATTTTGCTTGATTTGCATTTATATTGATTACTCTACGTGTACAGCCATACATCGTATCGATGATAACATGTACCAGATGAGCTTTGTTTTTGGACCACGGCCCGGTTTGATAAAACTTGTTATCAGTAACAAGTTACAATAACTGTTATAAGCTACTGAAATCCTTGCAGTTCATTGGATGTAAGCAAATTTGTCATAGAAATGTGGCATTTGTTACTAATAACAAGTTTTATGAAACGGGGCCCCGATGTGGATTTGAGAGAGGTTTTAAGAAGTCAGGGGTTAGTTGTCTTGACACATTGAAAAAGATCCTTCAACTCTGCAAAATGAATCTATACAACACTTCCAAAAACACAAAAGTCACCCTGTATTTACAGGTCATACTTTATGTCCATTTTGTTTGCTATTAGCATGATGTAATATTGTTTGACGCGCAAACAGGTACGTAGTACAGACTAAGCAGACTTTTGACAGTTGAAAACGATGAATTAACCATGTAAGAAGTAAATATGTGAGTGCTAGTTATTGAAAAGGTTGGATGACTGCCTATAGATTTGGGGGTCGTTTCATCAAACCGTCATAACGACAAGATCAGCGACATCTCGACGCTGTCGCTCAACTTGTCCCCTAACTGTTTCACAAAGCCGTCTTTGCCAAGATCAGCGACAACTTCCCTGACGATTGCCTTGTCGGTACTCCAAACCTGTCATATCTTTTTAGAACGCCATCACAAGCCAGCTATTAGTTAGTCTATGGGCTGCGAAAAAATGAAAAATGTAAATTTAGAGAAAATGTACTTCCTGACCTCCAAGCACATTCCTTTATCCAATAGTTTGGAATACTTGTAATCTTATAATATTTTACAGACAGACAATATATGTTTTTATGCCGTCTTGACCCCCCATTAAGTAAATGAGATTAATATTATTTTCCTCACATTCGTCAATCATAGAGGCAACGTCAAAACCGAACAGTCTGTATCTACAGACCCATGTGAACGACAACAATTATCATGTATATATTTTCCCTATATTTTCCCCCTTTTCACGCCATTCTTGATGTAAATGATATTATATGTAAGTTTTTAAATAAAGAATTAATAGTTAAAATATCTTAATTTAATTATTTTCTCTAAAGATAACACGATTTGGGTCTTCTTTCCATAATTAGTCAATTATGGTATCCTCTTACTAACAAATCTAGATTCGTACATTGCAAAAGCAACAAGTTTTCTAAATTTTATAAATTCTAAAACGCCATAAGTAGCCCATCTCTTCATGTGAACGGGATGTGTGTATCATCAGTATTAATTTTCGCTACCATTTTTGACATTTTGTAACAGTTTGGTAAAAAACTGAGCCTCAAAATATGTTTGGGTAATTGACGATAAATCCAATGGATCGTGATAAAGACTGTTTTTTATCCGATGAGTATCGATATTATTGAGTTGTCGTTGATCATGCCTTTGTGGAGCAGTTTGTCAGGTCCTTGACATTTCCAGTTATGACTGTCATGGAGTTGATTTGATGAAACAACCCTTTGGATTCTATATTTTTAGTGGAAGTATTTTGTAGGGATCTACATTTTGATAGAGGTGTCTTGGTCTAGTTGATATGTCACCGGACTGTGGATCATATGGTTCGCGGTTCAAGTCCCGCCGCGGCACGAATGTCCTTTGGCAAGACATTAATCTACATTTGCCACTCTCCACCCAGGTGTTAAATGGGTACCCGATAGGATGCGAATGTCACTGAGGGGAACAGTACACATGCGCCTGTAAAATGGCCGCCAGACTGGAATGCTCCCTTGTGGAGTGGAGAATGTGCACTATAAGTGCAGAATCGCAACTGGATCCAATGACCGGGTAATAATACACTGTAAAGCGATTTGATCAGTTACTAACTGGAAAGGCACCATATAAATGCAGATTATTATTATTATTATTTATTAAGCTTCTCAAGCTGAATAAGGAGTAATTACTCTTTGCTTTTCTCTGTGCTTGTCATGTGAACACTTCATCAGGGTCCACTTTCATAAAACTTGTTATCAATAACAAGTTAAAGTAACAGTTATAAGCTCTGATATCCTTGCATCTGATTGGCTGAGAGCAAATTTGTCATAGAAATGGGGCAGTTGTTATTGTGAACAAGTTTTATGAAACAGGACCCTGGTGTGTAATGAACCCTGTCCCTTAATGTCATTATACTTGCCATTTGCAAATTTTATCCAGGGTGAAGTTGAGTATTTTGAAGGAATAATAATCACACTGTAAGTGAACCAGGGGAGCGTTTCATCAAGTGATTTGTCAGTGATTTTCACTGACAAATTTGTTCTCAGCCAATCAGATGGAAGGATTTCAGTAGTTTATAACAGTTGTCGGTAAAAATCACTGACAAAACGCTTGATGAAACGCTCCCCAGGTGTGTTATTTCAGTTGTTAAATTTTCGTCATATTTAATCACTACAAAGTGTACCAATGGTACTGAATATGAATATGTGTTAAAATGTCAACTTGGAAAGGTTTCTTGAAATCTGTGATAGGGAAAATTCTGGGGTCACAAATCATTTTACAGTTTCATAATGTGGCTTATAACTGACGCACTTTCAAATAATTCAAAAAGAAGCATACGTGTCAGATTCAGTGTCAACTTAATTCTTTGGCGCAGAGATTTGTTCTGGTTTATAGCCAAATTAGCCAGGTTTTCGAAACATTATGAGACAGAATTTTCAAACTGAAATTTATAATGGCTTTGTGCAACTGGCCACAAGGAACGTACTTTCCATGACCCTTTCCTGATATGTTACAATTTCTGGGATGATTATTTGTTATCCTCTTACTTACCTGAAACTATTGGAGTATATTTTTGGAGGAACATCATGAAGTGTTTGGTTTATTATTTTTATCATACAGTAGAATCGAGAGTGTTCAAAATCGTGCAGCCCGCTTGGTATTTCAGGTTGGCTGGAGAGTCCAGGTATCTCCTTTATTTAAAAAACTACACTGGCTTCCTTTTTCTCAGCGTGTTCAGTTTAAGCTCTGCTTGTTTGTGCACAAATTACTCAATAATACTGCCCCTTGTTACCTTGCTGACACAATTTTGTTGTACTTACCCGCTCGTAATCTCCGTTCAAAAACTGATATCACTAGACTTGTAATTCCCAGATCAACTCTTTCATTTGCTGAAAAATGATTTAGTGTAACTGCTTCTAGGGTTTGGAATAATATCCCACTCTCAATACGAGTAATAGAAAACCAGCTAACTTTTAAATCCAAACTAAAAACTTATCTTTATCCATAAAGTTATTTTTTGTTCTTTTTTATACATGTATATTTTATTGTGAATTGTAAGCGCTATGATACTCTTTTGTGAATAGCGCGTTATAAATGACCGTTATTATTATTATTACATCAAAGAGTTCATATTTTACATGTACATGTAGTTTGACTTGACTTCTTGTTGAGTGAAAGAGAATAAAGAGAATTGACTTTGCTTAAATGAGAGGTATACATTCATAACAATTATGCTAGCAGTTTTAAAAATCATTATAAATGATAGTAACAATTTTGTACAATGTTCACATAAGGACTGAAAATGCTGCTTTTGCAATATTTTCTTGGGAGTTATTAATTATGAATCATGTATTTTTCTGAAAAATTTTTCATTCATTTACAGTGATTTACATATGTTCTCCTTGCATCTATGAATATCATATTAGACCAATGTAAACTTAAAATGTATCTGAAACTAGATAATTTTTAAATGTCGTCTTTTTAAAAATAACAATGGAATTTGAAAGAACTGAATCACATTTAGCAAAACTATCTATTAGGGCTTTTACTTGTGATAGTTTTTATCATATAAAGTACATTGAAATGGTTGGTTACTGTAGTAATCATATTTTTAACCATGTGTCCAATTATGAGAAACAATATTTATTACTTTTATGTGTCTTAGAAATTAGCAACTGACTTGAAAGCATTGGTATCAAGTAAGCCTTGTGTTTAGAATGAAGTGAGCCCTCTATCAGCAGAATGTTCAGGAGATGGAAGGTGTCATGGGATATATAATGACAGTGCTGAAGGCTATACATAATATATATGTATACAAAGTTGTCCAACAGTGACATTTTAGCCCAATATTTGTAATTGTATGATACTGCCAATAATGTATGAATCACTTATATTAGATATTTGAATTGTATATAACCAATGTAGATATGTACATTCAGTTCTTGCATGAAGTTTGTTGATTAGTAATAAATTATAAGCTTCTTGCAATTTTGTAGAAAAAAAAAACACATCACTCTTGTGTCTCATTTAGGTACATGTATTTTTCTTTTAGTTTTATCAAGGAGGTGATTTTGTAAAGCTAAGAAGTAGGCCTGTATGCTGGTGTCAACGTCCCTCTCTTCGCTTTCGCTCTCTCTCTCTCCCTCTCCATCTCTCTCTATCTCTATCTCTCCCTCTCTCTCTATCTCTATCTCTCTCTCTCCCTCTCTCTCCATCTCTCTCTATCTCTCCCTCTCTCTCTCCCTCTCTCTCTCTTTCCTTCCCTCTCCTCTCTCTCTTTATCTCTCTCTCTTTATTCTTATAAAGGTGTCATGGGATCACGGATATGTGTGCAATATAAATGTAGCTTTTATTATATGCAATCTGCAAGCATAGTGTTTATTTTGACACTTTAAAATCATAGCTTTAGCCTAACCTATTATCAGTAAGATGCCATTAATTTTGTTATGGTATGACATTTATAATAAATAGATAGCAGGGATATGACGATATGTAAATATAGCCTGTAGTTGACTTGGACAATAATGTTTGTGCCCGAACCACCCCCCCCCCCCCCCCCCCACCCCCCCCCCCCCCCCCCCCTCTCACACACACTCATATCTTGGGTTATTTTTTTCTGTTTTCTGTTTTCTAAACGGGACTTCCCCGAAAATACCTGCCCCGAAAATACCTGCCCACGCAATATAAGATACTTGTAAACCGGCCCAGATCACAAATCTACCAGGGCATCGTTTCATCAAACCGTCACAAGTTCGTCGACATCCTAATGAAACGCTTGTTAATTGTAATACACGCGTTTCAATGGGATGTCGGCGAACTTGTACTTATGACGGTTTGATGAAACGATGCCCAGCCCTCCCTCATGTCAAAATATCAAGCGGCCCGTGGGGAAAACTCCACAACTCCCCATGGCCAGTCCACCCATGCGCAACTGCATCTCAAATGGCGGCAAATGTATTTTTACGCCTTATAGTCGTAGATATATGGCCAAATCCGCTACAAGTCGGTAGGCTACATGGTTAGGCAGTCTTGCGACTAATACGTGACGTCACTATGATATGCAGCTGATTTTGCCTTTTCTATTTATTACTCGGATGCTAACAATAACCTGCAAATCAGTCGATCATATTTATAATATGAAAATTCGGGACCTCTATTAGGTAGAATGTATATACCTAAGGGCTATGTTGTTCAAGTCTTATACTACTTCTCTTGCAATTTCTTTAGAGTTCCAATGGTGGTCATTTCGTTAGGCGCCTGTGGCTTCAGTCACACCGCAAACACACACCACACACACACCAAGCTGACTGATTCTTGGTCACACGGGGAAATGTAATATTCTGTTCGGTCTTGCTGGTGTGACTAAGGTATAAATGACCAGGGCCCCGTTTCATAAAAACTTGTTATCAATAACAACTGCCTCATTTCTATGACAAATTCGCTCTCAGCCAATCAGATTTACATTCAGTAGCTTATATTATACAGTTATTGCAACTTGTTATTGATAAAACAAAGTTTTATGAAACGGGACCCTGGTGTCTTTCTTGTTGGTGTGCCTAAATACCAGATATTTTTTACGATTGTCAACTTGCCTTTAGTTATAGTATAAATCAAATTGCATTTGTAAAATATCACCTAATAATTTGTTCGACAAAATTATATTTCTTAAAACATGGTACAGGCTATTATAAATGTGTATGATATAAAAACAGTTTTATTGAGCAATTCTCTGTAAAAAAAAAAGAAAAATTACATCATAATAAATCTCTACATGCGAATGAAAGTTTCATCATTACTTCATATACTTTCAGCTATCATCATCTTATTTACATCAACATTTTTTGCTACAAGTTTTAAGAAATGAGTTTAAACATACAACAGATCACACAATACCAGCAATATTGATATATTGAATATTTCTAGAAAGCGGTGTTAAAATGGGATATTTACACATAAAACAGAAAGACATTCAATTTCAGAAATTTCTATCAAAGATTGAAAGACAGTAACAATCATGGGCGGATATATGCTGGAAATTCTTTTCATCAGGGGGGACGTTACAATAGGCCGCCCCCCCCCCACCCGATGAATAGAATTGCGTAACGCAACTCCGCCACTGGTAACAATTGCCCCCGTCGGATGGGAGCGCGTATATTATATATCTGCGTAAATATACCAAAAGCCTCCAATTTGCGCAGATTAATTTTTACATTAGGCTTTTAGAAATGTATCAAAGAGTTAAAATGATCTAATGCTTGTGAGTAATCTAAATTTGTATACATACTGGAAAAAAAAGCCAAGCCATATGTTTTTAAAATAAATTCATGCAACTAAAATATGTTCCGTTAGCAACTTCATTGCATATATATATAACGCGAAATCTTTGGCACTTTATACTAATAATGATATTCAACATAATCTACTATTAACACATTGTCTACTGGAACCCGGGTGGTTCCTGTATTAAGACTATTGAAACGAAGGAATTCAGTAATCAACGGATTAAAATGACAGGCTTGATTAAATACTTCGTAGGCTTAAGAAACCACGCTGATTGGAACTCATTCTACATCTCTACTGCGATCATCATTATCGCTACCTTAGATCAAATCTGAATGTGTTTTCAGGATGAATAGCATGTTTCTTTTATGAATTGCTTGAAGTTGGAGCTTTGCCTGTAACAAAACTGAGAAAATACGACTGGATACCCCTTCACATCAATCGTCAACATGGCACAATATCGACATAATTATATCAAATATAACATGATTTTTCTTCTAAACTGAGTCTATACAATTATCATATGGCAGACAGTGTAAGTGAATTTATCGAAAAAAATCCAAATGAATCATGGATAAGGGATACGGGATAAGGGATAAGGCGACAACAAAAATTTCAAGCATGTATTTTAAGTAAGACTGCAATTTGTAAGAAATATGTTTAAAAAGGAAATAACATCATATTTATTCAACATACGAAAATGTATAAATTTATCAATAATATATCCGAGAAGTGTTTGCCACTAGCGAAACAAAAGTTACATCTCGACAATCATCCCAAATATATGCAAATCAAATCACCTTTTTTGTCTTCTTCTGAGCAAAACACGTCCCCCTCAATTTGCAAAAGAAAATCAGTCAAAAGAGGACATTTTTGTTAGGAATCCAATTACATGTACCTGATTGCTGTCAGAAGATGGGGATAAAAAGTAAACTATATAAAAAGGAGATACAATTGACCATTAAACAAGTATTTTGTCAACGTCTGATAATTTCTGTCTACTTCAATGGTGGACACTCATCATTTAGCCCTTATCCAACACCCACAATCTCAGAAATGTTGGTCAAAAATCATTAGATTGGTTAAAATACGAACCTACCAACTGTTGGTTTTTAAAAAATATATGGAAAACATAATGTGGATTCTTTTGTTTAACCAACAGTTGATAGGTTCATATTTTAACCAACCTAAAAACCTTTCTGAGAGTGCATGTTATAGGTAGTATTAAACATTTGAAACCTACAAAATAGGCTATAAAACAAAATCAGCTGTTATCAGTTATGGGATGCAATATCAACCTGAACGTACAGTATACCTTTAAGCGATATCTTCAAGAAATGAACTCTCTGGGAAATAGAGGGCATATTTAAGCTTTGGTGTCACAGGAACACTCCTTATGTATTTCATTCATAATATTTTCATCACTGATTACAGAATAGAGATATGTCATGTACTAAGATTTTCACCTTATACAATCTACGTAATAGAGATAAAATTACAGGCTAAGCAGTGACTTACTATCTGGCACTACCTGTAAAATGTCAAATCAATTCAAATCCAATCAAACCAGGCCAATTATTTCCCCATGGAAAACACATTACAAAAAAATATAGACAGAATCCTTGAAATATAATTAAAATGTCAAATACACACATGTATTTTAAGCTAATTTCTCCTACAAAGAAAATGATGAAGTCCAGGGCCAACTCTGTTTATATGGTAAAATTTAAAACATGCATTAAATACATAATGTGAATCTGCACAAATAACATTACACGAAAGAACAGATACTGTTTTGAAGCAAGCTGGGGTGCAATGAAAACACGTGCATGCGGTTATTTGAAACAAAGAGACCGAAATCATATCAACCAACTAGTCGATAGATGAAAAACATATAATGTAAATCGCAATGGACACTGGAAATACAATTTTTAAAGAGTATACTTCATAAATGAACGATGTTTACATTACATCTTCTTGACCACTTCTCTTTCATTAGTTCTTCAGTTTCTCCCGTCGTAATATCTATAAGTATCTAATCAACCGTGCAATATTTCATCTACTGTAACTGCAGCAAGAAAAGGACAAAAATAGAAAAAGAAAGAAAAACATAAAATCAGATCATTCAATCTCTAAACTTTCTTTCAAAAGTTTATAGTAATTTCTTTTTCGAAGAATAACATGGACGATTACGCTGTCTTCGCAACACTTTCAGGGATTTTCGACAAGGTATATATCAAGATTTTGCCGATTATCAAGTTAAATTGAACCATTCGGTTATCAAAAGTAGAAATTCTGGAAGCTAGTGTCGGCAGTTTTCAAAATTTTGAAATATGAAAGCATAATTTATAACGATAACATTCTAGAGCATTTAAGAACTGTATTGATTGTATTTCAAAGGAAGGCACTTGAGCTGTTTGTACATCCATGTCATCATCATGATCATAGTTCCGTGCTCACAACAACTGGCTCAGCATCCTCATCAAAGTTACGATCGTAGTCAGAGAACATACTGAGCTCGCCCACCAACTCCTTCTCGAGATCAAGATCGTTCTGTGGAAGCGGCTTCTTCTCTTCGACCTCCGTATCGACTTCGTCGTCATAGCTGACGTCGTAGCTGGCTTTGTTTCGATACTCCTCGAACTTGGGATTGACTTGGTAAGTGTAGGTTTTGGTCTGCATGCAGGCAAGGGAATAAAAAGGGAAGGAAAGATGGAGGCAAGGGAAGGTAAAGGGAAGGAAAGATCAAGGGAAGGAAAGATGGAGGCAAGGGGAAATGAAGGGAAGGTAAGATAGAGTGGAGGGAAGGTAGAGAGAAGAGAAGATGGAAGGAAGGGATGGGAAAGATGGAAGGAAGGAAAGATGGAGGCAAGGGGAGATGACGGGAAGGAAAGATCAAGGGAAGGAAAGATGGAGGCAAGGGGAAATGAAGGGAAGGTAAGATAGAGTGGAGGGAAGGTAGAGAGAAGAGAAGATGAAGTGAAGGGAAGAAAGGATGAGATGAAGGAGAGGAGAGAGGTAATGAATGACAGAAGGAAGGATAACGTGTAACATGAGGGCATTACAGGACAACAGAGTGGCGAAGACAGCAGTGAAGTTTGCAATATAGGAAAAGAGACGCACGGATAGAAAAGCAGAGGAAGGGAAGGGTAAAACAAAATAAACATATCAAGCAAACAATCGATATCAAACTATGCACACTTATTAGAAGTTTAAACTCATAAGGCAAAAAGAGACACTTAACGTAATGAACAAGACATGCATTTACCTTTGCAACAACCATGATAATTATTACCATCTTTTCGCGAAGATGAATTCAAACAATAGTATAACGGAATGATTCATGCAAGAGAGAGGAAAGGGCTGCACTATCATTCAACAATTAGATACGATATCGATAGTGAACGTGCAACACTTCATGATATTTAATGACACATAGCAAACATGCAAATTTATTGAAGGATTGGCCCAAATTCATTATATTTTTTTACCCTGACTTCATATTGTCGAAAATTTTATTTCCAATCAATTAGTGCCATGCAAGAGTTATAGGGTCTGTGCCTTGTTACTAGGCCTCCAAAATTGTTCTCGTATAGTTTTTCTTCTTTCTTTCCCTCTTTATTTCTTTCTTTCTTTCTTATTTCTTCTCTTTCTGCTGTCTTCTTCATCCTCCTTTTTCTATTTTTTGATAAAAACAAAGGGATATTTAGAAAAAGGGGAGCATAAATTTTTGCTATCAATTTCTAATCACGTATACTAATATTTTTCTTCCTCAAATTCTATGAATTCTTTTTATCATGTTTATACATATTGATCCGTCAATTAACAATTACACGGATATGTACATAGTGATATTTGTCTTCATATCACGTGACGACGCAAATGAGGGAAATGTTTTGAAGGTTAAACCACAGCCATAATCATTTGTTTTGAAGAGAATCATATATTGTTTACTTTAGATCACACAGTATTCAACCAAGGGGCAAAATCTGTAAACGAAGTGGATCCAATACGCATACGTATTCAGAGCAGACTTTGATATAACATGAAAATAATGATATGAAAATATATTTGTCCAATAATATTTGTGATAACAGTACAGAATTCAACTATTTGTAAAAATGTAGTCTTTTCGTTCAAGTTTACGACGCTTCATGTAAGATGCAGAACCGTAATACTTTATGCCCGCCAATGAAAATAATTATATTCAATTTTCATTTTGATTATTGTAAAAACCAGAAACCTTCGCGAAATGAAGCTTTTTGTTTTCGCGGGAACTTTTTTAAATAATTAACAAAATCTTTACTACACTTTAGTCACAAAATAATGACGTGATTCAGTATAATGAAATTCGCAAATCTCAGCTACTTTCATTAAGTGAATGATTCTGATTTTACGATAATATATATTTTCACCCTGTAGGCCTACTGCTGCGTTCCTGAGACATAAACGTTTCATGTTATATTTTTGAAGAGCACTAATCACAAACAAAATCCACTCGTGTTTGATGTCATAATCTAGTAGAAGGCGTAAGTCGAGCGACGATTCTTACCACTTCTTCGTCGTCGTCGACATCCTTTGCGATGTAGTCACTCTCGGACTCGCCACTTCGACTGTTCTGTCTTGGGATTGGTTTAGGACCGCCGGTGTCGTATTCACGCTCGCTTGGTCTCGACTACGGGATGGAGGAAGACAAGACGATGTTTATTTTTTTCTGTTCATACTTTGGAAAATACTTAATGCCTGATTTATAATTGACAATTTCAAGGAAATTATAATTTTGAAAAATCACTGTATTCATGAAAATCATAGGTAAGCAAGAATATCGTGATAATCCTTACTACCAGTTTTAAGTATTTCAATAAAGGCGAAAGTGAAATTAAGTCAGATCGAAAATACAACGGAAAAGGTTGATTTCTTTTGTCATTCTGTCTTCCAATCTCTCTCAATCTCTTTCTAATTTCAGTCTTTGCATTGCATGTCTTTCTCTTTCTTCCATCATTACTTCAGTTATTATGTTATACCGGTAGGTTTGCAGTATTGTTTTTCACTTTTCTCATTACAAGTCAATGACTGTCATTCTTATCTTCCTCTCCCCCTTATCTCTCTTCTTTCTATCTGAGACTCTTTCTTAAGCCCACTTCTCCCTCCTCTCCCTCTCTCTCTCTCCCTCTTTTTCTTCTGCATAATATCTTTTCGTATTTTGGCTCATTTTGTTGTAATGATTTAACGCTCCCTCTCTCCAGCCACATACCCCTATTTCACTTTAACGATTATGCATACCTGATAAGGTTGAACATCTGGTCCGTAACCAACCGAATCGACTTCAAGAGCCGAGAAGGACGTGAAGGCGGGGTTGACGTTACCATTCATCTCGGTCTCGATAGGTCCCGAATGTGGACGATTGCTTCGACGAGTCTCGGAGATCTTCTCCAGCTTCTTATGCTGCTTCGACCTCCAGTAGCAGAAAACGAGAAGGAGCACGAGGATGATGGCGACGATGACGGCGCAAAGACTCCATGCGACCACGGAGGTGATGTTGTTGCTGGCCACGCGGATAGGGAAGGTATTCACTCCCTGACCGTGTTCATTGATCGCCGTGCATTCTAGCAGGGCGGCATCGTCATCCTAATCATCATGAAATGATAAATGGAAGGATGAATAGCTGTAAGACCTGATTTATATACGAATCAAAGAACAACAAAACTTCGAAATTGGCTACAGCCCACGAGACCAACAACTTTAAGACCGAAAATTTCGGTCTCGGTGGCTGTCGGCCTACTGATATGTCCCGGGATATGTCCCGGCGAAAATGGCATTTTCAATTCTGGCCACTAAAAGAGGTAACGATATTTCTCTTCATGAATCTCCCAAAAGATTTTGTGAATTGACTTGCTCATGATGATTAGCAGGGAGTTACGAAATATCGAGATATGGCTTCCTTCAAAAGTAACTAGACCATCAAATATTCTTTTTGTTGGCTTGAATAAGTTGAATGGAACTACCCCGTGGAAGTACATGTATAATTTTATAAAAAGACAGGTACATTGTAAGAATAACAGCTTTGACCAATAGCAAGCCTGAAATTTGTTTTAACATTATTTTCAGAGTTTTCACAGAAAATTTACCTTCTAATTTGTCTCATTACTACGAAGTTGTATTCTATCAGTTTTTCTTTCCTTCATAAACTGACTGCATGTGACTTATCGTTTGGAATACCGAAGAAACTTTTGATAAATTATATAATTGAAGTTGCTGACTTCCTATTTTCATATTCGATGGCGTGCAAGGCCATACTCATACTGAAATATTTCAGAATAAAGCAGTGTATTTATTCAACTTGGCTGCACCCTCGTCTTCACAATATGTTCCTTTTGTCATGCAATCACCTACTCGGCAAACATTTACTGAGAAAACTTATTTCAGACAAAATATAAAGAGGCGAAGAGAGAGTCAGACAGAGAGAGAGAGACAGAGAGACAGAGAAGGAAGGAGATAGAGAGAGAAAGGAATATACAGAGAGAGAGAGATAGAGACACGTATGGAGAGATATAAGGGAAAAGAGACAGAGAGAAAGAGATAGAATAGGAAGTAGGGAGAGAGAGAGGGGCAGAGAGAGAGGCAGAGAGAATGAGAGGGAGAAAGACAGTGAGATATAAGGGAAAAGAGAGAGAGTTGAGAGAGAGATAAAGAAGTAGGAGGGAGAGAGGGAGAAAAGAGAGAGAGAGAGAAAGAGAGAGAAAGAAAGAGAGAAAGAGGGAGTGAGAGAGAGAGAAAGAGAGAGAAAGAGAGAGAAAAAAATACTGAAATGAATCACGTCATATACCATTTACATCACACCCCTGACAATTTGTCGAACATACATTTGCATTATCGATTGCTTGCCAATTAAAATCTCACTTATATGTACAAATTGATTTGAAGCAATCCTTATGAGGTGCATGATGAATATTCCCAATCCGAATAGACAAGATGAATTCATGCAAAATGTATAATTATAACTACCAAACTTTTATGACGTAGATTGTTATTGGAAACTTTAAAAGAGAGCACGAATTTCCCCCAAATAGCTTAAACGTTTGAAGTTCGGTTTTTTTTTCATCCTAACTTGCACAAGTTTGAAAAAGGAACAATATCGGGTATTCATATTATGAAGATGTGTTCCAGGCCAAGGTATTGAACATTAACATTCCTAATCAGACAAAAGTAATGATTCAAATGGAATATTCCCTTTCATCCATCCATCGAGACACTCCTCATTTTGGCAGGTTTTGAAACCTTGGTACATTGTCAGCTAATCTTTTTATTAACTCTTATTTTTATTTGAACATCACGTTTGCACCTATAGAAAGGTTGTCTTTTATCTGGGTTTTTTTCTTTCTCATAGGATGGGTCTCACAAAGAAAGCTGGTGTAAGAGCCAGTTACATGATATTTTGATACACAATACCCGTCATAATGAAAAACGAGTGTTACTCATAATGTAACCGTCAAGGAATATTCAATTTTTCAAAGAATATTCAGGTACGTATTAAACTGTATAACTTAAACAGTAAGTGAAACCATCATCAAACAATAAGAATCCACTGGTTTTTTTTCTTCCTTCCTTGTTTGGTTGAAAATGATCACAATCACATGATATGTACGACTGCATTATAAAACCATATACATGCATGTACATTGCTATGGAGCTTCATCTCGACCACATTGGGAATCATCTGAAAGCATTAAACACAATCTCACGCAAAGGGAACAAGATAGCGCAAATGCGGTAAAATTATTGACAACACCAGTAACAATAGGTAATTATCAAGGGATACTGCAGTAGCCATGGTAACGCATTCATAGAGGAAGTCATTCTGTTGATAAAGACGTACGCGAGGAGGGCAATGGTGGTAGCATTTGACTACATTACTAGGTAGGGCATTGCAATTGTTTACACTTCTTATTGAGAAATTTCTTTGTCTTTTTGTGTTCTCTTATAAAGCGCATTGTATCTTGGGAAAACTGGTCACCTGATTGTTTGCCCTTACAAGTGAATATATTGATAAGAATAAGATAACTCTCTTTCGATTTAATATTCAGTGATTATTTTCTTAGAGAATGTTAACAGAAATTACATCTAACTTTATAATATAGTTTTGCTTGACGTGGAATCCATGGTTAAATGTTAAGTACCCAGTGAGTTTATAAACACTGGATCAGCTGATACACTTGTTGTCAAAAGAAAATGTAAAACTTACAATTTCTTGCGCAGAGAAGCATCAAATGAATGCAAGGAATCACTCTGAAATTTTCAGATTATTTTGTATTTTAACTTGCAAAGAAAAAGGAATCTTCATAACTTTCATTACTTCAGTCAAAGAATGAATTGATATCAACGTGTTGTTTGTTCTCTTTGTAATCAATACATTGAATAAGTGTAGCATAAAATTAAGATTCTTATCGGTGCAGTCAAGATGAAAAGTTAAATGGAAGTGCTTACCTCATCCATATCGGGTAGAACTAAGATTGTATTGCTTTCTTCAAGAATGGCCATGTTGAATCGGCGATGATAGGTATACTCGATAATCTCGTCATTATACTTCCAGAAGTAGACGAATATATTTGGGTTTCCCGTTGCCGTGCATCGAAATCGTCCCTCCTGTCCTGCTTTGACCTCGCCTATGGGTTCGATGGTGACCTCCGGTGGGAAGGTGACTCCGAGAACGACCTGACATTGCCTGTTGGAGTCCGTCTCCGAGCTACAGGTGAACCTTGCTTCGTTCATATCGGCTTCGGCGGTGATCGTCGTCATGATCAACGATGGTATGGGCTTCGTCGTGTTCGTTGACGATGGCAGTGAGTTCGAGTCTTGCTTCCATCCTAATGTGCTGTTCTGAAAGTTCGAGCCGCAGTAGAGTATGACATCAGATCCGACATGGACATTGCGTCGAGGTGAAGCCCAGCAAGCCGGGGCACCGGTTGGACTTAACGTCGCTACCGTTAACGTCGCTTCTCGCGTCTGGGCGATCTGCGTCGCTGGGTTGTCCCCTCTTGCAGGTTGAAACAAAAGACATATATAGTCCCCAGCGTCGTCAGCCGACACGTCGTTGATGACGAGATTATAATCGTTGATTCTCTGATCACCGATGATCTCGTATTTCGATGTATAGCGAAATGGGATAGTGTAGTCTGGCCCTATGAAATCGTTGGTGGCACCGGGAGTTATCCAGTAGACTAATGAACCTTCTGGACGGTTAAACACTCGACATGTCATTACAATACTCCTTCCTGCAACCATCTCAGCATCCTGTGGTTCTACCGAGAAATACTGAGCAGATGAATAAACGATAGCAGCAAGGAAGAAAAACGAAGTAGTCCATAAATGATTGCTGATAGACGCCATTGCCGTATCACCGAACACCGCACAAATAAAAGTAAAAAGGGAACTATAGGCCTATACACATCTGACGTTCTACTATATACTGATGATTAGTATCCGAGCGTTAGGATCTACAATTAGAAATCCCAGATCCAGTACATTTTATCCTCTACATTATCATACCTTCGAAATGTTTCTCGATTATATGAAACAAAAACCGGCACTTTTCCACTTTTACTTCAGAAGAACTAGAAGCACCGTTTAAACGTAAACTGGTGGCGGTAGCGCAGTTCCTTACCGTCAGTCGCCCCGTACATTCCGCGCTCCTGTGTGTGTTTGTGTACATGCCACGTACAGTAGACCACCGCCTGTTCTCTCGTACATCGCGAGATTTCGCTTCTTTAACTCCCTCAAATTTAGCGCTGTCTCACGTAGATCGCACACTACCATATTCGGCTTCCTATAACAATACGTTTGACTCACCCCTTTGTACAATAGAGAGGATTTTTCACAAAGGGACAATTGAATTTGAAAAGAAGGCAAACGAATGCACTCGTATGCAAGGCCTTGTTCAGTGGCATGGGATATAACGATCAAATAAAAAGAGGTGTTTTTTCGGAGGCAGTCGACCATATGGGTAATCCATTCTGACTTTCCTGTCGTCATATTTCGGAATGAATAAGATGCCACACCCTACAAAACCACTCCTCTCCTTGAATTTGGATGAAATCTTCATTGTCTTTCTTGGTAGGGTATTATTAGCATTTTGTATCTCAGGCCGGTATCATAAATTATCGGATAGTTTATGAGATAGTAGCCTAATACAGTTCTATGTTGATAAAGTTTGTGAAATATGTTGTCACATTCAATTCCAAAGATGATATTAAGGTTTCTCCTACCATCTCCTCTGTCTGTCTGTCTGTCTGTCTGTCTCTCATTCTCTCACTTCTCCTTCTTTCTGTGGCTTCTCTCGCTCTCTTTCTTCACCTATATCTCTAGTTCTATTATCTCCCCTTTGGGACACTTTTGACTCTTACCTTTCTTTTTTTATATCACGCTCTTACTACTTCCCTGCATGCTCTCTCATATATCACTCAATTTCACACATGGACCAGATTCATAAGGTAAATATCAATACACAATACATTAGTCTTATTGGATAAATAAGAATTATGTCGAGATAGAATGACATGCATGGGCCAGGGCCGATATCTGAATACAATACAATAATTACATTTCTATAGCGCTCTTATACAAACTACAAGTTGTTTCACAGCGCTTTACATCAATAGCCAAAAATAAATAAATTTGGAAAAAAAACATATCTGAAGGGATACGTAGGAGCTCCATGCAAATGACATGACTGATATAAACAATGTTTTACATGTACATGTACATGTATATCAAATAATGTGGGCATAATATAAATATTGTAATTCGGTGTTTGCATGGCAGATAGTGCCAAACAAAACTAACAAACAAAACCTCCCACGATTTCTGAAAATATTAGATTAGTAAAACAAACCACTGTGCTGATTTATTCCGTATCATCACTACATGTCCGATTTTACTAATCTATGTTTTCACAAGGGACCGTAATCAGTCCTATATATTGATCTCAAACGGAAAACTTTACCTAATTTAATCTACAGAATAGTTTACTATATTTGCGACTGTTAAATCTTGAGTTCCATTTTGAAATGAGTACAACACTGTGAGGAGAGAGATTGTCTCATACCACGAACTTTGCAATAATTTGTTGAAAAAATCACAAAGCACAAAACATCCTCATTTTGGTTGACTATGTTAATTATATGTATATAATTATGTTGTATATGCGTTCCAATTGCATCTTGCGGTGAAATCGCTTGCCATGGCTACAGTATCCATTAACATAATAGTTTCTTAACTGTTATGAATTTATACCTTCCTTTGTCTTACCATATATTTAAATAACGAGCTGAAGTTATGTCACCTTAAATATTCATTCGTTGTATCATAACAGATGCTCTATGTAGGTCTCGTGATTCGTACTGTACTCGGGAAGCGATTGCCATGGAAACGCAAAGTAGCCTCTCATTAATGATAATATCCAAGCTTCTCCAGCTTTAAAATGTTTATGATACTTATGATGATAATGGTACCCCCTCCCCAATCTGGAAAAAAAAAGATGGCTGCATTGAAATCAACTTTCTCATAATCATTGGTCTTATGGGCTGTCCACTGGATTTTCGCTACAGGCTAATAATACTGTGACTAATAATTATTTATTTTATAAAATTAATTCATATTCAACAAAAGAAAATCTTATCATATACTTAGAACCAAAAAAAAGTTATAATAAAATCCATAATTTAGATGATAAAGGAATACCAACGTGCATGTTTTGGAAACAGGTAAAGTTAAAGTTAGATATTATTTTGTTCAACCATTTGAAGTAGCATTTTATGTATCATTTTTTTATTAAAGGAAACATTTTTACCGGGAGCAATTTCAGATTGTTCATAACCAGAGTGCACGATAGGCTCTACGATCATACAGCAGCTGCAGCTACATAAACAAGGACAAGAAAAATTTGAGTAGAGAAAAATTAAGAAACTTCAACAGAACAATTATAGCTATAACACACCTACATTGATAATTGTTTTCTTTGTCAATTTTCCATTTCCTAGAATAATAAATTTTAATGTCGGCAGGTTGGAATAAAAAAACATATAGCAACAACAACAAAAACAAACAAACACGCGAACCCCCCCCCCCCCAAAAAAAAAAAAACAAACAAACAAACAAACAAAACGTGCAGTGTGTGTGTGTGTGTGTGTGTGTTGGTGTGTGTAGGAGGAAATGGCTGGCTACATGCTAATAGCAATGTTCCATAAATGCTAGCTAGACGAAGCTACGTGTAATTATGAAATTGTGTTATGGTACACAAACGTGACCTTGTATAACACGGTTCATGTATCCCTTTGTGAGTGGTTTGTATTGATTGCCAAAGGAGAGGGACTCAGTTATTGGAAAAGGTGAAGGAAAAAAATGGTTGAATTCATTCAAGACAAGATTATCATGATTATCGGTGTAGAAGTAGACATGGCGTTCTCTAAAGCGTTTAGCGTTAGCGTGGTTACGGCATCAAATAATCCCGCCGCACACTATACGATCCGTCCGCCATCCGATTTCGGAAGAAAGTGTAAAAGCATTTGAGATAAGCATTTAAACACAAAAAATAGTTTCTGATTGAGGTTCTGAATAATCATATAGATCATAGAATCGAAAATACGGCCTATTGCGAGCTTTCTAGACAGGGGAAAGGCCAAATCAGAGCAGTCCTACGATTGTCTACGATTTGAAACTGATTTGGCCCTTATTCTAGGTATAAAGCTGACAGCGCATCAAAACTACGTGTTTAGTATTCATATTATTGTTCAGAACATGAATCAGGTAGATTTATTTTGTTACAATTCCCATATTTAACACTTTCTATTGCGATCTATTTCGAAATCGGATAACAGTCGATCGTAGAGTGTGCGGTGGGCTATACCATGTTCGCTTCTTGAGAGGTTAAACAGAACCATGTCATTTTTAATAACAAATTGCATCCATTTATTCACCCTTTCAGGAATAATTAAAAATCTTTATGGGATATGAAATCAGTGGGGTGACCATCACCTTGGCAATTTATCAGTATTAGCGTGGTCATTAGATTCTATGGAATAAACGCTGAACATGTTGATGGAAATGAGGGTATCAGAGCATTACGAGATTATTCTTGTCATCAGCATCATAATCCTCCCTCATGAATAATATACTATTAAGCTACCACTATGAGGCTTATATCAAAAGCATCATCATTATCTTCATCAACATCGTTGTCATAATCATCTTTAAGATTATGATTATGATCATCATCGTCACCATCGTCATAAATATCATTATCATTGTCACCCTCATTGTCATCACCATCGTCACCACCGTCATCATCACCATCACTGACATCCTCACCGTCATTATCACCATTATCATCATCTTCATTGTCATTACTATCACCACTGTTCATCATTATCATCATCTTCATGACCTTCATAGGGACAAATCTTTTCACTTTTCAACATTCTTTAGCAGGAGGTAAATTTTTAAGGCTTTAAATTCGTACAAAGCCCCCCCCCCCCTGGATTGACCGCACGGGGGCGTTGTGAGCGTCGGGTCGCGTCGGGTCGCGTCGCGTTGACTGGAACGCCACCACTCGTCCAAAGCACCACCGGTTTTGCTGAAAGGGTGCGTTGACTTTTTCTAAATAATGGTTATTATTATGATCATTATCAGGGGCGGATCCAGGATTTTGTAAGAAGGGGGCACAGAAATGCAGGTCTGTCATCAGAGGCGGATCCAGGATTTTGTTTTAAAAAAAGGGGGGGGCACAGAAATGCAGGGCTGTAATCAGGGGCGGATCCAGGATTTTGTAAAAAAAAGGGGGGGGCACAGAAATGCAGGGCTGTAATCAGGGGCGGATCCAGGATTTTGTTTAAAAAAAAGGGGGGCACAGAAATGCAGGGCTGTCATCTGGGGCGGATCCAGGATCCCCTCCTGGTTTTGAAGAAAGCTTGCGTTTGGAATTTGAAGGGGGGGGGGGGGGGAGGTATCAGATTTTATGGGGTCCACTTTTCCTCCCATAATTCTCTGACAAGCAACAAAAAGGGTTATCAGTTCTAAAGGGGGAGGCACAAAGCATACTTTTCTTTCAAAAGGAGGGGCACGGGCCGGGATCCGTAAATCTACTGCCATTAATATTATGATAGAAAAAATTCCAAACGCAAGCTTTCTTCAAAACCAGGAGGGGATCCTGGATCCGCCCCAGATGACAGCCCTACATTTCTGTCCCCCCCCCCCCTTTTACAAAATCCTGGATCCGCCCCTGATTACAGCCCTGCATTTCTGTGCCCCCCCCCCCCCCCGTTACAAAATCCTGGACCCGCCCCTGATGACAGACCTGCATTTCTGTGCCACCCCCCTTTTTACAAAATCCTGGATCCACCCCTGATAACAGCCCTGCATTTCTGCCCCCCCCCCTTTTACATTACCTGGATCCGCCCCTGATAATGATAATAATAACCATATTTAGAAAAAGTCAACGCACCCTTTCAGCAAAACCGGGGGTGCTTTGGACGAGTGGTGGCGTTCCAGTCAACGCGACGCTAGTGTCCCTGTATTAAAGAGTTGCGACATGGACGTCTCACTTTTCTGGAAACAAAATGGCGTTCGAATTCTTTCTATTGAGAACACCCAGGTGCTCATCGGAATTGAATAGAAATGTTACGTAATAGTGGAAACAAAATGGCGTTCAAATCCCCAGTTGTCGCAACTCTTTAATACAGGGACACCACGCGACGCGACCCAACGCGACCCGACGCTCACAACGCACCCTTTCGGTCAAACCCGAGGGGCTTTGGACGAATGGTGGCGCTTGCGTCAACGCGACGCGACGCAACGCTACCCACCCTTTCGGACTAAGCCAATTTTTTAAGATCTACATAATTTAAATTGGACGTCATTGTGGTAAAATCATATTTATTATGAAAACTTATGAAAAAATATTAATGTAATACGACGCCATGAAATGAATACTGTGTATCAAAAAGTGCATCGTATATAAACAATAAGAGAAAATATTTCGAAAGACATCTAATAAAAAAAAGACATTGAAATATACATCATAATGTATTTTAATACAAACGTTGCTCTAAACCCATGTGTGGCATGGGTCACGTTGGTATGACGGGGTATAATACCAGACCGGGCCTTGCACACTTATACATGCACAAGCTTATCTGCAGATAAGCTTGTACTCCGTAATAGTTTTCAATATTTTTTGTGTGTATTAGCGGCCTTTTTCCAGTCTATAGATCATTCATACATGAGAGGAAAATAATTATTTAAAATTTCACTTTCAATTCTGAAACCCCAAATTTGTGGCACAGTAACAGTTGAAGAGTCCCTGAATCAGGTAATCTAGAAAATCTAAGAAAATCAAATCTTGCTTAGAGCAATTTTGTTGTCTGTTTTTGACTGCTGCAACAGTAAATATTGGACACAGTCCCACATAGGCAAGGGCATTTGAGTGGTCCTTGCATAGAGCTTACATTATTTATGTAGTTTACTTGTAACAAGAAATAAACAAGGAAATAAATTCTGAACAATGGTTTAAAAATTGAACACAAAGAACAAAAAATGAAAGACTATGTCTGAAGGCTATAATAAGCGTAGGAGTGCTTTACAGGAAGATTTCGTGATAGGAATGTTTTAAACCTTCAACAGCCATTCTTGAAAGAACTTGCAGGAATTCATTTGTATATTCAATAATCAGACATCACAGTATCCTTGTCAAGATTACTCTATCGTTATAAACTTTATGGCTACGTAATATAAAATACAATCTTGATATAATAGTACTGAGTTAAATAAAAAAAAATGAATATGATTACCTAGTAGCTATGCCGATTACAATTATCTTAAAACTACTTTTTCAGCATTTGAAAGATTCTTCACCTGTAAGTGAGTTATATCCAAATTTATTCTTAAAATAGAAAAGCAAGCATCTGGAACAAAATATTGTTGTCATTTATTGCTTTTGTGATTATATTTTGTTTTGAATACGACATATTTAGAGCGAATTGTACGTTCAATTCCGGACGTATTAAAAACTGTTCATCGCTGTGTATATTCATTGTTAATAGTTCGTCTAATTCCTGACATATTACAAATGCTCATCACCGAGTATATTCATGCCAACGTTTTTAGTGAAGTCAAGTTCTGCATAGATGACCGAGTCTGATTGTCGAGCGGCACTGTTGCCAGAATCTGTGATATTCCTGGGGGAGATAGACATGGTTGCGGGACTTGAGGATTTCTTTGAGTTCTTTTTCCTAGTGAACCTATTTTTCCTCCCCACCGACGCATCAAGATTGTTAATACTGGAATGGCCAGTACCCTGAGACGTTCCAGGTTGATCTATTTGATTATCTATTGGAGTCGTAGTCGTGCTACGGGGAGTTATACTGTGATCAACACTCACTGGAGATGCTGATTCGGGTGCTTCTCTGCTTGAAGAGGCTGATGAAGAGGCTATATCTGCACCTTTTCCTTGAGAGTGTCCAGATTTCGTAGAAGGAGAACGTTTCTTCTTCATTCGTCGCAGTTCAGAAGGTCGTAGCTTTTCGATGTCGGAAGGTTTCTTTGGAGACACAGTTTCTCTGTTGCGATTCATGTTTTGTCGCAATGTGCTGTTAGGAGACTTTTGATCCATGTTAGACCGGCTGATGATGGACGTAAGGAGATCAGGTTGACTTTCACTCAGGGCGCCATTGTCAACGCCATCTTCCACGCCATCTTCACCAGCGTCATCATCATCATCGTCGTCATCACGGATAACGGTGACGAAGCCACGCCCTGAGGCTATGGCCTCAGCATCTAGCACCATCTGAGGTTCGCGTGGTCGTTCCTGACAGAACCGACACTGACGATGTCGAAAGAGAATGAAGATAACAATGAAGAAGAGGAGGATGACTACGACACTGAGGATACCGACAATGATGAAGGGAATGAGGGCATTGGTAGAAGAGGTAGGATCTGTCTCAGGGTAAGGACCAAGTTTACACTGATAAGGTTGATCAAGTCCAGGTAGAGACGCATTACAAGTGAAGGTGATCGATATTTCACTGGGGACTATCTCCGAGTAGGTGATACTCACCCTTGTATCATCACGCGTTAAACTCCCAGAGCCAATAAGAGCACCGTTTCGTAACCACTGCAGCGATGTCAGTGCTGACCCCGTAGACGAGCACGTAAGTTCCACACCATCCCCAGCAAGCGATTGCTCATTGTTCGGTCGCTTGTCACATTCGGGTATCCATGACGTCGGTAGCACAGTCAACGTCGCGTTGCGCGTAGACGCCGTGCCGTAGGTGCAACCGTAGAGTCCGCTGTCGCTTAACTGAGTCGCGTTGATGAAGAGGTTATAATGACCGTCGTTGCGGTCACCGGCGATAAAGAAGCGGTTATCACGCGTGTTGTACAGCTCTTCCTTTTCTGGGGGATCACCGATGTAGCGATGCCATAGTACCGTTTTGGACACAATATCTTCATCGAATATACAGTCTAGTGTTACTGCACGAGGAAAGACAACCGCTATGTCTTTCGGTTGGACAAGGAACTGACCCGAGACCAGGGAGATTCCACTCCACAAGAAGAAGAACACTATGTTCAATGATCTGCCAGTATCCTCCATGGTGATCTCTGACCTTACTTCATCTGTACCTCAGAATGATATCACGAGTCGAAGGGTTGATGGGGTCTATGCAATCCTTGTAAACTTCACCTTCCTTCCATGTGGCACACAGGTGTCTGACAATATAACAAAGAAACACGTCTCTTAGTTCTAAGGGTATCTAAAATAATGTAACCATTCTTTTTTAATGTAAGGATATACTAGTATTCCTCATCAAGGATTTTGTGTTTTTAAAAAGAAGACATCTCCTACTCCGTGGATGTTGCTTAATGCAACCAGTGCTTAATTTAACTTGAAGCGATGTGGAGTGTCTATTATATCGTTTTACCTGTTTTCTTCCTCATTCTATTTTGTATAACTTTGTACAACCCTGCGTAGAAATAATATATATTTAATATCTTAACAACCCGTCAGGTTTATTCACATTTCATTTTCTAATTCAACAGTCCCTCCCTAGCTTAAAGAAAACGGAGTATACATGTATAGTGTTACCTTTACAATTCATAAACTGTTGTCAAAATTTGCCAATTTCAAAAACGTAAGACAATTTGAAATCAGTATCACAACTATTAATGGACGTTTTCTAAGGAAGGGAGCTTACAGCCGAACATATAGAAACATCTCATTTACATTTACAGTAAATCTCTATACTGTAATACTCATTTCTGTATCACAACAATATACATGTATTCCAGCATTTATGTATGCCGTGTGCCCTATACGTGATATTTAAGGCCATTTAATTATTCTAATACTTATCTCATTTATTTCAGAATGAAAAGAAATACATACCTGACTTATGCATCCATCTCGCAGTGTTAACAGAAACGCCAATTAGACAATAAAAGCAGCTGATTATCCATGTACTCCTGTCCACAGTTAGGTCATTCTAGACGTGTCCTGACTGACCACAGTGCTATCGGCTGCTAGCTGCTTTCTACCTACGATAACACACGAATTACATGTAGGATTTTTGTTCGCGATCTCCAGTTTAATTAGCGTCCTTGATTCATGATGGCGAGTATTTCATCGTCATTGTTTTCCCAACACACCTCTCCACGGAGAACAGTCTAGTAGATCTACAATTAAATGTCTCCCGAAATATGTTTTATTATAAATCAAACGGCATGCCGTTAGCATATCGCATTGTGTGGCGTATACAATGCCGATGTTTCTCACTGGCGCAGACGACACGGTTGACCGAATCCTAACGATCGATCGATATTCCAGCATTTGCTATATGCAAACACAAATATAGTGAGTCAATGCCCGACTCTTATTCCCATTGTGAGCTTCCAAGACACGTTTTTCTTATGCAAATTTCAGGTCGCTGTGTCTTTTGCATTCATGGGGGTGTATAAAACAGGTTAACCTTCCAAGGCTTAACGGTCAAATTCAATAGAATTTCCCCGTTTCTCATGGTTTTGAAGGTTCCAAGCTGTCTTTTCAAAAACAGAAACACATCGCCAAACAAATGCGTACGTGACAGGTGTAGGGGCTAGGAGTACCCCTCCAGGATTTAAAAAATAATCGGGAAACCCCGCATAATATACAGACAACAAGGTAATCTCGTTGAACGTTCTTGTCCAATAGATAACCCTTTCTAGACGATATTCCATAAAAGGCTGACTATATATAAAAGAAAAGTCAAAATTTATCTCGCTCACTGTATAGGTCGCTGTACGTCTCAGACCATGAAATCATAACTCGCCATCAATGATAATTACTGCTGTAATCAGAGAGGAATGGGGTAGCAATGTTTCCTGGCGATAATTCATTAAATAGACCGCTTCGGTAATGTATGCAAATTTTATGCATACCGTTCAAACAAAAGTTGTTCTTGACAACCTGAAAGCTTGCCAGGCATAGCAACAAATAATGTATGCAAACTGGATTCCAAGCATTGAGGCTCATTTATTAAAAAAAGCATGTTCATGGAATAGCTCGTCACTAGGTGTTCAGAGAATATATGTGCATAAATATACTTTACAGAAGCGGTCTATCGGTGTGGATGCTGGGAGAGTTAGTATTCAAACAAAGGACGACCACACCCGCTCCATCCCTGTCCTCATTATGCCCTTACGCCCATACCACCAAGTACAAAAGTGAAAGAATCATATGGTGACTTGAACCATTGGCGATTTCGTTTCCGCGTTCTTATACTTTCAAGAATATTTTGTGCGCTCTAGGTTTATACTCTTATGAACTATATCATGGTTTAGAAAAAGACAAAAATCTAACAAAAAAGGGGAGGCTATTGATAAAACTAACAAAACGTGTATTGATTTAAAGTGATTTCGAATAATCTGATGTTATAGTCTATATCATTATTTTGATTCCATTTTAAGTCCACTTGTGTTCATTTCGCTTCTGCGTAATGTAAATATCAAACTACTCCACATGAAAAAAAATATTTCCTACTTCTTCTTTTATTAAAAGCTATATCATTCCGAAACTTTTCTCCTCCTGAATTTTGTATCAATCCTGAAGCTCTGAGTTTTCCTGAATAATATTTAATTTCGGAAAATATAAAAAACTACTTTTTATCACGGCCTCCAACATGTGTATGGATGATGGGTGATTGCTAGCTGGTACCATGCCAGGCAGTATCATTATCATGATGACTGGAAGCAGCCTTGTGTAAGGAGATAGTGTTCACTATTTTTGAAATAATAACTCTGCGGTAAAAGACTACATCAATCAATCAATCATCTGTGTCAAAACTTACATTGCGTTTTTGTTAATATATTTACATTTTTTGTAAAGATTATATTTCATGTTTACTCTCTATACATTGCATTATTGCAATATGTTGTAAAATGTGAGAACCAAAATCTCATTGGAAGAAAATAAATGTTCTTTTGAATTGAATTGAATTAATGGTGTTAATTGATCACCAAAGGATATACTGCCCTCCAAAAATCGAAGTTGGAGAAATGATCAATACGGCTATCATGCATCGTGTCGTGTCGTGGTCTAGTGGATATGTCACCGGACTGTGAATCACATGCTTCGCGGTTCGAGTCCTGCCGCGGCTCTAAAATTCCTTTGGCAAAACATCAATCATTAATCTACATTTGCCACCCTCCACCCAGGTGAAGTAAATGGGTACCCGGTAGGAAGAAATGTTTCAGCGCCTCATCATGGCAGCTTGGCTAAAGCCGGGGTAATAATATGTTACTTTATGAAGCGAAGTAGCGTATATTTGTATAGCAGTTGCGCTATATAAATGGACAATATTATTATCATTATTATATGATCGTACATTCTAACGAAGCTCACAGGTCATCACATGTAACACCACAGTCACATCGCCAAACCGACCCACATCGACTACAAACCCACCGATTCTTGGCTATTGGTGGCAAAGTAAATTTTTGTTCGGTCTGCTGTCAGTCTGGTGTCGATCTTGTCGGTGTGACTGTAGTATAAAGTGCGTCGTCACCCTCAGAGAAGGCATCGATCTCAATCCCGGGTAAGCTCCTGGGTACCAAAATGTAAGAGGATTGGAAGAGGTGGTTCATAATCATATACCGCCAGTAAAAATCGGCTTAAAATGTAGTCTCATCCTCCTTAATTCGGAGCAATTTTCAAAGACGGTGGGATAAAAAGATGTGAAAAGTTTGCAGACCTACTAAAGGCATTATCATGATTATGAGATGAAAATAAACCCAAAAGTAAGTTTCAGTGGAAAACTGGCAAAATTGCAACAATCTGTATGTAACGCAAACACAATGATAATCTCACAATCAGTCGATTGAAACACATTTCATCGTCAAAACTAAATGTGAAAACAACATTGCGCTTTATTCACCTCGACATCTTTCAAAACACATGATTCTCTAAATAATAGGAGAATACAGCATTAGCGTTCAGGAATGACCACCTAAATATCATTCAAGACCAGGGTTTACAATGCATTTTGCAACATTTCACTTTTGGCTTGGCCCCATATTCAAGAGTGCTGCACATTCCATGATTACATTAAATATACAGCATCACTGTAAAGGGGAATAATTCAATTATGATAGTATATACATTATAAACGACAGAGATATCAATTAATGCTCCCACTTGAGTTGCAGAACTTTTTGAGGGGTTTATATAAAAAAGATTTTAAAAGATAACTGCAATTGCTGGAATTTCGTCGTTCATTTTTAGTTTTTGGATATTTCCCGAATATTGTCTTTTTGACTCACCATACCACGATTCTCCTTTTATTTCAGGTTCCCCCAGAATGTTGTTATGGACCTGATGACGTATATAGACCCCATGCAACGATGATCTTAAAGAACAAAGGTATCCTTAATATTAATCGTTCGTGGTGTAGGTGGCGCTTTTCAATTGAATTGCCGTTTGACTGATTCCCCTAATTGAAACGGGAGGATTTTTTTTATTTCATCAGCAGATAGGGGTATTTTTGCATGAATGCTCATTATTGTGTCATGTTCAGTATGATCGTGGGAAGATGTGAGTGTGTCGGTGGATGAGGTTAATAAATTCAGGCAGAAGGGGGGGGTGATGGGAATGGAGGGAGAAGAGAGAGGAAAAGAGAGAGAGAAAGAGACAAAAATGGAAAAATTAAAGAGAAAAGAGGAGAGGCAAAATGGAAAGACGGAATAGAAAGAAAAATGAGAACGAGGAAAGAAAGAAATAAATATCATGAATATAGGGGAGAAATGAGGAATGGGAGAGAAAAGAGGAATGTCCAGTGGTTTAAAGTGTTGTTATAGAAGGGATCAAAGTATGCTATTAAATATCCACTCGTGCAAGGAAGAACAACCCGTCTGTTTGTTGAGGGTATTTCCATCGTGACATCTCCAACTTGAACATGAAAAACAACAATGAGAGTGATGAGGGCTCAGAGACATAACGACAGAAGGAGAGAGAGAGAGAGGGAGAGAGAGACGAGTAGGGGGAGCGGAAGTATACAAAACAAAATGGGTGGGGTTTGCGAAGGGTATTTCATTGAAGTCTTTAATCTTAGCGTTTTGTGAACGATGTTAAAGTGTCTTTATATTGTACAGTAACCCACATCCTACCTAGGACAAGGCCATCTGCTCCACCATCAATGATAAGATGGAAGTATTGCACACGGTTTACATTCACTTCTAAAAAGCGACTAAGAGAGGTCGAAACCAAGTCGATGTGCTGGTAATCTTCATTATTTAGTCCCTCGGATAAGACTTAAATCCGTAGGTCCCCCTGGTTGCTTTACTTTCTTGTATGGCTAATGAGGTCTGTTATTAGATAAGACAGACTAACCCATGTTAACATAATGTCACTTTCAGGTATATGATGGCAGTGTGATCATAATGAACGTGACAAAATAATGAGCATTCATGCAAAATACCCCTATTTTCTGCTGTAGAAAAAAACACCTCCCGTGTCAATTACGCGAATCAGTCAAACGGCAATTCAATTGAAATGCGCCACCTACACCCCGAATGTGATACTAAGTAATCATCATTAGATGTGGCATTCTTACCGAGCTATTGTCCAATAATCATGTCATGAAAGCAAAATGACCTGACCAACGTAATACTTATAGGGGCATCGCAATACACTTTCAAGGAGCGAGTCAGATTAGATTTTTCTGACAAGCTTGCAGATTTTGTTTATCTCGAAAAAAAAAAAAAACAACAGCACATAACTAAAAAGTTTCTCAATGTTTTTCACCTGCCGGCGGTAATCTGGAAAATTTCGGCTGATGCTTGGGAAGGGGGGGGGGGGCGGGGGGGGGGAGTGGCACACCCCATCCCAATAGCAACACCCCTTAATAATGAGCTCATTTTCATTATGTTTCAATTTGTATAGATAAACAATAATCACACACTGTAGGAAAGCATAACTTGCTGTAGCATGTAAATCTTTTTTCTCTGTAAAATGTGGACTTCGTACTGGAATTTTACAGTAACAAAAGGAGAGGCATCGGGGGGGCAGGAGTGGCACACCCCATCCCAATAGCAACACCCCTTAATAATGAGCTCATTTTCATTATGTTTCAATTTGTATAGATAAACAATAATCACACACTGTAGGAAAGCATAACTTGCTGTAGCATGTAAATCTTTTTTCTCTGTAAAATGTGGACTTCGTACTGGAATTTTACAGTAACAAAAGGAGAGAAAAAACACAACAATTTTGCATCAAATTTTCCCATTTTTCAAAATACTCCCTTCGAATTGATCATATTCACTATAGTGTCAGGGGAAATATGCAGAAACCCCCACATAAGAACCAGGAACTCGCATTAAAAAATGGTAAATACTCACGACTTGTATTAAATGTAGTATGCAGGCACCTGGGAACGATTTTGTTACTGGGGGTGCTGTGAGCAAAAAAAAAAAGGTCTTCAGCATTTGAGGGTCGATTTTTAAGTCCAAAAAAACTCTGACAAGCAAAAAAAAAAAAAAAAAAAAAAAAAAGGTCCTCAGCCTTTTGGGGTCTCTTTTAACTACTTTTTAGCTACAGCACACAGGGGCCTGGTAGTATGATATACGAATAAACCAGTATATAGACCAGAAATTGCCCTATATTCGGATCTACCGTTGGTCCTTAATATTCGCTTATTAATCGTGTACAAAAAGGAGTAGGATCTGCATCACTCATTTGGGGATAATATCATATCAAAAATGTTTTTTTCCAATTTGTTCACATTGTATCGTTTTACATGTATGAATGACTGTAGATTGGTAAACCCCATGGTTGTAAGACTCAGTGCTCCGACGACAGTTGCGTCGGATACATTTCCTACTCTAGCCAATGTCTGGGGAGCGTTTCATCAAGCGTTTTGTCAGTGATTTTTACCGACAACTGTTATAAGCTACTGAAATCCTTGCATCTGATTGGCTGAGAGCAAATTTGTCAGTAAAAATCACTGACAAGACACTTGATGAAACGCTCCCCTGAACTTCAACCCAGGACCAAACACTATAGCTAACCCTAATCTCAATCGTAAAGCTAGCCTCTAATCGAGGAGATGTGTTGCTCTGTCGATCCCCTTTTCGATCCTCGAAACCCGCGGAATCAGCCTCTGATTATTGCACGGGAAGTCTTGCTCAGCAGCAAGCTGCACGCTTGTGTCGACTTCTATAGCCAGGCAGCCCAGTGACTTTTGATCAAACGAACGAGGTACCAATATCTGAGTATTGGAACATCCCAGGGGGAACCTAGTATATGCAAATATGGACGTCTGCCGTTGTCCCTCTGCTGCGTGTGGCCCCAGGGGCCCGTTAAAATGGGCCCAAAAATGCATTTGATCAAAGATTGTAGGTACCGCATGAAACTCATGGTAAATATATTGGTTCATCACACACTTTACAGAATGGGCCTTGCCAGACAAATTTTCTGCTGCTAAGTGCCCGCCAGACGCCCCCAAAATACGCCCCAAAGGCCCAATATGCTAGCTTTGACCCAGTTTAAACATTCAAGGTACCACCTAAAACCAATTCGGAATGCTGAGGTTAATCTTACATACTTTGGAAATCATAGTGACAGACAAATTTTCTGCTGCCCAAGGGCCGCCAGACGCCCCCAAAGGGCCCCCAAAATTGGGCCTCGATCAAACGGAGGAGATACCACTTGAAACTAATTTCAGGTGAATACATGACTACCACAAAGCACAGAATGGCCCATGCCAGACAAATTTTCTGCTGTTAAGTGCCCGCCAGACGCCCCCAATATACGCCCCAAAGGCCCAATATGCTAGCTTTGACCCAGTTTAAACATTCAAGGTACCACCTAAAACCAATTCAGAAAGCTGAGGTTAATCTTACATACTATGGAAATCATAGTGACAGACAAATTTTCTGCTGCCCAAGGGCCGCCAGACGCCCCCAAAGGGCCCCCAAAATTGGGCCTCAATCAAACGGAGGAGATACCACTTGAAACTAATTTCAAATGAATACATGAATACCACAAAGCACAGAATGGCCCATGCCAGACAACTTTTCTGCTGCTAAGTGCCCGCCAGACGCCCCCAAAATAAGCCCCAAAGGCCCAATATGCTAGCTTTGACCCAGTTTAAACATTCAAGGTACCACCTAAAACCAATTCGGAATGTCAATGTTAATCTTACATACTATGGAAATCATACTGACAGACAAATTTTATGCTGCCCAAGGGCTGCCAAACGCCCCCAAAGGGCCCCAAAAATTGGGGATCGATGAAACGAAAGATATACCAAGTGAAACCTATTTTAATTTAATATATGAATACCTCAGAGCACAAAATGGCCTATGCCAGGCCAATTTTCTGCTGCTGAGTGACTGACAGATGCCCCCAAATATGGCCCAAAGACCCAATTTGGTAGCTTTGACCCAATTTAATTCAAGGTACCACTTAAAACCAGTTTGCAATGTTCAGGTTAATCTGACAGACTACAGAAATCATCTTGACAGACAAATTCTCTGCTGATTAGGGGCCGGCAGAAACACAAAAAGCCCCCCCCCCCCCCCATGATCAAAGATACCATGCAAAATCAACATCAAATGAAAAAAAAAAAGTTATTTTCCACATACATGTACTAAAGAACTGCCAATGTAAGACAAATTTTGTGCTCCACAGGGCCCACGTGATGGAAAAAGCTATAGCCTCATGAGGCCCATAAATGAATTTGCCATATACCACAAGAAAAGAATTATTAGAAAAAACAAAAACATTAAATTTAGTGCTTGGTAACTTCCACCTGGAATCGGCTTTCTATGGTGCCATTGGTATTTTCATCAATGAAAGTTGCGCACAACACCTTACCGAATCTTGGATATTGGCTATTATATATAACGCATGTCTAGATTCTAGACCTCTAATTGGTCAAATTTGGGGGCATGAAATTAACTACGGACTGCCGGGCGGTATCGTGAAAAATAGTTATGTCTTTGTACGCGCGCGCAGCTATGAAAATTTAGATACACGGGTGCGTGGCCGGCACCATACACGTACACCGAACAAAATTTTGCAAGAGCGATCGATGAGAATTACGTTACGGTACCGTATTTTCATCTGTCTTTGAAATGAATTTCTGACCTAACGAAGGATGCGGTACATGTATATACAAATGGTGACTGCTTCTTTTTCACGTCACAGCTAAAACCATGGCCCTCGGTGATCTTGCAACTGTGCTATGCCCCTCCACTGTCGTCTCGGGGGCATATCATAGTTGCAAGCTCGCTGGCATAGCATAGTTGCAAGCTCACCTCGGGCCATAGTTTTAACCATGCCCCTCAAAACAGTCAACATTTGTATAAAGGGTCCTGAATCGGTTACATCCACTGGCGTACTGGTGGGGAGACTTGGGGTGCTGCAGCCCCCCTCCCCCAAAGAAAAAAGTTCCGTGCCAAAAAAAAAGTGGGAAAAAAGAGAAAAAAGGGGACAATTTGAGATATAGGTCTAGATCTGTAAAAACATTACATTTTCATTAAGAAAGGTTGATTTTTTTGTGCTCGCTGACAAGTATTCAGAAATTGTGTCGCTTATGCCATGTTCAGCCCCCTCAATTTTTTGGGCTCATTACGCCACTGGGTACATCCATGGGAAACACTACAACAGATGTGTCCGTATCCATGACATCCTTGCTCTCGCCATGGAGAGAAAGATCTATGAAAGTTTCAAGTCGACTCTCGCGCAAGAAACACAAGATGCAATCAGTGGCCTGCTTGCAACTGTTTCTTAGGATCCAGATCCTTAGACAAAATTCTTCAATACTAGTCGACTCTTTCAAAAACATATGGATCAGTATGAGCTGTTCTTCAAGGCAGTGATGACTGGAAAACTTGGCCCCACTACCCAATACTGGTGTATGTATGTCTTCATGATTAATCGAGTTCACAGAGATCTCATGCGTGCACTATGCTCAAATGATATCGATTGGTACATCAACATACTTCCAGTTGTAATCGACCTCTTCTTTGGAGTGAATCGACCCAACTATGCCAGATTGGGCATACTCTTTCAGTTAACTCAAGACTGCAGGATATCAAAGTCGATTGATTCTACAGTCAGGGGCTTTCTCCATCAAATGAACAAGCAGACATTTTGCCAGATTGACCCTAGAGCAGAGTGTGAATAGAGATGCAGCATCACCAATGAGAGGCATTGTATGATTCCACAACTCCAGTAATGCCATCAGAAGATGGTGCATCACGTCAACCCAGCTAGGCATGTCCGTTACAGAGCTGCGGAATTTAACAGGGCTGGATGCCATGGAGCAGCCAGCAACGGCTACGGACAAGCAGAATTGCGAAGGATAGTTGCCAAAGGGATGCTTTGATGAATGCCATTACAGAAATATGTGACCCTTTCTTTTCTCCAGCAACAACATCATCATGACTTCTGAACATTGCTGCAGGCAAAGAAGCATCCAAGGAAATCCAAGACTATCTGATTAGAAGCCTGGGTACTGGCCATGAACTTCATAATAATTCCAGGAAGAATGCGCAAGATTCCTGAAACCCATTCAGAGACGAAAGGTAGAAAATTTTTGTAAGGGACCATTTGAAGAGGCATCCCATCACAAAAGATAAATCATCAGCTGAGAGTCTGAGGAACATTTCATTCATATTCTGGTCATCGTTTCAGATAAGACATCCTTCAACCTCAGGCATGTAATGTCCTTCCCACACTCAGATGGAACAGGGATTAAGACAAACAAAAGCAAGCTGCTGGGGAAACTAGTGGAATTGCAGGGTGGTTTCACAGGAGCATTGGTTCCGCCAATCGATGTGACTTTAATCGACAGTGGACTCTTGATACATTCCTTTTTATCTGCGCTTGGGAACATCACATCATATGGGTATCTCGCCAGACACATTCTATCACATGTTTGTTCCAGCCAAGAGGAAAGAGATTCACTTGTTGTTCGATACTTATCAACTAATGTCTTTGAAGGAGAGCGAGAGAAAACTTCAGGGAGCAGATAATCGTTAATTTGTCATCTTTGGTCCAGAACAAGACAGAGATGTCACAAGTTACTGCAAAACGGAATTTTTAAAGACCAAATGGCAAGGTTTCTTCAGAAAGAATGGCAACAAGAGCAGTATGGACCATTCCTAGGAAACAAGTCACTAATCATCTCCTATGTGGCAACCGTGTCCGTCTTGCCCTCAATGAGCGTGATTTCAAGATGACAGTGGAGTACCCAGCCCATCTTCAATGAAGCCATAATGAATTAAGCTGACACCCTCTTTTTCACTGGAAATGGTCAGAGCTTCCGATACAGATGTTCTTGTGATCCTTCACAATGATTGGAAGGCACTCAGGAAGTCAGAGAGGCACATCCTATGATCACATTTTCATGGAATGCGAATCTGGGAATTATAGTCGTCACATTGATGTTAGTAGCGTTGCTACCAACCGTGAGTCATCGCAAACTAGAATGGCTGCTGCAGTGCCAGGGCGCCCCGTTGCATACAACTTACATTAACAGAACTTTGCCATCAATGGTAACTTCCATGGAAACCTTGATTTCGATTGGCTGTTGAGTGATGTTACCATGGTAGTTACCATTATAGGAGAGTTACCATTAATGGTAAGTTTTATAAAACAGGGCACAGGTCACTGACAGGGTGTGATTTCACCACAGCATTCTACCGAAAGGGTAAAATGAAGCCACAAGAAATTCTTCAGAAAGACTCTACAGGAACATTCATCCAGTTCTTTGGCAATCTGTGTTCTGTAGATGAGCCAGACCGGAGTTGCTGCTTGTATGGTATGAATGGAGATGATGTCAATGAAGCGAGATACAAGTGATTCAAGTTCTGAGCCAACTTGGAGTGATGACTCCGTAGATGAAACAGAGATTTGAGCTTCCATAATATCTTCAGCATAAAGTTAATGGGGATGTTTAAATTACATTAGCTTACAAATTATAATTTTAAGATACATGTGAATGGCGTATTTAGTTTTATCTCCACTGTTTTATCACTATCACTATACTGTACCATAAATTCTCAAACTTCATCCACTAAATGTTTCAAAAGGCATTTTGGAAGTTTCAGACAAAAATTCACCACCACCTGTTTTTTTTTCTTTCTCCATAACACTGTCGAACAAAAAAAAAATCCTAATTATCATTAAGATAAGAACTTAAGTCAATTAGATCGATCAAAATTCTAACAACATCAAACCTTTTGCCAATTTACCTAAATTTATTCTTGTAACTTATATTTCAGTGTAAGAATGCAATGGGTTTTCATTACATTCTCTAATATTCAATCTAACTTGGATTTTTTTGTACAAAGTGTAGATCACTTATGCAGTATTCGTGCGTTTTTAATAAGTATAAGTATGCTTTATGTAAGTATTCTTTACGTTTTAAGAATTATATTAATGCATTAGGTTTCATATATTTACATCCGATAAATGTTCATGCACCAAAGTTTTTAAAGAAATTAATTTGATTGTATACTGAGAAAAGTCAAAATGGAGATTAATATCGTACACGGCATGGCCATAAATTATGTCACATTCAGGCGTCATTAGTTTTCACCATGCAGGTGTACAGCAGATGTACACGCTTTGTTAGCTCTTAGAAAATAGTCATCTTTAATAGTCCGACTACAAGAATGTTTTATGATGACAACTAATTTTGCCTCAAAAAGATTTTGATACCTTTTAGACTGTGTAGATTTTCAATAAAAAAAGACATGGTGTGTTCAGATAAAACAAATATTGGCTTTCTAATTCTTGTTTGTAATAAACATTTGAATAATTCTTGTTAATAATTCTTGTTCAGTGTTGCAAAAAAAAAGTAACTGCCAAGTCAAACAATACTTATGATTCCAGATCTAATCCAGTAATGTCTGAGAAAAAGAAGCATAGATATGAGAATGCATTAAATCGCAGCTCCAGAGCTATATTACATGGTATATACAGACATCGTAGATAGAAATACAGAGGGAATTACTATTTTATATACAAACTGACATAATTTCATGTTTCCATCATAATAATTCAAAATAGAGGGGTTGTTAGAGAAATATATATATATAGAGAGAGAGAGAGAAATAGAGAAAATATAGAACAAAAGAAAGTAATAGAGGGATAGAGGGTGAGAAAAAGAAGAATAGAAAGTGATGTTGATTTGACATGTGTGGTACCTCAGGATGTTTGATCATTGTGCATTTTGGAGGCCCCATTCTTCTGCCTGGCGGACAGCAGAAAAGCAGCAGAAAATTTGTCGAGATGATTTCTGTAGTCTCTAAGATTAACCTGAACATTCCAAATTGGTTTTAAGTGGTACCTTGAATATTTAAATTGGGTCAAAGCTACCAAATTGGGCCTTTTGGCCATATTTCGGGGCATCTGGGAGGCACTAACCAGCAGAAAATTTGTCTGGCATAGGTCATTTTATACGCTTGAGGTATTCATATATTAAATTAAAATAGGTTTCACTTGGTATATCATACATTTCATCGAGACCCAATTTTTTAGGCCCTTTGGGGGCGTCTGGCAGCCGTTGGGCACCATAACATTTGTCTGTCAGTATGATTTCCATAGTTTGTAAGATTAACTTGAGCATTCAAAATTGGTTTGAAGTCGTACCTTGAATGTTTAAACTGGGTCAAAGCTAGCATATTGGGCCTTTGGGGCTTATATTGGGGGCGTCTGGCGGGCACTTAGCAGCAAGAAATTTGTCTGGCATGGGCCATTCCGTGCTTTGTGGTAGTCATGTATTCATTTGAAATTAGTTTCAAGTGGTATCTCCTCCGTTTGATCGAGGCCCAATTTTGGGGCCCTTTGGGGGCGTCTGGCGGCCCTTGGGCAGCAGAAAATTTGTCTGTCACTATGATTTCCATAGTATGTAAGATTAACCTCAGCTTTCCGAATTGGTTTTAGGTGGTACCTTGAATGTTTAAACTGGGTCAAAGCTAGCATATTGGGCCTTTGGGGCGTATATTGGGGGCGTCTGGCGGGCACTTAGCAGCAGAAAATTTGTCTGGCATGGGCCATTCTGTGCTTTGTGGTAGTCATGTATTCACCTGAAATTAGTTTCAAGTGGTATCTCCTCCGTTTGATCGAGGCCCAATTTTGGGGGCCCTTTGGGGGCGTCTGGCGGCCCTTGGGCAGCAGAAAATTTGTCTGTCACTATGATTTCCAAAGTATGTAAGATTAACCTCAGCATTCCGAATTGGTTTTAGGTGGTACCTTGAATGTTTAAACTGGGTCAAAGCTAGCATATTGGGCCTTTGGGGCGTATTTTGGGGGCATCTGGCGGGCACTTAGCAGCAGAAAATTTGTCTGGCATGGGCCATTCTGTGCTTTGTGGTAGTCATGTATTCACCTGAAATTAGTTTCAAGTGGTATCTCCTCCGTTTGATCGAGGCCAATTTTTGGGGCCCTTTGGGGGCGTCTGGCGGGCCCTAAGCAGCAGAAAATTTGTCTGGCAAGGCCCATTCTGTAAAGTGTGTGATGAACCAATATATTTACCATGAGTTTCATGCGGTACCTACAATCTTTGATCAAATGCATTTTTGGGCCCATTTTAACGGGCCCCTGGGGCCACACGCAGCAGAGGGACAACGGCAGACGTCCATATTTGCATATACTAGGTTCCCCCTGGGATGTTCCAATACTCAGATATTGGTACCTCGTTCGTTTGATCAAAAGTCACTGGGCTGCCTGGCTCCGTATTTCCAGGAGATAGCCGCCTTGATTGAAGGCTACCGTAAACCTAACATAAAACCATGCAGTTGCAACCGTTACCCTAAGCCTGAGCCTGATCAGTTAGTCACGGACGGATATTTGACAAATTTCGAAAGTTTGAAGGCCTGTAGAAAATAAGTATTTACTTGAAGAAAGGTAGTTTGTGTTTTATTGCGAAGGGCATCAATAAAGGAGTTGAAACTTGATAAAATTTGGTTGCCATGTTTGCCTACTAGAACTATAATCCATATAATATTCAATGTCACGGACGGGCAAAAAAAAAATGCCTACTCTTAACCGATCAGGCTCCCCTATATATTTTTGACGAAATAAAGCTTGGGGCAATAGACCTGTTTACTAATTTTTAATATCTTATGCATACCTCTTGAACAAAAGTTTCTCTTGACGACTCAAAAGCTTGCCAGAGGCTTACCCGACATAGCAACAACCGATGTATGCAAAATGGATTCCATCCAAAGAGTTAGTAACTCCGGATTCTGGAGAGAAATATGAATAAATTGAAATACATTAATAAACAGTTTTATTGTCACCGGCATTGGCGGATCAAGAGGAGGGGGGGGGGCACTTCAGGCCCGTCCCCCCCCCCCCCCCCTTTGAAGAAAAGTATGTATTTTGACCATAGAGGATCTATTGTGGCCCCCCTTTTAGAATGAAAACCTCTTTTTTAATGTTTTGTTTTATTTATTTTTTTATTGTCAGAGAATTCTGGAGGGAAACTAAAAGTTGACAAACCTGCAGTTGTGTGCCTCCCCCCCCCCCCCCCCCCCCGTTTATACTAAATCCTGGATCCGCCCCTGGTCACCGGAACATTATGCACATCACACATCCTAAAAAAATATTTCCAATATTACTGTACGCTTGTATTCTGTGGCACGTATTCCGATTTTTCCACTTTGTTGACACCTAGCACTGAATGACCCTGACTTGCATCTATACAACGCCCCTGTCTAAATAAAAAATTACCAGCCCAGTGTAAACATTGATCGAGAAAGAGAGAAAGAGAGAGAGAGAGAGGCCCATATCTAATATTCAACATTGTTCAATGGCTGAATTTTCTTTTAAAAGCCAACATGGTTGATTTTGTTGTATGTCAATAGGTCTGTGTATGTCTTGGTGAATAAATTTACATATGCAGACACAGGGACTCGACAATGGCAGGCCTTATATCTTAATACATCCATTATTGTGGGCGTTTATACGCTATATAGACTTGATATATAACAGACGCGAAAAGTCATGTTTTTCACGAAACAAAGGCATGTATTTAGCCCCTTTTGTGGATTGGTTTTGAAATTTTATTCTTCACTCCTTATACGCATAGGCACGGGGGGGGGGGGGGGGGGGACTGCAGGCCCTTATGACTGTCAAAGTTTCGTTATTCGGACAACCTTCACCTCATATTCGGACAGCAAGGTGGCCGAATATTGTCATATTCGGCCAGAGATGTCCCGAATATCCGTATGTTTGGGCAGCGAGGTGCCCTAATGTGTAATGTTTATATATCATGTAGTGCATTAACGACAAACTTATGTTTTTAACAGTATTAAAGTGTGATTTTAGGAACAGTTTATATTCGGTCATGAGGTGTCATGATACAAGACAAGAAATGCTGCAACATTAAAGCTCAGTAACAAGTGATTATATACGTCTATTTATAATTGCGTTCTACAGATCACGAAGTGCTCAACAATTTAGCTGGGTTTGTTAAAATTCAAGTATGATATCAAACAACGTTCCGTTTGTTCTCTGTAATTTTTTTTCTTGATGATCATAATCACCATGATAATGATTATCACTAACATCACCATATATAACGTCGGTCATCACCACCATCATCATCACCATTATCATCATCATTACCATTATCATCATCATCATCATCGTCACCACCACCGTCACCACCACCAACACCATCATCACCACCACCACCACCAAAAACAGCACCACTACCATAATCATCACCATCATCATCATCATCAATATAATCATAATTACCATAACGATTTTCGTTAGCCATTGCAATAATCACCACTGTCACTTTTCTTCATTATTACCATCATTTATCATTTATCATCATCATCATCCTTTTCAAAATTATCACCACATTTACTATAATTATCATCATCATCATCATCATCACCAATAACCTTAATAAAAACAAAATTTCAAGATGACTAGGAGACCCCCAAAAAGGTGAAACAAGTCTCGTTTGACCATATCGAAATTTATTAATTTCTGACATGTATATAAGGTCACTTTGACAGTAGCGAAAAATAATATGAACATACACCAACGTACGCAGAGTATTAATATCAATATTGCAACTTTGAAAAATAATATTGAAAACTATCAAACTGAACACGTTCTGATGATACCAAATGCTTATTTCAAAACAGTGTATTTTGTATACAAAGGTAAATAAAGCTACCAAACATCCTTCAAAAAATGAAATGTTGCATATAAATTTGTATCTACAGCTTCTCTTATATTGTTTTATGGAAAGAAACTAAATATAATTTCAAACTAAAAATAATCCCGAGAATACAATTCACATCTTGTCAAATAATCTGATACAAATATGTGATATTGAAACTGCAGCATACTAGTTTTCTATAAAACGTAAATGAGGTTATATCTCGGTGCAAAAGGAATTATTAACAAATCCATACACGTATATATTTAATTAAAACATATGCTTGCCCTTTTGCACAATGTATATAGTCAGCCTTTTTACTGTAACCAGCAATATTGCAAGCAGAAAATATAACATCATAATCTATTTCAGGAATTTTTTTCTAGGAAAAGTCTTGAAGAATCCTCTGATTGTCAAGTAATAAATATGTTTATAAAGAGGATGAAAATGAATTAGGGCTAGTATAATAAAAACATACAAGTAATCCTGACATGCTTGTACTTTTTGTCACTGTCGAATTCATATTTACTCATGATGAAAACTTGCACGAACTATCCATGCACCATGATGACTATTTCTTTCTTTCTTTTTTAATTCTCGTTTATTCTTATCGGCAATGAAATACTAGTACATCATTCAGCCTCTTCGACGCTGTCACAACAAAATAAAAATCAAGCGACATAAAAGTGGTAGATTAAAAAACCGCAGAAAACTGACAAAACTTCACTAAGCATTTAAAATGCAACAAACATGCATTGGGTCTTCCCCCAAATTCTCCAGGCGTAAAATGATTTTGAAAATAACGTATTCTCAACCAAAAGTACTGTATTTGAGCATTATGCATTCCTGCATCTATTGTGGTGCGAACTAATAATAATGCCTTTTGAGGATTCACTTTAAAGGCACATGTAAAAAAAGAAAAGAAGTGGAGACCGGTGTGAACTTCAGATCTTGTTGTAAATGGAAGACAGCAAAGTGATGTTCAAAATGACGAATAGTGGTGAAAATACATCACATAACCATAAATAGCTCAGTTAGATATTAGCTCATACGCCGTAAATTCAACTAAATCAACTTAGTTCGAGTTACCATTTCAAATATAAAAAACTATTTCACTATTTGTTTTTAATATGACTTGAGTCAGCTAGCATGTACTTGTAAGTAAGCAACCAAAGAACCTACAATTTAAATTCCTATCAGAGGAGAAAAGATACTGGATCCTATGAAAAGAAATAACACCTACAAACCTTCTACGTCGCCTTAGTGATTCTCAAGTCAAGAAAATTTTAGACGAACTGTGTCTATCAAAATTAAAATCTACCGATTTGACCCTTCTGCCGTTAACATTCCATTCCAATCACATTTAGCCTAATCCATATCATTGCCTCCCACACATAAATATAATTAACCATGTCAGTATATGAATTATTTAAGGGCTAAATTGATCGAATTTTTTCTTCAAAATGGCAACAATATTTTTCTTTAGTGTTACATGGTTCTAATAAGGTGTAATGTCTTTGAAAAAAATATACATTAGCGGTTAGCGATTTCGTCGATAAGTTGAAAAAAAAATAAAGAATTTGATATTACGGCGCGATCAGTGTGTTGCCATCTTAAGGATTTTAAAGCTTATTCTCGTTTTTAAAATTCCTGGCATCAAACACAATTATGGTCATGCAACAAAATGGACATAGTGTGTGAGAAATTTTTTATTTCTACTCATACATCTGGCATATTTTGTAGAGCTCTGAATCATAAGTTATTGAGCCAAACCATAAAATGTGGTCAGTTGTCTCGAAAGGGTTAATTGTTTTATCTTATATTTCAAGCATTCCGTCCCATTGTCTCGTATCCTTGCTGGTATTTAACAAAACACAAACACATCTCGACACTGAAAGTGAAATAATTACATTACAGCTTTTACATCATGGATAATTAATCTCAAATGTATATTAAGAAATGATATGAAAGGCATAATATTCTACTTAAATCTACTTAAAAATGCCCCCAACCGTTTTCTTTAATATATAATTTGCTGTTATTTGACAGCGTGCCAAATGCAACCTAGCATAAAAAACTTTTACAAAATGTTTTTATACAAAAACATGCCAAATAGAAATTTCAAAAACAATATTTTATTTATCAGATTTGAATATTCATTAGTACGGTACGCATACCATTTAACTCTTGGAATAATATCACATTTTGTACTTTCTCTTTTGGATGAAGATATTTCAATAAATTTCGATAAATGAGTCATCATGCATCTTTACTCGTGCATACATTATCACATCAAATATGTCTCAGATTGTATGCTGAATCAAAGCAAACATTTATCAAATCAAATACCATTCGCATTTCAGAAAAAATTTTCAAAAAAAATATCTTGGCACCAATTTGTTCGTATGGTACTAATGTCATAAATGCAGGATACTTGTCTTTACAGTACATTTTCAAATGGTTGTAAAATGTTGTCATGTAAAAAGAAAATAGCATTTATACTACGTGCTAAAATATATACTGAATCAATTCAATCTTATAAACATGTCACTTGCGATGAGGGAAGATGTTTTCTGAACATCGTTTTAACGCTTGTGTTTACAATAGAACATGTAGAAAATAGAAAATAACGATCGTACAGAGAAAATCTTCTAAATGAATTTAATCTTATTAACTGTTATTGAAGGAGTACCAATCCACCATTATACATTTCTTTTTCAAAATAAAAAAGTAGCAAAGTTACAAAGAGAGGAAATGTCTCTTGAATCAAATGAAATCTAATCATCTTCAATAGATGGGATGGGTTTAGGGGGTTCCAGGTCAAGAGGTGGTGGAGGAGGAGGAAGCGGGGCTGCACTCATCTCATCTGGGTTGAACGTGGATATCCTCTTCTCCCCCATCAAGTGCTCATCTTCAATCATTGGAGGGAACCTCTCATCAGCATCAGGCGTCAGGTAGCCATCGTTGACCTCACCAGTCTCGTGGTCATTGATCACGGGTGGGGGTGGGGCCTCGGACGGCGGAGGAGGGATAGGATAATCCGTGAAGTCGTTGAGCGGGATATCGTCATGACCATCGAAGCTGTCGTAGTCGTTCTCGATGGCACGGGGATCCGTGCCATTCAGACCATTAGGCTGGAACACGGATATTGATCGAGATTCGTTGACGTCGTATCCAGCTGCCTTGATGTCACCAAGGTCGGGTTGGTCATTGGCTGGTTTTGGCTTACAGCCGTTGCAGCAGCAGTAGCAGCAACAGAGCGACATTAGTAAAACAACAAGACAAGCTAGGATCAGAACCACCATGAGCAACCAGATGGGTAGTATGGGTGTAAGTTCAATCTCGAGGGTCACAGTCGTGCTGCCCTTCGCATTAGAAGCGGAGCAATTGATGTATTTACCGACATCGGATCGTTGCGATATTTGGATGACTGCTTCAATGGTCCCTGCCTCTACAAGCGTTGTTGAGATCAGAATTCCAGGATCAGAGAAAGTCAGCTGAGGGAAGTTTGGGTTTAAATCTGGGTAGGCCGAAGCCGTGCATCTGATCGTGGCGTTCTTCGTCTCCAGATAGTGAACGTCGAGTCGAGGGCCAAAGTTGATGATTGGGAAGTGCCTTACATTGATCTTAGTCAATCCGGAGGGAACTGTGCATGTACGTTCGGTATCAAGGCTTGGATGGGTGAGTGAACAAGCCAGCTGGGATTCATGATCTTCTGGTTTCAGCGTGTACGAACTCGATGTTGCCGTTATTGCCGGCGACGTGTCGACCTGCGTATCGAAGTCGACATCGACTAGGGTTTGATCTGAACGGAGCAAACTCCATCTTAATTCTCCCAGGGGTGTGCCACCTGTTGATTTACACCTGTAGTTATTAAGGTTGTCTCCTTCCTCCATTACAATCTCAGTGGCAGTAGTGTCCAAACAAGTAAAATTATCCGGTGCCTCAGCCGTGCTGACCACACTTAATGTTGCTTCCGCTTCTTTGTTGGACCCCCCGCCCTGGACATCAACCAGGCAGTCGTATTGGTATGCGTCTTCGAGGGTCACATTCTTGATCCTGAGGTTGTAATAACCCTGTAACGCGTTCCCGAATATCTCGTACTTTGGAAGAGCCTCATTCCGATTCACGCCTGGTCCTATCGCTATGGACCGGTTCACGATCCAGTAGACCACGAGTCTTTGCCCTGCTCGAACTTTACAGTAGAACACTACGTCCGTACCCACGGCAGCCGTGGAATCCACGGGTCCCATCACGATTGGATTTGCCTGAAGGCTTGACTGGACTAAACATAGTAGTAAGAGTACAGTATGACACAATAATCCACATTGAGACGCCATTTTTAATAACATCCAAGTTACGTTTCGTTGCGTTAACACTTAATGGCGCCAGAGGTTCAAATAGCCACTGATGTCGCCTCCGCTGTTAATCGCCCTGTAAAAAGATCATCAAACTCACACCTGTCTGCCCCGTATTAAAATCAGTCATTATCCATGGTTGGATTGTGAATAAAGTATGATAAAAGGAGACTGCATCAAACCATACGTGTCCGCGCAATGGCGGAGCCTAAGAAAAAAACAGAAAAGCCAGGTATTCCTTTCCTCGACTGTTTATTTAGAGAAGAATAACCAAACACGTTGCTCTCCTCTTTGCTCTATAAAACCTCATTCCAATGGAATGGGAAGTGAACAAGATTGCCGAAATAAAAGACACTCGGGTGCGGCTCTTGTCAAAAATCACTCTTGCTCATCGCACTTTTGAATAAGAAGAAACCATTCGATTCGGGGAGATTCCTTTTTACATCCTCCTTCTGCGTACTGACATGATTAAGGTTGGCATTTGTCGTCTCTTCCTCGCTTCGGATTTTAAATCCATTTTACGAAGCGGTTACCATATTGACTGCGTGGTTTGTCTCTACATAATCGTCTCAGACATTGGACGTATATTACAGTGACTTTCACAGAGCGCAAAATCTCACAACTCTCAGAAAAGCAAATCGATCTTTTCACTCTCACTGCCGCCGTGAGCTGTTATGGACCCCCTGATCTAATGGTTGTGTCTTTTGTATACACATTTGCTCTGGCGAAATACCTCTTTTAAGGCCGAATCGAAAAACTCAGTTCATGTATGTACTGTTCATCCAAGCGGGGGACATTTGAGGTGACAATAGAAAGAGGACGACCGAGAATACCACAACGCTTTAAAAGAGCAACACAAACACCCCATCATCAATACAGTAGCAGCTATGTAGCTGTAATGAAGTCAGGCAAGAAGCTGCAACTTCCGCGTGTAATATGACAATATGACAATGAGGCAGAAACCAAAATGCCTACCCTGTCATCAACTATCAAGTGCCAAAATATATCAAGAATATACAATCTTTAAATAACGTCAGCGCCTTTGAATGGACATAGAAAAAAAATGGGTTTATAAAAATGAAGAATATGATTAAGGGCGATTCCGTGCAGATTGTCCCGTACGGCATATGTCTTTTTTCAACATATTATTTCATCTTAAAATGAAAAATTTCTCGATAAGACCATTGAATAATGGTGCTTCCTGGTATCACTCCCTATAGACATGTTCATATCAAGAGATTTGTCCTTCACTCTGCACGGAATCGCCCTTATGAATGAATAAATTATGCTACTGAAATAAAGTAAAATTCTAGATAACCAATAAAATGAACACGGCGTGAACATTTCGATTAACCAATGAAATTTGTGCGTATAATTCGTTCGCATATATCCCCTAGACAGTGCGCTCAGAAAACAAAGAAATGCAAGCGGCAAATTTAGTCCTTTAACATATTGAACGAAGTTTCTTTTCGACCCCAAATCCTCCAGTATTTACTTTCTACAGTCATCCCAGTTTGTGTTTCACAAATCAGCAACACATTTTTTTTTAAACAAAAAAATGTTGAATTGATCTTTCAAGAATATCAAGGAACAACTTAAATTTCGTTCCAAACAAACTCATAGAGGACGCTCTTATTCGAACAGCAAGGGCGGTCTTTGTATGATTTTAACTTCTTATCTACATGACTTTGTAGTATAATCGAATGACAAAATTACATTGTCACTCTAATGAAACGCCTAGTTTTATTGATCGCTCACTACGCTCGCTATAGTGACAGGACTTTGATTATCGGATAGGATGCGTCAGCCTATAGACAGGACTGTAAAAGTTAGATTCCTTGGTTATTTATCGAATACAGTGGCCGATTTAGGATTTTCTGCCCGTACCCCCCCCCCTTTGAAACCAAATTGTGCATTGTGCCCCCCCCCCCCCCTTAGACCTGATATATATATTATATGCTTGTCAAAAAATTATCTGAGGTTTGTGCCCCGTATTTTACAAAATCCGGGATCGACCCCTGATCAAATAGATAATCATCTTAATGATTTAACATCATGACACGACAGGCGCACAATAGCTTAATTAGATCTCAGCAAACAAACGAGATACACCAGGTAATAATGTCAAGTACTAATTAGCAAGATCTCTGTAGTTCTTATAGTCTAAATCATAATATACGCCTACATTTCAAAACATATAGTTCCTAAAATGACTTAATCCATTACCATTGGTCTCCAAACAAAGTACAAGGTACATGGTAATAAGCAAATAGAAATGAAATATAACACCAGGGGGGTGTTTCATAAAGCTGTTCGTAAGTTACGCACGACTGGTGATCAGTTCTTGTGCTAAATGATTGAGAATCTGATTAGTATAGCACCCAAGAACATGTTCCAGTCGTTCGTAAAGTCATTCGTAACTTTACGGACAGCTTTATGAAACACCTCCCAGGAGGTAAAGATGTTCGTAAAGTTACGCAAGACTTTACGAATGACTTGAATATGACAAGCCAAATGGGATGCTCAATCATTTTTAACTGCATCAACTAAAGTTGAACTGTGCAGATGTAGATTAGCATTCTTATTATAATATATAAACATATTTTGCCATAATTTAATTGAGGTTATTGGAAATACAGTCACACTTTGTTAAAACATCAGGAAAACTTTGGGCATCCTATCTTGCACTTCATATTCAAGTCGTTCGTAAAGTCATGTGTAACTTTACGAACAGCTTTATGAAACACCCCAGGTCTCGTCATAAATGACCATTATTTCAGACCTACTTTACAACCTCTATCAATATTTAATGGATTTGAGAAATTGGTCTTTCAGAAGTTTTATATATTCCAAATATGAACAGGAGCAAGTATGATCCCTCATTACAAAACCCGTAATGGTTCAACCCCCAACTGGACTAGAGAGCAGTCGTAATTTGACGTGATACTTATCACGAATTTATGACGTTTGATTATCACTAAATGGTTCAAAACATTTACGACTCCCTGTCTGTTTTTTGTAAAAGATAGCAAGCGCTTTGATATTCGAGTCTACTGTACGAACGAAGCATCCGAAAATATGGCGAATTCACATCTACCGGTGAGGATAATTATCATTTTTGTAATCACTAATATTCATAAAAAACGATTTGTTATGTTTTCGATTTGTGTTTTCGTACTACTGAGTTTGTGTGCTTTACTGAATGAATACAGTAGTTTGATTTTTTTTCCTTCTCATTATAGAGATACTTGCTGAACTAAATAATAATATCCAAACCCTTTGGAAGCGCATAGGGACGTTATATCATAATGTGATATGCGCTATACTAGAACGGTTTATTATTATTATTATTATTATTACATAAGTTTCCATAATAATAATTGTTATGGCAGAGTGCATGTTCGAACGGTCCTGGTCTGATATGGTCAAACGAGTATCTTCTGTACGAAGTGTTTTGAGTGTATCATTCATGACAGGTTCTTGAACATCAAAATATGACAGATTCAAGACTATAATAAATCACATTATTATGAGGTTAATATTAAAGGTAATATGGCTGTTCTAAAATTATTTTTTTTATCCATCCAAACAAAAATATTTTGTTTATATTTCATGATATTATTTTCTATTTCGCTGCCTGGCTTACACAATCTTAGATGCACATTCCCGATGTCGATTACGATGACGATGTTGAGGACGGGTCACCATCGACCGCGTTGGAAGATAACGTGATCGACAATCCGTTATACGACAGCGATCTCCAAACCGGCATTGAGGGTGGTGATGAGAGGAAAGACAACGGCAGAGATCAACAACCACATAACAACAACAATCCTGCTGATGTATCCGACCTAGCCCGTGACTCACAACCTGAATACACCATCAGCATCGATCACCAGGCAGAGGTAACTGTCGAGGGTGTCCGATTCACGGACGAAAGGACGGCTCCAGATGAGTCGAACGTGGGCGAACAGGAAATCGAATCCGTGGCTGATGTGGTCTCTGGTCATGATGGAATCGATGTCGAGAAACATGATTTTTCGTCAGCAGGGAGAGAGAAAATCGATGCCGATCGAGCGCGACGAATACGGGAGAGGGAGCTTACGATATGTGTCTCTATGTTCATCGCGGTCGTTATCTGTGTCATCGTCAGCCTCGTTATCTTCTTTGCCGGTAAGTCTATTTAAACATGTATATGTTATCGTCTTGTGGGAGCACTGTGATATATTGATAAAGGTAATTCTTGACTCTCACACGAGAGGTCCTGCCCTGGTTTCGATCCCGCTCGAACCATGTGTAAACGACTGAATGGGTACCTGGAAGTGCTAGGTTAATAATGATTGCAGGGCCATCAGGAAGAGAATTATTAATGTGATGAGGCTATACCCTGGGTAGAAACCTTATTATTATTATGTATTACGAATCAGTGCAGCTTCCCTGCTTGAATACATCAACTCGTGGCCCTTTTGCGACACCATTTCTATCATGGCTTCACCCTGAACCAAGTTTTTAGATATACTTCTAATGTAAATAGATAATGTTGGACAGTGTATATTAATAATAATAATAATAATAATTATTATTATTATTATTGTAATAATAATAATAATGATAATAATAGTAATAATAATAATAATAATAATAATAATGATAATAATAATAGTAATTATAATAATGATGATGATGATGATGATGATGACGATGATGATGATGATGATAATTATAATCAGATTTCAGATTGAAAATACATTTATTTCCTTCTTTGTAATCAAATACAAATACATTCACAAAAAGAACAAGGTGAAAGGAGGCTTCCAGGACGCACATGGTTTGTGGTGGGGTCGCCTTTACAATACATATTTACATATACAATATTAAACAACAATTATAACATTACAAAAATACAAGATCAGTTAATCAAGATAAAAAAGAAATGATAACAATAAACATTATAACATCATTTATAATGCGCACATATCATCCCAAGGGATGCTTAAAGCGCCTAACAAACATACATAATGATTATACAAGAAAGATAAGAAAGTTACATAGGACAGAGAAAGTAGTAATGAATAGTTAACACTGTGAAATATATTATAGAAATGGTACGAAAAAATTGTGGGCCATTTTTTTTCTAAGGAGAGCAAGAACATTATTTTGTGTTTTAAACATTTTCATTGTTTCATTGATTATATCTCTTTTTTGTGCGTACCAGTGTCAGCAGCAAACAGCGCATCCTCCACAACAGATAGCCCTCTTACGTCAGGTATGAAACATTTTTGGAGGAATGTCTGCATGTTTGTGAGTTATTTGTAATTAAACCATTGCTATGACGTCAATCTATTCAATAAAGTGTAGATTCTTTTTTACGAATGTACGCAATGGTTTAAATCAGAGAATAGCCTTGGAAGTGTAGATTCACCACTCCCAGTCTACTCGGCTACGCCTCGTAGATTCGGAATTACGTAGATTCGGAATTACGAATCTACACTTTCTCGGCTATTCTCCTTTATTTCATGTATGGGAATGGATAAATATTTACCCAATAATTTTTATTCATTAAAAAAAATCCAAAAGGCGTGAAAATGTGTAACTTCCCCATCCTTCATCTTCCTTCTCTCTTTTTCTTTTTCTCAAGACATTGTTTGCTATTTTTTCCCAATATAATGATTTGTACACATGCCACTGTTACAATTATTCCTTTTTGTAGTGTAGGGGGAGGGGGTAATGTGCACACTGCAGTATTTGTATACCTACACCTTTTTAATATCATTTTATCTAATTATATTTTTATATATTCAGAACATTTGTAAGTACATTTTTTTTTACAAAGAGGTCTATGGAATACAAGCCGAGCTCTTCAATATACTCCTCCACTTAAGTTTCTTTGCTATGCCTAATTTTACCAAAGTTATGATAGTACAACTGTTTATTATGTGTAATTATTTTTTCCTGTTTCCTTTTATGTAAACGCTTCTTAATGTAATTTTGTTTGATATTATGTGATATCAACCTGTGTGTACATGCTTTTGTTTTTAACAGAATGTGGAAAACAAACATACCTTGAACATTGATAGACTTCCATCGTCATTTGATATAAAAATTAAAATATGGTCTACTTAGTACACATGGAACTATTTCCGGCAGCCATGGAACATCTTGCTCCCTTCATGCTCTCATTTGTGATTCATGTTTGTGTTATTTTCTGTAGCCTCCCTATATAGTCAAGGAGTTATCACGTGATAATATAATCTTGTTTTGTTTTTCTCTCTCTCACCTGTCAATATCATAGAGCAACCACCGGACTGCTCCCGTATCGTCAGCCGAGAAGAGTGGGGTGCACGGACAGCCGTAGAGACAGAGCCCCTCTCGGTCCCTACCCCATACCTCGTCATTCATCACACAGATTCTGTTGAATGTACAACTTCAAGTGATTGCATGAACGCAGTCCAAGGCATACAGGTGATCCTTACTAGACTTTTTGGAGTTTCGCAACATTATGACTTTTTGTGTCTTACTAGATAAAAACATTGCAGCTATCGGGGCCACAATATTAGGGGGCATTTTTGGGGGGAGGGGGGTGTACGTAAGTATACTTCAGTTATGCCAGATTACGATGTTTTTACTACATGTTATATTTAATAATATTCTCATAAAAGTCGAATGCTAGATTTTAGAGGGGTAATGAAGAGAGCCACATGCCATAATCAATCAATCTAAAACAAAATAATGTCTTTCATAAACTGCGTAAACTGATGGGATGCAAAATTATGAGCAATCATGCAATTTTGCTCTTTTCATATTCCAATCGAATTGGAGCATTTTCTAATCTCGAGAAATATTTCAGAGTCTTTCATATTTAGAAACATAATATGATAAGTTAACGCCTATTTCTAATTTGTTTGTCGTTCTAGAACTATCATATGGACACGAATGGTTGGTGGGACATTGGTTATAACTTTTTGATCGGTGGAGACGGTTATGTGTACGAGGGACGAGGATGGGAGATCAAAGGAGCTCATGCGAGAGAATATAACCAGTATTCTATAGGTTAGTAAACACTTCGTTTTCATTGTGCAGGGGCGTAGCTACATGGGTGAAAAAAGGGAAATAATAAAGGAGAATGAAAAATAGAGAAAGAAAGGGAGAGGGGAAGGCAAGATATAATAAAAAAATCATTGCATCTCTTCCGCACCCTCACCCCACCCTCACCCCACTCAACGGCCAAGTTCTTTCTCATTTTACTCACCTAGCAAAGACCGGACGCCCATCACACTAATTCCCCCTTCATGCTTGGATTCACGCTACGCCGCTATCACTGTGAACATTTTCACCTTTGAAATGAAACTTTTATCTGAATTTCTTAAATGCAATGAACAGTCCCGACAAGAGTCATATTATATAGACAAATTTAAGAGGGAAATATTTAAAACGAAGGCCGGAAAATAGACGTAGACACCCAAACGTCTGTTATCAGTGTGCTTCGTGCCAAAATTGGATAATCAAATTTCACACACATTAAGCAGATTTAATTCAACGTAAATTGTAAAAGTGAAATGATGGACATTGGGATGAAAAATATTAGACGAGTGAGGAATCTGAGCAGGATATTGAAAGGTATATGAAAAGAATAGTAATAAGAGGTCTCAGACAGAGAAATACATGTATACGGTAAAGAGAGAAGATGGAGAAAAAGAATAAACAGAGAAAGAAGAAAAAGGAGGAAAACGAAAGAAAAAAGAGGAAAAAAACACAGTACAAAAAACTGTGAAAGAATCGCAATCGTCAACCAATTATTTACAATTTAATTAAGGAATTTTCAAAGCTGAAACTAGCATTCCATAATATATCGACTGTTCAATTTTTTTCTAGGTGTGGCCCTGATTGGTAGATATACAAATAAACTACCTGCGAGTGTGATGCTAGATACACTAGACAGCTTCATCGCTTGTCTGACGGGAAGGTGAGAATTATGCCAATATGAGATGGATGTCGATAGGTTGATTGATTGATTGATTGATTGATTGATTGGTTGAGTGTTTGGTTTGTTGGTTGGATTGTTGATGGGTTTATTGCCCATTTGATTTATTTATTGATTGGTTGATTAATTGATTGTTAAATTGATTAATTGTTTGATTATTGTTTTATTTCTAATTTGATTGTTTGATTGATTGATTGATTGAATTATTGTTGAGTGTTTGGTTTGTTGGTTGGATTGTTGATGGGTTTATTGCCCATTTGATTTATTTATTGATTGGTTGATTAATTGATTGTTAAATTGATTAATTGTTTGATTATTGTTTTATTTCTAATTTGATTGTTTGATTGATTGATTGATTGAATTATTGATTAAATTATTCATCAAACTGCTTGATCAGTAGATCAATTTATTGGTATATTCATGGAATGGTTTATTTTGTTGATCGGTTGATAGATTGAATGGTTGATCAATTGATTTGTATATCCTATTGATGAATTGATTTATCGATTGGTTGATTGATTGCTTATTTGACTAATTGGGTGATTGACTATTTTGTGTATTAGATTATGGGTTTATTCATTGACAGTTTCATCTTATTTCAAAGTTGCTCAACCAATAAATATTTTCGATTATCTGCTGCAAAGAAAGTAACTTTGTAATGAGCATAATATCTGCTTGAAAGAACATATCAGAAAGTACCAGGAGAGATTTATATTTCAAAGTAGATCTTTAAAATAAATTCTGTTATACAGTGCGTATAAAGAAAACGCAACAAGATTTGATTTCAAATTTGTGAAGATTGTGTTAACTTTACACCAAAGTGAGTAGCAACATCTTAAAACCACATATCTCCTCTTTCCAATGATATCTTATTTATTCATACACGGTCATGGATGGCTGAGTAATCATTCTTTTTGGACAATGGGTCAAATTGGACTTGGGACCAAGTTTCAGTTAGTAAGACCAGCATAAATCCTTTTCAATTCTCCTTTTTTTTTGGAATGTTCAGACAGGTGAGACATAACATAATATCTGGATGATTCTTTGGGGTTATCTCAAGAGCAAAGTGTTCATTACCCCTCCACCTGACATTGCAACTCTGAGACAAAGAATCACTGATGAGTTTGAAGCTCTACGCCACCAAGCCCCAATGATTCGCAGGGCTGTGCGTGAGATGGAGAAAAGAGCTAATCTCTGTGTGGAAAGGATTGGGGGCCATGTTGAGGGGCATGGGATGTAATGTTAAAAAGAGATATCCGAAAGAAGACAATGGTAAGTTGCGATTATTAATTTCATTATTCCATTTGTTAAGTTAATTTCTGATAACTAAAGGTGCATTGATTCTTGCAGTGTCTAAACTTGGTCCCAAGTCCAATTTGACCCATTGTCCAAAAAGAATGATTACTCAGCCATCCATGACCGTGTATGAATAAATAAGATATCATTGGAAAGAGGAGATATGTGGTTTTAAGATGTTGCTACTCACTTTGGTGTAAAGTTAACACAATCTTCACAAATTTGAAATCAAATCTGGTTGCGTTTTTTTTTATACGCACTGTACATCGGCGGATGAAGACATTTTTTTAGGTCGCTAACGTCTCTTTCCCGAATATCAACTTTCCTGTTCTAAATTTTGCTAGCGAGCGAAGTGAGTTAGTGAATGCAATTTTCACACGTTTTAAATTCTTTATAGTGGTGGCAATGTAATTTAATCATCTACATATTCAAAATAAGATACAAAAATACAAATAGACCACCTTGCAATAACCACCTTCAAATTTAATTTTCTGGTAGATATGATATACTCGAAGTTCTGTTTTTTTAAAGAATTGTGATTGAATATCACGGTTATGCAGCCAGTGAAATGTTTAAAAGTTAAATTGTCCTTTATTTTCGTCTTTCAGCGGTTTACTAACGATTCGTTAGGTAACCCAAATCCTTTAACACCATGTGATCGTTAACATCGTTAATCACCCACGATAAAGAGTCGGCACTACTTCGGTTGAAATCGTCACTGTTTCGGGAATAATCAGCAACGATTCGGAAAAGTGCATCCTGTGATCGTTAAACACCATTAATCACCCACGATGTATCTTCACTTCAGAAAGAAGCGGAACTATACTTCGGACAAAATCGTCACTGTTTCGGGAATAATCAGCAACGATTCGGAAAAGTGCATCCTGTGATCGTTAAACACCATTAATCACCCACGATGTATCTTCACTTCAGAAAGAAGCGGAACTATACTTCGGACAAAATCGTTACTATTTCGGGAATAATCAGCAACGATTCGGAAAATTGTATTCTGTGATCGTTAAACACCATCAATCACCCACGATGTATCTTCAGAAAGAATCGGAACTATACTTCGGACAAAATCGTTACTATTTCGAGAATAATCAACGACGATGCGGAAGAAGTCTACCATGTGATTATTGACACCGGCAATCACCCACGGTGTATCTTCAGAAAAAATCGGAACTACTTCGGACAAAATCTTCACTGCTCTGGGAATAATCACCGACGATTTGGGGAAGAGTCGACTCCACGCCCCTTCATAATGATTATGACAATGTAGAAACCTGTACAGTAGAGAGATTGTTCTATTATACATTATTTGAATACGATTGTGACAATATGGTTTAAACACGGAGAAACAGATATCCAACACGTACAAATCTGCTTTTAATATGTTATATAATTTGCGTCACATCCGTAATAAATTAGATCAGAAAAACACTGAAAGCTTTGCTTTTATTAGTAGTAAACTTGATTATTGTAATGGATTATTGTTTGGCTTGTCAGATTCACAAATCATGAAGTTTCAGCGTGTTAAAAATGCCAGTACAAGACTTGTGACCAGTATCTCAAACTTTCCCCCACATCTCCCCTGTTTTGATGAAGTTACATTGGTTGTCAATAAAGTATAAAATTACATTCAAGGTACTTTTGCTTGTTTACAAAGCTTCAAATGGTCAAGCCCCAAATTATTTGTCTGAATTATTATCTTTTAAATTGCATCCATATTCAAATAACATACGAAGTTCACAAGACAAACTGCTTCTGAAACTTCCTCATGCCAAAACAAAAGCAACTCTTGGAGATTGTGAATTTAGTTGTGCTGCTCCAAAACTCTGGAACCAACTTCCTCTTGTAATCTTTCCCCATTTCGAAATCTCTATTGAAGACCCACCTGCTTTCAGAAGCTTTTATGTATATTTGTTCTGTGGAGGTAGTGTAATCATATAGGCAGATAGGAGTCTCCATCAAAACGCAGTAGAGTATAGTAGCTGCGCTGTATAAATCAATATCATTATTATCATCATTATTATTATCATCATCATCATTATTATTATTATTATTATTATTATTATTATTATTATTATTATTTCATAATCATTATTTTTATTATTATAAAATGCTTGTTTGTTAGATTGTAATTTTTGTTTCTGAAAATTAAGTTAAATGTAAACTGATGATTGTAAAACGCACTGAGGTTCTTTCGGAAATTGAAATGCGCCTTATAATAATGTCTTGTTGTTATCATTATATAGCTTTTTATGTTATCTGCATAATGAAATATTTATTTTGATTGAATAAGAACAAGCCAACACTTGATTACATCTCCACTATTACAGTGAGATCCATACAATATCTTTAATCCTTCTTATTCGCTCCCCATCTAGTCATCTATCTCATCTGCCATTAGGGGCGTATTCCGGATGATTTTTATCCGGGGGGGGGGGGCACAAGCGTGTGTCAACAAACCGAAACAGATATCATAATGGTACCAGTGCAAAAGTGTCATTTTCTTCAATTTTTACGGTTGGGGGCTCATAACCCATGTGCGTGTATCTATGATGTTTCATTAAATTTGACGGGCTTCAAAATGAATGAAAGTCACTTAGCTTGACACTTTCAGTTTGATATGACAAGGACGAAATCAGTAAATGACTTCTTTTCCTGTGAGCTTCTTGGAGTAGTTACTACACGAAGAACAAGAAAATCGATTGGATCATATCACTTTTACATTTATACTTGTAAAGAGAAAGGTATATCATGGTAATACACACAAAGTGTGATGACATGTCGTTCATAATAATAATGATAATATTCCTTTCTTGTATAACGCATATCACATTATGATATAACGTCTCTATGCGCTTCCAAAGGACTTTGGATATACCCTGACTTTAGCTCCGGCAACCGTAGCGCTCCGTGCATTCAAGGAATAAATCCTACCAGGTACCCACTTACTACACCCGTTGTCAATTGGTCAAAAAATGTCTTTCAATGCATGCATTTCAAATTTTATGCCAGGATTGAATTTATTTTCCATGAGTGCTTGGAAATAAAATCTTCTCCTACCACCCCCCCCCTCCCCCGTCTTTTTTTTTTGATACACAAAGAAAATGATAGTGGCCTGTTCTCTTTTTAAACATGGTGAGTTCTTGAATTGCGAAATAAAAGTTACGTCTTTTAATAGCACGTTGGTTGATTTGCATTTCATTTTCCAAAGTCTTTGAAACTGTTCCAGATATGTTGAATTTTCCCTTCCATCGCAAGCACGATCGCCTTGGTGTATGACGACTTTCTTTCATTACTATGTCACTCTTGAACACCGTCTTAGCTATGTTAAATGTTAGCTGAAAACATGAAACCCTAATTGCTAATGCGTCAGGATTCGTTGGATTGGAGCGCCGTGCATACAATAACGGATCAAAGGCATCAGTCATCAGGGCCGTAGCTATACGGGAGAATGGGTGCACGTCACCAACATCAAAATGGATACAATGAACACAAAAAAAAAGAGAGAAAGAAAACGAGAAAAGGGGAGATAGGGAAGGGCACGTGAAAAGGTTAAGGCTCTTCCCACGCCCTCTTTGCATCTTATCCATCTAGTAAGATCGGTACCCCCTCCTAACGCCGGTGCCCCTAAATGTCTGGACCTACGCTACATCATGCGCTCTCATTCATGTATCATGGCGACAAAATTACTTCAGAGGGAAGATGTGGTTAAAAATTGGGCTTGGAATCATTAGCAGTAACGAGGCACACATGAAGTATACATCTTGGCGTAGTACCCACATTGTATCCAATGTTGATGGTCGATGGACGGTTAAGGATTTAAGGGCAAAGGACAGATTTCTCTTCAGTTGGAATGAATTTTAGCTTGCAGTGATTGTCAGGAAAACTTCTTCAAGATTACTTGATTATTGGTCATCATTGTGATATCGCAACCTGGGGTTCAGCAGCACGAAAGGGTTAAACGTTGACGTTGATGAGCAGAAGATAGCCGATGACGTGATGCCCCATCAGAATAATTCTACAAATCTTGTAAAATAATTGCTTTGTGTTAACAAAAAAAACCCCCAATGTTTTAGAAATACATGTCGAATCAAAGCCCTTTCAATGGGAAGACACTTGCAAGTCATTGCAAGTTTGAAACTTGGAATTGAGGACACCAAAAACGGTATACTCGAATCAAAATTATAATGCTTTAGAAGTAACAAAACAATACATCACAGCTTGGGTTCAGTTATTTAATCGCAAGTTCAATTAAAGATGGACCGGATAGATCCTGAAACGAGTCCAGGAAATCAAACAGAAGCTTCTGTAGTACCTTTCCGTCATCGAGCTGTTGTTGCTTCATTCTTAGTTGGACTAACACTGATCGGTCTGTTTGGAAATGCCCTCGTCATCATCTCGGTCGGCGTCGCTAAGAAGCTTCGTACGATCACTAATATCCTCGTCATCAATCTCGCGCTCGCTGATTTTGTGTCGTGTTCCTGCCTACCTTTCCTCAGCGCGGATCTTCTCATTCAAACTGGGGGCTACCCTCTTCCCGAGGTAGTCTGCGCATCTGTAGCGGGGGTCATGTACACCAGCGTATGCTGTAGCGGATCGACCCTAGTCGCTATCGCCTTCGTCCGATGGTACGTGATTACGAGATCTATTCGAGGCCATCAGGGCATCCACACTCCGAAGAAAATCACCAGCATGGCTGTCATGATCTGGGTACAGTCAGTCGCACTCATGGTCGTACCCCCTGTTCTAGGAGTTGGCACTCTAGGGTATTCTGAATACTACGGCATGTGTTTTATAGAAGACACGAACCCATATACATTTTATTACACCTTACTTCAAGGAACTTTAATCGTCATTAGCCTGACGCTAACCCTGATATTTTATGTTCTCATTTTGCGGCATGTTTTGAGGCACAACAGGCTGATCCGAGACAATATCGTTGTTGCTGATGAGCATACCGGATCAGGTGCAAAACAGGAATATCGGAACAAGGTGCAGGCTTCGTCCAAATCTCGCTGTAATCGTGCGCCCAAAATCGCAGCCATCAACCAAATGGAAGTCAAGATCACCATGAACCTCTTCACAGTCGTCTGTGCCTTCATCCTCTGTTTCCTAGCAACTGTCGTGAATTTCTTCATCCCTGGTGCCAGCGTACTAACCCTGTATGGCTACATGATCGTAATGGTGAACAGCGTTGTCAATCCGATCATCTACGGACTCAGGCATCCCAATTTTCGAGAGGTCTTCAAGAACATCCTATGTTGTCGTCGCCTAGCGCTCAATCAAGCTCAACCCGATATCATATGTTAGGTCCTACCTGAGCAAATTAAACGTCATGGACTATAAATGTTAGTTTGTTATTTTACAAATGCGATGGAAAAACAAATTGTGCTAAATCTTAATTTGTGTTGTGATTACTTTACTTTACTGATTTATGGAACGAAATCTGGTCAATTTCTTGAATATATCACACTCTGTCTCATCTTATACCTAATATTTACGGATAAGTCCATTGTCATCTGCACAAAACAGAAACTGTGTCTACACTTGTTATCTTCCAGTGTTTGAAATTTGAAAAATATAGAGCACAAGGAAACGCATTTTGATAAAATATATTGAACATTAAAAAAAAGGTTGTGAAAAAAAATGAAAATAAGGTATTACTCACTTCCCCAAATTAATGGTAATTTATACATTATGAATGGTAGATGATGGTCGGTCTTTTAATTGATAGAAACACAAAATCAAGCGTTACGTCACAATCATGAGCCGCATCCGACGCTCTCCAAATGTTTTAATTACCAGGACGTGCATGGTGTTTTTATGTCTCGCATCACCCGTCATCCATCAACGTCCTTTGTTTAAGAGATCGGATATTAACAGGGCGAGCGAGGTCTTGCACTTTTTGGGCACGCGTGTTCTCTGAAAGGCGTACCATGGTCCAGTAATGGACCTACTAGTGATATTAGGTCCATGGTACAATGTCCAGTGATTTTCAAAGACGTACCGCGATACAGTGATTTTCAAATCATGGATATCATCGTTGATAGATGAGTGAGTTACAAGTGAAAACTCAGCAGCAGTCATGCATGACCAAACTGGTGTTTTGTAACGGCACACGCAGGAAATCAGCTTTTTAAAACTTCAGTCAGAATCGATGTTGTCGTATGTTTATTGCAACCTGTGGCGTAGCGTGGGTCCGGACTGGGATCATTGGTAGGGGGGGGGGGGGGGTCACCGGTCTTACTCATTGGTTGAAATGCGAATATCATTATTTTTTCCTTTACTCCCCTCCCTTTCCTTTTCGATCTATTTGACTTATTTCCCCTTCTTTTAATTTATTTTAGTTTTTGTTTCATTTGATTTGGGGCACGTGCCCAGGGCCCCGTTTCTTAAAACGTGTTATCAATAACAACTGACCATTTTCTGTGACAAATCTGCTCTCGGCCAATCAGATTCAAGGATTTCAGGAGCTTATAACAATTATAATAACTTGTCATTGATAACAAGTTTTGTGAACCGGGGCCTAGGTAGCAATAATGACTACCTGTTATTGTTAAGCGCTTAGAGACATCGTCGATGTATTAGGCGCTATATAAAAGCGGAATATTATTATTATGCCACTGATGGCAAACTTCCCTCTCTTTTCTTTTATGTTGTCTTTCTATCAATCTACTCCCACTTTCAATGCCATCTTCCTCACTCTACCTCCCTCTCTCTCTCTCTCTCACACACACACACACACTCACACGTTTACATGGCTTTACTTCCGAGGACAACTATTGTTCCTCTATTGTTACTCGTCCTCGGACAGTCGACGGAATAAGGCATAAATTCATTGTTCGACGTTCGAGGACTATTGTCCGCCTTCCGAGGACCATTGTTGTCATGATTTTTTTTTTGTTCTCTGTCCGAAAATGTCCTCGGTCATAATGCTAAACAAACGCACCCTCACACACACACACACAAACACAGTTCTCTCCATTTCCCTTTCCCCCGTTTATGTATTTTTCTATCTCTTTTCAAACAAGAAAGACAAACAAATAAAATACACAACCACATATACACTAAAAGTCTCTAGATTTCCAATTTAGGATAAACTTATTGTCATTATTATTTTAAAGAATTCGCCTACAAATTAAGATTTTTTTCTTTCATTCAAAACAAGCACAAAACAAAACAAAATAGGGTCCTCAAATTGAGTAATTTCCCAAATGGCCTTAAAAATGTAACCACTTCTCACGTACGCATAACTCTTAGGCGACGCTCCTAATCGTTGCAAATAGTTGAAAGGTTGAAAAGCAACCTCTTATCATTCTTTAACATCTTTGATAATAACCATCTTTCTCTCCGCACCGGAGGTCTGTGGAGTTCTTTTCATTTCATTCCGTTTCCCCATTTTAAAGAACTGTAAGGTTTCTCCCCTATATATTTTGGATGAAGAAGAGAACAATCGATGTAAAAAAAGAAAAAAAAAATGAATAAAAGCATCGTATGGCTTCATATCTTAAGAAAATTATGTAATGGATGTGATTAAAAAAGAAGAAGCCATACACACTCACGAGGTGAACGAATTACATTGTAGACGGGCGTAAACGGTATAGGCGTGATAGGAGCAAAACGATCGTTATAAAAACGTTCTGTGGTATCATTCTCTGTTACATTCTGATAAATACTCATGTAGTAATTATCTTAATAATCATATTGAAAAGATTTTAGTACTACAGAATCGGTAAACGGCGTTGAAGAGAGACATACTGCTACTGTTCGATTCGACTTTCTGTTCATTCTTGCGGGTCCCTCTGATGAGTGCAAGACGAAAAGCTTCAATAATCATATTCAAGTTTTATTGTCCATATATATACAGATTTCTTACTTCCATTGGCGTTACAATGATTTTCAACAATAATTGTTATAAGCTACTGAAATCATTGAATCAAATTGGCTGAGAGCGAATTTGTCATAGAAATGAGGCAGTTGTTATTGATATGTCCCTTCAAGAACTCTCAGATTTGCTTCTCAGAATCTGCTCCAGGTGAACTCAAGAAGGACCAAAAGCTACGGCGAAAGGACTTTTGCATATGCAGGCCCAGTCCTATATGGAACACCCCCCCCCCCCCTGTCACTCAGATCTCAAACTATAGACCTGAACTTAAAAAAAAAAAACTGAACAACACCTATTTCGTGAAGCTTACAATTATATAATTATATGTCAGTAATTTCCTGCATTTACAGCTTGTTCTTATGTATGTACAGTAAATCTAAATGTGTACTCTATGTAATCAGACGTCCTCTCTGAATGTTTTGACTGGATCAGGTCTTTATTTTAATTTAAATATGTAACATACTTTTGTTTGTAAAGCGCTTTGAGAACCATTCTGTGTTGAATTGCGCTATAAAAACATTATATTATTATTATTATTATAACAAGTTTTATGAAACAGGGCCCAGATATTCTCTGACATGCACGAGTAAAGCATGGGTTAGTGCCCCTGGATCCGTCGCTAGAAATATCTTATCATATCCAAACATCAACACAAGCAATTACTGTTGCGTTTTTAATACTGAAAAGAAAAATAATTCAATGTCGTGTGCTAAAAGACTTAACGTGAAAAGAAAGGCAATGCCTACATGTAGAATGGGAAACTTTTAAGGAAAGTTGATAGTTTGATATAAATATAATCATGAAATATTTTGCAACTAGAGCTGATTGTGTTGTAAAAACGGGGTCAACAAAACAAGTATCTATTCAACTTCTCAATAAACGTGTGCACAATGAAATGTTAAACTATATTGATTACTCAATAAAGCGGTGTAACTGCTGTCCGCTAACCTGTTCTTAAAATAGTCGATATTATGTTGTTTATACTGCGAATGCGCTATGAATATTCCCGAGAGAGATTTTCTCGTATTAACCGTTAACGCTCATGTGCATATCCTTACCACAACTTCTGTTAAGGTCATTGAAATGTAGATGTATAAAGAAAAGGGAGGCTTTTCTCCCTCGTCGATAATACAATATAAAAAGTGTAGCTTAAGTGATTCGATTGTTAAGACGCACAGCGGTGCGTGCGTACGTGGCGCTGTCGTATCACGAACGCGTTGCCTCATTTGCAAATGAAAGCGTGAGAATTATGAATTCCACAATAGCTTTGCGGTGAGAGTATCGACTAAATCATTGAGAGGGCTTGCAGTATATAGATTTATATTTTGTGCCCTCTCACACTGATCAAGTATCTACTACATGTACGAATTACTCTTGCTGCTCCGAGAGGGGATAAAAAAGGACTCGGCGAGCACGTACAGTTTCAGACGCAAAGCACATTGCCATGGTAACTGGTTATTTTATGTATCGTTCCCTGCTGATGGAATACCGCGTAAACTAGGAGAGAGGCGCCACTAGAAAGTCGGGTTTACTATCTACTAGAGACCGCTCTGTGCGGGGGAGTTCAGAAGTTTGCTCGTATAGCGCTGCAATCGAGTCAACGGTTATTTGACGCGAAAGACCCTCTAAGAGAAGAGGTACGTATACAAATATAATTTATATTATTGAATATATTTACATTATCTCTTGTATTTACATTTGGATATCATGATGAATTGTATCTAACGCCTAACTAAGAGATAAACCAATTTGAACAATGTAAGGTTCTGCAAATTGATTGACCCCTAGGTTCGACTTCGTTTGCCTGATTTAGTTCTGTTAAGTTGGAATTACAGTATATCATTCGATTCAATGTTGAAACAGTTTAATGCATATGTCATTCATGAGAATGGTCATTGATTTCGTTATAAATTCCTATAAAAGATCACCACTTTACAGAATTAAACCTGATATATGATAGCAACGATTTATGCAAGTTTGACGTCTGAGTTTAGTGCTGAGATCGTGTATCTTTCCCATTCCTTCATCTGCTCCTAATATTAAGATTTAATGATATTGTCATGGTAGGACGAAACAGCATCGCTATCGCTATGTCATTACCATCATCATGACCATCATCACCGTCATCCTCATCACGAGTATCTTCATCATCTTGATCATCACCATCATGTTCGTCTTCATTAAGGTGGTAGTGGTAATCACCATCACCACTCCACCGTCATCATTATCCCACCATTATTATCATAATCACCACCACTATCATCATCATCATCACCACTATCATGATCATCACCACCACCACTTTCATCATCATTATCATTATCACCATCATCGCCATCACTATCATCACCACCGCTATCATCATCATCACCACCATCACTATCATCATCATCATCATCATCATCATCCCCACTACCACCACCATCACCACCATCATCACCCTCAGTTTATTTTCCCTTTTCATCATGATTTAATTTAGATTTGACAATGAACCCTGTTATGATCAGAAATATTTATACTGCCTAGATTAATGTTGTCATTTTTATTTGATAATCTAACCTTCATGATGAATTTCATTATCTATTTCTCCTGGTAGACATTCATATTATATATATATTGGATGAAAACCCGGTATGTAGGGCTATGGTTTTTCGTGTTTGCCCTAAAGCGCAGATTTTTAGTCAAATGTGATATTTTTATGCATGTAAATATAATATAGGACTATCGTTTATGGAATGTTGCTCGTACATAATTAAATTCAGTCGGTACCTTTTCACACTCAAAAGGAGAGTCATTCAATCATTCATAGGTAAATATGTCTACATACAATGCAAAGTAAATGTGTGAAATCGTTTGATTTATACATTTGGGACACTTGTGAAATAGAGAGGTAAAGTTGTATGATAAAATCATTTGAAATAGATATTGATATCGAAATGAAGGAGAAACACGTTAATCAAATGCTTCTTATGATGTTTTTACTTTGTAATGGGTAATGTAGTAAAAGATTAACAGGATGGAAAATGAAATTTTCAAGAAAGGGAAAATATTTGTAATATATACCGCCATTGAAATTATGGAAAAACACTTTAAAAAATGCTTCTTATGATGTGTTGAAGTTGTAATGGATAATGTAGTAAAAGATTAACATGTGGAAATGAAATTCTAAAGAAAGGGAAATATTTGTAATGTTTATGGCACCACTTTCACAGTCCTTTGTTAAAATGCATCCCTTCGTGTTAAAGAAGAGCGGCAACAAAATGTCTGTTATGTTAAGAATTGCCTCTCCGGAAGAGAGAGAGAGAGAGAGAGAAGATGAAACAAAGACAATAGTAAAATTTCATCAGTTAGATGGACAAAGTAATGCATCGGAATTACTCGCCGCAGATGCGAGATCTTCTAATCAAACAGACCATAACAAAAGAAACTACGCTTGGGACGAGTAAATTGAAAAATCTCATTACGAGGGGGCTTTCAAATATTGTAGCAAACACCTCTGCCTTTATCTACATTAGTAAACCAGGGATAGAGACCTAGGGATCAAAGAGAAAAGTGAGAAAACGAACAAGGTTGGTCGTGTCATCTTCACACCTCTCCGCTAAGAGATCTGATGGGATTACATGAGATTGTCACTGCCTGCTCGCTTGGCTTGGCAAAGCAGATGTTAAGGTGGTATCTAACTGAGCCGCGAATGCTTACGAACGTTGCGATTTTTGGATTCGCCAAGTTTTCTGACGAATGTTGGCGAAATTCAGGATCCGCCTCTGTCATAAGCGACGTGGTCACGTGGAACCATGGTCACATGGTCGCTGTAGCATTTGCGAATTAAAAAGAACTTTAGCGAGTAAGTAGTCTGGTCCGTTGCTATTTTCCTGAGCTGCATTATGACTATAAAGATTTCTCCATAATACCTTTTTCTGTGAAAGGTGGAAGTGTAAATCTGTAGCAGTGGTATCAGTCAATGTTTTATGTCATACAGTGCGTATAAAAAGTATACCCAACTTTGATAGCTTCTAATTAAAACTGTTATAACCAATGTGACTTTGAAATTTATTTCACGGTGAAGAGTAACTTGTTGTCTGTCCAGTGGTACCCTATTCATGACATTTCTGCCACGGATGACTGAGCACAAGGGTTTTTAAAAAGTGTTGTCAAAATCTCCTTGTTCCAAGTTTGGGCTGATGCAACGAATGTGGGTCAAGCCATATCAATGCGTTACTTCAGTCTAAAATCATTTCAAAAGTTGAACTCTCCTTTGTGCTTCAATGCTTCATTTTTGAAGTGATCCAGTTAACCTAAGCTTTCAAATGAGCTTGTTTCAATCTATATGATAATCTTTAATTTATTTAACAGCCTTCTAACTTATTGTCTCGTGATAACTAAAAACTATGCTCATTTATTATTGCACCATTTCTCCAGCATAAGGTGCAAATGGGTTTTTTTCTCGCTAATAGCACATGAAATAGTTTTACTGACCTTAAAGACTAACAAGAAGAAAAAGAAAGATACGTGTACTGAGAATTACCAAGGTAATTGACAACAGACTTTCAAGAAAAAGATAGCTTCCCAAATAAATGTCCATTTTGAATGACTCGGTTTTAAGTCTTACCTTGAAAAAGGGATTCAATTTCAATTCGATTTTTTTTTCAATTCAAGAAATTTATTTCCAACTTTTCAATATAAGTGTACAAATAAAAGTTAAAAAAACACGACATAATACACATTCATGTGGTACATACATAGTTTGAGGACACACCTCTAAAAGCAGCTGAAGCCAAGATTGTGTTATCATGGCAAATAAGATATCATCAATTTAGCTTCTAATAAGCCCTTTCTTGGGTTTGAGTTGACTTTAACATCATTTCTGTTCAAATGCACAAAATCAGTTGAAAATACCTCAGCAATTGTTTTCCGACTGAAGTGACTAATGCATAATTGGTTTGACCCACATTCGCTGTTTCAGCCCAGACTTGGTACAAGAGGATTTTGACAATACTTTTTAAAAAGACTGATGCTCAATCATCCGTGGCAGCAAACTTATGAATAAGGTATCATTACACAGAATATAAGTTGCTCTTTACATGACATAAATTTCAAGCTCATAGAGGTTAGAACTTTTTAATTAGAAGCTACCAAATTTGGGTATACTTTTTTTTATACGCACTATATACGTTTCGATATCATTAAATTTTCATTAAAAAACACTCTCAAAGCAATTCTCTTTACATTGCAAATAAAGCCTTCATATTATTCGCTCTTATAATATTTTTCAGTTGTATTTCTTAAATTTTATTGCCATTTCATTGAAAAATTTCCCTGAACTGCATTATAACTTATTTGCTTGTAACAAGTTTATCTTCATTGTTATTAATAATGCTTACACATTACACAAATGGTCTAAAAGAACCCCAGCTGGCCTTATAAATTCATTCAACCTTTTCTCAAAAATTGAAACTTTAAAGGAGTGATATTAGCCGATTTCTTTTTATGTAAATGATAATTAAGAATCTTATATTCAAGAAGAATTTCTTAAACAACCAACAATGTAATCTCAAAAGGAAGTTTTATTAATCTCATACCTAAGCCACCCCTTGGAGAAAAAAAACAACAACCGTTTTTTTTTTGTTGTTTTTTTTAATGTCCTTGATACATGCAGATTCTACAGATATTCTAGTGCATGTCGCTTTGATTTCTGCTCCAAAATCCAATCTGCATCTGCAGTATAGTATACATAATATATATGTGCGCCATGCGTACAAGCTGTTTTAGCTCATGTATTGCCCTTGTATCGCAATGTTTATTGTCCTGCCCCACGATTGGATACTAGTAATCGATCATCAACTCTGATTGCTTGCTGACGTCACAATCAAACGCGATTATAATCAGTGCCTGGATTAAAGGGATAATCGTCCAATCAGTGCAAATGATTGAAGATAATATCGGGCTTACTTTTACCTATTTCGGGCATTTTTCGTATGACTTACTATAGCTGATAATTAAACAGACACGCAGAATGAACATTGATTCGCACGAATGCGACAGATTTATATTACATTAAAAACTAATACCAGCTACTTTTATTCCTAATAATTATACTGAACAGATTTCGGTCCGTATTTTCGACGATGCATAATGATAGAAGACTATCTTTCTTCTTTAATCTAGTATTGCTTAATAAATAGTTAGATATTTAAGTGACTTTATGATGACTTTTGAAATTGACGTGATTCCGGAATCAGATAGTGCCCTTTAATATCAAGCAAACCATCATCGAATTGATCCTTTGAATAGAATATTCATGTTCAGACACGCACTATCTAGGTCGTTTCAATTTTGCTGATTTATCGTAACATGATATGACATTTTGCTCCGGAACTAGAAATATATAAATATATATGCTATTGCACTTGAAGCAGTATTATCACCTGCACAAGTCGCTGTTGATTCAGTTATGTATGTGTAAACGAACAATATGACCCGGTGAAATATTAATGCTTTGATGTAACGTGTCTGCATGGTTGAACAAGATTATTGCATATATATTTTATAGCTCTACGTTACACGCCGAGAAATATTATAATGCGTTATACATGGTACGTGTTAAGAGATAAAGCCAACTGTAATATATATATATATATATATATATATCACTGATGTATGTATATGATTACACATCATTACGTTTAAAATGTTATTGTTTAATGATGAAAGATAAATAACTTTGATTTATTTCAATGTGTTCAGTAAAATTAATTAATTGATGTAATACATTTTTGGAAAGGAAACATCATGAATTTATAAAAAGCTTAATAAAATTCATCTGTTATTTTTTGTGGGGAAAAACATATTCTTTTTGTTCTTTTCACTTAGTTTTGTTCGAGAACACCTTTGCATAATTGATACACACATGTGTTATTTTCCTGTGAGTTTATGCCGTTCGTAAGATAAGATCTAGTGTTTCATTTATTTTGGATCTTTTTTTTTATATTGCATGCGTATATACTTTGTCCCTTTATCGTTTGGCAGTCATGTTTTTTAAATATTTTATTTTAGTGATTCAACATTTGTAGTTCTGTTATCATCCATCTTTAAAAATATATCTTCTAAAGCTCTTCTAAACAACCAGCATGGGTTATATTTAGGAAACATGCGCCTTTGCTCCGGGGCGTTACGACAATCCAACATTTCTGTGCGCAAATCTGGAATCGTACTATTCGACATTGTATAATAAATTATTTCAACCTAGGTCAGCAAATGAAAACTAGGACATTTTGCTTGTAAGGCGGTTTTCATAGTTCCTGTCGGCTAATTTGGAAATCTGACTACTTTTCTTTATCTTGTCGGAAAATCTGGAAATGTGTAAATCTGTTTTAAATTCCTTTTCTTTTGCTTGTTTTTCGGCAAATTTGATCTGATACCACCTGGCGTAACCAGTGAGACTTATTGAACAGGGGGCACTGACGGGGGGGGGGGGGGGGGGGGGGGGGGGATGGCTTTTTAAGCGGATGAACAGGGAGCCATATGTACCCCTGGGTTCGCCTACATGTACGTCCGACATCCCCTCCCACTTTCAAATTGGTCTAGCAATGTTCCTTGCCTTTGTTGCACAACCTGACAGCTGCCGAGCGACCTAATAATTTTAGTACTATAGGAAGCTGTGTTAAAACGAACTTCATGATGGTCAATCATCAAAGTCTCATAATACCATGCAGTCGACGTAATACTTTGATGTGAGGAGCTCGCATTGTTACAAAAGATGTTTAAATCTTTATTCTGGTAAAGACCTGCATGGTGGGGTGTTAGATGGATCAACGGATCATCAAGAAGGAATGAACTGCGGGGAACTCCAGGTGGTTAACGCCGATTTCCGATTGTGCTTTTTAATCCGAAAAAGGATTATCCACACTTATAACTATACAGGCTTTTTCTGTGCAATGTACTTGCAAGTAGTTATCACGGAACAACTCCAGAATAGTAATAGCTTCTTATTTTCCCTTTCTTTCTCCTGTTGCAATATGGCACCTCTCTATACGTCGTCCTGAATTCAACTTGCATTTACCTCTTTTAATCACACCCACTCTTTATCGGATATTTCTTTTAGGTTTTCAACATAATTATTATAAAGGTAACCTTTAAGTCTGTTGATTTTTTAAAAATCAATACACGCGTTTTACCCGTTTGCAGTTCTGCTGCACCCTTTCAAAAACTGAAATCTGAACTGATAATATAATGCGGAAGTCATGCACAACCGTCCTTTCTCACTCCATCTATTTTGTTTTCAATCTCTCTCGCTTTAATACCGCCTCTAATGTATTTCCTTCTCTTCCTTTTCCTTGGACCGCTATCTTCTGTCCTTTACCTTTACCACCTTGAAGGGAGTTCCTTTCAGGCCCCTGTTTCATAAAACTTGTCATCAATGACAAGTTGCAATAACTGTTATAAGCTACTGAAATCCTTGCATCTTATTGGCTAAGAGCACTGAAATTTGTCGGCAAAAATCACTGACAAGACAGGAAACCTAACTTTAGAAATTGGACTTAAAAGGACTTAAAAGCCCATAATCTGTCCGCTTGCTTCCTTGATTGAAGAGTATAACAACTGTAAAGAGTTAGTCGAAAGCAAAGATTGGGTAGTATATCCCCTAATCGGGTCTTTCACTTCCTTATCCATGTTATAGCTGCTTATCTAGAAGCTAGAATCCTCTACACCCTTGTTCGCGATATACCAATAAGTATACCAATAAGTATAAAAGGGGAATAAAATGAAAATGTCCAAAGTATGACACGATGTGAAGAGGTTCTCGAAACTGGCGCACTTCCGTAAAATGAAAGATCAGGGAGGCCATCCCACTATTCGTTAGAACGATAAGTTCATTTCGTCAACTCTGATCATCGTTAATCATCATCATTTTACACTTTCAAAGGTAAGAAACAGTGTGTGCCAAATTGTTTGAAACAGATGCAGATATTGCAATTTGTATTTCCGTAAGAAGCTTCAAGTAGAAAATCAAATGTTTGAATACATTCCACTTCCGTAAGACGAAAAGCGGTCCAGAGAAAAAGGCTTTAAAAATTGCAATAAATAAAGAGATTATCTCGAAAATGCAAATAATTTACGATATGGATCTTGAAGTTCGTATAACAAATATAATAATGCATATTATTTCCCTTTCTCTTTTCCCCCTTATCTTCCACCAGGCATAAACTCCCTCCTGAACATGCTTCACCTGAGTTCTCCCGACCGCTAGGTGACTGAACAAGTTTATACAATCTGCTTCTAAATATACCCTTCTCGCGACTGTTGCTCCTACTACAATAGCAGCTCTCTTCTGAACTTCAAAAGGAGAAATCGAGCATTTTTCTCATCATCATCATTATATCGCTGCAGAAACTCCGAATCGTGCGCAAATGAACTAAATCACTGCGTGTGGTTGCTCAAACCACAAGAAAGCACAGTTGAATAAGCACACTATACAAAGCATACAACAATAATAATTCCATTTTTTGATGAATGGCGTCGCGGGCATACAACTGGTTGCTGGGGTGACGAGTCTTTGTCCCCGAGCCCCAGATAAAAGAGGGGGTACAGCAAAGCAGGAGAGAGAACGTGGGAACCGTTTTCAAATCAGACCTGTTGAACATATTTTAATAAAAGATGGAAAGACGGAGCATAATGGAAGTACACCTGTTGACTACGATGTGATACAATAAACGATTCTGTTCGTGATGAGGCTGCATAGAAATCTGGCGAGTTCGCATCTGTGTATGTTTTCGTAAAACGCGACGACGACACAAACGGTCGAGATACATATTTTTGCCAGACGCGGGAAAAGTACGAGTTCCTTCACTGAAAACCACTATTCGCAATCAGTGAATATTTCGAGTTTCAAACTTTATTGTTGAGTGTCGAAATAATATTTCACAAGGAAACGCTTTAAAATGTCGCTTGTGATTTTAACTGCATGATTATAGCTGGATACTGGAAGTGCCTTCTCCTTTGTATGTGTTGCACTGATTGTATAATTCTACTTGGTCGCTATACAACTGAGCGACTTGTACCTACAAGCAGGAAGTATTATGCTAAATATTATTATTTAAACTTTATGATCGAGAACTTCATCCCATGTTACTTCTTATAGCTTCATTCTTTACAATAAATTAGACGGTTTTGCAAATAATTTTTTTCATCGCTGGACGTTATCATAACACAGATTGTGTGGGTTATCGTCGTGTGATAAGCCATCGTCTTATTCATGGTCGCCAAGACGTTGTTTGCAAACCCTCGTCTGAGAAAGGCAGCACAAAGGAATTATTTGAGTTTTGAGAAGAAGTTCAAACTAACCGAGTGCTACCCTGGTTGTGTTGACTTAAGACTAACATAAAGAAAAATCATATACAGGGAGAGAATCTCTTAAAACTTTTCAAAATACTCTTTGATCGAGAAATTAGAGCTGTCACTTTAATAAGACAAGGATAATTAATGCAGTGATAGATTGGAATAAGTTTATTGGAAATAATTATGATGGCGGATTACAGTATGATCTGTTTGGTGCCAGTGCTGCTGCTGTTTTTTGTTGCTTACGACAAAACTGTGGCACAGACGACAAGGAAGCAACAAGAAATCGTCGTGCAGCCCAAAGATACCAACGCCATCCGCGGAGAGCTGGCGACGCTCTACTGCACGATCACCAACCAGATGGGCGTGCCATCGTGGTCAAAAAACGGTCAAATCATCGCCGTGAAACCCGCCGACACCACGGGCGATGCTGGCGACCATCGATGGGCACTATTCGGCAACGAGACCGCCGGCGAGTTCAACCTCCAGATCGTCAATGTCGATGATTCGGACGTGGGTTTGTACACGTGTAATATCTCGCAACCCTCGACCGGGTCGTCGTCAGGTGGGTATCTGTCGTCGCAGCCAGCATACCTTCATGTCCTCCCTCCACCCGATGGTGAGTTTCCAGTGTGTCTAATCAGCATCGAAGGCACCCTCGAGGTCGGGGAAGCGGTCGAATTCACCTGTGCCTTCATGACTGGCAATAACCAAACCCAGGTGAGTCATAGGCCTACACCCCTCATCAGATCTCATCTTAAAATTATGCTGTGCCATAAGATTAAGATTATGTTATGATAGAAAAAGTAATCCTATTATCTTCAGTTTGTGTTAGAAATATCCTTTACGTTCAAAGAATATAAAATGTTCAATCACCATAATACCATTTTGGATGTTTTCAAGTAAAAGCTGTCCTCAAGAAACCTGATGATCAATGTCTACAAATCGGTCATGGAATAACGTCAAATAATATTGACATAACTGTTTTTTCAACAACCAAATAAACACTTTTAAAATATTAATTCTTATCATAATAACAGTGGTCATAGTTCATGTAGTTACGACTGTCGGATATTAATTTTGATTTTAAAGATGAGAATGAGCGTCAAATTGAAGCCGAAACTTGCAGCAGAAAAACACAGCTTTAACCAACTCCATTTCCTCAACAGCAATGTTGTTTAGATATTCACACACATTATATACATCGAATACACAGATGCAATATTGTGCATTTCCACATGTTCAGTACTAAAGGGCATTATTCATTCATAACTCGGGGTGGTGATAAATAATTCTTTTGCGGGAAGGGGGCAAGTCCAAAATATCTCTGACAACCAAGAAAAGGTTATCACATTTCAGGTGCTTTTTCTTTTTCTTTTCCTTTTATCCTTTTTTGTTTGTTTGGGGGGGGGGGGGGGGGGAGGGGGCTTATTTGGAGGCATATGACATGTATGTTGTGTTAGTGCTTTATGTATGGCAAATTTGGTTTTGCTAGGGGCGGGGGGGGGGGGTGCAACTTGACCCTGTCCCCCAACAAGGATCCTCCTCTGAAACTATTCATATGATACTCTGACTTGATCGTGGACCAAAAGAGAACAATTACATCTTACCTACAACTCATCCAATCCTTTCAGGTATTGTATGAAGGCCTCTCCTTTTCTATCCGTCTAATATAATGGTTAGTACCTCCCTTTCATCCCGTGTGACCACTGAATAGGATAACCTTCAAAATTCACTCAGATATTCATTGAAGTGAAAAATTAGCATTTGGACCATACATTTTGGTAGGTACAATCAGGGAGAGAGAATTCGCTTTTCAATCCAGCTTGACTGAGTATTAGATTGAAGCTGATTTCATACTCTTAGAGTGTTCACTGGCGTGACTCCCCGGGAAATTAAAATATAGTGAAAATAGAGTAAAAAATGTACTCTTTTCTTTTTTAGAGAACAATCGTCGATATTTACTCGATATTCACTCCTAAAGAAGTTAAAATAGAATAAAAATTCACTCTTCTTTTTAAAGAGAGGGTATCGTGTTTATGGAGGGTGTTTGAGATAAAATTACTTCTATAATAATGTCAATTTGGATTCAAGTAATTATTCTAAATCGATTGCAGTTCAAGTTTTAAAAAATATGTTAATAATGTTATCTTGTCACAACACTGATTGTAAGTTAAATGATGTTTATTGTCTTAAAGTTAAATTCTCCTTTTGTCCTGACTTTACAAATCATTTATTACACAGTGTCTATTTCAAATAATCAACTCGGTTTGAAAATACATTTTAAGTATGATATACATTGTACATGATTGTGGTTGGCCAATGCTTATATTGCAAAATCTCAATAATGAAAACAAAATCAACTCGGGTATAGCGCCTATGTCTTAAAGCAATATGATATTAAAATTAGAAGCTGGGAGAAAAGCACTGAGCTCTTTATTAGGAAATTAATTACGTGGGGAGTTGAAGATCCTGCAGGCTATCATATTTAGATGGGACCAAAATGAATATGCGTTTTATTTATGAAATTAACTGGGGTCGAATGTATACCACTTGACATGTTTATTAACTCTGGCTAAGTACAAGAGTCTCTACTCTTCAATGTCATGATACCGATTATATGACCTCTTCAACATGAATCTTATTGGTTTTTATATGAATCAAACTTCAGTAAAATATTGGCCTTTTACGAAAAACAGACCAGCGTCATGAGTGTGAGTGAGTCTGCAATATTACACATCTTACTCAAATCCTGTCTGCAAATTTTGAGCCTAAGTTCTTTTTCTACATTTTTTTCATTATGGCAAAGTTTGTTATGTTTTAGGACTCCCTTTAAAATTTCCCTTGTCTGCATATCTCAATATTTGAGGACTACGTTGACCTATTTTCTTCTTCTTTTCTTTTCAATCGGCAATTTTAGTTCTACCCACTCCATCATTCAAAACATGCTAACGACGCCCTGTGGGAGAAGTAACATGGTATTATATTGTAAGCTAGACATTTGAACATTTCGTCAACATTGATTTGGTTACACCGTTCAGTGTATAGAATCACCTGTCTAAATAGCCGAATATCACACGACCATTCAGGACAATGGCTCTAGAATAACTGCATGTCATAATATAAATATATCATACCAAGGAGTTATCACAGAATAACCCTTTGATCATACCACCATCACGGCTCAGCGCGAATCGAGTTCGATATACATCAACAAGTTAGTATTTCGTTAAAATGACCTAATGAGAAAAAAAAAGCCATAAAGGTTGATACAATCAACACAAAATATACAATTGTCTGTGAATGTTTTGAATGTTTTTTTTTTAAATTCAATTATTTTCGACTTGAAATGTAAAGGTGTTTTATTGAGATTTACATCGAATTGATCGCATTTTGTTCAAAAATTGTCTGAGAAGGGTAAATTCCTAAAAATGGAGCACGACACCCTCCATTTAAAAAATAAAACAAAACAAAACAACATCACATGCATGTGGTGAGCCTTATGGGAAGGGCGTACTAAATGCTTATTGTATTGTATTGTATTTGTACAGTACATGAAAATACAAAACACCGTTTACCATTTTCGGTATTGAGACTGGGGAATATTAAATGGGTGTTACCAGATGTTGCATAATTACTTTCATGAATTGAACAAAAAAATAGTCACATAAGAATATTATTTTCGACCGAGCTAGTTGCTTCGACCTTCATAAATTAAAGCGATCTAATTTTGATAATTCAAATAATGTATCTCTGGGATTTCGGTAATCGGCCGATAGAATTAAAGTATATTGATCAGTTTACACATAATCTGTAATTGCTCCCAATGATTAATTTTCGGATTTCCCCACTCATGGACTACGTAAAAGGCTTATGTCTAAGGTACCTACATGATTGTAACCAGGGAGATCTCCCTGATGCCATATATTTAAAGCGTCAAACCACGTTTTGGATCATAACTCTTGAGAACAGAATAACCTGTTACAGACAAAGTGCATGTCATGCAGAGCTTGAGTACTTAACCGTTTATAAATTTTTCAGCTGTGATTTAACTAACATCACAGTTCGCATCTGTATTATTATTATTATTATTTATTATTTGGCGTCACCTGTGCCTGGGAGGGGAACAGCGAACTGAATCACTGTAACCCTTAGGTCTCTCCTCCCGATATAACTGATTGGGGTGTGCAGGTGTACCACTACACCGGGGTTTCCCCTACTACTCTTATTCGAATAGTGCAGTGGGTTCTTAACGTGCAAAGGTGGTGACTTTCCTCTACACGGGGCCTCCAGTTAACGTCCTATCCGAGGGATGGAGTGTTTTCCACTGTAACATAGCCTGCGTCTATGAAACAAGAGAGGGGCACGTTAAAACACAACGCAGGCTTCAGTCATCCCGCCCGGGGTGGATTCGAACCCACGATCTTTGGTTCGACAGGCAGACGCTTGACCGACTGAGCCAACTCGCCCCTAAGTATGATGTACATCTCAAAATGTTAAACAACATTGGAAAAAGTTTCAAAGTTACTTCTTTAAAAATAATACCATTTCCCCCTGTGTTTCCACTGCCGACTTATGCATGTTAGGTAGAAGTTATGAAATAGAAACAGAGGTTTTTGCATAACCTGTTGAAATTCAATAATAATTATATCTCAACATAATTAATCTAATCTAAATATTTCAAACATATACATGTATACGTGTGTCGCGGTAAAACATCTTCACTAAAATGTTCCTTTCTCTTGTATCAGTAAATTTAGTTTAGTTACTAGTTTGTATTTTTACATCTGTTTTCCAGCTCTACTGGACCAAACAAGACGATGACTCTTTCATGCCGACAGGTCCCGACACTCACATCCGAGAGGGATTCATCGTCACTCAATTCTACCACAGTATCACACGTGATGATCACCTATCAACATTCCAGTGCATCGTTCAAAGCTCAGGGCTTCCCTCCCCGCGCTCCTGCACCACGGGGTTCATCGTCGTGCGTCATGTCCCCGATGTTATGATAACGCCGGCGGCGCCGTCGGTACGCCGGGGCGACCGCGTCAACTTCACGTGTCTGATAAGGTCATCGTATCCTGCAGATTTCACCTATTCGTGGACCTACAAGGGCTTACCCGTGGAAGAGTTTGGGGATAGGATCATTACGACAGGAACGCAGTTATCTATTAATGATGTTGGGGATAGAGATAATGATGCAGTGGTTGCTTGTGAAGCGGTCAATGAGGTTGGGTCCAGCCGTGCTGCGGCGGTTATAGAAATTGCCGCAACATCTCAAAATATATATACCTGGGTCATTCCTATCGCCATTGTTGTGGCAATTATTTTGATCATCTTAATCATCATATCTGTGGTTTTTGAATGTAAGTGTTGCTGCAGGAGGTACGTCCGCGCCAAGCAACTCACGGCGAGTGGATGGTCTGCTGAACAGTTTGTGATGGAGACGCGGTTACACGCGTCAGAAAGACGTAGCAGTGACGCCACAAATGACTTCTTCATGGCTCGGGACATCACAACCCCTGCGAGGGGTCCCTCAAGAAGTGAACAGCAGAGGAATCAAAGATCCGATATGAGGTACATCCAGGAAACTGCCATCGACAATGCCAACCAGATACGTCCTGATTCTCAGCAGCGCCACTACGGCAGCTTCGGCGTCGAGCAACGTAGGCAGCGTTCGCGAAACGCGTCGTCCAGCCCCTACCAGAATGTGGGTTCCAAAAGGATGGGATACACCGAAGTGGACAGCCCATCTCCTGAAACGAACGTGAGCCCCGGGTTCAGTGACTCCGGACTCGACTACCAATCATCGTTTGATGAAAGTCAAAGTCCAACGCCCAGAATAGACTCGACACCACCTTACGCTCAGATACGACGGGGTGGGCGAGGATCACGGGTAGGTGGCTCTGGGCTCAGTATTCAAGAGAGGCAACATATCATGGATGACCTATGATAGCTTTCTTTGTATATTTCTATATATAAAAGAGAGTTTTGTGTTACTGAACAAACTTATCGTGCAATATGCACTGTTTTTATCATGTGATACATGGACATACATGTATTTTGCTGCTTTCGTTCATTTTGTGTGACAGTGCTCATGGGATGAAATAAAAAATGTTGTTGAATCATCTGGCCTATGGATTATATTGGAAAAACTTGGTAGACCTACATTTTAACGTCAAATGATTACATAGACTAGGCATGGTGCATATAATTTCCGACATAGCAACAAGTTAAACTGATGTGTGTAATGGCTGTATAAATCAAACATTGTTAATGTATTTAGACTGTTCAATATTTATGTTCGATATCTATTTCATGAATGTAATCATACTTGCACCTGCATTGTAACGATTGTTACATCGAGATGTTCAACGACAATACATTTAGTGCCTTTGTTGTGATGAAACATTTTGTCCTTTTTTACTACTTGACAGTTCATTTGCTGATGGTATATCTTGAATGTTGGAATTATCACGTTGCATTTTGTAGTGAAAAAAACTTTTTAAATTTGATAGATTTTGTAATATGATTGGATTTGAATCTGTATAGTGTAATATGTATTCGAGAACGTCCAACCATTATGTGCCATATCGGGAACACTCAGTTACATTTACTAGTAGCGGATCCCAGGAATGGGGGGGGGGGGGGGGGTCCTCCACCCGCTTAAACCCACTGTGGCATACTTGGTACACATTAACTACAGATGAAAATTGTGCTCTGTAATTTCGCTCCCCTCCCCCCTCCCATCGCCTGAGCAGTAGTTCTAGCTTCAAAAAGGCTTGTCAGGGAATGTTTCTGCTTTTCACAGACTTTTCAGGTTAGTGCCCCCCACCCCCAGCTCGAGAATCGTGGATCCGTCTCTAGTACTATTCAAAGTGAAGTTTTCTGTTCAGTCGTGAAAATGTATTATTTTTATAATGACCATTTTGCTGGTTTGACGATTTGGGTTTGTTTTACTCAGTTATTGCTGTCGCTGCTGTTATTGTTGTTGATATTGAGAAATCAGGAGGATTGATATTTTATTGTGCGCAAGATGGTTTTGTTATCGTAAAGCAAAAAAAATGATGCAAAACGTCCATAGCACTATTCAAAACACCATCTAAAATTCATGTATGGAAAGTGTTACGACGTGGAAGTCCGAGTTTTTAAAAACAAAATGACTGTTCAATTTTTTTCTATGTAGTGTGCAGTGCAGAGTTACAGACGCTCATTGCCCTTGAATTAAAAAAAGGAAGGGGAGGGGATTGTGGGGGTAGGCAGAGACGATATGCCCACCCCTCTCATTCCCCGTTTTACAAATCAACGGATACACCCCCTCCCGTATTTTATTGTTGAAACCACCAATCACCGTCTATTAATTTATTCCGTATATTCGATCGCTTGATCAGGGGAGCGTTTCATCAAGCGTTTTGTCAGTGATTTTTACCGACAAATTTGCTCTAAGCCAATCAGATGCGAGGATTTCAGTAGCTTATAACAGTTGTCGGTAAAAATCACCGACAAAACGCTTGATGAAACGCTCCCCATATCTCACCAGGATCTGTCTGATACATATGCCAATAACAGGGACAAGCATGTTTGCCAAACGTAAAGTATACAGCACAGGTATAGGTGTGTGAATGTTTGTCGTATGAATATCATATTACTACATTTTATTACCTGTTTACCCACATATTTCTTTTCATGGGGCTTTGTTGCATGGCAATATCGAATCATTTTTATGGCTGGTGCATTGAAAATAAAATCGAGTCTATTTTTAAGCACATATATTGGCTCCGCAAATGAATGGGCTTGAATTAGTTTTCTGTATTGCTCATGCTCTGTACTGATTATTATTTATGCGGTGAATGAATATCAGAATTTGTTGGTGGAGGCTGATATCACTATGAACCGTTTTTTTATGAATACTGATCGCGTTAACAGATAATATTTTGTTACCATGAGTGCATATTGCAAGAATATGTAATGGCAAAAGTGCCACTGGTGAGAATAGTCTTGCTCGATCCTGGTGACGATGGTTGAAATTGGTAGTGGTGGTGATGATGATGATGACGACGACGATGATGATGGTGATGATGATGATGATGATGATGATGTCGATGATAAAGATGGTGATGACGACGACAACGATGATGATGATGATGACGATGATGATGTCGATGATAAAGATGATGGTGATGACGATGATGATGATCAATGGTGATGGTGATAATGGTGATGATCAGGAGGAGGAGGAGAGGAGAGGGACATTGGTGTTGATAGCGATGGTTATACATTGACGGATGACGATAATGGTCATATGATGATGAGGGAAGGATCATGAAAATAGATATTATTTCTAAAATTCAGGGATAAATCCATATACAACCCTTCATCTGCCATACAATGTTATGACGTGAAGCGTCACTGGCATTTCTGTGCATCAATACATAACAACGAACATAAATGAGAGAGAGATAGAGTGAGAGAAAGAATGAATAATTCGTTATTTGTGAAACGTCCCGTCAAAGTTAAATGCCCAATTTCCGTTTTCGATATCATTGAATGGATATGACCCTGAGATGGTCGGGGATGATTTGAAGTGCAAAGAAGTTCATGTCCAGAGCCATCTATACACATAACAACAGATATTGCGCCATATTGTGTCCAACTGCAAATTCAGCTTTGGAAAGAATTGTAGAAGTTGTTGAAAATTGTTACCATGGTGAATCTTACAACTCGGCTCTTTTCTTAAATAGAAAACAAAGCCCATAAAAAATTATCAGATACATACCCGAATACTCACTACTGATGATGATGATGATGATGACGACGATGATGATGATGATGCTGATGCTGCTGCTGATGATGATGACGATGATGATGATTATGCTGCTGCTGCTGCTGCTGCTGATGATGATGATGGTGATGTTGGTTTGTGATGATGTTGGTGATGATGATGGTGATGTTGGTTATGATGATGATGGTGATGATGATGATGGTGATGATGATGATGTTGGTGATGAAGATGGTGATGATGATGATATTGGTGATGAAGATGGTGATGATGATGATGATGATGTTGGTGATGATGGTAATGATGATGATGTTGGTGATGATGGTGGTGATGATGGTGATAATGATAGTGTTGATGTTGGTGATAATGTTGATGATGATGTTGGTGATGGTAAAGATGATGATGTTGGTGATGATGATGATGATGATGGTGATGCTGATAATAATTCGGTATTGATTAACTCATTTGACTAACCTGATCAAACGTATTTATATCTGAAAGTAAAATAAATTAATAAATGCTCCACAAATATCATTACTTAACAGATAATGTTTATGACATGTTTCCTTGAATATAATCACATTGTCCAGTTATACTGAATATTTATGCGTTATTTTTGAGTGATGCCAAGTATTGGACTGAAGTTTGGTCTGAATCCACTAGCGTATTTGAAGGGGCACAAATGGCAAACTCATTTTTCCCGGAAACCATACCCCATTGGAACACCCTTCCACAAGAACTCGTAGAATCCAAATCCACGGATATTTTTAAAAGCAAAATGAACACTTTTAACGACCAAACTAGTAAAATGGAATAAACTAAACCACTCTCGTCGGCCCTGAGTTACCCTTCCCAGAGGGGGACTTCAAGGGCTACATCTACAAGGTACAATGGCAAGAGGGTAATTCCCCATTCCTCACCGACATATTTCCAACTATGGGGAAAATGGACTTTTCAGTCATTGTGAGGCAATTAATTCAAAGTAAATTGTAACCGAATTGCTCTTAAAACCCCATAAACTAGGAATTACTTTTCAAAAATTTTCTTGCTCTGGCACAATGTCACCTAGCAATACACCATTGCGAATAGACGTATTAAAGCCAGCCGTTAAAAAGGTAAGCAATAATAATAATATTGTGTAAAGCCAAACAATGTGAATTTGAACCCCACTCTTATGTATTAAAATATTATCTTCAAACATAGAAATCAGTAGTTTATGCATGCATTATAAAGAATTAAACCTCAATCGAAACACATCCAGTCAACATAGTCAAGATGGAATGAGGCGAAATATTTTAGCTCGCTCGCTTCGCTCCCTCACAAATAGCTATGACTTCATTAGGTTAATATTAATTCTACGATGAATAAAAACCAAACAAAATTTAATCAAAAATCATAATTTGTAAAAGAGATGGACAGAAAGAAAATCTGGCGTCCCTCATCCCTACTGACGTAAGTTAGAGCTTGGAAAAGGAGGGTTTTTTTTTGTTGGATCACCATTTGGTCAGATGTTTTGTCCCCCCCCCCCCCGGAATTCACGGTCCAGATACGCTACTCTGCATCATCATTTCACAATTGCTACTAAACAATGCATGCATGTTACATGCAAAACATTTCGGTGAAATTGTGCATGGTGCGGAACGACAAAAGGTCATTGGTGAAATTAATTAGCGTAATTAAAAACGCGCAAATTGATGCTTTTATAATGATCTACTACTGTGCATAAAGCATAAGCACTATGCACTTCGAAATGAAATAAAACAAGTCCGTAATGTTATTGATGATGATGATGATGATGATGATGATAATGATAATAGCCATAATAATAATAATAATAATAATAATAATAATAATATGGTCTTATTTACCAAGGTAGCTTCATCTTCCTGGGGCCCTGCAAAGTATTACCCCGGCATCGTTAGGTAGGTTTGGGGACAAAATAAATGAAAACACATATTTTTAAATATGCATAAAGTCTTGACAAAGATGTTAGTCCGCAATAAGACAACCGTTTATCTTCATAATAAAGGTAATATGCAATTGCATAAGGGTTACTATTTTATACACATACACCTCGGTCGAGTCTGACAAATGGGTAAAATGGACAAGCCGTATTACAGTCAAGGGCCTTCACCAACAGCAGTGCTCCCACTTGAATGACACATATAATTACGTGGAGGTAACTTCAGATCATTTCAAATCGATTTGTATGTAAAGCAACATACCATACTTCTGCATGGATGGCATGTATGCCAGCAGATTAAATGGGTCACACCTACCTGGCTGATGCGACGTCATGTTGCTATGGTTACACCGGGTACACGTGGAGAGAGCGGAGGCGTGGACTCCCCATAGGGACTCCCTGCATAATAATCGCAAATCAACATGAAAATGCATGAAGGCTATAGTGAAACGCATTCATTTGCTTCTAATATTTATTAAATCATGCTCTCTCTCTCTCTCTTTCCCTCTCTCCCTCCCTCTCTCCCACCTCTCCCTTTCTCACTCAGTCACGGTTTACTTTCTCTCATTTGTTTTCACTTCATTCAACTTGCCCCTTTCTCTTCTTCATCTCTTGTGCTTTTCACTGAATTCAAATGTGTGCAAAGAAGGGTTGAATTGCTACCCAAACCATATCACACAGACTTCATACAAGTTTTCTCTTTTTTTTTCATAAGTATATTTTCTCTAGCCAGCCCCACATAATTTATTCATTTCGAAGAAGTCATCAAAATGTTATGGCTTTTGTTTCCCTGACAACCATTATGCTTGCGGCTATAAACTCTGCTTTCATGATGAACCAAAGAGTCAGGAAGATTAAAGACCGGATAGACAGAGAAATAATGAATGGGGCCTCATCATCATCATCATCATCATCAGACGAAGAAGAAGAAGAAGAAGAAGAAGAAGAAGAAGAAGAAGAAGAAGAAGAAGAAGAAGAAGAAGAAGAAGAAGAAGAAGAAGAAGAAGAAGAAGGAGAAAGAGAAGAACAGGCGAAGGAGGAAGCATAGAAAGGGAACGGGGAGAAGAAAAAAGCACGGTAATAGAGAGGCTTATTTAACATTTTTGTGGATAAGGGTGCTCCATCCCACAGGTGGACAGAAAAGTTGAAAATATAGATATTTAAAAAATATAGAGGAAGCGAAATAAGGAAAAAATGAAGGGGGTGGGAGAGTGAGAGAGAAAAATAAGAAGAGATTGAGAGAGTGAGAGAGAGAAGACAAGAGAGAGAGATACGACGAGATAAGGAGAGAGGTGGTTAGGCAATAGGGGAGGGTTGGAGACGGTATACATTGGAGTAGTGAGGTGGGTGGAGAAAATCATGATGCATTCATTCACCCGCAGGTCTGGGATCAATAATTATAACTGCTTGAAAGTAGAGGGCGTGAGGTAAGTTTTAGGTGCCGAGTTGTGAGAGTAGTTCAGCATCGAACTCAACAAAGGAAAGGGAATATCAGTTTCAAAATACATGGATCACCATTGGCTTGAACCCCCCCCCCCCCCCCCCCCCTCCCCAACCACCCTCGATGCCCAGAGGTCAAGATAATAAGCACCTGAAAGGAAGGACCGTTTACAACAAGGGCATCGTACCTCTTCTAATTGGCCCATTTGACTCCACTATATTTTGGGTTTTTTTATAGGGAGAACATATAGTTGCCTCTCCATCACGGCCGAGGGACCGTATACTAGTAGTTGGCTCAATAGGCCTCTACTTCAGTTGGGGAAATGCCGGGCTTTGATTTTAGTTTATGATGTTGACATGTTGCGTACCTTGCAGTAGCGCAAATCTATTTTGAAATTCGGAGGGGGGGGGGGGGGGGGGGGGGGGGAGTTCACCACAAAAATATTCTGACAAGCAAGCCCCAAAAAAAAAAAGAAAGAAAAAAAAAGGTTATCACATTTTTTGGGTATAGTTTTCCTCCAAAATTCTCCGACAAAGCAAAAAAAGAAAAGAAAAAAAAGTCCTATTTCTGAATTTGTGGGGGGACATTGGCCTATCTTCGCTTTTTAAGAGGAATTCTCAAGAGCTCTGAACTTCTTTATTCAACTCATTTAAGAGCGAAGGGGGGGGCGGTAGGGGTGTATCAATACCCCCTATCATGGGCGTTAATCGTTACGTAACTCTATTCATCATGGGGGGACGGCTATTGTGTCGTCCCCCCCATGATGAATAGAGTTACGTAACGATTAACGCCCATGCCCCCTATCAACTCTTATCATGCATGTTGTGGGGATGTGGTGGTAAGTACCTTTACGCGCGCGCAGTATGTGTTAACTGTCTTGGTCTTGGGGACTTCGATAAGCTTGCTGATGAGCGCTGAGCGCAACGGACTAATTTATCACCACATATAAAAGTTGCTGAGTGGTAGATTGTGTGGATCAATATTAGACATGAATAATTTCCCAGGACGGCTGTACTTTTACATCTTTCAAGTGTTGCATCTAAGGACAAAATCTCTATGGAATTAGGGAGGTGTAAAGTAGCAAAATGTTGCGCCGAAGACCCGCCTTGTTTACAATTCTTCTTGCAAGCGCAGTCGTTTTTCTCTTGGTTGTGTTCTACAATGGGGAAGCGGATGACGGACATACTCCTCGTCAAATAAATCACGATGGTGTACTCTTGAATATTCAGCAAAAAGTTTTAAAGTACGAGCTGCGATCAAAGAAAGGACAACAGCATAGTGATGGTAAGGATAATTATAATCTTCATCACCATTATTTTCTTTGGATGATAACTTGCGAGTGAGGAAGATGTTGTATGAGAAGTCTTGCATTTCTTTTCAGAAAGTCAGTGAAAGTGAACTGAAACTAAGTCTGAAGCGTGTGACTGTGACGCTGGGCGTGAGAAGCCGCACAGTCTGACGGTACAGGCAAGCCGTGGGAATGCTCTGTGCATGTGCTCCTTTGTTTCAACCATAGACAAATTAAATAGTAAATAGTATAGACTAAAAGGTAGCACCCGCGGATTTGCCTCATTTGCATATAAGCTCCAGCGTCACCATTCAATCTAAGCGTATTTAAGCTTTAGGGGCCTGGTTTCAACCAAACTGAACGGCGGAGGATTGTAACTTGAGGACAAGACCACACCAAAAATAGTTGGTATTTTCTGTCGCGTGTAGTAAAGGTATGGGGGGAAAATAAGATAAATATTTTAAATACTTACTTTCAAATTCAGCCCTTAAAAATCTCATTCCTACCTCAAATGGCCGTTAGGAAGAACTTTTGATATTTTCAGCAAAATCCAAAGTCAAAATCTTGTCCAAAACCGGAGAAATCCCCACTGATTTGTTTCGCGATCGCGTGTTGTTTGCATACTGCCGATGTCTTAGACTAAAATCGGCCAATAAAATTTTTGTCCACGAAGAAACTCGGGATCGCAAGCGCACATCGATCTTTACGATCGCGCACACAGAAAATCTGGACTTTTCCGTGTATGACACAGGGACCGAATTTTTAAGGACAAAACTCTTTTGGGGAGATGTCAGCGCCCGCGGCGACCAGGAAATATACACAATGACTCCGATAGCTCGTTTCACGAGAATCAACAGTAAATTACGGATTTGATTTTGGAAATATCTTTTCCAACATCGGTGAGTTGAATTTATTGTATTTCTTGGATATTTTGTGGTCGGTTTTTGTAAATTAAATGCAGATTTTGAGTGAATGTTTGTGACTTTTGTGCAGTGGTGTTTTAAAAAGTTGAGGTGTATGACTGCCTACATTATACACACGGAGTATAGGAATGTAGCTATGAGTGGACAAGACCATCCCCAAATTCTTTACTCAGTGATATCCATCTTGGAAGTACCTACAATCATGTTCCTGTTCTCCTCAGAACTAACAAAAAGTCACATGATATGATTTTCAGTTTATACTAACTGACTAAACTAAAGTATATTTAAATTTTAAGGTCGAATGGTCAAACTTTAGTCTAGAAAATGTAGAACTTTGGTTTTGGGTTGTTTCTTTTTCTTGAAAGAGTATACTTTCTTGTATGTAATTCAAAATTTTTCTTTGAAGTGTCAGATCATGAAAAACATGTAAAACAGTAGTTTTGTGTTTGCAGATATTTTTGTTTGACCAAGCCAGCCATGTTTGTCCAGTCTGGAGTTTTGTTTGTTTGTACTATTGGTTTTATAGAGCAAGTACATGTTGACTTAACTTTATGTAACAAACTGCAATATAGGCCCCCTACTCTGTCCAAACATTTAGGCATGTCAATTTTTTGTCATGAAAAACTGATTAATATGCAGGGTATAAAAGGAAGCCAGAGGTCAGATTCATTAAGAGAAATGTCGGTGATTGACCTTATCAGAATCACAGTGCCATTGTAGTATACAATTGATTAATTTAGTGATGTACCCCCCCCCCCTCCCATACCAACATAAAAGAAAGTTATTCTATGATTATCACATGTGTCTTTTCCTCGTTTGGTGTTCCAAGATGATGCATTCTGTTCTGTTAGTATCACTGTTTTCAATGGACACATCAAGTTTGTCCAAGGTTGCAGATTTCCTTCAATAGATCATCTGTACTTGGTTTCCTCTTTCTGATAGGCTGTGAAATATAAGACAATTTCTGCTGAACCTTTGATCTTTGTTGTTCATGATTATTTTTTTTCTCTCCAGATCGCTACTGTATTATGCTACCATATTATTCTTCCTCCTTTATTTTCTCCTTTACCAGAGCTAAACTTTCTCCTTTTACTATTCACAGCCAAGCCAAGCAAGACACTGCATACAAGCAACAGCAGCGATGATTCCTACCTGGTGTCATCCAGCAACTTCTCAGACGACGAGATTAAAGAGCGACCTAGCGACCTCACGGGGGACAATGCCAAAGAGGTCAGGGCATCCTCCTCCACGGACAATGATGCTCAGGAGTCTGATGACGATGTCCGAGGCGGTCCTTTGAACGAGGGTCTCGTCCCGAACCATATCAGAGGACTAGCTGCTCACACAGCGACAAAGACTCGGATAAAGGAAAGGAGAATGAAGGAAAAGGAGAAAGAGAAGGAGGTGGTGAAAGAACCAAAAAGAGGAGTGAAGAGGCTTTTCTTAAATGATTGGAACGAATATGATCCACAGGCGTGGAAGGAGTTGCCTCTGATAACTGGCTTAAAAAAGGCAGAGGTAAGCATTTATTATGTATCGTTTGTTTTCACTATGTTTTCCTATACAACCAAAGATGCAGGTCAGAATTAATGCCTGCTTGGAGGAATAAGTAGGGTACATGTAGCTTGTAGGAATAAGTAGGGTAGCTCTTACATTTTTTTTTGAAGCGGGATCCAATTCACAAAACTTTTGACAATCAAAAAAAGAAAAAGAATTATATAATTCATCTTTATTTTAGTAAAATAAAATCAAAGAAGTTACATTGATATACATGTACCCAGGTCCTCTGCCAGAAGAAGAGGAATATTTCCTCCTCCACTGGCATGTTCATAAAATACAATAGCATATATATACAAAAATAACAAATATTAACGAGAACGAAATCGACGATAAAGCAATTAATGATAACGATAATTATAAAGGAGATAACATAATTATAGGCCTATAGTGTATCAATATACATTGTATCTAAAATTAACCAGTAATCAATCATTGTAATTTGAGACTATTTAAAGAGAACATATAGAATATAGTGGTGATTTCATGAAGAATAAATAATACATAATCACTTACAAGATATCAAACAATTCAGGAAGTACTGAATAGTTGATTAATTGAAGATAGAAGGAAATTATATTGTTTATGTCTGCTTATTCCGGAAAACAAATTGGTTTGGAGTTTTAAAATCATAAAGTATCTAAAGGCCACGGGTATGGGCACTATAAATAATTCAAGCAAAAAGAAAAGGAAGAAATAATTAAGCAAAAAAAAAAAAGGATACAGAAGGTCATCAGATATTTTGGATGTAGACTTTAAAGGAGAATGAAACCCTGGGGAAATATCCATTTTAATGAAAAGATAGTAAAGAGAGAAGCAATTTAAAAAAAGTTACATCAAAATCGGTTAAGAAATGAAAAAGTTGTGAAAGTTTGAAAAGTCTCGATTTACTTTCTATGGCGATCCTCAAATTGGCTATTTGCTTCAATGTGGCAGGTTTTTGTGGACAACTCTCCATATGTTTTGTACACAAAATTTCAGATTTTCTCCATTATCTCTCAAGGTACAGCTTGTCTCTTTTTTAGCTCTATGTATATCATGGTAAAATGTATTTTACACAACATATGTTGAGGTCACAAAGAGACAAGTAGCATCTTTAGAGATAATGGAGAAAATATGAAATTTTGTGTACAAAACATAATGGAGAGTTGTCCACAAAAACCTGCCACATTGAAGCAAATAACCAATTTGAGGATCGCCATAGAAAGTAAATCGAGACTTTTCAAACTTTCACAACTTTTTCATTTCTTAACCGATTTTGATGGAACTTTTTTTAAATTGCTTCTCTCTTTACTATCTTTTCATTAGAATGGATATTTCCCCAGGGTTTCATTCTCCTTTAATAATTAGGCTATAACAAAAAATATCTGATCAGCCCCGGCAGAGAAGGGGCTTTATAGGTATCAACGTACGGTTGGTCGGTCGGTCCGTTGCAAATCTTGCGCATCAAAGTACTTCCTCATTTTTCGAGCAATGCTCATGAAATTCGCCACACACATTGGTCTTGGGATGAATATGTGCAAGACATATTTTTTTAATGTGTCCGAACTGCGTTGCCGCGGGAACGGCATACTATGAAAATAAATCAGGTTGAAATCTTGCGGATCGAACTACTTCTTCATCTTTCAAGCAATGCCCATGAAATTTGGCACACTCATTTGTCTTGGGATGGAGATGTGCAAGACATATTTTTTGAATGTGTCGGAAACTGTCTTGCCATGGTAACACCATGGCAATGGCATATGGCAATAAATCAGTGGAAAATCATGCGGATCGAACTACTTCATTTTTCGAGCAACATTTGTCTTGGGATGAAGATGGGCAAGACATATTTTTGGAATGTGTTGGAAATTGTGTTGCCATGGTAACGACCTATTATGGCAATAAATCAGGAAAATATTGCGGATGGAACAACTTCCTCAGTTTTTCAAGCAATGCTCATGAAATTAGGCACACACATTGTTCTTGTGGTATAGATGTGCAAGACATATTGTTTCAAGGTGTGGCAACTGTGTTGCCATGGTAACGACATATGGCAATAAAACAGGAAAATATTGCAGATCAAACCACTTCCTCATTTTTTGAGCAATGCTCAGGAAATTTGGCACACACATTGGGGCAGGGGTATTAATCACCTTCAGTGATATTCTAGTTTTCTGTTGTTATAAATCAATGCCAATATTCAAAACAAAATATTCTGCCTTTGGTGTCTTAATCTTATTGTTTACTTGCAACAAATGTTGTAGCAAAAGATGTTAGAATTAATTTGTTCTCATAAGTTATGCTTTTTTTCTTACAAATAGCAGTATTAATTGCACTTAATAATACAAATCCCCAATTTTGTAAATTTTTAGGACTTCGTTTTTCAGCACTTGGAACATCGTGGAAACTAGTTCCATTCAAATAGAAATATACCCCATTGAATACCTTCCCTTCTGGAATTCACATTATTGTTTATTATGTCTTCATGCTATATAATCTCTTAGCCTAACCTTTTAGACCTCTATCTTGACCCATGAACCTTGACCTGTGACCTAGATTTACTCCAATCCCCAGCATTCAGTTTTCAGGTACATACATCACTTCACATTGCACAAAATATGTCTAGTACATAACAAGTTCCCTACCTTTTCAAGACATTTATGTTTGGTTATTTATCTTTTATCTTTTTCACGATATACAGTCGCAGACGGGAGCTGCAGTTGTTTATAACAGAGTGGGTAAATGTGGCAGCAGATCGGTCATCAATATCTTGAGAAAGTTGGCCATAACAAACGAGTTTCACCTGGTGTCTTCGTTAGTTTATAATAAAACGAGAATAAGTCCAGAATATGAGGTAGGGATCATCTTAATTCATTTCTTTATCACTTTCTCTCACACACACACACACACTGTCTGTCTCTCTCTGTCTCTCTTGATCTCTCCCTCTCTTTCTCCCATGTGAGAGAAAGAGACAGTAAATAGAAACATAAGAGAAAGAGAAAGAGAGACAGAGAGACAGGAATAGAAACATTTCATATATCTCTCTTTGCCTCTCAGTTTCGCCTTTCTCTCTCTCTCTCTCGATTTTAATATGAGGGAGGCAATATCCAAATGATCTGAATAAACCAAGGAGCTATCACAGCTGAAGTGATATCTCCTTGAATAAACTAAATATAACAATTATATTTATCTGCTAAATTTATCAATATGTTATTGAATAATAAGACCTAAATAGGCTACTGTTTAACAACGTGTATGTTTTCACCATTTACCTTGCAATACCAGTATTTTAACATCTTTCCACTTGTGTTACGTATCAATATCTTCATTTCATCTACATTTACTTTCACTAGCCATTTGTTGCAGTAGACATGAAGTATATTTAACACTGTAGGCATTCCATCGTTTGACCTATTACTACTGATATAATGTCATTGGCATACATTTAGCAGTTTACTATTAACTTCCATTTAATTGCATGAGATCTGCTTCAGGAGTTCTCAATTCACGTAGTAAGTAATTTGAAATGTTGAATAAGGCGGGATGTACTGTGCAACCCTGTTTTACCCCACAGTGGATTGTGAAACATTGGTATCCAACTTGATACTAAGAGTTTGGTTTTGTATATGTGTTAGTATTTAGTAACAACATCAGCAAAATAACTTACATGTAGATTCATTATGTCAACATTTTCTAAAACATTTCTTTCAGCCAAACACTGTCACATGCCTTTAACAGATTGACAAAGCAAAACTAGATGTGACTATTTCCATTTTTGTCTCTTGTTCTCGTATTGTTATTAACGATGGTTTTCATTATCTGATATTCTCTGATCTTCCCTGAAGCCTATTTGAGTTTTGGCATATACATCTATTTTTCATGAGACCAATTCCCCTATAGTTTGCTGGAACAGCCTCCTTGGAAAAATGTAATAATATATATAGCTTTCTGACCATTTATATGGAAACATTTCGATAATCGAAATATTAACTATTATTACTGAAGCTGGTGAAATGTGGTACTACTACTTCCCTGCTTTTGACATTTCATTAAAAATAGCATCTATCTTGGAGCTTTCATTGTTAGTTTTGGATACATGTGAATACCTCAGTTGACGAAATTTTAAAATCCAGTGGGCTGAAAGTCTTAGTTTTTTTTCCATGTAAATGCCCCTTGAATTATGTGATGGTTGTCATTTATTGTGTAATCTTTATTTATCAACTTGGATATATATTTGTAATATTTTATCACGAAAATTTTGTCTGAAATGTGATTATTTTTTCTAGTTGTAATCCATTAACTTCATCTTTGATATTTCACCATATTGTTGTTTTTTGTAATTTGCGGTATTTCCAGCTTTTTCAACCTATTTTCTGACATCTCTTGGATATTTATCTTGTCTTATTTTTTGAATAACTTCTTGCATGTGTAATACACATTTAATAATTGTTTATTGAGTGGTATCTCACAGACTTCTCAAGACTGAGTCTCAACATAACTTCTTATTTCTTCATCTTAAAGCTTCTGTTTCCCTGTCATAATGGATTTTATTTTGTTTCTTTTCTTTTCTTTGTATTATTTCTTTTCTTTTTGTTTCTTTCTGCATGTTCTGAAATGACTTAGTATAGATTTTCCCTTGTTGACAAAACATGTTTCAATGTAGTTCATGCATATATACGGTATATATTTGCTTAGATTAATTGTCTTTTAAAGTGTACCAACCACCTGAAAAAATAAATTGTATACCGCTAGAAAGTATCAAATTAACCTCAAAGAACTTTATCTGACATTCTATAGGTCAACGGTTTAGGAGTATGAAGGAAATAAAGGATAACATGAAGGTGCTCGCGCAGAACTGAAGTCCAAGTTTGGGTTTCGCGCAAGCCCAGGTTATCTTGGCGATCGTGTATGAGTGCGTCGAGTGATCTACTCACGAGTCGCTTTTATGCTTATAGATTGTGTATTTAAACTTGCAATATCTCTTTACAGAAGTAATATTTGAAGGCTGGAAGCTCATATTTTGAATATATTATAACGACATGGAACGTTTCACATACAAAGCAAAATATTTTTGGTGATTGGTACCCTTTAAATAACAATAACTTATCAGTTGAATGATAGAGCACCATGTTAAATGATAGAGCACCATGTTGTTTAGTTCACTCCTTATTAATTTCATCCTTTTCTCCTGCTTTTTACATAGCAAAGGATGGTAAACTCTATAAGCCAGGTTGAAAGACCCTATGTATTTCAGAGGCATGTCCATTTCATAGATTTCCGTAGGTGAGTGTACTTGTCAACTAACTCAACAGAAAATACCTTATTTTTCTCTTATGAACTGTCTGAAATGAAGTTTATTTGAAGTTTATGTGATTGTTTTTTCCCCTAATTTTGCACTACTTTTAACAAGGAGGCTATGGCTTCAGGCATAGGCCTACTGGGTTCATAAGTTTTGCATCAATACCTATAAACTTAAAAATTGTAATTTGTAAACACATCTATAGATATATTGCTGAAGTAGATGGCAGCTAAAAAGGAAAAGGCCCTTATCAGAGCCTGATCCAGAAAATTATATACAATATTATATTTCAAAATACAGTTACAAAAATATACTCATTTATATTGGCCAAGATTATAGGGTTAGGTTTATGGTTACTGTTAGGCTTCAGGCAAGGTTTAGGAGTTGGTTTAAAGGGAAAGTACACCCTGCTATTACGTTGGTTTTAAAAGACGCAGAAGAAATGACGAAACCTATCAATGAGAGTTTGAGCGAAATCTTATAATAAATAAGAAAGTTATGAATTTTTAAAGGTGTAATCAATCAAACACAAATTTCATTGATCTGTTTCTTAAATTTGTCTGCTTCTTCTAAACTAGCACATCAATGATTTGACGCTCATCCGGCATCCAGCAAAGAAATTCAAGCAATTTGTACTTTGAACAGAGTAGACACTGTAATGAATACATGAAATGTACATGTATTGGTTACATGCATGTACAGATGATGAAGTGCCTATTGCAAATCTGGCTAAATGTGGTTTTGGAAGGAGACAGTGACTAAATTAGCATAATTAATTTTGTAGACAAAATTTCAAAATTCTGTGTAGAAGTTTAATGAACCTCATGAAAGTCTTTCAGATGGAACAAAAAAAATCAAAATCGGTCAATAAATGAGGAAGGAGAAGCAATTTTTGTGAATTTTGAGAAATGCGCATAAATTAGCATATTTAATGAGTTTCAAAATTCTGTGTAGAAGTTTCGAATCCCCAACCTAGTGCTATCATATAAAGCAAACGGAATTAAAATTGGGTAAGAAATGGCGAAGAAGAAGCATTTTGAAATTGTGGACGGACAACGGACGGGCGGACGACGGATGACGGACGCCTCGCCACGGCATAAGCTCGATGAGCTAAAAACCAATTTAATATCAGGGTGGACTTCCCTTTAAGTATACAATGGAAACTCAGTTCTCAGTTCTAACGAGGTCCTTGGGACCATCAGAATTACCTTGTTATAGCAGGAATCTTGTTACATCAGGATTAAAACACAATAGAATATAAAGAGCTGGGACCAGAATATTACCTTGTTATATCAGGAATCTTGTTACATCAGGATTAAAACACAATAGAATATAAAGAGCTGGGACCAGAATATTACCTTGTTATATCAGGAATCTTGTTACATCAGGATTAAAACACAATAGAATATAAAGAGCTGGGACCAGAATATTACCTTGTTATATCAGGAATATCGTTATATCAGGATTAAAACACAATAGAATATAAAGAGCTGGGACCAGAATATTACCTTGTTATATCAGGAATATCGTTATATCAGGATTAAAACACAATAGAATATAAAGAGCTGGGACCAGAATATTACCTTGTTATATCAGGAATATCGTTATATCAGGATTAAAACACAATAGAATATAAAGAGCTGGGACCAGAATATTACCTTGTTATATCAGGAATCTTGTTACATCAGGATTAAAACACAATAGAATATAAAGAGCTGGGACCAGAATATTACCTTGTTATAGCAGGAATCTTGTTACATCAGGATTAAAACACAATAGAATATAAAGAGCTGGGACCAGAATATTACCTTGTTATAGCAGGAATCTTGTTACATCAGGATTAAAACACAATAGAATATAAAGAGCTGGGACCAGAATATTACCTTGTTATATCAGGAATCTTGTTACATCAGGATTAAAACACAATAGAATATAAAGAGCTGGGACCAGAATATTACCTTGTTATATCAGGAATATCGTTATATCAGGATTAAAACACAATAGAATATGAAGAGCTGGGACCAGAATATTACCTTGTTATATCAGGAATATCGTTATATCAGGATTAAAACACAATAGAATATAAAGAGCTGGGACCAGAATATTACCTTGTTATATCAGGAATCTTGTTACATCAGGATTAAAACACAATAGAATATAAAGAGCTGGGACCAGAATATTACCTTGTTATATCAGGAATATCGTTATATCAGGATTAAAACACAATAGAATATAAAGAGCTGGGACCAGAATATTACCTTGTTATATCAGGAATCTTGTTACATCAGGATTAAAACACAATAGAATATAAAGAGCTGGGACCAGAATATTACCTTGTTATAGCAGGAATCTTGTTACATCAGGATTAAAACACAATAGAATATAAAGAGCTGGGACCAGAATATTACCTTGTTATAGCAGGAATCTTGTTACATCAGGATTAAAACACAATAGAATATAAAGAGCTGGGACCAGAATATTACCTTGTTATATCAGGAATATCGTTATATCAGGATTAAAACACAATAGAATATGAAGAGCTGGGACCAGAATATTACCTTGTTATATCAGGAATATCGTTATATCAGGATTAAAACACAATAGAATATAAAGAGCTGGGACCAGAATATTACCTTGTTATATCAGGAATCTTGTTACATCAGGATTAAAACACAATAGAATATAAAGAGCTGGGACCAGAATATTACCTTGTTATATCAGGAATATCGTTATATCAGGATTAAAACACAATAGAATATAAAGAGCTGGGACCAGAATATTACCTTGTTATATCAGGAATCTTGTTACATCAGGATTAAAACACAATAGAATATAAAGAGCTGGGACCAGAATATTACCTTGTTATAGCAGGAATCTTGTTACATCAGGATTAAAACACAATAGAATATAAAGAGCTGGGACCAGAATATTACCTTGTTATATCAGGAATCTTGTTACATCAGGATTAAAACACAATAGAATATAAAGAGCTGGGACCAGAATATTACCTTGTTATATCAGGAATATCGTTATATCAGATTGCAGGTAATCGTTAAACTCTAAATTGGCAATGCAGTAATCACTATTTTCGTGTACAAATTAGCAATTTTTCTATTTAATTTTGCAATTTTCATTCACTTTGGTTAGAACTTAATAAATATTTTAATATTTAAAAACTATATAGGAGTGGAAAATAAGAATAATTGTTGTCAATTCGAGGAGTGAAAACTGATAAAAAGAAACTCTGAACTGCTATGGGTTCTTAAATTATATTTTTAATGTCAATTCATGTTCATGATTCCATACAGTTCCATAATACTTGGTGACATAGGGACATACCTTAGACTTGCCCAAAAGTGTACAAACATATTGTCTTTCTCTGAGATAAGCACAGGACAACTAAACTACAGTGAAACCTGTATATAAAGACCGCTCAAGGGAGACAAGAAAAGCTGTCTTTATGAGCAGGTGGTCTCTATGGACAGGTTCCTTTAGTACACGTTTCAATGAGAAACACTTTTTCAAGGGAAACAAAAACAGACAGGTGGTCTTTCTATACAGGTGGTCCCTAGAGCAGGTTTGACTGTATAATGATATTTCATTTGCCATTGCAGGTACAGAGTAGAGCAACCTAAGTATATTAACATAGTCCGGGACCCGTTATCTCGGATGGTATCTCAGTACTATTTCAAACGCTTTGGAGACGGTAAAAGTGACAGAGGGTACTCAGGAGAGGATAAATACCAGGTAGGTGCTGCTGGATTCCTGGGGAGCATTTCATCAAGCGTTTTGTCAGTGATTTTTACCGACAACTGTTATAAGCTACTGAAATCCTTGCATCTGATTGGCTGAAAGCAAATTTGTCAGTAAAAATCACTGACAAAACGCTTGATGAAACGCTCCCCAGGTCATGTAATGACATTGTGAAAGAAACTGTCTTCAAGCAATTGGGAAAGGATGACCATGTCTACATAAGAATTGTTTTGTGCTGTGTTGTTTTGGAATCATCAAACTAGATAAGAAATTGACACAATTTCACTGAGAAGCACATGTACTGCACACATAAATGGGTATATGGGACTACACGCACAAGTGGCATGAATGTTCGGCCCGAACATTCCAGCTATATCTAGTCATATTTCCAATATGAGGGCATTTGAAGAGGAATCCTTTTGAGGGGATTTTTCTACTGTGATGTTCTTCCAAACTGACATAAAAGGAATGAGAAAGCTCACAAATATATGTAGTATTCCAGTTATGTACATTTTTAAATGTGGAATTGCAAGTTTTTACTAATGTAAAATGAGTTGGAATCAAATAAACTGAACTAAACTGAACTTACGAGCAGAAAGCGGTTTACCCGTGATCTAAATTTACTTTAGTCTCTCTCCATTTAAATTCCCATTTCTGAGTACTTGCATTTAATTGCTGAGTGCCTTACAAATTCTTTCTTCTGAAGTCAGATAATTTGCTGACGTTAGAATTGCAAATGTAGCACATTGTTTTCCATGTTAATATGTGTTTAAAATAGATTATAGGAATACATAATTTAATTTCCCTGAACTAATGTGTTCAGTTCAACTAATCACTCATAGAAATTCAACCACTTTATTTTAGGAGCTTGCCAATATACTTGCAAAACTGTAGGCCCACAGTTGGTTGTTTGTAGGCACAAACCCTAGTCAGTAGTAAAAGAGTGCCTGCACTGGTATACTACCATAGGCCCTGTAATATAGCTGCTCCTGACCAAGACCAGGAGGTACAGTAGCTGGGTTAGGCTTCTCTCAAGACAAAATGATTTTCTGATAGTGTCACATTAGGGTTTGGGCTTGCAGACTACACAGGGTGACAGTTGGCTCCAACTCTATTCAAGAAAGGGACTTTGCAACATTAGAGTCTATATTCATAGACTACGCTGCTATCACAACACAATCTGCAAGTAATTGAGTTTCACTAGTTCACATGGGAAAAAGAGGTGAACTTGATTTGACTCTGTGTTATCATAGGCAGAAGGGCTAGTCTGCAGTCACAAACCCTTGTAAGCTTTATCACAGGGTCTGGAGAACTCTAAGACTATAGACTACACCCCAAAGGCTTACACCACATGCAGTCTGCAGGCACAAACCCTTGGCAATCATAATGTGTAAAACAGGGTCTGAACTGTAAGACTATTGTTCACACCATAGGTCCCTGTCCTGTATTTCCCTTTCCTTCGTGACACATAGGTTGAAGTGTAAAATGAGGGTCTGCTTGTGGACAAGACCTGTACTGTAGTTGATGATAGTAGACGCTTCTATTAGGAAGATGGTTTAGGCTTCACTCAAGACACAATTTAATTTGTTGAAGTATCACATTAGAGTCTGTGCCTGCAGACTAAGAAAAACCAGGTCCTCTAACATAGGGGGAAATAAACTTGAGTGTGTCATGGAGGGAAAGCTCCAGACTTGTATGAAACTTGAACCAGAATATCTTCCTGTATGTGACACACAGCAGTAGAGAATTGCTATCGAATAGACTTAATGTAGTGGCACTGCAGAGAAGATAAATATTGAAATTTAATTATTATTGTTATTGTATTGCCAGAGTATTTTAAATAAATGATCTAATAGTTTGGCCTTTAAATGGACAAGGGAAAGAAAGTCTTATGAATTTTATAAGCTTGATTAATTATTTCCTTATTTTAAGTTTTTTCTGTACATAAGAGATACTTTTATGTTAACCCTTTCGAGACAATTGACCACATTTTATGGTTTGGCTCACTAACTTTTGGTTCATAGCTGTAAAATATATATACGGGATGCATGATTGAGTAGAGAGCACATATATTTGGACACACAATGTTCATTTTTGTTGAATGACCATGTTGTCTTTGAAGCCACAAATTTTAAAAACGAGAATAAGCTTTAAAATCTTTAAATTTGCAACACATTGAGAGGTTCAAAATCATTGCTTATTATCAAACTTGGCAATTTTTTTCAACTTTTCGTACAAAATTCCTAACCATGTACATTGTTTTCGAAGACATTACACCTTATTAAAACCCCAGAAGTAGCACCAAAATAAAATATAATTGTTGCGAATTTGAAGAATAAAATGTTATAAATTTAGCCCTGAAATAATTCCTGTCCATGCAGAAAGGGTTAAGTGATTGAATTCCTCATAATAATATCAACCAATACCAATATACAAAAAAGGGTTTATAGTTAGCACATGGTTCTCCAAATGAACCGAAATATCCACAGATCTTTTATATATGGAGAGGCCCCCCTCTTTCCCAAAGAACAATCATACCTAAAGTGATATAGTTGCTTCATATTTACTTTTTCCCCCTCATTTTTGAAAGAATACATCCTCCAGTGTAGGGATGCTGCTTTGGTGAATAAATGAATAGTGATTACATAACTTCCATGAGCGTGCATCCTGTGTTTGTCTCAGTGGGCTTTTTCAGTTTGGTACAAATGACCTTAATGAATAGAATATGCCTGGCAAATGTATAATCCTTCCTACTCCTCGCTTTTAGACCAGATAGACACCTGCACAATGTTGTGTTTATTGAATATTTTCTATTTTTACTTGTCAGAGAGTTGAAGACTAAAAGAAGCAGCCCCAAAATGTGATGATTCCTTTCATTGTTGACCTTGTGTTGCGGCATAGACCTGTCAGGCTTTTGTGTGGATACAGTGGGGTAGAATAACAAACAGCAGGATGGTAATGAGACAGCTGGAGACAAAACAGTACTTGTTATTAACTGAAAGATATTGTGGAAAAGGTGGTAACATTTGCTTTTGAATATAAAGCGCTGGTCATTTTGGGTTGTAATTTCATACTTTGTTTGTATTGGGCTGGTTTAACCCTTTCAGGACAGGAATTATTTAAGAGCTAAATTGATCACATGTTGAACCTCTCAATGTGTTACCAATTTAAGGATTTTAAAGCTTATTCTCATTTCTGAAAACCCTGGCATTAAACGCAATATGGTCATGCAACAAAAATGGACATCGTTTGTGCAGAAATTTTTGCTCTTTCGATCTACACAATGGTTGCATTTGGTATATTTTTGAGAGCTTTGAATCAAAAGTTATTGAGCCAAACCACAAAATGTGGTCAATTGTCTCGAAAGGGTTAAAGGAAAATAGAAGAACCAGAAGCCTTTCAACTACATGCATCCTACCACATCTGATGTACTGCTTTTATTATTTTCAATTATGTCATCCTCTACTACAGAGGCGTATACAGGCTTTTGTAAACGGGGGGGGGGGGGGGGGGGGGGGGGGCACAATTAAAAAAAAAGTCTGTCAAACAACAAACAAGAGTATCACATTATGCAGTCCCTTTTGCCTTGAAAATTTGAGAAGGGGAGCACATTTTAGTGTAGTGTTCTGTGGGTTTGCTGAAGGTATGGACTTTTAAAAAGGCCGGGGGGGGGGGGAGGCACAAACCAATTTAGCCCCCCCCCCTTTCCCTCTCAAATCCACCATATCTTGTGCATTTCTTTCCCTCCTCTGGAGAAAATGCAACAGGGCATAACATATGTTGTACAAAGTTTCCTCCATTTTAGTTTTTACATTGAACATAATCTTTGAGCTGTATGTGCTGGCTGGGAAGTTGAGAGTGAACAGTGTACTCCTCGGGGCGAAGATTAGAATTTTAGATTAAAAAGCTGCTTGCTCATGATTTAAAATGAACTCTTTGATCGGGTGAGGGACACAAATCACTGCAACATTGCCCATATCTCCTACTAGCACTCCTTGTCAGGCAGGACATGACTTCCTGAGGAGGCAGAGAATCAGGTGACATAAAACAGGATGGCGATTAAGGAGTGTGCAGAGCATGGGATATCCTGACTGTTAACTCACCTGTGTCTTTCATTATTTTTGAACAGCGGCATGGCTACATGGGGGACAAATGCCCCTCCTCCATTGACTGGGGGGGGGGGGGGACTTGGAATAACGAGAGAAAGAAGGGAAGATGGATAGGAAACATGAAAATAATATACAGTGTGTGTGTGCATAAAAAGAAAACCCTGATTCAACCCTAAATTTATAGCACTGCAATCAGTACACATCTGGATTTAAGCAGAAATACTCATATTATCGCCGATGATGTTTCCTTTAATTTGACACCTTGATTAATGAAATGCGACCATGGACAGCTGAACAATAACATTTTTCCTGGCTCGTGTCAAATCTGCTTCTGCCCATGCTTTAAATGAAATAGATGGTCAACCCTAGACTGGTTGAATGGTCTCCATTCCAATTGAATGCACTCACTAATAATGGAATTTACTCCCAAATAACATTTATCCCAAACTTAGAGGCGATTTTGACATGTTTTTTTGAAAATGGCCAGCGCTCAGTCATCCATGATCATATATTGGTGAGCAGCCTATCAAATTAAAGCTAAGACATTATCAACTGTCATACCATTACAGTACATTTAGCGATTTTACCCTGTTTTTAAGATATTGGGGCTTGAATATGAATTTCCCCTTTATTGGCTCACACTGATGGCCTTTCCACTACCTACCATCACTCGATGGCCTGATTCTGTCACCTTTCATTCCCCCTCCCCACCCATGGCTGGACCCAGGCTATGCCACTGCTTTCCATGCATCTCTAATGGTTGTTGACAATATCTGCAGTGTTCTTCAGAGGGCCAGATCAAGATTAGTTATTTCTATAAATATCAAGACATTATGTATTCGAAACATTTGCCATTATGCCATTCATATGAAGTTAAAGATAAAGTTGAGTTCTGGTCATGAGATTGCATTGTGAAAGAAATTGTCTTAAAGCAATTGGGAAAGGTTGATTATATAGCACATAATGATTGGTGTATGCTGTAAGGTGTTGGAATCTCCAAAATGATAAGAAATTGACTCAATCCTGCTGAGAGTCACATGCACTGCACACAGAAATGTGTACTGTATTTGGGACCACACAAAAATGTTTGGCCCAAACATTTCAGCTGTTTCTTGTCATATTTCTAATGTGAGGGCATTTGAAGACAATCCTTTTCAGGGGACATTTCTACTATCAAAATTTTTGACACTTCACAACTTCCTTTTCAGTATTGCTTTTCTGATTTTCGGAAATTTGTACATCTTTGTTTCTCTCATTTTGCTGCTTTAATCCAAGCCAATTTTTAAAACATTTTAATCCCTTTTTATTTTATTTTTCAAATTCCAACGTATCTTATGTCATTTTATGTTGCCTGAGCATCAGTTGTACAACCATGTAAGTGGCTTGTATATTATGATGATTTACTTATTGAACAACTAAAACAAATCCTACATTGTTGCCTTGCAGACCTTTGACGAGTGTGTTCTGAAGCAGAAAGAAGAGTGCTTAGGAAAGAAGTCCTTTTACATCATTCCATTTTTCTGTGGACAGGATCCACGGTGCAAGTAAGTATATTTGGACTCTTGAGAGCCAGAATTAAGGGTATTAACCCTTTCAAGACAATTTACCACATTCTGTTGTTTGGCTCAATAACTATTGATTCAGAGCTCTAAAAAATATACCAGACGCATGAATAGAAAGAGATAAAATTTCTGTACATACTGTGTCCATTTTTGTTGCATGACCGTATTGCGTTTGATGCCAAGATTTTTTATAAATGAAAATAAGCTTTAAAATCCTTAAATTGGCAACATATTGAGAGGTTCAAAATCATTGTTTTATCAAAATTGGCAATTTTTTCAACTTTTCGACTACATTTGTAACCATGTATACTGTTTTCCAAGACTTTACACCTTATTAGAACCATGTAGCATTAAAAGAAAAATATTATTGTTGCCAATTTGAAGAACAAAATGTAACCAATTTAGCTCTTATATAATTTATGTCCTGAAAGGGTTAACTCTGTGTACAAGAAGTAGAGTTAATGCCCTTCTGGCTCTCAACAGGTGTTTTATCTGTGCACTCACTATTATCTGAAGATTGTATAGAAGGACCATTATTTGTAAACTGAAACTAACGTCCCGCATGTGACATATGGTATGCTCTTTTCTTTTTGGCATAAAATCGCATTACCAGTCACTGATTTTTTTGCTTTCTCACATCAAAAGAGTTTCTCTTCTTTGAAAAAAAAAGTATCATTTCTCATTCACAAACTGGCTAAAATGTATTATACTATTGCATTTTAATGAAACTCCCTGCAGTTAAGTTAAGCAAATTTGCATCTGATCTTGGTTGAACATATAAGGAAATGAGTAATGCTCAGGTACTTATAATTTAGTTCCTTTGAGAATATCTGTTTTTTTTTTAATCAAGGTCATTCAAAAGTCACTCCGCAAAGTGCAAGTGATATAAATTTCTTTAGAGAGTATTTAAGATTTGGCTCGTGTATCCCTAAGCATCGAAGGTTTTGAATTTGGTTGTGTCATGATCTTTCAGAGAAGCAACCACATGGTCTTTGAATGAAGCGATGCGGAATGTGCAAGACTTCTATGTGGCTGTAGGACTCCTGGAGGAACTAGAAGATACCTTCAAGGTCTTTGAGACAGTACTCCCAGATGTCTTCAGTGGAGCTGGGGATATCTACAGAAAAACAGGTAAAGGTTATATAGTTGAACCTCATTTTAAAGAACACTTGAAGGGAAAGTCCCCCCTAATATCAAGTTGCTTTTAACAGAAGCAGAAAAAGTAAAGAAACAGATCAATGAAAGTTTGAGCAAAATCCGATAAGAAATAAGGAAGTTATGAAATTTTGAAGTGGTAATCAATCAAACACAAATTGGCAAATCCGTGAAGTATCTTGCCAGCTCCTCTCCCATTCGCCCCTTACACAAAAATTCACAAATTTTCATTTTCTTTGTTTTTGATGAGGGGATAGATTTGTGTCATACAGGTTTTGTGTAAAAGCATAAGTGAAATGACTATATCTAGGGTGCATGTATGACCAAATTGGGTTCAAATCGGGGACAGTCTTGCTACTGGTCTGACGTCACTGTTAACTTCCGGCCGGTTAGGCCCGTTCTCCGACTGGAAGACCCACAATACCCAGTAATTCAGGTTTTATCTATTTGTATGGCTGTTACAGACCTCGTTCAGTTCTCATATGATATCATATGATATCAAATTTCTCCAAAATCGAATTACAATGGGGTGCTATGTGTGCAGTGGGCTTTAGACTATTTTTTTGCAACAAAAAATAATACAGTCTCGAAGAAAAATTCTTATTGAAGAGTCCAATAATCCCAGGTGATTAATGGGTACCGGGTAGGATGCACAGGTTAATGTGATTGGATTATCACCCGTAAATTGCGACGAGCTGGAGTGCTCCCCAGGGAGCGGGGAGTGGGCACCTTAAAGTGCAGAATTGTTATTGTATCCAGTGACAGGGGTGATAAAAGTACTGTAAGTGCTTTGGTCAGTTAGTAACTGGTAAAGCGCTTCATTATTATTATAATCTCACACTAATTTTGTTAACATTTAATTTTGCAGTATTAGGAGAGATGGACACCAACGTGACAGTTATGTTCACCAAGCACAAAGTCAAACCATCCCAAGAGGTCGCTCACATTATGAAAGAACAGATGAAACTGGAATACATCTTCTTTGAGTTTGTCAAAAAGAGATTTCATATTCAAAAGAGAGAGCTTGGTATTTCATAGTATTATATTGTCTAACGATCAGCTGTCAAGAAGAACATTTTTATCAAAATTCGCCTCACACCACCGATCGCTCCAGCCCAACTGCTACTACTACGTCCGCATTACCGCTACTTATACCCCGTTCCTCCCGGCACCTACTCACTTCTGATGACGGACAGTCAACCTGTCCGAAACATCGAGTCTTCTCCACTCTCAGCCTTCTCATCTGGTTTACAGTCCTTTTCAGGACTTCACACTTTCAAGAAATATTACTTCTACACTCTGAATTTCTATCTCGCCTTTCCTTTTGTTCTCCTCTCAACTTTTCTCCACTTTCTTCTTCTTACTCAATAGTCCTTTTTAGGACTAACCACATGGTGAACCGTAAACCTTCTCCACGTTAAGAGTTGGTGAACTTATCATTTTGACGATTCCAAAACCTTGCAGTATACACTAATTCTTATGTAGACATGATTAGCCTTTCCCAATTGCTTTGAGACAATTTCTTTCACAATGTAATCACATGACCAGAACTCAACTTTATCTTTAATGCATCTTCAAGTTTGTCAAAGAGATTTCATATGTAAAACAGGGAGCTTGTTATTTTGTAGTGTACATTGATGTAGATACACGTAGGTAATGCCTAAATATCAGCTATTTAGAATTAATATACCAATTTTATCACAAGTTTTTGTTTCATAGCTTGAAACTGGAATACACTTTCTGTGAGTGTGCCATGCAAAACAGGGATCCTGTCATTTATTAGTACATTTTGATGTAGGTGGTAGGTACATGAAGATAATGTTTCACTCTCATTTATCAAGGATTAACTGAAGAACCTGTTGTGAAAAAATTGTGTGTTTCATAGCTTGAAACTGGACTATATCTTTTACAAGTTTGTACCAAAGATATTTTATATTCAAAATAGGGGCCTTACTATGTTGTAGTATTTTCTCTATGTGAAATGGGACATGTAGGTAATGTTTAAATATCAGCTAGTAGTTGAAGAAAATTTTGTCAATGTTATGTGTTTCATAGAATGAGCAGATGAATGACTTATTTTGGTGATTAAAACCGAAAGGATGACTTCTTTTCAAACCATCAGTATTTCAAAGTAAACTTGCCAAATAGTGTTCCAGCCTTCCAAAGAATGCACAAATAACATCAGTACATTGTATTTAAAGGGATAGTCCACCCTGATTACAAGTTGGTTTTAAAAGAAGCAGAAAAATTAAAGAAACGGATCAGTGAAGGTTTGAGCAAAATCCGATAAGAAATAGGAAAGTTATTAATTTTTTAAGTTGTAATCAATCAGTCACAAGTTGGCAACTCTGTGACATATCTTGCGAGCTTTTCCTCTCCCGTTTGCCAAGTACAGAAAATACAGAAAATTTCATAAATTTTCACTTTCTTAGTTTTTGATGGAGGAATAGATTTTTTCTTACAGGATATGTCTAAAAACATATGAGCAATGATTACATGTATATGTAAGGTGCATGTATGATTCAATATTTCCTTTAGAGAAAATGGAAATTAATGATTTTTGGGGTATAGTGCAAATGGGAGAGGAGCTCGCAAGATACGTCACACAGTTGCCAATTTGTGTCTGATTGATTACAACTCCAAAAATTCATAACTTTCTTATTTCTTATCGGATTTTGCTCAAACCTTCACTGATCTGTTTAATTTTTCTGCTTCTTTTAAAACCAACTTTTAATCAGTGTGGACTATCCCTTTAAAATTAAACTTGCCCTATTTGTGTGCCAGCCTTAAAAAAGGAACAACTATTACATGTATCAGCATTTCAAGATAAGCCTACAAAGTGCCTTTGTATTTCAATTTCAATAAAGTGCCTTATACATTAATTAGTGTACAATAGTATGTCTTCTTTGCCTTTGCCTTTAATTTGTAGTATACAGTATATGAGTAATATTGTTGTATGTTGGTGTTTCATAAAGAAAAAGAGAAATGTCTTGCCATGTCTTGCCATGTCTTGCCATTATAGAGCAATATACAAGGATTTATGCATTCAGTGACAAAAAATGTCGGGGGGGGGGGGGGGAGAGAGGGGTGAGGCTTTCAACCTCTGTAGTGATCAACCCATTCAACTCTTTTTTCATGTATTGTGGTTATTACGTATTTCTCATGGTTAGAAAAGACTGAAATAATCAGTGATCAGCATTTCGCAAGTATTAATAATGAATTGTTACACTTGGAAATGAACTGGTGTCTGGTTTAATAGTTCCACTTTATTTGTGCTAGTAGATCAAAATACAGTCAACTTTGCTTAAGTCGACGTCGCATGTGTCAAATACTTAAGTCAATGAAATTAATAATACAGTCAACCTCGCCTAAGTCGCTCATGACGGGACTGAGTGAAATGCGTCGACATAGGTGATTTTCGACTTGTGCGAAAGTCGAAGAAACTCCGACTTACGCGTGTATAACACAGGAACACCGTGGTGCAGACTGTGGCTGTGGCCGGTGGCCGCGGCGGTTTGATCGATTGGGAGTTCTCATCACATAATGTACCATGATTTATAATGTGCCGACATCAAGAAAATAAGAACATACATGTACTGTACTTTTCTTGTACCCAGTATATTACTTCACACTCCTGTTACAAGTTGGACAATAAAGAATAAAACCAGACACGTCCAGTGATTAATTTCAATGTATTAAATCCTCCCTTACATCCAATTATATGCACATGGCCGTGAAGGCAATAAAAGCATGCAAGGTACGGCATCCGTCAGTGTTGTAGCTAGAGCATTTTTAGTGGTGGGTGCCACCTCATGGACTTTGATCTGCGTGTGCAGTGAGCGCAGCAAACTCAGCTTCACGACTATCGACCAGGGGTTCCGGGCAACGCCGCAGCGGGGGTTCAGGGGACAGCGCCCCCTAAGCTTTTGCCTTATACAACATTTAAGGCCCACAATCCCAATTTCTAGATACCCAAATGATTTAAATTAGTCACACAGGAATGGCTGTAACTGAAACAAATTCATACTGCATTAAATCTATAATACGTCTATGGTAGATATCATTATAACACTACAGTACATTGTCAATGTCATTATACTGAATAAAATGTATGAAATGGATAATGAATTAAATGCAATAAAAAACAAACAACGAGCTGTGTTGTTTCATTCATTCAGCTGTACTACTTAGTAGGCTACCTAAGTCAGCTTCACTTTCACTTTGTAACGCCTTTCCTTTTTTGTGCCCACACCACGTAATAGTGGTCATACTGACCACCGCGCGGGAGGCCAAGGAATGCAAAAATACTACGAATTTTCTATCGCATGTACTAAAGGTATGGGGAGAAAGAAGATATTTAAAATACTTCCTATCAAATTCAGCTCTTAAAAATCTCACTCCTACCTCAAATGGCCGTTAGAAAGAACTTCTGATATTTCCAGCAAAATCCAAAGTCAAAATCATGTCAAAAACCGAAGAAATTCCTGCCGATTTTTTTTTGACGATCGCATGTTGTTTTCATACCACCGATGTTTTAGACTAAAATCGGCTAATAAATCTTTGTCCACAAAGGAACTCGGTATCGCGTGCAAACCATCGATCTCTACGATCACGCATGCAGAAAATTGGGACTTTTACGTGTGTGCGATAAGGACAGAATTTTTAACGACCGAATTTTTGGGGGGAGATGTCTGCGCTCGCGGCGATCAGGAAATGTACACAACGACCTACAATACCCCGTTTCGCCAAAATTGACAGTAAATTACGAATTTCATTTTTGAAATTACCTTTTCCAACATCGGTAAGTTGAATTTATTGTATTTCATGGATATGTTGGTGTTGGTTTTTGTAAATTAAATGCGGATTTTGAGTGAATGTTAGTGACTTTTGTGCAGTGGTATTTGAAAGTGTTGAGGTGTATGACTGCCTAGATTCTACACACGAAGTATAGTAATGACGCTTTGAGTGAATTTGACTGCCTTTTGCGAACCAACCCACGCGATATGTCCCCGGCCCCTTGGTCGCGGACGCCGCCGGAGATGCGGCCGGAGGCGTATACGTAGCTAGCTAGCTATCATACGTTCGGATTACAATCGATTTATTTAATTTTCACTTTAGTTTCAGGTTATACGAGTGTACTATCCTTACAAGTCAAGTCAAGAAATAATATTTATGGTCAATATCAAAGCACAACAAGATAATTTCTGCGCATTATATGTGTGTTTTGGGGCAATTAATACACATCAAGTTTGGGGAAATAGTGCTGGGCGGGAGACTGACTTTCAGCCAGAGTGCCGGGCGGAAAATGTGAGTGGTGGGCGGGCCGCCCACCGCCGCCCACCGCCGCCCACCGTAGCTACATCCCTGGCATCCGTACCTCCGGCTGGCCGTGCAAACATGACTAACACATGACATTTTGTTCTTCGCATGAGAGCGCGAGAGAGTGCGCGAGAGAGGACGCGGAGATCGCGCCAGCAAGTCTGGGAATTTTTGTAAACAAAATCGGCGTGTGGCAGTTCCGACAATGATTGATTTCACATCGCCTTCTAGTTCGACTTGTAAATTTAATGTTTTTGCATGGTATTGTTCTGAGAATTCGATCGATTTAGGCGAGTATTCGACCTACAAAAATCGACTTGTACAAAGGATTAACACACGTAAATCTATGAGGATAAATTGGGACTTATTTTCATCGACTTGAGCGACTATTCGACACATGCGACGTCGACTTAGCGAGGTTTACTGTACATGTATGTTAGTGGAGGCACAAGTCGAAAATTGCCTAAGTCAACGCATTTCACTCAGTCCCGTCAAGATCGACTTAGGCAAAGTTGACTGTATCTGTATTACAATTTTGAACATTTGTTATGCCACACAATGTATTTTGAAAGTTTAGCTAGTAACAATCAGAACATAGGAAAGAATTTTCTCACCTGATATCAATAGTCAAAGAAAAAATAATACTGTGTTTGATTACACTATCTGAAAGTAATTTATAAGCATAAATTGTGGCTGGGTCAGGTGTACGACTGCCTTTTCCTTTGAGAAGCAATAGTGGACTTTGCCACAGCCACAGATTTATTTTTAAAATTTGTTTTCAAAGTTTATATTTTTATGAAATTTTCATAAACTGATGGCTAATTCTGTACCTGCTGCGACAGGAAGTACTACAGTAAAAGTTCTGTCCAACGAATGTTAAACTTCAGTCTTGTTTCATTTCGACTGCTGTATTCATTGACACATGAGAAAGTGATCACATGATCATGTGTAATCCGGACCAAGCACAGTATCCTACTGTAACAGAATATTTTACGCATGTTGGAGCGCCCTCTTTGGTCCTGAGAGAGATTGAAACTTCTGTAGAAAATAAAAGGAGGCATGGTTGATGGTCGTCTTATCGGAGCTAGGAATAAAACAAGAAAAACAGAGGGAAACAAAATTTGCAACATGACATTGGTTTTTATTGCATGGACTTCCATTTTCAGTAGAATAAAAAAGAGTTCAAGGCTTTCCTCAAACTTGAAAGATCTTTAGACTTGCTAAGTCCACAAGACCCCTTTACACACTAGATGTGATAATCTGTCCCAACACAAATCAAAAGTACTAAAATGGTATGCACACTCCTGAAGCTAATTGAATTGTTTAACCCTAAATAGACCTCGATATTTTGCATTCGTTTGTGTGTAAAGTGTCTACGCAGAACATCAACAGTTGATAGTGTTGACTATGATGAATACATTTAGCATATATGCATTATCGTGCCGTCCTAACTGAATAAGCCAGTTTGTAATTACAATTTGCGCATGTGCAGATAAAGTTCATTTGTGTCTAGTACTAATGACCTTAATAATAATGTGCGCATCATGGCGCGCACACACCAGTACGATTTCAGTTGTTAACCAAATAGCGTGTCCCAAAACAGGTGCGGATCACGTACAAATTTGGGTCATTTCAGGGTTGTTTGTATTATGTACTTATTATGAACTGGCTTATAAGGTCGACAAAGCCACAAATTTTGTCCTAACTCACTGGAGTAATATACATCATATTGGATTGAAGCCATTTCTTATCAGACACTGCAAGGAACATTATAACCGTCATTATATTCAGGAAAGTGCACAGATCATAAAGAATACTTGATATACTACCTATCCCTGCCTCTTTCTCTATATCTGTGATCATCCCTGTATTTCTCTCTGTGCCTATCTCTATCTCTGTCTCTCTCCCTGTCATGATCCCTATCTCGGTGTCTCCCAGTGTCTCTGTGTTTCTCCCTCCTCTCATCTTTCCTTCCCTTCCTATCCTCATCTTCCCTATCTCTTCCTCGTCTATCATCCCGGTATCTATCGTCTCTGAATCTATCTTGTCCTTTATTTCGTCTCGAATGCCTCTCATCGTCTGATTCATCTTCACGATCCCTCCTTTTGGACTGTTTCCGCCTTCTTTCATCTTCGCTTTCCGAATCGTCTCTCTGTCCTTTGTTCTTTCTCCTTCGTCTTCTCTCATCTTCCGAGGAGGCTGAGCTCTCCCGCCTATCTTTCATTCTTTTTCTCTTCTGGCGTCTTCTTTCGTCATTGGATGATTCTTCTGAAGAACTGTCCTTTCTTTGGTATTTCTTCTCCTCCTGCATGAGGATGATAAATGAAATTACAACACATGTACAATTAGCTCATGAACAACGATAATACATTTATTTGTATCACGATTGTTAAGGAGTAGTTAGAACCCTTTTTAATTCTGCCAAATGGTGCTAATGGTAATTTTAATTCAATTTTATAAATGCTATGACATAGTTTTACTACGGAGTGTACTGAATGCTAGTTATTATTATTGTTATAATTACATTATTTCCTATGTTAAGGCAAATGATAACAATAGGCTGAGATAACGGGATTCCCCCAACACCAGAATAAGAGTAATTGTTATTGTTGTTGTTGTAATGGTCAAGGAGATGACTGAAAATATAAAAATTTCAGCTTCTCATAGTCCTAGTTATAATTTTAACTGCCTCTGGACCATGTACCGATATTTTTTCACAAACCTTCTTTGATTTCCTTCTGTGCCTGTCATCATCGCTATCGCTATCTGATGGTTGCCTGCGTTGCTTCTTCTGATGTGACCCTCGTGTCCCTCCATAGTCATCCTCATCATCAAGCACTAAACTGTATTTTTGTCTGTTTCATTTCAAAAGTATTTACAAGGTTAAGGAATAAAACATAAAAACTGAACACATAATTTGGTGGATGAAAGGAGTCATCTGTGTAGAAGGTTATAATAATTTGATAGCATCTAATCAAATCAATAACCCTTCTGGTCCTGTGGATTGTTTTAACTGACTGAATTTTAATATTGTACCTGGTATGTTTGGATAAAGAAAAGCTTTTATTTCTTCTTGAGTTTCTGATCAGGTTTAATAATTATGAAGTAAAAAATCATGGAACAAGAACTGTGTCAACATGAACAACAAAAACAAGCTCATTATATTAAAAGTTGCTTCACAAAATGTTAATCGTCTACCAGTACGTTAGTAATCTTGGTGGGACTGCAAAGGTTAAATATTTGGCATTCTGCTCCCTTTCTATACAAAATATATACACAAAAACTATGGGAAGGATACGATTGTTTGCTCCTGGTGTCTTTGATGGCGTATTTTGAGCTTTCTCCACCTTGCTGGGGTATCACAGGACCTGTACAACAAAATTGATGGAAACACGTATCACAGATGCAGTCTTGCGTAATAATAGCACTTTGAAACAACTGTTCTACAATTAATCATAAAGTCATCATGTGACTCGCAGTAAGACACAAGTAGGTGCACGCCCAGTCTATGAGCATTTTTAGACATGTGAATTATAAAGTTTTGACATCTCTTTGACTACAAAACACAGCGCATTTCAGTATTTTGTTTAAATTATCATTACAAAACTAATACATAGAAACATTTTAAAACAAAATTAGGGTACACAGCCATATACATTGCTACAGGAAATTGTAATGTAATACAGTAGAAAAACAAGGGAAATGCCCAGAGCAGTCTCGCATGCATTGCACAATTATCAGGGCAAAATTTTCGCTTGGTGAAATATCAAAGGTTGGGGCGTCTAACTGGTGAAGTCTCCTTCCCCTAAGCATGAATCCTACCTAGTTTGGTTACAATCTACATGTAGCAATAGGTTTTACAGGAAAAATGTCAATTTGGTGTCACATGCTCTGGGAGGGGGGGGGGGGGGGGGGGGGGGGGGGGTTAGGGCCAAAAGCTCCCCCCCCCCCCCATCTGCTCCACTCCCTCCTTCAGGGATAGGCACCCTATTTGCATTAATTTACATCCTCTTTGCCTACGGACAATTCTTACCTAGTTTGGTTAGAACCCAGCCATGCAATTAAAAAATATCTATCACAATGGGGGCACTTTAGGGGTGCTGCCCCTGAGCCCACATGGTGGCAAGGTACCCTCTTTAACCCTAAAAAGACCCCCTCGACATAAACTGCGATTATTTTGTAACGCTTTAAAGATTTTGCGCTGTTCATGACCTTTTTCTTTAGAGTTTTGCGCAACTTTTGATACCAAATTTGCATGCCCGCGTGTACGATAACAGAGTTACGTCATGTTTTCACAAGGCATGTCAAGAAAAATTCGATATTTTGCATTCGTTTGTGTGTAAAATCAATGGGGACTGGAATGAATATTACAGATAGTGTTTTCAAACTATATTTTCATAATTAATTAAGAATATCTTTAAAAATAAGAATAATAAGATTAATTTGACTATGCATTGATGTAGAAAACATAATGAACTATGTGTATACCAAATTTGGTTGAAATCGGACAATCAACAGCCGAGATCATAGGGTGGGGGGCCCTTTAGGCCCCCCCCCCCCAGTTTTTCCAGCCTCCAAAATACCCCAGTCTTTTTAGGGTTAAGATATTGAGGTCTCCTTCCTTCAAGAATGATGCCTAGGGCCGCCATCAGAAAAGCGGCGTCTATGTCAGGCGAGACAAAAATCAAGTGAGAGCAAGATAGATGGTGTTTCTACAACGGCACGTTTGTTAGCCGAGGTATCATACCTGATGGCCCCATCTTTAGTTTAGCAACAGACTGACTGAAGTCAACATGAATGCGACGATCATCGATGAGGACATTGTCCATCTTGAAGTAAGCCTCTTCACAATCATCCTCCTGTCAGAATAAGAACACAAACAAGATGAAACATACATCTTGGAAAACAGCAAATGATAACATGGAAAATCCTACATAATGAAATATTGGTTCAGCCTGTAGAGTTATAAGTGAACCAAATGGAACATATGTCCTGGAATAAATCGCAATATTAACATACATCTTCGATCTCTTATGTACAGAGATGAGATTGGAAATCACAGTTGAGTTCAATCACTTTCACCACTTCATAGAATGTGCCAAGATAGGACAAAATACCCTTGTTTCAAGGTACATGTACATGTATGTGCAGTGGTTCCCATTTTAAAACCAATTTCTAAGTACATCATCATCATCATCATCACATTATCATCATCATCATCATCATCATTACTATCATCATAATCGCCATCATCATCACTATCATAATCATCGTCGTCATCACTATCATCATCATCGTCGTCATTACTATCATTATTACCATCATCATCGTTACCATCATCATTATTACCATCATCATCATTACCATCATCATCATTACCATCATCATCATTATCACCATCATCATCATCATCATCATCATTACCATCATCATCATCATTACCATCATCATCATTACCATCATCATCATCATTACCATCATCATCATTACCATCATCATCATTACCATCATCATCATTACCATCATCATCATTACCATCATCATCATTACCATCATCATCATCAGTGTCATCGTCCTGTGTCCTGTGCCAGGGTCTAAGCTTAATTACTACAAGTATAAATCTCTGGTCTCTTCTCCCGGTACAACAAATCGGAATATGCAGGTCTTAGTACACCATGAAGTACGACTTATTACAAGTTCTGCAAGATTTTGTGGAATATACATACTCTACAAACAGATACTGTCATATCTGAAAAATTGTGACATGAAACTTTCGCGAACTGTAAAAGACAGCCATTTTCTCAGCAAGAAACTTTCGCGATTTGCAGAAATTTAGTGTTGTGTGAATTATGATTCAGAGACTTTGCGGCATAAAACTTTCGCGAATCTGAGCCACTCGCAAAATTTGTGACCGTTAAATGCCTGTGATAGTTTCTAGTTTTACAGTATTGACTTTGTTTACTCTCCTCTATCATGAACCTAAACAAATGGTAGGACGTCAAAAAGACAGCTCTCTCTCTCCCCTCTCTTTCCCTGTATGTCTAATTATTTTTTCTTTATCTATGTCTAATTATTTTTTCTTTATCTATGTCTAATTATTTTTTTTTTATCTATCTCTCTTTTTTTTCTTTTTCCATATATGCATGCCTCTTTTCACTTTCTCTCTCTCTCTCTCTTTCTTTAGCCCTCTCCTCAACTTTTCATTCCTTTTCTTCTTCTTTTCTACTCCTCCCTCTCTGCCTTTCCTCTTACCTTTGATGCCACAGAAGTTTTAGTATTTGAAGTTTTAGTATTTTAAGATTTTAATGCGATATTTGAAAGTTTTATTTAGTATTATTATGCATGATTTATGGTTATATGCTCTAGGTCTTTCTAATCTGATCGTTTGTTTTGTACATATGACTTTGTAAATTGAGCAATTTCAGCTGTCAAAAGCTGCATGTTCTTTTATTTGCAATAAACCAAATCAAATCAAATCAAATCAAAAACTTACCCTTTCAAATTCTATGAAGGCATAGCTAAGGGAATCACCAGTCACCTTGTCTTTAATCACTTCACAGCTGTACAAAAAAGAGACACAATCACAAAATAGTCTTTACATTTCTTTTCTCGGGGAATCACATGCAGCAGGGCTAATACAAGGCATATCGTAAGGAGAATGGCAAGAAGTACACTCTAAGTTTGTACTGATGCAACCATAACTAAAACAAAAAAGCAGTATTTGCAATCTCAGGTTTGTAATTAAACTTAGTTGTGACATTTATTAACTCTACATTGCATACCTACATGTACATATAATATCTGACTGAATATATTTTTGTCATACTTTTGGTACTCGTGACAAAAAATATTATTTTCCCATAGGACTGGTATAAAAGGAGCTTTCCTTTCGTACTTCAAAAGATATATATCTGGAAGTGTCAATTCTTATCTTTCTATTTGGTGTATTAAAATTTGGGCACCCTACAGACAATATCGCAGGTAGTTTCAGATGCATCTACAAGCATTTTACCACAGATATGAGCATTATCTGGGGGGGGGGGGAAGTCCCCACCCACATGTGCCACGATATGTTAAAGGTTAATTTCTCTTTTTGTGCTGCAAGCTTTAATGACTTAATCCGCCTAGATTCTCATGCATCTTTTGATACCAAATTTATAAAAATAACCAGGTCTTTTTATGGTTTAAAAAAAAACACAAATTAGATATAATTGATAATTCCTTCTGTACCTTGCAATTTTACCGAATCTTGAGAAGATGATTTCTAGATCCTCGGAGGTGGTGAGAGGGTTCAGCTTGCAGACAAATAACACGTTCTCTGGAGGTTTCACGTCAGCATCAGGCAAATCACCAATCTAAAGAGGGATGTTTAAAAAAAAAATGTTATTTACACTGAGAGTTTAGAGTTATAAACACCTACTGGTTCTTGCAAAAATATATGGATTCTTGCTTAGCTGATACACTTAGGGCATTCCCCTTTAAGCCGTCTTCGGACATGAACTGTAAACCGTCAAATATTTCACTAACGAGATGGTTATGTAAGTACCTAAACTCACAATATCTCTATATATTAAAAGCTAATATTTTTAATGTACATACAGAGCAAATTGTTTCAGGTAAAAGACACAGAGCCTCCTGCCCCATGCCCACATGAAATAGTCTGCAGGTACAGACTCTATTTTGACACACACTCAAAAGCACAATTCCATAAAACCCCATGAGCTGACCCTAATTTTTCCTGTCTCTGGCCATGTCAGGACCAGCTATAGTACAGGGCCTATGGAGTGCAGTTCTAGTGCAGTCTACATTTTAAGCGTACCAATCACCTCTAAAAATAATTTGTGTACAGCTAGGGAGGCATGGAGGCATGCGCAGAACTACTCTCGAGTTGGGTACCGCGCAAGCCCTTATCTTGGCGAGCGCGAACGGGTGCGTCGAGTAGTCTTCTCACTAGTCGCTTTTACGCTTTAGAGTGTAATTAAACTTGCAATATCTCTTTATAGAAGTAATATTTGAAGCCCATATTTTGAATATAGTACAATGACATGGAACCTCTAACATACAGAGCAAAATATATTTTGGTGATTGGCACACTTTATTTTGCAGTTACGCATTACGACTGATATTATTACTGAAAAAGACTCAAAGAGCTTTTATTCTTTGCTTTGATAACTCACCATTTCCAGGATCTGAGCATTGGCAGTGGCATCTTTCTTCTTCTCCTCTTCTTGCACTTCTTCTTTTGTCTTTCCTTCCTCATCTTCAATGTCTTCATCAGCTCCGATGCGCCCACTCTGTAAACCAAAACCAAGACATTCAAATCAACATACAGTAAAACCTGTCTATAAAGACCACTCATGGGAGACAAGAAAAGCGCTTTTTATGAGCAGGTGGTCTGTATGTACAGGTTCCTTTTTAACCTGTCTATAAAGACCACTCATGGGAGACAAGAAAAGCGCTCTTTATGACCAGGTGGTCTTTATGGACAGGTTCTTTTAATACAGTGAAACCTGTCTATAAAGACCACTCATGGGAGACAAGAAAAGTGCACTTTATAAGCAGGTGGTCTTTATGGACAGGTTCCTTTAATACACATTTCAATGAGAAGCACTTTTCAAAGGAAACAAAAATTATGGTCTTTATAGACAGGTGGTCTTTATATACAAGTGGTCGTAGGTTTCACTGTATTTGAATAAAGTTGAGTTCTGGTCATGCGATTTCTTTATGAAAGAAACCGTCTCCAAGCAATAGGGAAAGGTTGACGATGTAGAACATTAAAATATTGGTGTATAATGGGAATTTGGAATCCTCAAAATAGTAAGAAATTGACTCCACCTTGCTCAAAAGCACATGCCCTGAACATGGATTGGTACATGGGACTACACAACCATCACATGCCCTGCCCATGGATTGGTATATGGGACTACACAAGCATCACATGCCCTGCCCATGGATTGGTATATAGGACTACACAAGCATCACATGCCCTGCACATGGATTGGTATATGGGACTACACAAGCATCACATGCCCTGCACATGGATTGGTATATGGGACTACACAAGCATCACATGCCCTGCCCATGGATTGGTATATGGGGCGGGGTAACCTCGCTAGTCATAAGGACCGCTAGTCATAAGGATCAGTGGCTCATAAGGACCGCTAGTCATAACGTGTAATTTCCTATACCTGTAGGGTCGCTATTCATAAAGCGAAAAGGGGGTCACTATTCATAAACTCATAAGGAGCATTATTCATAAGGATTGCTATTCATAATATGAGAAGAGGGTCGCTATTCATAATCGAAGAAAAGGGTCATTACTCATAAGGGCCGCTATTCATAATAAGTCATAAGGGTCGCTATACATAATACAGATACAGGGTCGCTATTCATAATACCAAATCGGGGTCGTTAATCATAAGGGTCGCTATTCATAAAGGTCAATATTCATAAGGGTCGCTATTCATAAAGGTCAATATTCATAAGGGTCGCTATTCATAATCACAGAAGAGGGTCGCTATTCATAATCGAAGAAGAGGGTCGCTATTCATAATCAAAGAAGAGGGTCGCTATTCATAATCAAAGAAGAGGGTCGCTATTCATAATCAGAGAAGAGGGTCGCTATTCATAATCGAAGTATAGGGTCGCTATTCATAATCACAGAAGAGGGTCGCTATTCATAATCGAACATGAGGGTCACTAATCATAATCAAAGAAGAGGGTCGCTATTCATATTCACGAAAGAGGGGTGCTATTCATAATCGAAGAATAGGTTAGGGTTAGGATTATTTGTCAAAATAAAATATGATTTTCATTGTTCAATGAACACTCAAATATGAAAGAACAAAAATAATAATATTGGATGGGATCTAGACACCCCACGGCTGTGTCGAGCCAATATGGGGACGGGCGATGAAACAAATACACCCCTTAAAAACAGGCGAGAGCGAAAAAGCGTGAGGAAGCGGAGGAAGAGAACGATAAAAGCTACGAAATTTGCGTCAGTTTTCGCGTTTCCCGCGGGGAGGGGGAAGTATAAACTCCCCATCCATGCATCCACCCCTGATACATGCAGTGCAGCATTGCGTGGGTGTCGAACTAACTTTCCGCCTAAAAGGAGGTGCTACATGTACGAGCCTTTATCTTTCTCTCAAATTTGCTACAAAACTTCAGAGGGACCCCCCCCCCCCCCTCTCCATGTACCCACCCCTGTTACATACAGTGCAGTATTGCGACGAGCCATTATCTTTATCTCAGATTTGCTATAAAACGTCAGAGCTTTCGCACTTCGCGCGGGAGGGGGAAAACCATATAGTTACATACCCCTAACAACTCTATGGGGGAATCTCCCCCTCCCTGCATAGTACTGACAATGTTCGTCAAAGCAATTCATAAATGGCATAGTCTGTGTGCGGGTGGCGGGGGGGGGGGGGGGGGGTGCTGTAGTAGGTGTTGTTCTATCATGTCCATAATCCTCAGAGATAGGCGAGATAGCTCAGAGGTCGAACAGTGGCTTTGTAACTGAAGGATGCGTGTTTGAAACCAGGATGCACTCATGTCCTTTGGTAAGGCATTAACCTCAAGTCCCTCGGAGAGGACTTAACCCTAATAGGCCCGGGGGCGGATTCCCCCCCCCCCCTCGACGTTTCGCGTAATATGTTCGCATCGCGAAAAGCAGTCACCACGCCGCTTCACTACTTTTTTCTTTCAAGTCTTGCGCAACTTTTGAGACCAAATTTGTGATGTCCGCGCGCGCGGTTCCGGAGTTACCCAACATTTCGTAAGTGCATGTCAGACCCAAAATTGTTCAAAAACGTGATTTTGTGTACAAATCCAATCCAAAATGTGTTTCCAGCTAAAATTCATAAATGTTTCATTATTTTTACTTTTACTGTTTAAAAACAATTAATCTTATGTTGTTTAGGATTAAAATAGTGTCGCCGACAAATTCCATCGAAAAAACAATAAAAAACATAAGAAAAAAAGGATTTTTACCGGTTTATTTGATCAGAATCTGACAAAGAGTCTCTATACCAAAAATTAGCAGTTTTGGGGCTTTATTTAATTAATTAGAGCAAATTAATGCATAAATTAGCATAATTAATTAGTTATTAAATTTTTCGGAGAAATTGACTATACAGTTTTGTAGATTACGTGGTTGGCGACGTGTGTGCCGATTTTCGTTGCGAATGCGCGGTGGACGGCCGAGATCTTAGGGGGCGGAATCAGCCCCCACCTCCGGCTGTGAGATGGGTCTAAATAACCCGGCTCTATTAGGGTTAAAGCCGTTGGTCCTGTGGTTGTTTACATACAACCAATATGCTTTACAGTATAAAGAAATGGGAATAAATTTGATAGAATTGAATTAAGATCAAACAAACATAGAAAATACATGATGCGCATGCCCTTGTAATGGGGGGGGGGGGGGGGTGGCCTGTAGGATTGGCTTGTATCACCCCCCCCCCCCCCCCCCGCAATAATTCACCTTCAATAAATGACATGATCAAATAATATGATCAGGAGGAGGAGGAGGATGACCATGATGATTATTATTCATAGGATCACGATCGATCAACATGGTGATAATTTTTGTTATGATTTTTGTTAAGATTATGATAAGGAAGACCGAAATAAAGATTTCAAAGAATATAATGAAATTAATAAGTTAGTAATTACTCAAATGCTTTGAGAGGTGATTTTTAACTCGGGGAAATTTGAAAGTCCCAACCGTGGGAGGGCATATTTCATTCCCATCCATGCCCATAAACAGGGGCACACTGTAAAAACGGTAGATGCCAATGAATTGTACGTTACTAAAATCACGTATTATGAAAATATTACTATCCCACCCCAAAATAAAAACGAAAACAATTTTTTCGCGGCAATTTCTAAGCCCGTATCCGGACAACTACCCCTACAACTAATCTCCAGGACAACTACCCCCTACGAGAATCCCCCCCCCTCCCCGCCCAACTTTCCCCTCATCTCCCCCCAAATGGACCAAATGGACGATTGCTGGAACTTGAGATAAAGGCTAAGGATTAGGTCTTCACAGGAGTTGAGAAACGGGAGGATCTGGATGATACAATCATTCATTTATTGTCATGCAACAAGGATACAAATTGTGTTACAATCTGATTTCCCAATTTCAAGCATAAAAAACTGCACGTGATGGATAAGAATGAATACAGAAAAATATATTAATGCACATGTATCAAAAATATATTAACACATTGAGAATAAAGAGGCATGACAATAATTATTCCATGATAAATCTACGTAAACAGTTTACATAAGGAAATAAGAGTACAAGCAAGAGGTCCATGTCTTGCAGAAAACCATGCAGAAACAAAGAAACAAGAAGCTGGAAAAGGAAGGAAAGAGGAAGAGAGAGAGAGAGAGGAGGAAAAAGAAAAAAGAAAGAACGAAAAGGGTACATAAATAGACAACCAGTACTTCCCCTAACTGTAAAATAGGTGTGGCAATGTCACTCCAATATTAAAAACAAAGCACATGTCTGAGTGTATGTGGGTGTGTGGGTGGGGGGGGGGGGGGGGGGGGGGGTCCTCTCCTCCCACGTAGATGTATGGATTAGACATCGTTTTTTTTTAATTCTTAAGGCACTGGCAAAGCGCCTTTCAAAGTGTGGGGAGTATTGATAAATATAGTTCACTTTTTGTAGAAAATAGGGATATATTTGACAAAAACCGGAAATGCATTGTATAGAGCTTTCTTAAATACAATACCGTTGGGCCTTGGGTTGTCCTTCCTCCATATCCCTTTCTTATTTGATTTAAATGACAACCCTCTTCTTTGATTATGAATAGCGACACTCTTATGTGATTATGAATAGCGACCCTCTTTTGTGATTATGAATAGCGACCCTCTTATCCGATTATGAATAGCGACCCTCTTATGTGATTATGAATAGCGACCCTCTTTTGTGATTATGAATAGCGACCCTCTTTCCATATTATGAATAGCGATCCTTATGTCTTATTATGAATGGCGGTCCTTATGAATAATTACCCTTATGAATAGCAACCCTTATGTCTTATTATGAATAGCGGTCCTTATGAATAATTTTTTTTTATGAATAGCGGTCCTTATGACTAGCGAGCAGACCCCTATGGGGCTACACAAGCATCACATGCCCTGCACATGGATTGGTATATGGGGCTACACAAGCATCACATGCCCTGCACATGGATTGGTACATGGGACTACACAAGCACGTGGCATGAAAGTTGGTCCAAACACTTTGAATATGAGGGCATTTGAAGACCAGTCCTTTTCATGAGATATTTCTACTATGCTATTCTTCTAAACTGGCACAAAAAATGAGAAAACTTATTTTTCAGCTTTACCACAGATCACCCTTCTCTCTATATAGCTTTGATTTTTTTTCCTTCAGAAAAACAAGAAAAGAGATTGAGTTGAAGAACATCCTGATAATTTTTTTAATGATATAGATACATAGGCCCGAATTCACAAAAGAGGTTTAAACCTAAACCATGGTTTAAACCTCCGTAAGCGTACTAAAATAAGCGTAAAATAAGCGCACATTACCCATGCACGCGCCTAAAGAAAAAATATAATTGGGTTGGAATCCGTGCGCACGTCTGCTTAACCCATTCAGGACAGGAATTATTCAAGGGCTAAAATGATCACATTTTGTTCTTCAATTGGCAATAATAATATTTTTTTTTAGTGCTGCATGGTTCTAATAAGGTAATATCTTTGAAAGCAATATACATGGTTAGGGATTTTGAAAAAATTGCCAATTATGATGAAAAAAACAATGATTTTGAACATCTCAATGTGTTGCCAATTTAAGGATTTTAAAGCTTTTTCTCATATTCAAAATTTCTGGCATCAAATGCACCATGGTCATGCAACAAAAATGGACATAGTGTGTGCAGAAATTGTTGCTCTTTCTACATCAGGTATATATTTTTTAGAGCTCTGAATCAAAAGTTATTGAGCCAACCACAAAATGTGGTCAATTGTCTTGAAAGGGTAAAAAAAAACCCAGGAGGGGGTTTAAACTATGGTTTAAAATAAACGTCCTTTGTGAATTCAGGCAATAGAGTTTCCCAACACCAAAATCTATGCTTACTTCCAGTTAGAAAGGATTTTTTTCATCTGCTTTTACATGTATATCAAAATGCGTTGAAGTGTGTCTGGATTATATAGACTGTCCTATTTCACTGTACTCTTACAAAATTGTTACCAGTGATATCCTATATATAAGCCCAGTTTTAGCCGATATTGCCTCTGGTGATTAAAAAGCTATATCCTCTATTTCTTTTATAACATTTGACACCTTTCTATCTCAAGATTGAATTTCATAAAAAGTTCTCATTAGCTGAGCTGTAAATTCAGACATCTACTTGATTATTGTAAGACCTTAATTGGTAGAGTATTTGTATTCTTAAAAATTACTTAGTGTTTTACGTAGTCTTTAATTATATCACATTTACATAATTTTTGTCAGGGAACCACATATTCATTAGCCATTTCAGCTGTTTCGTGGTCTCCCATTACCATTCACATTTGTAAATGCCTTGTAAATATGTTTCATATATTGTTTCAGGAATGGTAATAAATTCATTCGTTCATTCATTCATTCAAAAGAGAGAGAAAACAATTTTATGTGCTGTTTCAGTTTCTGTATTATCTCAACACACTGTATCGCAATCAAATTCTTGGATGGGATTTGCAGCCAACGGTATGGAAGGTGTTAAAATGGGTGCTTACCTCCAGCTGTTGTTGAGTTGGCTCTGGGGATCTGTCTGGTATCTCAAGCCCTTCAGGATCATCAAAGGGATCATCTAATATTATGGTGTGACTGATTCTACACACATACAGGAAACAATATGTGATAGGTCAAAGATTGTATATGATCCCTTTTGGGATTTTTTTCAAACAACATGAAACTGGACATGAACCAGCATAAAGCATAAGAAATCCTACTGTAACATACATCTTTAAATCAGTTATATGCATGCTCTCCCAAAGATGATCAGACATATGCTGCCTAACTATTTTTTTTGCGTTTCATTTCATCCTATATATAAGGTTGCGGTTACGGATCCACTAGGCCCAAGGTCACATTTAGCGTTGGGGTAGGTATAATGTGAGCATGTGTCATTTTTGTCATAGAACCCTCCCAAATTGAGCCCACCTGACATCCTGGTAAGGTCTATTTTCCTTGTCCCAGAAGTCTTCATTGATCTTGTCTAGTACAACAAGTCCTTCTTAGGGATGCCACTGGGTCATCGATTACATTTAGGGTTGCAGTGATGTATAGAGTGAGCATGTTGTGTAGGACTTTCCCAACTGGAGCCCACCTGACATCTTGGTAGGATCTATTCTCCTTGTCAAAGAAAGCCACATTGGCCTTGTCAAGTAGATCAAGTCCTCCTTAGGCATGTCCTTGGGTCATCGGTTAACTTCAGGATTAGGGTTAGGGAGAGTGTTATCATAACGCACCTGATATCCTGGTAAGGTCTATTCCCCTTGTCACAGAAGTCTCTATTGATCTAGTCAAGAATATCAAGTCCTTCTTAAGGATGCCACTGTGCCATAGGTGACATTTAGTGTTACAGTTTTGATTTCTTGATTTTGTATAGCGTGGGCATGTTCTGTAGGACTTTCCCAAATTATGGAGCCCACCTGACTTCTCGGTAAGGCCTATATTCCTTGTCACAGAAAGCCACACTTGTCTTGTCTAGTAAATCAAGTCCTTCTTGGAGATGCCATTGGGTCATAGGTTACATTTAGGGTTATGGTTAGGGACAGTGCACTCATAACATACCTGATATCTTGGTAAGGTCTATTCCCCTTGTCACAGAAGGCTTCATTAATCTTGTCTAGAACATCAAGTCCTTCTTGGAGATGCCATTGGGTCATAGGTTACATTTAGGGTTATGGTTAGGGACAGTGCACTCATAACATACCTGATATCTTGGTAAGGTCTATTCCCCTTGTCACAGAAGGCTTCATTGATCTTGTCTAGAACATCAAGTCCTTCTTGGAGATGCCATTGGGTCATAGGTTACATTTAGGGTTATGGTTAGGGACAGTGCACTCATAACATACCTGATATCTTGGTAAGGTCTATTCCCCTTGTCAAAGAAGGCTTCATTAATCTTGTCTAGAACATCAAGTCCTTCTTGGAGATGCCATTGGGTCATAGGTTACATTTAGGGTTAGGGACAGTGCACTCATAACATACCTGATATCTTGGTAAGGTCTATTCCCCTTGTCACAGAAGGCTTCATTGATCTTGTCTAGAACATCAAGTCCTTCTTGGAGATGCCATTGGGTCATAGATTACATTTAGGGTTATGGTTAGGGACAGTGCACTCACAACATACCTGATATCTTGGTAAGGTCTATTCCCCTTGTCAAAGAAGGCTTCATTAATCTTGTCTAGAACATCAAGTCCTTCTTGGAGATGCCATTGGGTCATAGGTTACATTTAGGGTTATGGTTAGGGGCAGTGCACTCATAACATACCTGATATCTTGGTAAGGTCTATTCCCCTTGTCACAGAAGGCTTCATTGATCTTGTCTAGAACATCAAGTCCTTCTTGGAGATGCCATTGGGTCATAGGTTACATTTAGGGTTATGGTTAGGGACAGTGCACTCATAACATACCTGATATCTTGGTAAGGTCTATTCCCCTTGTCAAAGAAGGCTTCATTAATCTTGTCTAGAACATCAAGTCCTTCTTGGAGATGCCATTGGGTCATAGGTTACATTTAGGGTTAGGGACAGTGCACTCATAACATACCTGATATCTTGGTAAGGTCTATTCCCCTTGTCACAGAAGGCTTCATTGATCTTGTCTAGAACATCAAGTCCTTCTTGGAGATGCCATTGGGTCATAGGTTACATTTAGGGTTATGGTTAGGGACAGTGCACTCATAACATACCTGATATCCTGGTAAGGTCTATTCCCCTTGTCACAGAAGGCTTCATTAATCTTGTCTAGAACATCAAGTCCTTCTTGGAGATGCCATTGGGTCATAGGTTACATTTAGGGTTAGGGACAGTGCACTGATAACATACCTGATATCTTGGTAAGGTCTATTCCCCTTGTCAAAGAAGGCTTCATTGATCTTGTCTAGAACATCAAGTCCTTCTTGGAGATGCCATTGGGTCATAGGTTACATTTAGGGTTAGGGACAGTGCACTCATAACACACCTGATATCTTGGTAAGGTCTATTCCCCTTGTCACAGAAGGCTTCATTGATCTTGTCAAGTACATCCAGTCCTTCTTGGAGATGCCATTGGGTCATAGGTTACATTTAGGGTTATGGTTAGGGACAGTGCACTCATAACATACCTGATATCTTGGTAAGGTCTATTCCCCTTGTCACAGAAGGCTTCATTGATCTTGTCTAGAACATCAAGTCCTTCTTGGAGATGCCATTGGGTCATAGGTTACATTTAGGGTTATGGTTAGGGACAGTGCACTCATAACATACCTGATATCTTGGTAAGGTCTATTCCCCTTGTCACAGAAGGCTTCATTAATCTTGTCTAGAACATCAAGTCCTTCTTGGAGATGCCATTGGGTCATAGGTTACATTTAGGGTTAGGGACAGTGCACTCATAACATACCTGATATCTTGGTAAGGTCTATTCCCCTTGTCACAGAAGGCTTCATTGATCTTGTCTAAAACATCAAGTCCTTCTTGGAGATGCCATTGGGTCATAGTTTACATTTAGGGTTATGGTTAGGGACAGTGCACTCATAACATACCTGATATCTTGGTAAGGTCTATTCCCCTTGTCACAGAAGGCTTCATTAATCTTGTCTAGAACATCAAGTCCTTCTTGGAGATGCCATTCTGTCATAGGTTACATTTAGGGTTATGGTTAGGGGCAGTGCACTCATAACATACCTGATATCTTGGTAAGGTCTATTCCCCTTGTCAAAGAAGGCTTCATTGATCTTGTCTAGAACATCAAGTCCTTCTTGGAGATGCCATTGGGTCATAGGTTACATTTAGGGTTATGGTTAGGGACAGTGCACTCATAACATACCTGATATCTTGGTAAGGTCTATTCCCCTTGTCACAGAAGGCTTCATTGATCTTGTCTAGAACATCAAGTCCTTCTTGGAGATGCCATTGGGTCATAGGTTACATTTAGGGTTAGGTATAGTGCACTCATAACACACCTGATATCTTGGTAAGGTCTATTCCCCTTGTCACAGAAGGCTTCATTGATCTTGTCAAGTACATCCAGTCCTTCTTGGAGATGCCATTGGGTCATAGGTTACATTTAGGGTTATGGTTAGGGACAGTGCACTCATAACATACCTGATATCTTGGTAAGGTCTATTCCCCTTGTCAAAGAAGGCTTCATTAATCTTGTCTAGAACATCAAGTCCTTCTTGGAGATGCCATTGGGTCATAGGTTACATTTAGGGTTATGGTTAGGGACAGTGCACTCATAACATACCTGATATCTTGGTAAGGTCTATTCCCCTTGTCACAGAAGGCTTCATTGATCTTGTCAAGTACATCAAGTCCTTCTTGGAGATGCCATTGGGTCATAGGTTACATTTAGGGTTATGGTTAGGGACAGTGCACTCATAACATACCTGATATCTTGGTAAGGTCTATTCCCCTTGTCACAGAAGGCTTCATTGATCTTGTCTAGAACATCAAGTCCTTCTTGGAGATGCCATTGGGTCATAGGTTACATTTAGGGTTAGGGACAGTGCACTCATAACATACCTGATATCTTGGTAAGGTCTATTCCCCTTGTCACAGAAGGCTTCATTGATCTTGTCAAGTACATCCAGTCCTTCTTGGAGATGCCACTGGGTCATAGGTTACATTTAGGGTTATGGTTAGGGACAGTGCACTCATAACATCCCTGATATCTTGGTAAGGTCTATTCCCCTTGTCACAGAAGGCTTCATTGATCTTGTCTAGAACATCAAGTCCTTCTTGGAGATGCCATTGGGTCATAGGTTACATTTAGGGTTATGGTTAGGGACAGTGCACTCATAACATACCTGATATCTTGGTAAGGTCTATTCCCCTTGTCACAGAAGGCTTCATTAATCTTGTCTAGAACATCAAGTCCTTCTTGGAGATGCCATTGGGTCATAGGTTACATTTAGGGTTAGGGACAGTGCACTCATAACATACCTGATATCTTGGTAAGGTCTATTCCCCTTGTCACAGAAGGCTTCATTGATCTTGTCTAAAACATCAAGTCCTTCTTGGAGATGCCATTGGGTCATAGATTACATTTAGGGTTATGGTTAGGGACAGTGCACTCACAAATACCTGATATCTTGGTAAGGTCTATTCCCCTTGTCAAAGAAGGCTTCATTAATCTTGTCTAGAACATCAAGTCCTTCTTGGAGATGCCATTCTGTCATAGGTTACATTTAGGGTTATGGTTAGGGGCAGTGCACTCATAACATACCTGATATCTTGGTAAGGTCTATTCCCCTTGTCACAGAAGGCTTCATTGATCTTGTCTAGAACATCAAGTCCTTCTTGGAGATGCCATTGGGTCATAGGTTACATTTAGGGTTATGGTTAGGGACAGTGCACTCATAACATACCTGATATCTTGGTAAGGTCTATTCCCCTTGTCACAGAAGGCTTCATTGATCTTGTCTAGAACATCAAGTCCTTCTTGGAGATGCCATTGGGTCATAGGTTACATTTAGGGTTATGGTTAGGGACAGTGCACTCATAACATACCTGATATCTTGGTAAGGTCTATTCCCCTTGTCAAAGAAGGCTTCATTAATCTTGTCTAGAACATCAAGTCCTTCTTGGAGATGCCATTGGGTCATAGGTTACATTTAGGGTTAGGGACAGTGCACTCATAACATACCTGATATCTTGGTAAGGTCTATTCCCCTTGTCACAGAAGGCTTCATTGATCTTGTCTAAAACATCAAGTCCTTCTTGGAGATGCCATTGGGTCATAGTTTACATTTAGGGTTATGGTTAGGGACAGTGCACTCATAACATACCTGATATCTTGGTAAGGTCTATTCCCCTTGTCACAGAAGGCTTCATTGATCTTGTCTAAAACATCAAGTCCTTCTTGGAGATGCCATTGGGTCATAGTTTACATTTAGGGTTATGGTTAGGGACAGTGCACTCATAACATACCTGATATCTTGGTAAGGTCTATTCCCCTTGTCACAGAAGGCTTCATTAATCTTGTCTAGAACATCAAGTCCTTCTTGGAGATGCCATTCTGTCATAGGTTACATTTAGGGTTATGGTTAGGGGCAGTGCACTCATAACATACCTGATATCTTGGTAAGGTCTATTCCCCTTGTCACAGAAGGCTTCATTGATCTTGTCTAGAACATCAAGTCCTTCTTGGAGATGCCATTGGGTCATAGGTTACATTTAGGGTTATGGTTAGGGACAGTGCACTCATAACATACCTGATATCTTGGTAAGGTCTATTCCCTTGTCACAGAAGGCTTCATTGATCTTGTCTAGAACATCAAGTCCTTCTTGGAGATGCCATTGGGTCATAGGTTACATTTAGGGTTATGGTTAGGGACAGTGCACTCATAACATACCTGATATCTTGGTAAGGTCTATTCCCCTTGTCACAGAAGGCTTCATTAATCTTGTCTAGAACATCAAGTCCTTCTTGGAGATGCCATTGGGTCATAGGTTACATTTAGGGTTAGGGACAGTGCACTCATAACATACCTGATATCTTGGTAAGGTCTATTCCCCTTGTCACAGAAGGCTTCATTGATCTTGTCTAAAACATCAAGTCCTTCTTGGAGATGCCATTGGGTCATAGTTTACATTTAGGGTTATGGTTAGGGACAGTGCACTCATAACATACCTGATATCTTGGTAAGGTCTATTCCCCTTGTCAAAGAAGGCTTCATTAATCTTGTCTAGAACATCAAGTCCTTCTTGGAGATGCCATTCTGTCATAGGTTACATTTAGGGTTATGGTTAGGGGCAGTGCACTCATAACATACCTGATATCTTGGTAAGGTCTATTCCCCTTGTCACAGAAGGCTTCATTGATCTTGTCTAGAACATCAAGTCCTTCTTGGAGATGCCATTGGGTCATAGGTTACATTTAGGGTTATGGTTAGGGACAGTGCACTCATAACATACCTGATATCTTGGTAAGGTCTATTCCCCTTGTCACAGAAGGCTTCATTGATCTTGTCTAGAACATCAAGTCCTTCTTGGAGATGCCATTGGGTCATAGGTTACATTTAGGGTTATGGTTAGGGACAGTGCACTCATAACATACCTGATATCTTGGTAAGGTCTATTCCCCTTGTCAAAGAAGGCTTCATTAATCTTGTCTAGAACATCAAGTCCTTCTTGGAGATGCCATTGGGTCATAGGTTACATTTAGGGTTAGGGACAGTGCACTCATAACATACCTGATATCTTGGTAAGGTCTATTCCCCTTGTCACAGAAGGCTTCATTGATCTTGTCTAAAACATCAAGTCCTTCTTGGAGATGCCATTGGGTCATAGTTTACATTTAGGGTTATGGTTAGGGACAGTGCACTCATAACATACCTGATATCTTGGTAAGGTCTATTCCCCTTGTCACAGAAGGCTTCATTGATCTTGTCTAAAACATCAAGTCCTTCTTGGAGATGCCATTGGGTCATAGATTACATTTAGGGTTATGGTTAGGGACAGTGCACTCATAACATACCTGATATCTTGGTAAGGTCTATTCCCCTTGTCAAAGAAGGCTTCATTAATCTTGTCTAGAACATCAAGTCCTTCTTGGAGATGCCATTCTGTCATAGGTTACATTTAGGGTTATGGTTAGGGGCAGTGCACTCATAACATACCTGATATCTTGGTAAGGTCTATTCCCCTTGTCACAGAAGGCTTCATTGATCTTGTCTAGAACATCAAGTCCTTCTTGGAGATGCCATTGGGTCATAGGTTACATTTAGGGTTATGGTTAGGGACAGTGCACTCATAACATACCTGATATCTTGGTAAGGTCTATTCCCCTTGTCACAGAAGGCTTCATTGATCTTGTCTAGAACATCAAGTCCTTCTTGGAGATGCCATTGGGTCATAGGTTACATTTAGGGTTATGGTTAGGGACAGTGCACTCATAACATACCTGATATCTTGGTAAGGTCTATTCCCCTTGTCACAGAAGGCTTCATTAATCTTGTCTAGAACATCAAGTCCTTCTTGGAGATGCCATTGGGTCATAGGTTACATTTAGGGTTAGGGACAGTGCACTCATAACATACCTGATATCTTGGTAAGGTCTATTCCCTTGTCACAGAAGGCTTCATTGATCTTGTCTAAAACATCAAGTCCTTCTTGGAGATGCCATTGGGTCATAGTTTACATTTAGGGTTATGGTTAGGGACAGTGCACTCATAACATACCTGATATCTTGGTAAGGTCTATTCCCTTGTCACAGAAGGCTTCATTAATCTTGTCTAGAACATCAAGTCCTTCTTGGAGATGCCATTCTGTCATAGGTTACATTTAGGGTTATGGTTAGGGGCAGTGCACTCATAACATACCTGATATCTTGGTAAGGTCTATTTCCCTTGTCACAGAAGGCTTCATTAATCTTGTCTAGAACATCAAGTCCTTCTTGGAGATGCCATTGGGTCATAGGTTACATTTAGGGTTATGGTTAGGGACAGTGCACTCATAACATACCTGATATCTTGGTAAGGTCTATTCCCCTTGTCACAGAAGGCTTCATTGATCTTGTCTAGAACATCAAGTCCTTCTTGGAGATGCCATTGGGTCATAGGTTACATTTAGGGTTAGGGACAGTGCACTCATAACATACCTGATATCTTGGTAAGGTCTATTCCCCTTGTCACAGAAGGCTTCATTGATCTTGTCAAGTACATCCAGTCCTTCTTGGAGATGCCATTGGGTCATAGGTTACATTTAGGGTTATGGTTAGGGACAGTGCACTCATAACATACCTGATATCTTGGTAAGGTCTATTCCCCTTGTCAAAGAAGGCTTCATTAATCTTGTCTAGAACATCAAGTCCTTCTTGGAGATGCCATTGGGTCATAGGTTACATTTAGGGTTATGGTTAGGGACAGTGCACTCATAACATACCTGATATCTTGGTAAGGTCTATTCCCCTTGTCACAGAAGGCTTCATTGATCTTGTCAAGTACATCCAGTCCTTCTTGGAGATGCCATTGGGTCATAGGTTACATTTAGGGTTATGGACAGTGCACTCATAACATACCTGATATCTTGGTAAGGTCTATTCCCCTTGTCACAGAAGGCTTCATTGATCTTGTCTAGAACATCAAGTCCTTCTTGGAGATGCCATTGGGTCATAGGTTACATTTAGGGTTAGGGACAGTGCACTCATAACATACCTGATATCTTGGTAAGGTCTATTCCCCTTGTCACAGAAGGCTTCATTGATCTTGTCTAGAACATCAAGTCCTTCTTGGAGATGCCATTGGGTCATAGGTTACATTTAGGGTTATGGTTAGGGACAGTGCACTCATAACATACCTGATATCCTGGTAAGGTCTATTCCCCTTGTCAAAGAAGGCTTCATTAATCTTGTCTAGAACATCAAGTCCTTCTTGGAGATGCCATTGGGTCATAGGTTACATTTAGGGTTAGGGACAGTGCACTGATAACATACCTGATATCTTGGTAAGGTCTATTCCCCTTGTCAAAGAAGGCTTCATTGATCTTGTCTAGAACATCAAGTCCTTCTTGGAGATGCCATTGGGTCATAGGTTACATTTAGGGTTATGGTTAGGGACAGTGCACTCATAACATACCTGATATCCTGGTAAGGTCTATTCCCCTTGTCACAGAAGGCTTCATTAATCTTGTCTAGAACATCAAGTCCTTCTTGGAGATGCCATTGGGTCATAGGTTACATTTAGGGTTAGGGACAGTGCACTCATAACATACCTGATATCTTGGTAAGGTCTATTCCCCTTGTCAAAGAAGGCTTCATTGATCTTGTCTAGAACATCAAGTCCTTCTTGGAGATGCCATTGGGTCATAGGTTACATTTAGGGTTATGGTTAGGGACAGTGCACTCATAACATACCTGATATCCTGGTAAGGTCTATTCCCCTTGTCACAGAAGGCTTCATTAATCTTGTCTAGAACATCAAGTCCTTCTTGGAGATGCCATTGGGTCATAGGTTACATTTAGGGTTAGGGACAGTGCACTCATAACATACCTGATATCTTGGTAAGGTCTATTCCCCTTGTCACAGAAGGTTTCATTGATCTTGTCTAGAACATCAAGTCCTTCTTGGAGATGCCATTGGGTCATAGGTTACATTTAGGGTTATGGTTAGGGACAGTGCACTCATAACATACCTGATATCTTGGTAAGGTCTATTCCCCTTGTCACAGAAGGCTTCATTGATCTTGTCTAGAACATCCAGTCCTTCTTGGAGATGCCATTGGGTCATAGGTTACATTTAGGGTTATGGTTAGGGACAGTGCACTCATAACATACCTGATATCTTGGTAAGGTCTATTCCCCTTGTCACAGAAGGCTTCATTGATCTTGTCAAGTACATCAAGTCCTTCTTGGAGATGCCATTGGGTCATAGGTTACATTTAGGGTTATGGTTAGGGACAGTGCACTCATAACATACCTGATATCTTGGTAAGGTCTATTCCCCTTGTCACAGAAGGCTTCATTGATCTTGTCAAGTACATCCAGTCCTTCTGTCACCTCACCAAACACTGTGTGTTGACCATCGAGATAGTCCAAGTCCTCAGCCAAGGTGAAGAAAAACTACAGAAGGTGACAATGAGGGGTCCATTACCCTTTAGTGACATCACTCCACATTTTATGGTTTGGCTCAATAATGTTTGATTCAGAGCCCTAAAAATATACTAGATACATGGGTAGAAAAAGCAAAATATTTCTGCACACACTGTGTCCATTTGTGTCGCAGGAACATATTGCGTTTAATGCCAAGAATTTTATGAAGGAGAATAGGCGTTGAAATCCTTGGATTGGCAACACATTGAGAGATTCAAAATCATTGTGTTTTTAAATTAAAATTGGCCATTTTTCAACTTTTCGACAACGTTCCTAATAATGTATATTGTTTTCAAGATATTACATTTTATAAGAACCATGCAGCATTAAGAGAAAAATACTGTTGCCAATTTGAAGAACACAGTGTGATCATACTGCTTCATACTAAAGATCTCCATTTTTATTGAAAGAATTTTTTCTCAAATCGATGCAAAAATATCTTTGAAAACATTTGCATATGATGACATAAATGGTACCCTGGGGTACCAAAAAAAAATCGGCCATTTTTTTGAATTATTTAATTTTTTTTTAGGGCTGTACCCTGGGTTACCAAAAAGTGGGAAATTATTTTGGTGTGAGTTTTTCAACATTCAATTGTGTCCAATGTTCTTGTAAAACATCCTATAAGTCATGTATTTTTCTCAAATTCATTGTTGTTTTGAGTAATTATTCTATTATTGATTTCTATTTCTTCGATTTGAGAGAGGGATTGGGCCAGCAGTGTCATAATAACACCATCAGCCTGCTCCTTGTCTCCCCGGCCCCGTCACTCGCCTTCCTAAAAACCGCTACCATGTACACAGATCAGCGGCCTGCTCGTCCCCCAACTTCTGTATTGCACGATATCGTGCTCTTTCAACTTTCTCGGTCCTTGGAATCTTCCGTCTTTTACGTCCTTTCCCTTACAGTAAATTTCCGTATCCACCATTACCTTCCACCATTGTCTAAGTTTGAAAGTTTGACAGCTAAAATACAGTAATGATGAAGTGATGTTTTTTAGAAAGAAGTGAAATAAAATCAAGTTCTAAAGCCGCGGGAGCTATTACGCTATAGCCACTGCGCTTGTGAGGGCTGCTACATGCTAGCAGCTAGCGCGCGAGCAGCAGTACAGTGCATGCACACCATGCATAATAACACTGCACTGCTAACATGCATTGTGACTACGTACACGCACTGCATTCATAACTCTGGGGTTGTACTCGAGTGGACGTGAGATGGCGCTACACAACGTGGTACCCCGGGGTACAACGCTACACCGGGGTACCGCGTGGTGCATCATATACTGGTAGGTCCTTCTGTGAATGAAATAAATAAACTCTGTCATCACAGCTCAAGAATTTGGATATTTATACTGAAAATTATCCATACATGTATGTACAAAACAAATGGAGAGGGTCCTGTCTTAATAAAGAGCTGTGATAAATTCAAATCAATAACAACTTGATATTAACCCATTGACTACTGAATTCATCCACTCCCATAGGCTTAATACAGGAGCCATCCGGTTCCCATAGCAATGGGTTAATCGCAACTCTGTACTAAAAAGATCAGAGATGCAATCAATCGCAACTCTTTATAAAATGGGCACGGATCTTCAAAACTTTAAAGTTTACAAGTTGGTTTTAAAAAAAGCAGAAAAATTAAAGACACAGATCAGTGCAGGTTTGACCAAAATACGATAAGAAACAAATGAGTTATGAATTATTTAAGTTGTAATCCATCAAACACAAATTGGCAACTCCATGACGTATCTTGCGAGCTCCTCATTAATTTCCATTTTCTGTAAAGAAAATTTTCAAACATACATGGACCTTAGATATAATCATTGTTCATATGTTTTTACACAAAACCTGTATGAATCAAATCTATTCCTTCTTCAGAATTAAGAAAATGAAAATTTATGACTTTTTTGTAACTGAGCAAATGAATAGAAGAGAAGCTCGCAAGATCCATCACAGAGTTGCCAATTTGTGTTTAATTGATTAAAACTTCAAAAATTCATAACTTTCTTCTTTCTTATCAGATTTTGCTCAAACTTTAACTATTCTGATTCTCTCATTTTTCTGCTTCTTTTAAAAACAACTTGTAATCAGGGTGGATGTTCCCTATGAGACTTTCTTTTTAAATCAAATTAAACATGACATCGTGATAGACTTGTCCTTTAATATCTTGAAAAGTACACTTACCTGTGAACCATGCATGTTTTCGCCATTGTTGACCATGGAAAGTGCTCCTTTCTTTTTGTGTTTGATACGTGGATTGTTCTCCATTTCAAAGTACTTCGCTTGATCACCATACAGCTTACTAAGATTAAGAAAAATCAACATTACAAAATGCACGAAGAAATAATAGAAAATAGAAAACTACACATTTAAATTCTGTAACAGTTTTGATGCATACAGTACATGTATAATGAGAAACTAAAAAGCTTTATAGAGTATTTTTAATTTTACCATGCCGAGGAAGGCACTTATATGATATTTGCAATGTCAAGAAGTCTTCATGGTTTCATATATAATGGAGAAATTGAAAAAAAATACATTGAACTGCAAGTGTGATAACTAAAGCAAAGTTTAGGACAGAATCAAAAATGTCACAATTGTGTGACATGTATCACTAATGTATACAAATGTCAAGTCAATAGACCTGTTTACTAATTTTATGCATACTTCTTGAACAAAAGTTTCTCTTGACAACTAAAAAGCTTGCCACAGGATTGCCCGACATAGCAAAATCTAATGTATGCAAAATAGATTCCATCCATAGAGATGCCATTATGCATATCAGGTGCACTAAATAGTTGGTAGCTAAGGATTCTGGAGAGAAACATGCATAAATTTAAATACACTTACATGTAGTAAACAGGCCTATTCATTTCTTGTCTCCCTGAGTGTAATAAAGATGATAAAGAAAAACAAACCCCAAAGCAGTTTTGTTTTGGTTTGTGTAGTTTTGTATGTTTACTTTCTCAACAGCTCTTTCTGAGTGTTGTCTAGGGGAGCGTTTTATCAAGTTTCTTGTCAGTGATTTTTACTGACAAATTTGCTCCCAGCCAATCAGATGCAAGGATTTCAGTAGCTTATAACAGTTGTCGGTAAAAATCACTGACAAAAAGCTTGATGAAACGTTCCACTGAGTGTTGTCTAGTTGGTCACTACATTTATTGTCTGCCATGCATGAGCCAGAGAGACGTTAACACTATGTAAATGTATATGAGTTAAAGTCCTTCTGGCTCAATATTGTTGTTGTTTTTGTTCTTTGTTTGTTTTTGTTTTTTTGGTATGTTACCTGAAGAGAGATGCTCCGCCTTTCCCTGTTCCTGTTGGATCTCCCGTCTGAGCCATGAAGTTTCTCTGTAGAGAGAGAGAGATCAACGGGGCAGAACATAGCATTGCATTATCGAATATCATATATGTGATACAGAAATTGAATTGAATTGAAAAATAAATAGCCCATACGAGCAATTAGGAGGAAAAAAATTCAAAATTATGTACAGAATTTACAAAGTATGTACAGAATTTACACAGATGCATTAAAATGATAATAATTAAAGTAAAAGGTGTAAATATTCTTATCATATGAGCGCCAACAATATTAAACAACAACAACATATTCCTGGACCGTACTTATGTGTATCACACCCCCTAGACTCCCCGCCCTTATGTCTCCTCCCCTAAAAAATTATCCCATACAATTTCCCCTAAGACAAAATCTCTATAATTCTCCCCCCACCCCTTCCCAGACAACGACTCCCTCATTTCATTACCCCATAGATACATACATGTAGTAGTTCCTTAGAGGATAGTTTTGGAGGGAGGTGCTTGTCAGGGAGGTAGTTGTCCTAGGGGGTAATTATCCAGGAAGTTTCCTTAGGAAGGGGCAATACTCAAGGAGTAGTCATCCTGAGATGAATAAAGCTATATTGAATGCAGCATCCAAGATGAACCCATATTAATAACTTGAGGGGGGAGGGAATCAGTCTGATGCTAACTAGTCTGTAATCTACAAATATCCAAGCAATGAAGAACAAATTTGAAATATTGCAATTCAGGTGGTAAAATAAGAATGAAATGCAAAGTCTACTCTAAATAACCATGCGATGTCTTTAAAAGCCAGTGAATAGTTGGGTTTTTTAAAGATTAAAATACATGTACATGTATGTCAGATCAATAAAGTCAAGATCTAGGATTGCAATCTAATGGCAGTCAGAAGAGTTTGACCGATTAAAGATATATAAATTCAGCGTCTGAAAGTATGATACCACGTGAGGTACTTCTTTTCAAAATAAAGCTAACAATAAGATACAAAAGTACATGACTACACAAGAACATATTGACCCTACATGAAAGTATTTCAATGATGTTTGCACAGACCTACTTCCTGTATCTTGGGTTACCAATCCATACCTGAATAGAATGGAACAAACAGAAGTTGAAATACTTTGTCTTGCACAGTTTCAAGAAGTTCAAGCTGCCTGTGAATTGAAGACAAAAAACATACAAACAGAATTCATGAGAGTTTTGCAGATATCTGGAACAGAAACTGGTCACGCAGCCCAGTGCAACATTAAAGGTTGTGACTCCTTCATGATGGCTCAGTGGTACGAGCAATGGTCTCGTAACTGGGAGGACCCGGGTTTGACACCAAGTGGATGCGCTAGTGCCCTTTGGTAAGCCATTAATCCTCATTACCAAGTCCCTCAGAGAAGACTTAAAGCTGTTGGTCCCCTGATTGCTTACTTACAAGCATACACATGCCTTCTCAGCAGTCAGGTAAAATAAACCATCAAACCTTTTCTTCCCCTTCTCTTCCTTCTTCTCCTTCTTCTCCTCCTCCTTCTTCTTCTCCTTCTTCCTTTTCATCTTCTGAATCTTTTCTTCTCATTGCACTGCATAAACTATAATGTATTAGAGTCTGTATTGTCGCATGGTGCAATTGAGTCATTTGAATCGATGATACAGTACGGGGGAAGATTGTCTCGGCGAGGAAATTCCATTTTTTTTCGCCGAAATACTTGTAACTGTCAAATCGTGAAATCAAAATGCCGGACCAATAGGTATAGTATTTTCTCCTGAAATGTAAGTAGAAATTTTCATCTTACCTGCCGAAATTAAACGATATGACCAACCATAGTAAAAACTAATGCCTGGGTGAGGAAGATTTTGTTTATTTCCTAAACCCTAACCCTAATCCTAATCCTAAAAAACTTAGAAATTGGGGCCTATTTCACGATATTGCCTATATTTAGAACATGTGATAGAAACAAAAATACAGTAGTATTTTGGCATTGTTCGATCTTAGTGGTCAACGACCACTACTAGACACTTGGTGTGGCTAGCCAGGATTAGCTTCGTGAGTGTAAACAAAAATTAAAAAATTGGCTATCCGCCTTTTACATCACGAAGCTAGGTGTTTTTCCCCAGCAATCTAAATGCGCACGGGTTAGCAGGACATGGAAAATGCCCTGAAATAACACTTTCCTGATAACTCCCGCGACCGACAGGTCCTTCACCACAGCGTTTCCTCCGAGGGAAACTTTTTGAATTAGTAATAGTATGTCTTTTTGATCGTACATATTTTTACCAAAAAATACAAAAAAAGAGCATAAGAAATTTTTGAGAACTCATTAGTGTTTGTGTATCCATGCCTCCTCTTGTCATGCAGATATAAAATGGCGGCTGCGTGCGACGGCGCGCGCTGACGGCGACGTATAGTTTCAATTATGGTTGTATCGCGCACCGTCACACGCAGCCGCCATTTTACATCTGCATGACAAGAGGAGGCATGGATACACAAACACTAATGAGTTCTTGAAAAATTCCTTATGCTCTTTTTTTGTATTTTTTGGTAAAAATATGTACGATCAAAAAGACATACTCCTAATTCAAAAAGTTTCCCTAGGACTAGGGGGAAACGCTGTGGTGAAGGACCTGTCGGTAGCGGGAGTTATCAGGAAAGTGTTATTTCAGGGCATTTTCCATGTCCTGCTAACCTGTGCGCAATTAGATTGCTGGGGAAAAACGCCTGGCTTCGTGATGTAAAACGCGTACCGGTAGGCCTATAGCCAAATTTTTTTTTTTTTACACTCACGAAGCTAGTATGATCACTTCACCTAATACCGACCAGTCATAATACCGACCATTAAGCGTATCATGGCATCTAGCGCGTGTCTTGCAAATCAACGCATGGGACTACGCGTAGAATGCCTAGCAATGTTGAGAACAGCCAAAATAGAGCAAGATGAGGAATAAAAACGTAAGTATTATCAATTTCAATATGGCACGAAAAAGAGACATGATAACGAAGCTTTTCGACCTGCACTCATCAGGTTATCACGCAGGTATATAACAAATTACTTGAAAGGTATATAACAATTAATTGAAATTTTGCAGTACCAAGAAATTATTTGTATTATCAATTTATTGTTAATTTTTCATATTTTCATTAAAATAATCTCTTTTCATAAATTGCCATTGACTTATGTACAGGGGTCGGTAATAAAACGCACTTATCCCTGTATGCGCAAAATGAGATGACTCTATTGCGACGTCATTTCTACAAAGAACACGCAAGTATTTATTATCGCTCGTCAGTACCTGGATCTTGTTCCCCAGTATTTGGGTATGCCTAGTAGTAGTAGTCTGATGAATTTTCATTACGTTTCATGAAGAATCTTTGCCGTAGTCGTTGGAAAAATCGTTGGAGAGGTCGGTATTAGGTAAAGGCATCATACTAGTACTAGTCCTGGCTAGGTTTGCCTAGCCAGGATTAGCTTCGTGAATGTAGAAAAAAAAAATGGCTATACGCCTTCTACACACGAAGCTAGGCGTTATTACCCAGCAATCAGATTCCGCACGGGGTAGTACGACATGAAAAATGCCCTGAAATCACACTTTTCTGATAATTTAACCTATTTAAACTATTAGGCGCCGTTTGTAAATTTATTATTTAGCTCAATTATTTACATATAATTCACTATTTAGCTCTTTTCTACGATTATTATACGATAAAATTACATAAAGGATACAATGTTTTATAAATAATGAATTTTGCAATTTCCATAATATTTGATATATAATGAATTTGTGAAATCATTATTTAAAAAAAATGGAAATTGCAAAATTCATTATTTATAAAACATTGTATCCTTTATGTCATTTTATCGTATAATAATCGTAGGAAAGAGCTAAATAGTGAATTATATTTCGATTACGGCAATCGTGCCGCCATTTTGATCTGCATGACCTCGGAGGCATGGATACGCAAACGCTGGTGAGTTTTCTGAAATTTTTATCATCTTTTTATGGATATATTTCCAAAATTATACTCAATCAAAAAAAAATTGTAATTCCAAACGTTTCCCTAACGTCCATGCGCATTGAGTCGCCACCCAACGGCCTTAAACTTCCTATACTGCTAAATTAAACTTTATTCAAAATCTTGATTTAATATGAAAACATCAATGTATCCCCTAAAATATCTCAAAAGCATGATTCATGAAAATGCTCCATTTTAAAGAGAATGACGTCACTATATACGTACTTCCGGGATGGCGACTCAATAGGTGGCTGCTGTTGAGTCGCGCCCATCGATCTCTACCTGTAGTTACAAATCCAATACTGCGCGCATGCGCACACCACACAGGCACGTCATACATACACACAACACATGTGCCAGATCTACGCAGACTCGCCACCTTCTTGTAGAGGGTTCTACGTTAAACCGCCACCCCCTTCTATTTTTTTAGATCACACCACCCCCTCTTTTAAAATGGTACCAGCTTGATCAGTATATTTTAATCTTCATCTCGATAGCAAATTTTGTCAACTTCCGTCATCATATTGGGCTACAACTATTGTTGAGTAGGCATGGTAGGGAGGTCTAGTCTTTGTCGCCCGAGCTCCATCCACCGGCTATTGCAGGAGTGTGTGTGCTAGTTAAACTTTGATCGCGCCCAACTCTTATTCATGCGCCGGATCTTACAAGAGACCACTCCCGGGTACATTTCTGTAAAATAGTTGGTATTTTCTGTCGCATGTACTAAAGGTATGGGGGAAAAAATAAGATAAATATTTTAAATACTTGCTTTCAAATTCAGCCCTTAAAAATCTCACTCCTACCTCAAATGGCCGTTAGGAAGAACTTTTTATATTTTCAGCAAAATCCAAAGTCAAAATCTTGTCCAAAACCGGAGAAATCCCCGCCGATTTGTTTCGCGATCGCGTGTTGTTTACAAACTGCCGATGTCTTAGACTAAAATCGGCCAATACAATTTTTGTCCACGAAGAAACTCGGGATCGCAAGCGCACATCGATCTTTACGATCGCGCACACAGAAAATCGGAACTTTTCCGTGTACGCCATAGGGACCGAATTTTTGAGGACAAACCTCTTTTGGGGAGATGTCGGCGCCCGCGGCGACCAGGAAATGTACACAATGACTCCGATAGCTCGTTTCGCGAGAATCAACAGTAAATTACGGATTTGATTTTTGAAAATATCTTTTCCAACATTGGTGAGTTGAATTTATTGTATTTCTTGGATATTTTGGGGTCGGTTTTTGAAAATTAAATGCCGATTTTGAGTGAATATTGGTGACTTTTGTGCAGTGGTGTTTTAAAAAGATGAGGTGTATGACTGCCTACATTATACACACGAAGTATAGGAATGTAGCTATGAGTGCAAGAGACTTCCAACGGCAGAAGAATATATTTTGACCTATTCAATGTAGCCACAACAAAGTCTGAAGCGATGCAGATAATTTTTAGAGGACGAGTTCTGACAGTAAGTGACAGGTGAGTGGCGAGTTAACAACTGTGGCGAGTCAATGCGCACGGACGTTAGGAGGAAACGCTGTGGGGAAGGGCCTGTGGGTCGCGGAAATTATCAGAAAAGTGTGATTTCAGGGCATTTTTCACGTCGTACTACCCCGTGCGGAATCTGATTGCTGGGTAATAACGCCTAGCTTCGTGTGTAGAAGGCGTATAGCCATTTTTTTTTCTACATTCACGAAGCTTATGCCTAATCCTGGCTAGGTGTGGCAGCCAGGCACCGCGCCAGGCCGTGGCATGAATGGAGACAAGAAGGGCCCCAATTTAACGGGACGCGGTAGCGGAGCGGAGTGCCTGAGCCCTCGGCCTCGCCGCGTGCATCGAGATCAGATTCAGACAGAGAAGTTTGAGGAGAATCAAAGCTTTACTCACATCTTGGTCTTTCTTCAGGATATAAATCAACGACGAGATCACCCAGAGTTGTCTCCAACAATACAGCCATAATTTAGTCCAAATTCAGTTGTGACTTGTCGAATAATTCGCACCAACAAATAAATCTCGTCAACATACATTGAAATTACAGCTACGCATGGAACGGTAACAGAAACAATCTTTTCCATAGGATGGTGGTATACGCCAATAGCAGACGCTTGACACGACGAGCGCATGCAGCCGATAAGCTTGCACTAGGCAATCCTGTAATAAAAATTCAACAAAGCAACAACGCGCGCACAGCGCAACCTTCTCATTACCATTGTACATGTATTTGAATTTGGTCTGTATATATGTTAGGTCTAATTATACTGATAATGAAATAACCATATACATATTGTAATTCTGGAGGCAACTAAGTCTTATGCATCACAATCTATGTCAGTTACGTCGATCACTTGCTCTAAGAAATTTATTTTGATACACATCCTCATGAGTCATATAGTGATAGATAGATAAATAAATAAATAATAATTGTAGCAGCTCCACGTTCAGCTGGTATTTTAATTATTTTTATGTCTAATAAACTCGTACAGGAAGTACATTCCCTGGGAATCGTTTCGCGGTAGCAGCCACTTTTGTTTGTAAACATTAATTTTTCCGCACGTCGTTTTTCTCCACGTGGTGGCCACTTGCGTCATAATGGATGCGCGAATCTTTCTTTTGAGCCTTTTCATTGGCTTGTAACTTAGTGGTTGTATTAGCGAAACCATTCCTGGGTGTGCTTAGTCAATTTTTGTGATAATTTTATGCTTTTTATTCAATGAGCATTTCATTGCATTGGAAAGTATTCGTAATGGGAATAAAGAATTTGTATTAATTGTTCTTAATCTTATGGCAGATATTTTGGTGGTAATCCGATTTCTTTTTTATAAATAGATTTTCGGTCTCTTTTTAGCACAGTTCTTTCCCTTCGGACCAAGGCCGTACGCAGCGGTGAGGGGGGGGGGGGGGGGGGGGGGGGGGGGATTTCAAAACCATACTTTTTTAAAATCGGGTTTTAGACTTCAAGTTATGGGTTCCTTTGAAAGCGATCATCTTGCCCCCCCCCCCCCCCCCCCCCCAGGAAAAAAATTCTGCGTACGGCCTTGCTTCGTACATTTCTTTTCTCTCAAGGGAGCTGTGATTGGTCTGAATTCAGTGGACTGAATTTGCATCGCCATCGATATCGTCATTCGAACATAGTGTAACTTACCCCACCATCGACATCGTCATTCGAACATAACTTTCATGACCAGCAACATCGTCATTCGAACATAACTTTCATCACCATCGACATCGCCATCAACTTTCGACATCGTCATTTCGAATTTGAATTTTTACCTTTGGATTATTTATCCCTCCAACCGGATTTTTAATTTCATCGACAGACTTTCGGAACTCATTTCTGGATTGTAAGGTAAAAAGCGGCGGTCTTTCGCTTTATAAATAGACCAATCCGTAGTGTAAACATCCAGTTTTGTAAACCACCAATTTTTGATTTTGTAAACAGATGCATGACTGTATATATTGACTGAAAGAAAAGAAATCTGTACTGATCACAATTTGAAGTTTTTTCTTAAATAAAAAAATTGAGAAGGGACTGAATATTTCTTTGTTTGATGAGTTTATTTTGTTCGGTTTAGCGACTTGTTATTAATTTTACTTAGTTTGACCTCTCTCTGGTAGACTTTTCAATTTCCTCTGATTTTGTCTTTTTACATCCAACTCTAAATCTATATTCTTTTTCTTCGCTGAGCTTGAGATTTTTATTTATTTTTAGACCTCCATGTCCCCACATGATTCTCTAAATAATAATAATTATCTAATGCATATAGACGAGGAGAAGGACACGAGATCTGACAAGAGACGGACGTGTTTTTTTTTTAGTCTGGACAAGGCGACCTAACTAGTAACTTTGACTTGACGGTGTGGTTTGGTGAGGTCAATTTTAATTACTTTGGTTCCTAGTTTTATATTAAGAGCTTGCTCAAAGTAATCACGGTAAATACCGGTACTTTTTTCTAATTTGCGTTGGATTCTTGTCGATTGTTTGTGAGAATTGTGGTCGGCCGGAGGCGAAGCCGCTGCCATTTTGTTGAACTTTGACATGGCTGACCATGGTGATGGTTCTGCCAGTTATGTATCGGAATCTGAAGAAGAAGATATGTCTTGGGAATATCTTTCTCAACAGCATTTGTTTAAAAAGAATAGTAAACCTAAGTCTAGATCCACATTGGAAAAGCTATTGTCTCAAGTGCAGGAACCAGAAATATCCCCAGATACTGATCAACGTACTGTAGGCGTATCTCGTAAAAGAGTAAATGTAGAGTCAAACTCGAGCAGTAATGAACTTGATAATGATGCTACTACTGATGCTAGTGAATGGAAAATCTGCAGACCTAAATCCAAAAATAAAAGTAAGGCTAAACTACAGAAAATAGACACATCTATTCCACTTAACAACATGCCAAATCTTGCCAATGACAAACCTAATCCTAAAATTGTTGTCATTAATTCTCCGGATGTTAGTCTTGCGAAAATGAGCCCACTGAAGCGAGCAGCAGCCCTAAACAAAGTCATTAATGCAGGAAACATAAAGAAGGTGGGAAAAACAAGCCAAGGAGGAATCAGTGTGCATTGTTATTCTTCTTCTGAAGCTAGTAAACTTAAAGGAATCTCACAGTTAGGAGAGTGGATAGTTACGGCAGAGTACGCAAAATCAGAAACCCAATGTAAGGGGGTTATCTCTGGAGTTCCACTTGATGTCTCTGAAAAAGATGTTATTTCCGAGTGTAAAGTTTTTGGCGTCATTGATGCAAAAAGAATCTCACATAAACGAGATGGTGAATTGAAGGAAACTTTATCGGTCATCCTCACTTTTAATGCTACCAAGATGCCTCCAACAGTTACTTTGGGATACGAGGTTTTTAGAACTAAGCAGTATATTCCACCGGTTCGAAGATGTTTTAAGTGCCAACGTCTGGGCCATGTTGCTTCTGCTTGTCGTGGCAGTGTCCGATGTGTGAGATGCAGTGGTCCTCATTCGTTTGATGAGTGTAACCAGAAAGAGCAGGTTCGCTGTTGTCGTTGTGGTGGTGAGCACTCTGCTGCTTATGCAGGCTGCAATACAATTAAAGAAGAAAAGAAAATCCAGCAGGTCAGAGTTACCTTAAATATCTCCTATGCCGAGGCCGCTAAAAACATTCGGCTTAATGTAGAAGGAATCGAACAGTCACAAACAGAACAGATACATAATACAATTCCGAAAAGTAAGAGTAAAACACAAACAGTACAGAAAGATAGCATTTCAGTATCACAGGTACAAGAACAGAGCAAAGAAAAAAACCCACAAGTTACAAATATTCGAACTCCAAAAATCAAAACAAAAGAAATGGCAACTCAGACTGAAACTGTCAAAGAAGCAGGAAGTCAGACATCTGACTTCATGCAGATAGATCAGTCATTAGTAACACTCCTCATAGGAACATTGAAGATTTGGGACTCAAAATCAGGCAAGGAGAGGGAGCAGGAAGTAAAGGGTTTTGTCGAACGTCTTTTTCCTGCATTGAAGCGGAAGAAAAGTAGAGAGAAAAAACTAACGCAAAGTGATTTAACGACTGATGGAAATAAAAAAGAATGTATATAATTTTCTATGGTTTATTAAATACCTTGTCTTAATGGTTATTCTTTTACAGTGGAATGCCCAATCTTTAATTGCACATGGCTGTGAATTAAAATATGCTTTAAATAATTTTGATATTAAACCAGATATAATTTGTATACAAGAGACTTGGTTAAAAGAAGATAAAGAATTTAACCTTTCTGGGTATTTTTTATTTAGAGCCGACAGGAATTTGAGGTTGGATAAATGTGCAGGAGGAGGTTGTGCTATCTTTGTTAAGAAGGGTATTCCTGTTAATCTAATACGAGATAAAGATACTAAAGTACAATATCAAATTATTGAAGTTTTTTGTAAGAATAAGGAAAGGATTAATATTGTTAATGTATATAATCCATGTTTGAGTTTAAACGATACACATATATTTGACGATATAGAACCATATATGAAAGGAAAAACGATACTTTGCGGAGATTTTAATAGTCATAACTCTCTGTGGGGTAGCAAAAACACAGATTTAAATGGACAGGTAGTGGAATGTTTCATTGACAAACACAATTTAGTCTGTCTTAATAATGGAGAGGGAACTAGGATTAATGTCCATCAATGCTCAACATCTTGTATTGATATTACTTTGGTTCCTTGCTCTATGGGGACGAACAGTACATGGTCTATTATTGATGACACATGGGGAAGTGATCATCACCCCATTTTAATTGAAATTAATGAGAAATGTCATTATACCCCATATAAATTGTCAAGAAGATGGTCTACAAAAAAGGGAAGTTGGAGTAAATTTCAAGAGGTGTGCGACATAGTCTTTACTGAACCAGATAATAATCTAAACCCTGAAGAAAAGTATAATAACTTTATGAGTCAATTAAATAAAGCGATTAATCAATCTTTTCCAATAATTAAAACAAACAAAACATATAAATGTCCATCTTCATGGTGGACTGATGAATGTAAACAAGCTGTGGACAATAGGAAAAAATGCCTTAAAGTTCTAAAAAAATCATGTCATCCTGCTGATTTAATTTCATATAAAAGAGCATGCGCCATAGCTCGGAGAGTTATCAAGCAGGCGAAAAGAGAGGATTGGAGACTTTTTTGCAACACTATTAATAACCAAACGTCCTCTAAGCATATTTGGGAGAAAATTAAACGTATTAAAAAGACAAAAAAATCAATCAGCATTCCTATTTTGAAACACGATAATCTTGATTTGATAACAGATCTAGAGAAGGCTAACCACATGGTAAATCACTTTGTTAAAGTCAGCAGTAATGCAAATAACAGCGAGGAATTTTTGAAGAATAAAAAAGAAAGAGAGGTCAAGTTTCAGATTGTTGAGAATGAAGATTTAATATATAATGATGCTCTTACTTTGGGTGAATTGAATAATGCTATTGCATCCTCTAATTGTACAACTCCCGGAAAAGATGAAATAAGTAATATGTTTATTAAACATCTTCCTGATAAGGCAAGAAAGTATCTACTTTTGATTTTAAATAGCATATGGATGACTTCTATGATTCCAGTTTCTTGGAAGGAAGCCATTCTTATTCCGGTGCTTAAATCAGGAAAGAATCCTTCTGACCCAAAATCATATAGGCCAATCGCCCTCACATGCACTATGTGTAAAGTGATGGAACGCATGATTAACAATAGACTTATGTGGTACCTTGAAAAGCATCAATTAATCAATACACAACAAAGTGGTTTTCGAAAAGGAAGAAACACTAAGGATAACATAATTCAATTACAATCTAGTATTGATAAAGGTTTTGCCAATAAGGAAAGCACCTTGGCAGTTTTTCTAGATTTGGCAAAAGCATACGATATGGTATGGCCTACTGGTATTTTAATTAAACTACAACGAGTAGGAATATACGGGCGAATGTTGAAATGGATTAAAAACTTCCTCTCGGATCGGAAAATACAAGTCAAATTAAATGGTACTTTCTCTGAATTAAAAGGGGTTGAAAATGGTATTCCGCAAGGGAGTGTTATCAGCCCCACCCTTTTTAATATAGCAGTGAACGATTTACATACTGTAATAAAAAATGTAAACATATCACAGTACGCAGATGATATTGCAATCTGGAAAACAAATAGGAACGTGAAATTCATTACAAATCAGATTCAACAAAACCTAGATAACATTGATACATGGTGTCATAAATGGGGTTTTAAATTGGCAGCTAATAAAACAATTGCTGTACTTTTCACAAATAAAAGAAAGCAAGAAACAAAACTTGTCATTCATGAAACTCCTATATCTTTTTCAAATTGCACTAAATTCCTGGGCATCATCTTTGATAGGAAATTAACATGGCAAGAGCATATCAAATATATTATAGAAAGGTGTAAAAAGAAACTGAACCTTCTAAAATGCATTAGTGGTATGAAATGGGGTGCAGATAGTTGCACTCTGCTACATTTATACAAGATGCTCATAAAACCTATTATAGAGTATGGTTGTGAGGCTTTTAATTCCGCTTCTAAGACACACAAACAACAGCTTGAAAGGATACAATATCAAGCTCTTAGAGTTGTTTCTGGGGCTACACATGGTACTCCCCTTAACATTTTGCAAGTTGAATGTGGTGATCCTCCACTACAGTTAAGACGGGATTTATTATGTCAAATGTATAATGATAAACTTAGTATTCACTTCTCTCACCCTAATCATCAGTTGCAAAAGATCTGCTGGCAAAAACATTATTTTGCACACAAGTGGGAAGAAAGTGATCACCATACCCCTTTTGAAGGGAAATGGAACGATAAAAGAACGAAAATATATCCATTGCACAACCCTTTTCCGTATTGGCTCTTTGATGAACCGTTTATTTCCACTGAGATATATGATTCAGTAAAATATGCTGTAGATATAAATGAAAAGGGGTTTTTGGCGAGAGAAATTATTCAAAGCAAATGGAGCCATTCACTCCATATATATACAGATGGATCATATGATCCGAAAAATAATACTACAGGGTGTAGTGTCTATATTCCATTCTTTAAATACTCCAAACATGTACGTCTAAATGATAATACCTCAATTTATACAGCAGAACTTTTTGCTGCGTTCATGGCACTTGAGTGGGTTGAAGAATATCAGCCAGTACACGTTTGTATATTTATGGACTGTCTAAGTGCTATTCAGGCTATCTCGCAGTTTAACCCGGGAAATAAATTAGTCTGTGACATAAGATTAATGTTAGTTAATATTCATAATCAGAACTGCAGGGTAGTTTTTGAATGGATTCCTGGACACTCTGGAATCCGTGGAAATGAAGAAGCAGACCTTTTGGCAAAACGAGCCAGTAAAAAACAGAATATTGACATTACATTACCATTAACAATTACAGAAATCAAACACACACTTAAAGAAAGATTAATAAATAAATGGCAAGTACAATGGAATGAGTCTAAAATTATGAAGTATAAACAAATTGAAAGTAAAGTAAACTTAAAACATAAACTTGTATCAATGAAGAGATGGCAAGAAGTAATTATTAACAGACTACGATTTAATAACTTCTGGAGTCTCAATAGTTATAAATTGAAAGTGGGTAAGCATCCAAACGGTTTATGTGATGTGTGCTCAATAATTGATGATGTTGAACATATATTAATAAACTGTCAAAAGTATGAAGAAGAAAGGACTTTATTACTTAAAAGGATGAATTACACAAGAAATCAATTAACACTTGTAAAGTTATTCAAAGAAAAGTCAAAACTGACACATATAATTCAATTCTTTATTGAATGTGGAATAAATGTATAATCAGGTACAATACTGAATTGTAGTACCTCAGATATTATGTAAACTAAGGGAGAGACCTCACAGCCAAACCACAACCACGACTTGACTCGACCTAATTTTTAGGTACAGCGATCTAAGAATTAAGTAAAGTGACTTGGCGCAAAGGACACTAGTTTGTCAAAGGTGCCATTAACTCACAACAACAACAACAACAACAACATGCATATAGACTGTTGGTGCTGATCTAGTGAAAGAGCGCCATCTCGCGTTATAATCTGGCCTAAGCGCAAATAACTTAGAAATTGTTTCCAATCTTTGATTTGGTGATAGCGAAAATGAGATAGGACCCGGGAGAAGGCGTATGATTTTTTAACCTTCTTGATTCCTTCTTAGTTTATATTTGACCTTGTTCAATCATCAGTGTTCGCTTGTTAATTCTGGGATGATGAATGACGGAATTCAGCAGAATAAAGGTCGTCAAACCAGATTTATTTAGTGATGTCTCATGTCTAACTTAACTGTTAACAGTTAATGTGATGAGCAAGCAACGAGGTGTGACGAGCGAAAGCAAGGTGGAGTTTGTGTATGGAGACGGAATCGGAGCGTGTATTGAAAGTGTACGAAATTTAACGAGTCAGAGAGTCTGATACGAAGCAGTAAAAGCCCGGGTCTGGCACCTACATCTAAGTTAAAAAATCGTCTGGCTTCAATACTGGACTAATTAGACAAAGGATTGAGGACATGAAGTGAGTAAACAGGATGTCGATCATGATGAATTGCCATTTGATCACGATGATCATGATGTGATGATTGAGAATGATGATGAGAATGAGACCAATCAATGCACAAGGTCCACATAACGTTAGAATGAAGAAATAAAGTTTGCATGGGTCTCATAACCATGAAGAGTAAGACCAATGGCCTGCTGTACAGATGAATTCATCAAACAAAGCCTATGAAAGAAGTTTGTGAGAAAGTTTTAGTCTTGGAAAAAGGATCTGAATGAAAGAAGGCCAGGACTGTATGACGCAGTGTTTGGAAAACAGATTCAGATCAAGGTAGTCCATGTCTGAGATATAGACTGCGACTAAATAAGGCCAAGAGTGATTCATCAATACACAACAGAGTATGGCTAGAGGAGTGTATGGCTGCGTACTGTTGGAATAGAATTCAACATTAGATCTGAAGAAAGGCCAGGACTAGAGAGTTAGTTTTGGAAAAGGGATTAACAAGTCATGAAGTTAGTCTGAGAGTAAACTAAGACTATGAAGCAGATATAAAGATCAAAAGAAGGCCAGGAAATGATTCTTGGAAATTGATATGTACACATAGATCTACATCTACAAAAGGCCCAGGAATAAAGGAGTTTTAGAATTTGGATCTGATCTTTAGTAGATGTGAGGACAGAGACAGAGCTTTGTTGGAACAAGCATCAGGAAAATCAAGATAATTAGGAGTTCTAACTTCACAATTTAAGACTGTATTGCTGTTATTTCGTGGATGATCAGTTACAGAGCTGAGCATTTGACATTGATTTGAGGCCAGGAGCCCAAGATTAATGTTACAGAGGTTTATTTGTTTTACTTTCAAGTAAAGCCAAGATGGATGACATAAGACAGGGTGCTTATTTGCACACATATTTTCAAGATCCAGTTTTGTCGCAATTTGGCCTACCTCCCTCGAGCCCAGGCATGTTCATGGAAGGCGACAGCCAAGCCCAAATAAGTGAAGATGACTATCCACAGTTTGAAATGGATCAGAATGTGGAAACTTCAGTACCGCATGGTGCTGCAGCAGCTAGTACGACAGGCAACTTTTCCATGATGTCATTTCTACATCAGCAGAACCAGTTGATGAAAATGCTTGTTGACTGCAATATGAAGGCATCATTGCCGCCTCAACAGGTGAAGCCATTCAATGGAGACCCTATTGAGTACCATTCTTTTATTAGTGCATTTGAACATGCAGTAGAGTCAAAGACAAGCAATGATGTTGACAGGCTGTACTATCTTGACCAGTACACAAGAGGAGATGCTAATGCAATTGTGAAAAGCTGCATGTATGGCCAAAACAAGTCCATGGCATACACAAAGGCAAAGGAACTTCTCAAGAGAAAGTTTGGTAACACTCAGAGAATCATTGAGACAATGATGAAGAAGGCTTTTCAATGGCACGAGATAAAACCTGAAGATGGAGAAGAGCTGCATCGCTTCTCAATATTTGTGACTGAACTGCACAACCTGGCCAAGGACCTCAATATGCTATGTGAGGTCAACCATTCACAGAGTATTAAGCAAGTGATTGGAAAACTCCCTTACAAGTTGAGGGAAAGATGGAGAGTCTTAGTGGATGACATTATAGAAGTGAAGGAGAGAAGGGTGACTTTCTCTGATGTGGTGGCATTCATAACTAAGCAGGCAAGGATTGCTACAAGTCCAGTGTATGGTGACTTGAAGTATCTGCCTAGTACCAGTAAACAGATGGCCAAATATGGGAACGCTGGTAAGGTGTCTCAACCACACAAGGCGAGTTTCAGTGTTTCTGCTACAAGCACCCCTGATGAGCCAAAGGACAAAGAATCATGCACAATATGTAAGGAGAGGAACCATACTCTAGCAGAGTGCACTGTATTGGCATCCAAGCCATATGAAGAGAGGATATCACTGTGCAAGAAACAAGGCTTGTGCTTCAGTTGTTTGCGCAAGACTGGACACTTGGCAAAGGACTGCAAGTGGAGATTGAAGTGTAGCATTTGCAGCAAGTTTCATCCAACAGTGCTGCATAGAGAGAAGAAGGATAATCCTGCAAAGAAGAACAGTGACAGTATAGATAGGCAGGTATCAGAGCAGACACCAGAGCCTGAGGTATCGGTTACCATGGTTACAGACGCTGGGCAGAGTCAGCAGAAGATTCAGGATAATGCAAAGCAGGAAACGCATGTGAAGTGTAGTCTCACTAGTTCTTCTCAGACTGATACACTACCAGGCATTATCCCAGTGATAGTGAGATCACGTGAGACAGGAATTGAAGTTAAGACTTATGCATTTGTTGACTCTGGAAGTAACGCAGTGTTCTGCACAGAGAAGCTTGCTGACTCCCTTAATCTTCAGAAAAGGAAAATCAATCTTCATGTGTCTACCATGACTGATGAGAAGGTGATACGCAGCCAAGCGTTGAGAGACATTGAAGTCTCGGATTTGTCAGGCAGGAATGTTATTCAGCTCCCAGAGGTCTATTCTCAGGAGCAGATACCAGTTGGGATGGAAGATGTTCCAACACAGGAAGACTTGGAGAAATGGCCATATCTTCGAGGTATAGAGTTGCCATCCATCCAAGAAGCACATGTTGGCCTCCTGATAGGAAATAATGTGCCAAGGGCAATGGAGCCCATTGAAGTAGTGAACAGTGAAGTTGCAAATGGACCGTTTGCTTGCAAGACAGCGCTTGGTTGGCTGATTTATGGAGCTTCAAGAGCACAATCCAGTACCCGCAGAATTCAGTCTTACAGAGTGAAGGCCAAAGCCAACATTGATGAGCAGTTTGAGAAACTCTTCAACCATGACTTTAATGAAAGGATCATTGAAGAAAAGCAAGAGAAATCACAAGAAGATTTGGTCTTCATGAACAAGGTGGAACAGTCGATCAAAGTACAAGAAGATGACCATTATGAGATTGCCCTCCCTCTCAAGACAGATGATGTCAAATTGCCTAGCAACAGGCCTCAAGCAGCACAAAGAGTTGGGCATTTGAAGAAGAAGTTTGAACGACAACCAGAGTACAAGAGAGAGTACACAGACTTTATAGAATCCATGGAGAAGAAGGGATACATGGAAAGGGTACCAGATGAAGAGATGGAAAGAAACGATGGAAGACTGTGGTACCTCCCACACCATGGCGTGGTCCATCCACAGAAGAAGAAGCTGAGGGTGGTTTTCGATTGCTCAGCAGAATATGGAGGCTTCTGTATGAATAGGGAGCTGCTACAGGGGCCGGATTTAACGAACAGGCTGTTTGGAGTACTTACAAGATTCCGGCAAGACAGAGTCGCATTCATGTCTGACATAGAAGGAATGTTTTCCCAGATAAGAGTACCCAAGAATGATAGAGATCTCTTACGATTTCTGTGGTGGGAGAACGGTGACGTTGAGAGACCACTTGAAGAGTACAGAATGAAGGTGCACGTGTTTGGAGCGGTGTCTTCGCCATCATGTGCCAACTATGCATTGAAGAGAGCTGCACGAGATCAGGCTGATAAGTTCTCAGATGAGGTGGTTAGTGCAGTACATCGAAATTTCTATGTGGATGACTGCTTGTGCTCTGCATCTAACCCAGAAAAGGCTGTTGAGTTGATGTCAAACTTGACTGAAGTATGTAGGGGTAGAGGATTCCACCTGACGAAGTGGATGTGCAACAAGCAAGAAGTGTTGAAGTCAATACCACCAGAGGAGAGAGCAAAGAGTGTAAGAGGACTGGACCTAGATGCCAAGAATGCCGTGATTGAAAGAGCTCTCGGTATAGAGTGGTCTACAGATGAGGACACGCTTGGTGTAAAGGTAGACTTGAAGGACAAACCGTCCACAAGAAGAGGCATCCTATCTACTGTTAGTTCAGTGTATGATCCGATAGGTTGTGTTTCACCGGTTGTGTTGCCAGCAAAGCAACTACTGCAAGCACTGTGCAGGGTTCGGTTAGGCTGGGATGAGGAGATCCCAGCAGAGATGTCCCGGAAGTGGCTTAAGTGGAAGGCAGATTTACCCATGCTGACACAATTTCAGATGCCGAGATGTCTCAAACCCAATAGATTTGAGGGAGAGAAAGTCACCTTACATCATTTCTGCGACGCCAGTGAGGCGGGCTACGGCACGGTCTCTTATCTAAGGTGGCAAGAGGAAGGTGAAGTCGAGATGAATTTGGTTACAAGCAAGTCAAGAGTAGCACCGCTGAAGAAAATATCGATTCCTAGAATGGAACTGGCAGCCGCCACGGTAGCTGTGCGAGTTAATCACTTGATAAGAGAAGAGCTGGAGTGTCCCATAAATGAAACATACTATTGGACCGACAGCACATCAGTTCTGGGATATGTCAACAACAACACAGCAAGATTTAAGACGTTTGTAGCGAACAGAGTGGCAGTAATCCGAGATGGATCGAAGCCACACCAATGGCGATATGTGGAGTCGGCATTAAATCCTGCTGACGTTTGTTCAAGAGGGATGGAAGTTGAAAAGTTCCTCCAATGGAAAGCCTGGAAGGAAGGTCCAGAATTCCTCAAAGCTCCAGACAATGAGTGGTTGATGAGTAGTGAAGTGTCACCAGACAACATTCAAGTTGAGCTCGAAGTGAAAAAGACGTGCTTAGCAGCACAAGCTGATGAAGGAAGCTCTAATCCTACAAGAGAACTTATAAGCCACTACTCAGACTGGACCAGGCTCAAGAAAGCAGTTTGCTGGATGAGGAGATTTGTTGAATATCTCCAATGTCAGAGTAAGGAGCCAACAGTTCCACAAGATGAAATACTGAAGGGAAGACTCACCCTGGAAGAAATGGAAGCTGCCGAAGTGAAGATCTTGAGTTTTGCCCAAAGAGAGGAATTCTCAGATGAGATCAGAGGACTAGAGAAAGGTGACCAGATGCCGGCAGCGGATCATAGAGGACAAGGAAAGAGAGTGAAAAGGACAAGCCCTATATACAGACTTGATCCGGTTTGGGACAAAGGCTTGTTGAGAGTTGGAGGGAGATTGAGTCGAGGTTCTTTGCCACAGAAAGCCAAACATCCCATTATTCTCCCTAAGAAGAGCCAAGTATCTAGATTGATATTAGAGCACATACACAAGATGTCGGGACACTGTGGGAGAAACTACATGTTAGCCAGTCTGCATCAGAGTTATTGGCTCCCTAGTGCCAACTCAGCTATTAGGAATATAGTTGGGAAGTGTGTGCAGTGCAGACGTAATAGGGCTCAAGTTCTTCAGCAGAAGATGGCCGATTTGCCGGCTGATAGACTCAAACCAGATGATCCCCCTTTCACAAGAGTGGGGATAGACTTTTTTGGACCCCTAGAAGTGAAACGAGGACGTTGTGTTGTGAAAACCTACGGGGTGATGTTCACCTGCCTTGCAATCCGTGCTGTACACATTGAAAAGGCGGACAGTCTCAACACGGACTCATGTATTGCTGCCATCAGAAGGTTCATCGCACGAAGAGGCACGGTCCTAGAGATGAGATCAGATAATGGTACGAATCTGGTCGGAGCCAAAAGAGAACTCAAGCAAGAGATAGATACTTGGAACAAGGCTCAAATCAACGACGTGATGCTGCAACGCAACATCAAATGGACTTTTAATCCTCCTGGAGGGTCTCACCATGGTGGGATTTGGGAACGTCAAATCCGTACAGTGAGACAAGTGCTTTTCAACCTTACCAAGCAGCAGAGACTAGATGACGAAGGCTTGCAGACCCTCCTTTGTGAGGCCGAGAGCATTATCAATGGAAGACCCATCACCAGGGTGTCTGATGAACCGACTGATTTAGAAGCATTAACTCCAAATCACTTGCTTCTAATGAAGTCACAACCCCAGCTACCACCAACGGTGACTAGAGAGACGGATGTCTACGCTAAGCGAAGGTGGCGCCAGGTGCAATACCTTTCCGACGTTTTCTGGCGCAGATGGACAAGGGAATATTTGCCACAGCTTCAACAGAGGCAGAAGTGGGTGGAGCCGAAGCGTAACCTTCAAGTTGGTGACTTGGTGCTCGTAGTAGACCAGACGATGCCCAGGAACAATTGGTTACTTGGGAGAGTGAAGCGTACACTTCCTGATTCAGAGGGCTACGTGCGCAGAGTCGAGGTGCAGACAAAGCTAGGAACCTACCTAAGACCCATCACCAAGCTTTGTTTTCTGTTAGAAGGAGACACGTAACTGAATGCAGTGAATGTATCACTGTTGAATTATTTTAAGTGATTTAATTGATATAGATACGATGTGGTGCGAGCCAAGCGCCGCCACAATATTTGTCGTCAGTTCATCAAGAATCATTTTGGATGTGTGAATATTTTACGCGGGGAAGCTCATTGTGAAATATTTGGATACCCGATTGAAGTGATATATGTCATATGAATATGACGTGGGAATCAAGCGCCACCACAATATGTGTTATGTTTGAATTTGGATCAGCTCAGCAAATATTGGTTTTTGGAACATCTTTCAGATGTAATACTATCGCGATTGTCACATTCTTCATGTTGTTCGATTTGAAAATGAAAATTGTGCTTTAATGTCATTGTATAGTCAAAGGAAGAATGATTATATCATTATGCTGAAAGCTAAGCGTCAACAGAGTTTAAGCCCGTATTTTCACCTACTATTCATCAGTGAACTTTTGCTGGTTTGGGCGACATCAAGATTTTTTAGACGCTTTACTGGATATTCAGCAACAGAGAATAATACAAGTGATGAATTTGATATATGTCAAGAAAGGACTTGAGCTGAAAACTAATTTCAAGAACTTTGTCATAACAAGAAAGACTGGAAGAACTGTAGAGCTGATTAATATTCCTGAACTATAATTGAATCCTTTTGTAGGGGGATAGAACATTCATATTTAATGTGCATGAAAATTATAATAAACTGTATATTTGTTTGGACAACGTTGATGGATTTAATGTTTTCTAAAGTAGCAAGAAACAGTCATTGAAGGAAGAGTTAAAGGGTATATTTTCCTTTGAAAAATGATTTAAACACTACATGTATTTCTGGATGATATTGGGCAATAATGTTCATGGTTCCCATGGCAACAGAAAAGTTTGGTTATTTCTGAATATGTAAATTTTTCAGAGCTACATGTATTGAACTATAGTTCAGTTTGTATCAAATATTTTATGGAGTTCAACGTGCTATGCAATTTCTAAAGTGAAGAAAACTGAAGTTGTTACTATGGAAACTGTTAGAACATGTGATGGATATGTACATTTCTATGGTCTACAGGAAAGATAATCTATAGTGACGGATATTACAACTTCTTAGCAAAGGTGAAAATTAACGGAATGTGGATGCAAAGTTTGTTTATGTCAAGTTGATAAAGGTATTATTTATGGATCGAATAAGCTATTTATCAGTGCAGAAGTTTACATTGATGCATATGCAGCGTAATATATTGTTGTTTTTGTTTCTGTAGACTGTATTTCAAGAAGCATTGATTAAAAGTGTCACCATTACCCTATTTATTTGTTTTGAAGAAATTTGCCAAAGTAGATTTTGTTTTGTACCAAAGTTTATTGAACCTAAGAATCAAGATTTCACAATGTGAAAGACATTTTACCATTTTTATGTTGAAGTTAATGACCATGGTAAAGAATGTTGATTGCAGGTTCACAAAAGAAAGGTTTTTTTGGAAAACACACATGATAAATATCTTTTGTGAGCTTCCTGAATATGAAGATATTATTTGTTGTTCTTTCTTTATGAAGTGTAACAAAGTTAGCTGAATTCTTGCAGATGCATTTATTATTCAAAAAGGAGAATTTTGTTTATGTGTAAGAGGGTCAGTTCAACAGTGACTCATTTTGTATTATTATACAGTATATTGTATGTGCTTATTCTATTGAATACAAAGGAAGGTTTTTATTAATGTTCTTACAGTTAAAAGACAAAGGTGACAAGTCAAATTTATGTTTTGATGTACTCAATATACATTGATGAAAGGGATTTTCATCACTCAGTTGTTGTTTTAAAGTATTTACAGTGTACTTAACAAATATATACAGTTGTTTGTTTAATGCAATGCATGAACAAGGAATCTTTGACACAAATATATATTTGTGTTGACTTACTTCAGGGGACAGTCTTCATTTGAAATGGCAAAATTGCAGTATCAAAGGCGCATGTTCAGCTGCTTCAGCATAAGGCATAAAGATGATAATTTGATAGCTCTTGTTCATACATTGTGTAAATGTTTTTTTTTTTGTTTTTTGGCTATTTAAATTGTTGTTTTGTGATGTAACTTGTTTATCAAAGAAAGAGCAAGTAATAGTAATTCACCAAATTTGGATGTTATTGATGGACAGATATGACAGTCAAAAGGGAAAGTGTTTTGGTTTGTAGAGAAGAAAATATTACTGGTCCACTCTGCTTTGATTGGAATTTCAGCTATTGTTTATTAATGATGTTTATACAAAGCATTACAGTTTACGAATAAAACTTTGTTGTGCATGAACAGTAGATGGAAGTACCGTATTTTGGTTATTCTACAAAGGTACAGTTAACAGCTATTTAAATCTTTTGCTGAAAACAAGAATTATCTTGTGTGCTTGTTAATTACAATGTAGCAGGGAAGTATCTGCAGTTTCTCAAGTATGTATCACATGATTATTGAGATAATTGAAAGTTTTGTTTCATATAGTGTTGGCTTACATAAGCTATTGTTAGTTCTTTAGTTATTGGATCATTGAAATGTTTAAAGGTTGAAAGGTTGTATTAAAGGTAATTTTCAACGTCTTCTCTTATGAAAATTAAGGGGCCGGAATGTTGGTGCTGATCTAGTGAAAGAGCGCCATCTCGCGTTATAATCTGGCCTAAGCGCAAATAACTTAGAAATTGTTTCCAATCTTTGATTTGGTGATAGCGAAAATGAGATAGGACCCGGGAGAAGGCGTATGATTTTTTAACCTTCTTGATTCCTTCTTAGTTTATATTTGACCTTGTTCAATCATCAGTGTTCGCTTGTTAATTCTGGGATGATGAATGACGGAATTCAGCAGAATAAAGGTCGTCAAACCAGATTTATTTAGTGATGTCTCATGTCTAACTTAACTGTTAATGTGATGAGCAAGCAACGAGGTGTGACGAGCGAAAGCAAGGTGGAGTTTGTGTATGGAGACGGAATCGGAGCGTGTATTGAAAGTGTACGAAATTTAACGAGTCAGAGAGTCTGATACGAAGCAGTAAAAGCTCGGGTCTGGCACCTACATAGACTATATGTACTCATTTCTCATTTTATAGACCCTAATTGTTTTCTCTGGATGAAAACCTGTTCCGTTTCTGTACTATTTGTCTATATATCTCACTTCTCTTTCCTTCTCCCCCATTCCTCTATCTCAGTCTCTCTCTCTCTCTCTCTTCCCCTCTCCTTTTTTTCTTCCCCTCTATCCCATCACTCTTGTACTCTTGGTCCTACCTGTACAATCTGCCTCTTACCTCCTTTCCTTCCTGGCGTGGACCATGTGTGGCCCTTACCTTACTTCCTTTGTGGTCATCCATTACATTATTTTGAACCTTCATCCGTACCCTTAAAAAGTACAGCTCACTCTTAACATAAATATAGAAAAGCAATATTATTCAAATACTCAATAGCATGTATGAAATATGTTTATGAGAAACTACAATTGCACAATGTTATATAAATGAAAGTTTCCTTGTATAATTTTTGTACTGTAATGTATTAATTTTTTTAAATCATGTATTATGAATAATTTTGTAAAAATATTGTACAATATTATTCAGCCCCCAGGGCTGCGATACATATTTTGAATAAATATTATTATAAAACGCTGAAAACGACAACCGAATTATGCATCAATATTGGGCAGCGAGGTGCATGGACATGTATACCGTTACACAACATTTTTTCAAAATTATTTCACATTACATCATACCATAAACACTGAATACTATACCTTACTTTAGGCTTTCCTAATCCTGTCATCTGATTGGTTCAAAGTGAGTCGTGTTTTAAACTATGCCCGCAAAAATGAACTATGCCCACGGGCATAAATTTTGCTGCGATCCCCATTGTTTACGTGTAAAATATTACTTTGTGAAAGCGCGGATACCTTTGGAGTTTTATGGCAAAAGTTCCACCGGGGGGTAAAATCATTACGATATACATGTATAACCTCCTCAACTTTTAATGGCCTATTAGAATATTTCTAGTACTACGAGTAAATGGCAAATGTAAATTATAGAAACATGAATATAACATCTAATATACAAATATATACTCTATCTTTCTCTCCTGGATAGACAGAGATACATAATATCAATTAAAATGATGGGCAATATGTTTATGCCTAGTTTATATCACACATAAGAAAAAAATAGAGGTGAAATCTGAGTCCACACCAATATGACCAAGGCGAAGAACAGTTATCATGTAATAATCACAGACAAAAACTACTTTCTCTCAACAAGGTTGATGTCTCCAGCTTAGGCAGAAGCACACAAGGCCAGGGTAAGGTCCCCCCCCCCCCCCCCAAAAAAAAAAAAAAACAAAAAAAATTCGTCTGTGTTGAGTAAGATTAAAGAGCAATATTGGCCACTGGTCTGAACAGTTCTTGGTTTCAATAAGCTGGGTTCTGAATAGAAATTGAAAGTTTTTTTGTTGATTATGGTTAGTTTGCCTTCGAGAAATACTTTCTCTTTCTTCAGGGGGGGGGGGGGGGGGGAGCTTATCATGGGTATTGATCGAGTCAGCTCCTCCCTTTATTCTTTCTCTCTTCACTCCTCTCTCTTTTTCTCACGTACACACGTACACACGCACACACACACACGCACACACGTTTACACGGCTTTACTTCCGAGGACAACTATTGTTCCTCTATTGTTACTCGTCCTCGGACAGTCGACGGAATAAGGCATAAATTCATTGTTCGACGTTCGAGGACTATTGTCCGGCTTCCGAGGACCATTGTTGTCAGGATTTTTTTCTTGTTCTCTGTCCGAAAATGTCCTCGGACATAATGCTAAACAAACGCACACACACCCCCCCACCCCCCCTCTCTCTCTCTTCCTAACACATTCTCTCTCTCCCTCTCTCTCTCCCACACACACACACACACACACACTTTCTTTCTCTTTTTAACTCGTCTCTGTCTCAGTCCCCCTCTCTCTCTCTCTCTCTCTCGCACACACACACACTCTCATTCCAGTACGCCGTATCTGTCTCATATCAGTCCTTCCCCCTCTCTCACATCCAACACACACTCTCTCTTTCTAACACACTTTGTCTCTATATTAGTCCCCCCATACCTCTCTCTCTCACTTAATCGATATCGTAATAAACTGTATACGTCATACTTGTACGGTCACCTCACTGATTGATTAACCACGTATATAGCTAGGCCGACAGCTAGCCTTCAATACAAATTCATCATAGTATCGTTTCACGAAACTGTCGTAAGTAGACAAGTTCGCCGACATCCCATTGAAACGCATGTTAAATTCTAATACACACTTCTCTATGGAATGTCGGCGAAATTGTACTTATGACAGTTTTGTGAAACGATGCCCAGATGTGTTACGTTTCTTTTTTTCTTTTTTCTTTTTTGGAAAAAGTTAAATTTTACACCTTTTTTACGATGTTCCATGAAAAAAATTTATTTACACAAAATGAGCACAAAGCACCATTGGCAGAATTATAATCAATACAAAACAGCCATCCAGTAAAATATTTTTTTTTTAAATTTAAGTTTAAAAGTGTTGTTAAATGAAAGAGTATACACTTGTATGACAGGGAAAATACAGACATGTATCATCAAATACACAGAACATCACTCATTTCTGCGTAGCACTTTCCGTATTTTCCCAAACATATTAAGACATATAGATATGTGTAATATTTCGCTAAGTGATAAAAAATAAATTAATCGACTAAAACAAACCCAAATTACATAAAATTATGTTACAGTTTACACTGTACAGGGTAGATATAAAAGTATATCATCTACATTAATTCATACATTTAAGGAAACAGAGTTGAGGTGGAAAAGATGACACATCGCACTTTATTGTGCGATTTAAATTGCTGAAATTATTATGACACGAAGTACTATACTTTGGAAGGACAGAATGATGATATTGTTGGAATGAGTTCCAGTAAAAGCACCACCTCGAGACCATTATGGAAGTCATTAGCTAAGCTAGGAAGTGAAACCTTTTTTTTCTTATTATTTTTTTCTTGTATATTCAATTTCTTCTACAAAAACAAACAGCTTTGTGTCAAATTCAAGAACGCAATGGTTCGACATTTATTTTTAAAAATCTACCAAGAACGAGCTTCTTTTGCTCTCAATTTTTAGTATATACATGTATGTAAAAATGTAACTTACACCTCTTTTAATATTAAGCATAATATATCACTTACCCCTTCCAACTTTCCAACTAAAGAGAATAATTATTAAACAATATAAATGAATTGCCCGGTTTTAACCTCAGTCGTTTATTATTAAATTCAATAAACCATTTCGTAATTAGTTCATGGTACAATTGACCCTGGGATGACCCCAATTTATACGCGCATGTGCCTTTTGTTTGGACGCGCTACTTGCTTAACATGTAAAATCCTTATGGCCCGAATTCACAAAGGAGGTTTAAACCTAAACCATGGTTTAAACCTCCGTAAGCGTACTGAAATATGTGTAAATAAGCGCACATTACCCATGCGCGCACTCAAAGAAAATATATGATTGGATTGGATTCCGTGCGCACGTACGCTTAAAACTACCAGGAGGGGGTTTAAACCATGGTTTAAACCAAACCTCCTTTGTGATTCGGGCCATAGAGTTCTGTGTATGTAACTCTATGGAAAAATCATACTGGTGCGCGCATCGTGGTGCGTACTAAATGTCAGAAAAAATACATGGTTGGGAGTGCGTTGGTGCGATCTGGCAACACTGGTAAGGTTTTTATCGTGGTGTACTATACGCACGAGGCGCAAGCCGAGTGTGTTGGACACCACGATAAAAACCTGCGTGTTGCCGGATCGCACTAATTAACGCACGAACTCACAACCATGTATTAATAGTTTTATAAAACGGTTGGCAATATGATTATGAAGTCTATATAAATGGTTACGAATCCCATAGCAAAGCCAAGAGTCGCACAGTCATGGAGGCTGCGTTTTAAGTTTGCACGCAGCTCAGCTGTGCGTTAGTACTTTTTTTTGCACGGTCACGTGGTATTATTTGACCAATCAGGATGGCTACATTCTTGAACCCGTTTTATAACATATAATATATAAATAGTACATGGTCTATCATGCACTATACTGGATTATGTGCACGACAAATACTAAATTATCCCGAGTGCAGTTTTGTTTCACCGAGGCCGCAAGCCGAGGTGAAATAGACCTGCACGAGGGATAATTTAGTATTTGGAGTTCATATAGTCCAGTAATGGTGCAGAAATAGAACATGCACTAATTGTAAATAGACCCCTAGATCTATTCATTTAACACGGGATTCCCTGTGAAAAAAAAAATCAGCGGTTATAGTGCAGTGCAATATAACAAATTTTTTGTACGTCACGTGATGCGAATCTAACCAATCACTGCACGTATTATACATACACTATTTACTATAGCCCAATAATGATGATACTCGATCGACCTTTATCTGCACATGTACTGCATGTATGCGCAAATTGTATTTACGAACTGGCTTATTCATTTATTCGTAAACATCTAGCTCTCTCTCTATACAATTGAAGGAGGATTCTTGATCGTTTCCATGGCAACATCTTTGTCATCCTCGTTGCATTCGGCTGGAACCTCCATGTACTTCTTATCAGTCTTGGTATTCCTGTCAAAATAATAGTATTAGTGAATAATTCAATTATCTATTCCAACTAAAATCAACGAATACATTCATTAAAGCTGCAGTTTTACAACACACTGCAATGAGAAATATCAAATTACTGCTATTCTTAAGGGAAGTATTCCGTTTTATAATGATTAATCAGTATAATCATTATATCAAAGCGTTCATCTTTTTATAATAGATCTAATTAATCGATTATTGAAATGATTAAATATAACCTGAATAAAATAAAAGAGTCGATAATTGAAATGTGATCATTCTTTCATATGACTAAGTTTCTAATACAGACCGCCATGTCATGGCGTAAAAAGTTTTTAAATTATTTGATTTAGACAGAAGTCAGTGCATGATACATCACTTATCAAATATATATGAGAGGAATTTGGGAGGATCTGGTATACTTCAGGGGCGTTGTGAGAACATTGAATGAGAGATTCAGATCAAATTTGGTGACACTTAAAAAAAATAGAAATAAAAAACAGAAAATGTCCAAGTTTTATGAAATGCGCCGAGATGGTTTTTAGAAAAGGTCATCGGATATTCAAATTTCTTGAAAGGGGATCACAACGTTTTTTTCTTAAATTTTCAGATTTCCCGACTAAAGTTTGCACAATTTTTTTAGGGATGTCCCTGCAAATAGGCAATATCTCCTGACATATATACCTAAAATTTTCTCCTTCTTCAACGGTTTCTGGTAGCTTGCGTCCCCTGGACTCAGGCAGCAGAAGGGCGAGAAGTCCCGCTACGATACTCATTGAACCATAGATGATAAAAGGTAGAGGTGCCCACGTACGACCAGAGATCCGTATTAGAGGGGCAATAATACCCCCGATACGGGATGACATCGAACACATTCCAATACCGACACTCCTACAAATAGAACGAAAAATAAATGAATTACATCATGATCATCTTAGATACAGAGCAATAACATTTTTTAAAAACCTAAATCATTACAGGTAACTACTGATCCTAAGAATGAAACAAAAATCCTGATTGAGAATGATATATCGTAATGTATCTGTATTTACTTTATTTCAATCAGTCTCCTTCATTTTCTTCCAAGTTTTCCTTTCTCCATGTTTTTTTTTCTTCTGATTTCACCGTCTTTCTTCCTTTCTAAAATGACTCTTAATGTTTGTTCTTTCCTCTTTCAGAGAGATTAGAGAGAAGATAGAAAAAGAGGCCTCAGAGGTTTGGACATGTGAAGAGGACAGTAGAGGGTGAACTTATAAAGATGGGTTGCCGAACAAAGAGAGGAAAGAAGGACAAAGAAACGACGACCAAAGAAAAATGGTGCATATTCCATGAAGATTAAATGTTGTTTTCCGGAAGGTTCGTAACTGCGAAGCTTTGTTGCTCCAAAAGTTTGTAAAGCCGAATTTTCGTAATTCCGAAAATTAATTAGGGTTCACAATTCTGAAAATGAAAATAGGTTCGTAATTTTGAAGGTTCATAATTCCGAAAATGAATAGAAACTCTTCATATTTTTTTGGAATTACAAAACTTTTAATAATAATCACAATTTCATTTTCAGAATGATGAACCCCCTGGTATCGGAATTCGTGTTTCGTAATTATGAACCTTCAGACTTACTAACCTTCTGGAGAAACCTTCGGAAAAATGTGCCCATAAAATGAGGACGGAAGAACAATAATGAATCTAATGTTGGCTAGAGATAGTTAGATGGACAATAGTATCGAGAAGACCTAAACCCTGATAGAAGTGACGGGATGATGATGATCTTCCTCACCTGAGTGGTGTAGGGTAGAGCTCAGCTGTGTAGATGTAGATGATACTGAAGGAAGCAGTGATGCCAAATTTCCCAATGGTTGCCATGACGGCACTTCCGATACCGGCCGCTGAAATGAAACAAAAAGTTTGACGCTTGACTATATTATCCTCTCATTCCCCGTCACTGTGAAGCAAAAATCATCATATAATTTTCAATCTTTTTTCTTTATTTCCAGGCCGGTGTGAGGTATACACCGGCTCTGTATACTCTACACATGAAGACAAGATAATTTGGAGCCATGTTTGCCTTCCAAGGCGAAAAGATAATATTTCAGATCACGTCAAGTTGAATTTCCTGGGACTAGAAAACAAAAAAGGTTGACTCGTTATACTCTGACTGACTTCATTGTTTTGAGAGGTCTTGGATTTTGTTATCTTATTCTTGTCCCCCAAAAAATCAGTTTGACGAAATTCGGGATCTTGTCTATTTCGCTTCTCGGAAGCTGACATGAATCATTTCGTCTTCCCGATGGCACTTGTAAGATTCTTGTCGTTAATAAACATAGTGTTTGTATATACCAGCAACCTCACACACCAGGAGATAGGAAAGACTCTGCATTGTGTAGTCAGTAAATAGTCAGGATATGGTGAAGCCTCTTAACATGAAATAGAAAAGGTTGTGTAGCATGTACTTTATATGACTAATAGTAAGAATACAGGCGACGTGAGATAGGGAAAGGCTCAGCCTAATCGTTAAGTGTTAACCGATTTATGGATTCTAAATGTGGTAGGTTATCATGACAACCAAATTTTATTAAATTTCAACTCTTCACAGTGAAACATAAAACAGCTCACTAAATTACATTCTTTTTTTAACAGGCCTTCAGACTTTTGCAACTTGTCAAATGTCCGTCCGTGACAACCCGATCAGGCTCGGCCTTGGCTCTTTATCATAATATACTTAGGCAGTGCCACACAACTTGGGATTGGAAAGGTTCTTCTTTATGTACTTACGAATGACAATGGTTAGAATACAGGCGATGCCGCCTAAAACAAGATAGAAACATGTTGCCGGACGACGTCCGAAGTACTCTAGGGCGAATATACTGCTGACGTAGGCTGGTATCTCTACAGCACCTGACACAAAGGCTGCGATATAGACATTGACTCCAAAGTCTGATGAGCTAAGGGCAAGGCCATAGTAGACTAGACTCTCAACAAACCTGGTGGTAAGAGAAATCATAATATAATTTGACCGACTGAAATGTGGAATGGAGAGCTGGAAGAACTCCACAAGGGATGCCATCGATCAGATAATAATTGCTCCAACGACCATGGCAACAAATATAAGGTTGTTTAGTGGAGTATCGGGGGGGGGGGGGGGCAGAGAGGGCACGTGCCCGGGGGCACTTGAAGAGGGAGCAACAACAAAACAGAACAAAAACAAACACAAACACAAAAGAGCGAAATAGAAAGGGAGACATGGGAGAAAAGGAAGGAAAATTGTGGTCCGAAATTAAGGATTATAATTATTCGGGATCGTAACTACCAAACTGTTCATTATATTCGGGAATCGTTACTACCAAACTGTTCATTATATTCGGGAATCAGCACCAATAAACTGTTCATTATATTCGGGAATCGGCAACACTAAACAGTTCATTATATTCAGGTATAGTCTCCACCAAGCTGTTCATTATAATGAAAGAATAACGCTATTAACTTTATTCGGAGCTTGTCACTGCATGCAAGTAAAATCTTACCAGTTAAAGAGAAGGTTGAATGACTCCAATCTCAGATTACGGGTACGGAATAGATCAATGACCGTCGCTCGCTTCTCCCCTCTCTCCTTTTCCTAGTTGATAACGTAAAGTCGGGACCATAATAAAGGCTAAATTAATCACAGGGAACAATAGGCTATGGTACAAGAGAAAAGGGCTCAGAGAGAAAACATTCGGTTATGGATTGGGAGAAAATTTGTAGACGTTCTCAGTCCGTAATTGTTCTCAGTCCGTAATTGATCTAAGATCACAACGATAATCATTGCAACTTATAAACGGCTCCATAATTTATGCTAAATCAAATAGAGAATTTTACGAGAAGGCATATAACATGTAATTTCTAGGTCAATTCCAAAGAATAGCAGCTAACGCTACGTCACATTCTGATACAAAGGCGAATATATTTCTTCCTAGATCTAAAAAAAATTATATTTATAATAAATAAATATATGTTGTTTGGTTACCATTTGCAATTTATCACTCTCGGTGAAAACAGGCTGTGGTAAAGGAACATTGTTGGTCTTCGAGATCTTGTCTATGACTACATTGGCCTTGTCTATTCGTCCCACACTTAGGAGCCAACGAGCAGACTCGGGTACGATCCTGACAAAATAAATTAAATTTAAAAATCTCTGGATTATTATTCTTTATTTTTTATTTATCTGTTTTCTTTGTACTTCAATCTCTCCATTAAATCTGATACGTAAATTGCTACGTTTAATACATCACTGTCATCTAATTCTAGTGCGAAAACACGTATCAATTTCTCTAATTTTACATCACATTTTGAACTTATCTTTTAATGCGTCATTGCATGAATATCAATAATTTTCAATTGGTGAGTAAACCTATTGATGGATTATAAAGAAATAAAGATAAAGGAATTATGTAACGCATGCACACACGATGTAAACTCTAAATATAGCAGAAGCTCTTAGCGTATTTTCAAACTGTTTTATCCAATAAAAACATTTTTTTTTAAAGAAAAAAAGATGGAGTTGGTTTTCACTGTTCTCAATGAAACCGACTTAAAACAAAATTGTTAATGATTGGGTGTACCTAGTTCATAGTTATCGTTGGTATCTACATGACGGGAAAGGCATTTAAAAAGAATGATAGAGGGAGGATTACATGCTTACGGTATGAACACATAGAAGATGACAACGGGTATCGATAAAGCAAGCTGTAGATGTCTCCAATCTCGAATGAAGAAAGCAAGAGCTGATAGTCCCATGTATCCAATAGAGAAACCAATCATTATTCCAGTTCCCGCTACCACACGCTTGGAGGGACCTACAAATTCCGTACCTGAAAGATATCATGCATGGTATTTCATTTCTAAGGATGTTAAGACTCCTACATGATGCATGCTTTTCAATCAATTCATCGCACTACAAAATTCTTATATATCAACATATAAAACATTTGTATAACATTTGAATTACAATAATCAATGCACATGTATCAATGACATTTAACGTTAAAATCACAGAAGGTCGTCTAAGACGGAGGGGTTTCCATTCAATACCAATAATGAATATGGGGGGGGGGGGGGGGGATTTGGGGATTTGGCATTGCTTTCCACTGCTTTTCACACATATTCGTGCTGTTGTCACATCTATATCTCTCTTCATAAAATGGTAAAGTAGATCCAAATCAAATGATTGGCTAAGAGCGCACACCTGACCAGGCATTTATGCTGTTAATCGGTCATTAGAGAGTATAATGACCGGTCATTATACTTTTCACGCAATACCGGGCGCATCAACAAGCGTACATCACCGCGCATTTTCGCTTCATCTGAATTTCAATGCGAGCACTCAAAGTCGAGGTTGCTTAAGTACATCTCGGTTCATACAGAACTCCCGTAATTTTTATGATTTTCTATCAAACGTTGTGTAGATCTGCTCTTTAATAGCGAGGTTCAGGGGCGGATCCAGGATTTCCCAGTAGGGAGGGGGGGGGCCCGGAAATTTGAAAATTGCAAAGTTCAATCACCAATTACATCAACTCATTACATAGGAGTACCGTACCTGTATCTGCGCACGAGCTCAATTTCGAACTCGACGTGACAGGTGTCTCTTGTACAATTAATATACGTATTTCTGCGAGGACTGACGTCACTTGCCCGATCAATTTGTGGATTCTACATCTGGCGAGCGAGCGAAGCAAGCGAGCAAATTTTTGGCACTTTAATTTTAAAGCCTTTAGAGGAAATATCATTACCAAAATATACGAGATAAGGTATTTACATCTGATATTCGGGCAGTTCGCTCTGCTGTCCGAACATCTGGTGACTTTGTTTGTTTATTCATTGGAACATACAAGTCATTTATATACATTTGAATTCTGAATAAGAGTATATTGAAAATTGATATTTAACCTAAAAAAATTAGAACACAGAGAGACCGTCGCGTCGTCATGAGCGAATTGCTTGATATCGACCGGGCAATGGAGGTGCACACCAGCTTTGATTTTCATTATCAGATTATTCATCATTTGTCTATTGTTTTGAACTACTTTTTTGTCTTATCATCATCATTATCATCATCATTATCATCATCATCATCATCACTGTCATTGTTTGTTCATCTAAAACATGAATAATCTCAGTTGTAGGCAAGGGGGCACTATGCCTGCCCACTTTTCCAAATATCCAAACTCGCTTCAATCGCACGCAGTTCATGAGTACAGAAGAACTGTATACTATGCAAAGAATAGAATTAAAAGAAAAAGAATAGAAAAAATTTAATATGTGATATTAAAGAGAATGTAGGAGTAGGGTATAGCAACATGAACTACTGATCAAAAAGAAATTTTCCATTCTCATCATAAGTTCCATCTTTTCAATAACGGGAATAATTCAATAACGTTAGTTCGTTGAAACCCCAAAGTCTGTGGGTCGTCTTTCCCCTCCTATGATAATACAAAGGAGTCAATGAACGTTTAAGTGAGTGTGTCCTAACCATATAGGCATGTGCATGTGAAGCGTGCATGTGAAGCATGCATGTTGCTTTAATGTTCATGGTTCATTAGCCCTGCTTGCTAGTCTGAATTCAATTGCCGTAAAGCATTGTAAGGACATCACATACACACACATTGACTCCTGTACAAGGGTTGAAAATTTGACAAAATCTGGAAACTACCTTGAAAAATAATCTTGAATTTAATTAAACTGATTTATATATAGATTAAATCACCTCCAACCAGGGGTGTCGATCCGTGTTCATGATTGGGGGGGGGGGGGGGGGGAATGACCGGCCGGTGAGGGAAGTGAAGTCAGTTGCGTATCTAGGCATTATGGGGCCCGGGGCAAACAATGAAGTTACACCCCCCCCCCCCAACCCCTCAGAGTGCATAAACTTACCTACGTTATTGTACAAGCGAGGGAGCAAAGCGACCGAGCGAAAAAAAAATGTTATAAACGTAAACAACGCAATTTCTTGTCCATTTTACCCAGGAAATTTTTGCAACTGACCACCGCAATTGAGCGTTAGAGAAGCTCAAATTGTATACATTGATAAACGGTTTTCGGTTCACTCACTTCGGCATCGGGAGCAAAAGTAACAAAAATCCTCGCCTATAGGCTTGAGAAAGAGTCGATAAAACCAGCAAGGTCACCTGAATTTAAGATTCCTTTCAAAATTTGAACCTTTGCAAATGCTGTTTTATACACTTTATCCTATATTGAGGGCGCAAATTTAGCAGGAGTCATATGAAACTTACATGATATAGCGAGCAAAGCAATTACATCTTTATTTTTTCAAATTCTGAACCCTTTAAGCTTTTTAAGAACTATATACTGGGCAGTGGCGTATCTAGGGATTATGGCGCCCGGGGCAAACAATTAAGTTGCGCCCCAACCCCCGAGTCCCCAAACTTATTTAAGTTATTGTAGAAGTGACGGAGCAAGGCGACCGAGTGGCAATTTATCCATTTTAACCCTAAAAACGTAATTCCCTGTGCATTTTACTCAGGAAATTTTGCAATTGAACGACTGCTACTGAGCAATCAAGAAGTTCGAATTTAGTACATTGATAAACGGTTTTCTATTCACTCACTTCTAAAACTGGGAGCAAAATTAACGAAAACCCTTGAGAAGTAGCCGAGAAATTCAGCAAGGCGACCGAAAGTTTGGATTTCATTCAAATGTTGCAAATGCTGCAAATGCTGTTTTATACAGTTTATTGCAGGCGCAATATATCTAGCAAGATTCAGATGAAACTTATTACATAATTACATTTTTATTTTTCAAATTTTGGACCCTTTAAGCTGTTTGAGAACTATATACTGGGGGGGGGGGGGGCGCAAAATTACGAGATCCTTAAAGCTAATAATTAGGCAAGGGAGCAGCAAAAAAAAAAAAAAAAAAATCAAAAATCTGTCTATTAAACTTGCATTTTAGAGCATCCTAAAATGGTTTTTAATGAAAAGAAGGAATGCATGGATCTAAGCCAATAGACGAAACCCCTTAATTGAGAATAACAATGCCTAGCGAACGAATTTTCTTCGATATTTTAGCATTGAAATTATGGCATTTCTTATTTCTAATCATTAAAAAATGTGATGGTATTTAAAGATCAAACATAGCAATTACATCCTTATTTTTTCAAATTCTGAACCCTTTAAGCTTTTTAAGAACTATACATGGGCAGTGGCGTATCAAGGGATTATGGCGCCCGGGGCAAACAATTAAGTTGCGCCCCAACCCCCGAGTCCCCAAACTTATTTAAGTTATTGTAGAAGTGACGGAGCAAGGCGACCGAGTGGCAATTTTTCCATTTTAACCCTAAAAACGTAATTCCCTGTGCATTTTACTCAGGAAATTTTGCAATTGAACGACTGCTACTGAGCAATCGAGAAGTTCGAATTTAGTACATTGATATTCACTCACTTCTAAAACTGGGAGCAAAATTAACGAAAACCCTTGAGAAGTAGCCGAGAAATTCAGCAAGGCGACCGAAAGTTTGGATTTCATTCAAATGCTGCAAATGCTGTTTTATACAGTTTATTGCAGGCGCAATATATCTAGCAAGATTCAGATGAAACTTATTACATAATTACATTTTTATTTTTCAAATTTTGGACCCTTTAAGCTGTTTGAGAACTATATACGGGGGGGGGGGGCGCAAAATTACGAGATCCTTAAAGCTAATAATTAGGCAAGGGAGCAAAAAAAAAAAAAAAATCAAAAATCTGTCTATTAAACTTGCATTTTAGAGCATCCTAAAATGGTTTTTAATGAAAAGAAGGAATGCATGGATCTAAGCCAATAGACGAAACCCCTTAATTGAGAATAACAATGCCTAGCGAACGAATTTTCTTCGATATTTTCGCATTGAAATTATGGCATTTCTTATTTCCTTAATTCTAATCATTAAAAAATGTGATGGTATTTAAAGATCAAACATAATGAGTTTGGATAATCATAAGTTTTAAGGTCATGTATAACAATTCTTGTTTATTTTATCCAAAATATTGGGGAGGGGGGGGGGGTGATAATACAGGCCATCCCCCCACCTAATTTTTTGGGGGGATATATACCCCCACCCCCCGGGCTCGACCTTATCATGAGTGCTTTTACATATCCCCCATAACATACCTTTGCTAGACTCCTACTCAAATGTGCACCCTAATGCGGAGCGAAACTGAACATGTGCACACCCTACCCCCCCCCCCCCCCCCCCAATTCCCTTATCCAACGCTGCCGTCACGGCCGGCCCCATTTTTTCAAATAAATTCTTCAGGAATGGCTCAAAATTTCTTTGGAGGGGCATTATCGTCAGCGCACTTTAGGCTTTAGGCTTTGCACTCAGCATTTCAGACTATGCGTTTCGGCCGAGAGTTTTTGGAGAAATAGGTTGCATTCCGACTTAATTTTCCACAAGCCAGGACCGGCCCGGGTTTCACACGTGCTTAACCCCTCAAATGTCAATGCCCCCCCTGCATTGTTACCGTCACCGTCAGGTCGTATGTCCCCCCCCCCCCCTCTATCTTTCTTTTTCTTTCTTTCTCTCCTTATCCTTTTTCCTCATTTTCTTTCCCCCTTTCCCCCTTCTTTCCTTCTTCCTTTCTTGTTTTTCTTTTCCCCTCCTTTTTCTTTTTTTTTCACCGGGGGGGGGGGGGGGGGCGCAGCCGATTTGGCCCCCACCTGGATCCGCTAGTGAAGTTCAACTCTTTTTCTCTCACTTTCCATTTGATATGTGCTAATCTCTTTTCAATTTTCACTTTCACTCCGCAAATTTTCTCATGTTGGATGTTCCTATTGATGACTATAAGGTAGCGGTATATACATTTTGATAATATTTTTGTTTAGATCTATAATCTATCTGAGATCTAACATTATATTACATTGTAAGTAAGTACATCCTACTGTTGGAGATGAGGCTTATTGAGCAAACGACAAGGATCCACTTCAACATTTTATAAAACAAATAAATATAGTTATCCACCCTCGATAACTTCAAAACAGGCTATCGCCTCGGGTGTATCAGACTGTTCCAAAGTTACCTTTTGTTGATAATCCATACTAACGCCCTCACTGATATGTATTATTTGTATACTATACTTCCCCAGTGATTGAGCCACCTGCCACACCCTGCCACACCCTGCCACATCTCCTAACCAGCTACTTTGTGAATTTATATCACAACGCCCAAAGTACCATTCAAATATTAAGGCCAATCTCCTCATACCTACCAAGAACAAAGCCAACGAGAAAGACTCCCATGTTGGACATAGCTAGGAAAGTTCGAAGGAAAGCGAACCACCAGAAAGATGGAGCGAAGGCCACCGCTACTCCGAAAATAAGCTGGCCAGTTATACATATCCACATCGTGATTAACCGGCCCATCCTATACAACGAAAGCAACATTATTGATTATATAAAAATGCCTCCATATCGGTGAAAGTCATAGGCGTTATCTCGATCGCCTGCGAATTGGCGTGAGAAGGTATCACCTATACAAGGTTCATGTAAAGTTTGGTAATGGGATATCCCAGTAGACCGACAGCCACAAGACCGACAGCCCATGAGATCGACAGACAATGAGACCGACATCTACAAGACCGACATCCACAAACACGACAACCCATGAGACCGACAGCCAATGAGACCGAGAGTCCGTGTGACCGACAGCCCATGAGAACGACAGCCCATGAGACTGACAGCCCATGAGACTGACAACCAATTCGACCGACAGCCCATGTCAGGAGGACCGCTAGACCGACATATCGGTCTCGTGAACTGTCGGTTTCGTGGGCTGTTGGTCCCATCGACTATTTCAAAATAATTTCATATTTAGTTTTGTAACATTGTGCACATTTTGCCAATCCATACTAAATATGCCTCGAATGGTATACGAGAAAGCAACTGACCTATATAGTTGCATTACTACTACTATTACTACTACTATTACTACTACTATTACTTCTACTACTACTACTACTACTACTACATGTCCACTTTACTACATATGTTTACTACTACCGCCACCATTGCTATAAATCATGAATGTTTCAATTTTTGATAAAAACTGTTCTACAAACCTGTCTGCGATGTAACCAAAGATCAAACTGCCAGTCAGTACTCCGACGAACCACAGTGATGACGAGATATCCGCAAGGTCTTTGTTATTACAAACTAAAGCAAACTAAGAAATGAAAATAAAGATAAATTCTTATTCATATACTTTGAAATAATGAGATAGGGTAATAGATAATTATTTCTCATAATCGTTAATTCAAACAAGTTGTAAAGTTATTCGACAATTCATTATCCATTGAACCAGGTTGATAGCCTTCACAGAGCTTGGATCTTGGATTTTCCGTTGTAGTACAGTCCGCTGCTGGTGAATTAGCGTACCTTGTGGTTGTCAAGGGCTGACCAAAAGTACAGGACTTTGCGATTTATTTTTTTCCTTGTTCGTACTTCTAAGTAACGTATGGGACAGCAAATGTCCAAATCCCCGGACGTGCCCTATTAATGAAGTGTGTTATAGAAATACGCACCTCCATATTAATGGTAGATGAATACTGCGATGTATCATGCTCCCATCCGGATGTACATGGTACGACCTCCATGGAATGGTAATCAATGACAGGTGATGCCGTGGTCGAGTTCTCATCACTTTCCAGTGGAATGAAAGGCGAGGTGGAGACATTGTACACAGAGCACTGGTTGTACTCAGAAGAGTTGTCCTGAGGTATACTGGCATAGCGCTTCAGCTCGTCACACTCCTCTACACCCACGCCCCATTGACTGCAGTTTTCACTTGACCATTCTGGGACCTAAAATGAACGAGAAATAATTGTTTTTAAAAAACCTATTTACCTTAGAAATCTTTTCATTTATTCAAAGTTAGGTTGTTGTTGTTTTTTTGTTTTTTTTTAATCTCTCTCAGGTTTTCAATTTCATGCCCCAGTCACACAGACGAGACCGACACCAAGGCCTGTTTCATAAAACGTGTTTTCAATAACAAGTTGCAATAACTGTTCTCAGCTACTGAAATCCTTGAATCTCATTGGCTGAGAGCGAATTTGTCAAAGAAATGAGGCAGTTATTAACAAGTTTTATGAAACGGGGCACTGACCGAACTAAACATTACATTACCCCAAATGGACAATATTTTGTCAGTTATTGGTCGGTTTGTAGTAGGTCTGATGGTGTGACTGGGGTATAAGCATCGATATCTGCGAGATCGATGGGTATGAGCAGGGGCGGATCCAGGATCTTGCACAAATCTCAGAAAATTCTCTGACAAGCAAAAGAAAAGAGGTCAATGTTTTCCTCCAAAATTCTCTGACATGCAAAAAAAAAAAAAAAGGTTACCAAACATTAATTTTGGGGTAACTTTCTCCTTCCAAATTCTCTGACAAGCAACAACAAAAAGGGGGCACAATATACACTTTTCTTTCAAGGGGGGGGGGGTATGCCCCCTCCCCTACATTCGCCACTGGTATGAGAGACAAAACGATAATGAAAAAGCTACTATTCTTGATACAAATTATTTTAGAAGCTTCCCGTTCTTCTGTAAGCTGTGATCGCTATTGCTCTGTCCGCAGTGGCGTATCTACGGGGGGGGGGGGGGGGGGGGGCGGGCGGTACTTGAAGGGGGGCGCAAAAAACGCAAAAGAGAGAAAGAAACGAGGGAGAAATACCAGAAATGTTATGGTCTTTGAGGGTTATTTGCACCCAGTCAAGGACAAAATGCGTAAGAAATTATGTTTTATAGGCTTTGAAATGCGAAAATTTTCTAAAGCTCGGTCGCTTTGCTCCCTCGCATAATTATGTTCAAGATCTAGCTCTTTCGCGCCCCAAATGGCGTTTTTTTAAAAGTGTTAACCATTAATTGACTCTAATTGCTTTGCCCCCTCCCCCCCCCCCCCCCGCATAAGGCAGGAGCTTGTTAAATTTTTGCACCCCCAGATTGGGATATAAGTGCATAAAAAACACTTTCAAAGTATAGAACATTCTATAGAAATCATAAATTTGCCTTGCAATTGCCTTACTAAATTCCTCTTTTAAATTTCTTCTGGGATTCATTTTGCGCCCCCCAAAATAGGAATGTTCAAAATTTAAAAAAAAATCTATTGCTAGGTCGCTGTATTCCGTAAGATTTTTTTTTTGTAATGGTAAAATATATAAGAAATTTCAATTTGAGGGGTGAAAAGTAAAAAAATTAAAAATCTGCCGCTCGGTCGCGTTGCTCCCTCGCTTATACAATAACTCATCAAATTTTGGCTAATAACTCCAGGTTATGTGCATCAAAACTCATTTTCACGTAGTGCCATCATTTCTAAATTAAAAACGCTCATTAATCTGAGTTTGGGCATGGGGGGGGGGGGGACGAATATTTGATAGTTTGAACCGGGTGCCACAAATACCTAGATACGCCACTGTCTGTCCGGGATGCGTATTTTTTCTGGCAGGACTTGCGCCATTTATTTAGGGCTCTGGTCAAGAGGCCCCGTTTGAAGACTTTGAGAGAGACTACAACTTTAAGACTTGTATTTTTCCAAAGTTTCACTCTATTTTTATTTCAGCAAAAGAAAATTTTGTCCATACTGAATATCCAATCTCATCCTGACGGGACTCGAACTCGAGTCACCTACATGACAAGCGCATCGTTTATCCAAATGCGCCACACAAGCCAGGTTCGCTCGTTTTTTTATATCCCTACGATTTGTTTTTCATAAATATTCATGCCGACTAGTCTTGATGGAATAAACCGTATTGTCACTTCAATTTGGCGCTCAAATACTGCCCTCTCTCGTCGGTGGCGCAAGTCCTGCCAAAAAAAAATGCGTCCGGGATTACCACGTGACCGCCACTTAGGCCCTACGTCAAAAATATCGCATGCGCCAGATTTATCATAGTAGCTAACACTATGAACATGGCGAACAAAGAAGCGGACAAAATATACAGCTCCTCATTGTACCTTCCACAATTCCTCTGGTAGACAAAAGAACATCCTTCAGTAAAAATATGTAGAGCAGGTGTCACATGCATACTCAGCTGTTCTACTTATTTTACATAATAGCAATGAAGGGATGTTCATTTGTCTATACACCAGAGCAATTGTGGAGGGTATAATGAGCTGTATATTTTTTCCGCTCTCTTTGTCATAGTGTTCATAGTGTAAAGGTTTCTACAGTTAGAAACACTGCCTTTAATAATAATACATGTAATTAATTTGCGAAGAAGCACAGTGACCGAGCGAGGACATGTTTTATGTTCATCTTTCCTTATAACAACTGAAAGTGTCTGTCGAATCAATGTAATCTCTATATGATAATATTGTGTGTGATTTTTAAAATAGATGACATTTCTCAGCGTCCTTAACCTAATCAAAACTTAGCATATTTACTATTATCTTGTTGTACCTCGTTAATTTTCCACTTCACTCGTTTCAATTCGTCGCTTAAATTGATTGTTAAAATCTTAGTTTTTATTTACATGTAATTTGGATCGGAGTGATAATCTTCCTTCGTATAATTCAATACTACATGTACCGGTACGATATATGTTTTCTTAAATAGATATGCAATAGTGCACCCTCAAATGGTATGTTACCGTGCAGTTCAATTCTATATAACATTCTATGTATATTTTAGGCTTTATTGACTTGAATTTGTAGGTGTTCATGTTCTTGCTTCCCCTGGTGCGTTTCCTGGAGTCGATGGGAAAGGTCCAAGGGTCACAGGAATTCCACATTCCTTTTTTCCTTCCAGACATCTTCAGGGGGTGCATCAGGGGAAGCTGAATCATTTGTCCTCACCTTGTATTTAATTTTTTCATTGTATTGTACATATGAAATACCAAATAAATAATGATAAATAATAATTATAATAAAGGGCCAGTCACATTTGTCCGATAACGATGACGAGATTTTCATGTACACCCTCCTGTATGCGCGTGTACGCGTGTGTGAGTATGCACGTGGCTGTTAATAGTAGGGCGGCTCTAATGTGTACCTTTAAATTTAATGAAAATCTCATTAAAAAATTGTTGGTTCTAAGGGCAGTGTGAAGGGCACTGGTTTTTATACAGGCTACCCGTATGTCATAAAAGTAAGACCTACATCATGTGTACATCTGCATCATCGGCGTCTCCAACATTACACAACATTACATTGTTGATTCCTGTCCACAGTCAAAGGGCGACATTTCACTAGATTCAGGAACATGATTTTGTCCAACCTAATTGAAAATGTGGAATATGAAACACGTGGGCCTCATTTGCATATTAGTTTGCTACAAATATATTTGACTTAACAAAGGGTGCTGACGTGCTGTGGTTCTAACGACACATTTATGGCAACAGCCCTTTTTAGTGAAGTTTAATAGTTTATATGAGATCTAAGCATGCATTATGCACACTTAGAAATAAAGGTACAATTTTGCACCCTTCAAATGCAACACTGGCAGCACCTTTTTGGGTGCAACTTTGCACCCTAAGAAGCTATTTGCACCTTTAAGGGTGCAGTTAGCTACAATTTGCACCCTTAACGGGTGCAGAGTTGTACCCTTTAGAAAAGGTGCAAAAATGCACCCTTTTGGATGCAAACGTTTCTGCACCCTTAAAGGTGCAACGTTGCATCTTTTAGGGTGCAAACGGGCGTTAAAGGGTGCAAACAAGAACCAAAAGGTGCATTTTTGCACCCTTTTCATGTAGGGTGCAAGATTGCACCCAAAAAGGTGCTGCCAGTGTTGCATTTAGGGTGCAAACCTGAACCTTTATTTCTAAGTGTGTGGGCGTGTTTATCAAACTCTTTGCTTTATGAGGGGGACCTGACATCACTCAAACCTCTTTGAACTGAAATCAGTTTAGAGTACAATATTGTTAAAGATCATTGCATTATACTAACTTATACTAACAATACTAACTCAATCATTCATTGGCTATTCTTCGCATATAATTATTTATGAAGGTTTTCCTCTACTAATTAAAATTCTTAAAAAGATAGACTCGCAGTTTAGTCACCATTATCTCTCTAAACCATCAAAAGGAGAACTTTAAAATGCACTGTGAAGGATTGACATGCAAAAGCAAAACAGCAAACAGATATGATCGAGTGAAAGTATGGTAAATTGCAATTTATATCTTACATGTATGTGAAAATCACATGGAAAACAAATTTATCTGTAAAGCTAAAGCCAGATTTTGTTTAAGTTTAACAAAAATCAAGAGTTTTTGACAGGAACTCTAATGACAGAAAGATCAGTAAATGAATGGTAGGTGAATATTCACACCGACATATACCAAGACCCCCCCTCAAAAAAACAAAGAAACAAACAAACAAAAACAAAAACAAAACCAAAACAACAACCACCAACAAACAAATCCAAACAGTGTTTCATAATAAATTAGGATCTTTTTCATAAAATCGATGTTGTCTAAAACTGAAAATTCCTCCTTTCTATAACCATGTATGCTAAGTGATGTAAACATACACATTTATCATTCATACTGGATTGTTTTCGTTTTTTTGCATTCAGTGACACTTAAGAGCTATTTGACATACGATATATGCATAAAACACATGTTCCAACTTCTCAATCACATTTTAACCCTTTTTTGCATGATATGGTAATTCCGTTACCACAAATTTGGCCAAACAGAAAAAGATATTCAAATAAGTGTTATCGGGAGCTTTAAGGTACAAGTTGAAATCAGAGAATTTTCAGTTCCCCAAAAAATATTCAGTCTTAAAGCTAGGAGGAAAACTCTCCCCCATTATGGTCACGGAATTACAACCATATTGTAGTAGATTTTAAACATGCTTCCTGAAAATACTGGGGTTTTTTGGAACACAAGTTGCGTACACATACGCGATTGTAATGAAAGTTAATGCAGAGACACAAATTGAACAATGTTACTTCATCATAATCATTACATTGCCCAAAATATTTAGTAAACAGCAAACAAATGTAATGTAACTTCAAACATGCATTGTGCAAATTCCGAATGAGATGGGGAACAAGTTTTTCAGTTTCTTTTAATTTAAGGATTTGGCTATTAGGAACAATTAAAGATATCTTTATTAGTATAGATCTAAAATTATTAATTTTAAATAATTTTTTTTTCCTGTTAGATGGGACCATTAACTATCAAAATATGCTTCTTTTCCCTAAATTAAGAGATGGGCGTGACCACAAACGCTATTACCATGGCAACGGATCAAGAATACAGTTTAGAATTTCAGAAAATGTCATGTATTCGTGATTAAGAAAGTACAAAAACAGTTTGTAACATTTTAGAATAATGTATCAAATGTTTCTCACTTGATTAAAACCCAAATAAGAATTATAAAAAGTGTCCATCATGTTTGAAAATGGCTGTTGCTATGAAAACAGTACGAAAAAAAAAATCATATTTGAGCAAAAAAAGACCCATGATGCTACCGGAAAAAAGTAATATTAATATATTTGTACTGTATATGCTTATCTTCTCTTTTACAGGACACTCACTTATCATAACTTGTTTTAGTAAAGTAGTGATGGATGTGACCACTACATGTGTTGGCCGTTATCATGGTAACAAATATATTTATTGTGTTGTATTTCTAACAAAATACTATGATTGTTTTCAACATGAATTAATGGTAAACATCTAATAATTTTTGCCGCCTGTTTGATTATATTCAAAATTTTAGTTAATTGGAGAAGAGCTAAATTTGATTTATAAAAAAGCTGTTGCCATGGAAACAGAATGTTAATGAAGATGAAATCTTTCAACCAAATAAAGAAATGTGACCTACCGATACAAAATAAATGATAAACAAAAATAATTTGTATGCAAATTTGTGATCCGATGATGTCATAAGTTCACTTTTCCTGTATAGTTTTATTATATGAAATTTCAAATATTTCATTTTTTTCATAGATGTGTATAAATATTCTCTTCATTGTATCACAATAAGTTATAATAATGATCGTACACATTCTATGAGGAGTCAAACTTTGTTTTACATTCTTGGAGAAGAAAATTTCATGTAATAAAATACAAAAGGAAAAGTGAGTTTATGACATCATCGGCTCAGTAATTTGGATACAGCCCATGTTATGCACATTAATGTTTCATGAATCAGTGCAAAACATTAAAATGCCACAATGTCTCGTTTTTTAATCCGAGTTTAATTTTACTTTATTGATTCAACACAATTTTTGGGGTGAACTTGGCCTTTAAAGTTAGTTGTGGATGTTCCTCATGGACGTTGTCATGGTTGATCATGAGTTACACATCACGAAACTATTGGAATTCGATTGATTGATTGATTGTTAAAATTTTAACGACACTATCAACACAACAGTGTTATATAAGTGTCTGACATTAATAGATAATAAAGTTAAAAATTTCATTAAAACGCTATAAACTTTTAACGTTAAAATTTTGACTGATGTTATACATGTATATGAAATTCTTAAGTTCTGAAATTCAGATCACAATGATTAGTATTATGTACATTTTATACAATGTCCAAGTGGACTAAAAACAATAATTTATAGTTAATTCGTATAGATCATAAAATAGTATAAAAGGCAGTTTCTTTCCACCAAGGACTTACTTAAGTAGATCCCCGAGTTACTGAGTTACTAGCCAACTGGGCGAGAGCTAGAACCTAGCCACTCCCAATGACTAGCCGAGAAGGACCAGACACCAACCACCGACCATCGTGATAAAATAACACCACGTGTATGATCTGTTGTGGAAGGAGTGAGAGTCCAACCGATGACCTATAGCAGATGAGAATCCACCATAGGCCCCAGCGCCCGGTTCACTAATGTATAACATTTTCCTTTGTAAAACAGAGTGCAATTTTTATATGAGTTATCATTTTATTCGAGTTTAATATCCATAGTACATACAATTCCATGAGTATAAATACTTTAAGACTTAAAAACGAATGATATTTGTGCATGTAATTTACTTTGGATGTTTTGGACGAACTTTCTGTAAGGTAGATGGTACGGATCCCCTACCCCATCTAATGTGCCATCTTATCGGCTCTTACAAGGTATGTTATGTGTATAGCTAATCTGGGACTTAAGGCCCCCTAAGATAACTCAAGCACGGACCAGAGGTCGTCCACTCTACCCGACATACTCGATCGTTGTCTTAAGGAAGACATTGACATTTTTTTTAAAAGAACCCAAAAAATGCAATTTGAAATACCATAAGTTTTCCTAGTACACAGTACTCGGACATGAATAATATTACTATGTTAAAAGTATCACATATTGTGTATGTATTGGGTTGCATTGCCCTTTTTTCAATAAATGTTTGATTTTAGATATACATTCATATATATTAACATTGTTTTACTTAAAATAAATTCCAGCTTTTTAAAAATGGACAAAAAGTTTAATCTCTTTAAGATATTTTATTATATTTGATTGAGGAATATCTCTGAATAATGTTTTCAAGTCAGTAACAGTATAGTACTTGGTTCGAATTGGTGAAAAAACACCACAATCAAGAAGAATGTGTTTAACTGTGAGTGGGCAGTTACACGGTATACAGCTAGGTGGATTCTCAGCTTTAAGTAAATATGATTGTGTTAAATTATGTATGACCAATACGAGCCCTGGTCAAAACAATGTCCTCTCTCCGGCGAAACAATGGAGATGTGTGGCGAGGTTCAATGGAAGGTTGAAGTTGATAGAGTTTATTCTTAGGATGAGAGTTCCATAACGCTTGCCATTTCTTTTTAATGTAACTGTTGATCTTTGTTCTTAAATCACTGCAAGGAATGTGAATATTAGTAATATCCTCATTTAAAGCTTCTCTAGCCAATCTATCTGCAGTTTCATTACCTTTAATACCTACATGACTTGGAATCCAAGCAAAAATTACACTTTTCCCCATAGCATTTATTTTAAACTGTGTTTTTAATAATTGACTAACATACGGGTGTTTATGGCATCTTCCCTGTATTGCTGTTAAGCTCGACAGGGAATCTGTAAAAATGATGAAACGCTGTTCCTCACAGATTTCTATAATATCAAAAGCTATCCCTAAGGCCACTAACTCAGCAGAAAATATAGATGAACTATCTGGCAATCTTATTTGTACTTGCAACGAACTGCTTGTAGCTGCTGCACCTACTTTATTTTGGTACTTTGACCCATCTGTATAAATTGCACGATAGTTACAATATTTATTCTTAAGTTCAAAAAATGCATTTTGGAAAACTAAATCACTAACGGTACCCTTCTTGAATTCATTTAGTGTCAAGTCTATTACTGATTCACTAATTATCCAAGGTGGAATATTGGGAACCAAAAAAGGAGCTATCTTATCAGTAGTTAGTATCTGTAAGAAAGCTTCTTTGATACGAAAGCCAAAAGGTCGAATTGCCGACGGTTTACTAGTGTAGAAATTAATGAATGGTGGTACAAATGTACCTTCGTATGTTGGGTTTCGAGGGTTATTTTTCAGTTTCAATGCATATTGTAATGATAGTTTTTCATATCTCAAAAATAATGGAGGTTCATTGGCCTCTATATAGAGACTCTCCATAGGGGAAGTACGATACGCCCCAAGACTAAGCCTGAGACCTTGGTTCTGAATAGGTATCAGCTTTTCAAGGTAAGATTGTCTAGCAGAGCCATATATTGCACAACCATAATCTAATTTTGATCGGACTAATGATCGATAAAGACGAAGTAATACAATACGGTCAGCTCCCCAGTCCATTTTTGATACTACCTTCAAAAGTGTCAAGGTTTTATGACATTTTTTCCTTACATAGTCAATATGAGCCTTAAAATTAAGTTTATTGTCAAAAATTAAGCCAAGGTACTTGGTTTGTTCAACTACGGGAATAAAAGCATCATTAATACTTATTTGAGGATCTGGATGTATTGATCGTTTATTACAAAAGTGTACACAGACAGTTTTCTTTTTTGAAAAGCGGAAGCCGTTCTCATCAGCCCACTTCTCTATTCTGTTAAGACAATTCTGTAATAGTCTCTCAATAATGAGTATTTGTGTTGATGAACAAGAAATTGAAAAATCATCTACAAATAATGATCTATCAAATCTAGGGTTTACAGCATCGACGATACTATTTATTTTAATGAGAAACAAGGTAACAGAAAGTATACTACCTTGAGGGACACCCATTTCCTGATTATGTAATTCAGAAATTGAGGTCCCAATTCGAACTCTAAACACCCGATGTGATAGGAAACTCTCAATAAATTTGGGTAATCTGCCTCTTAACCCAAAATTATAAAGATCTTTAAGGATTCCATACTTCCAAGTTGTGTCATATGCCTTTTCAAGGTCAAAGAATATTGAGACAACATGGTGACCTCGGGCCATACCATTTCGTATAAAAGATTCAAGACGGATAAGTTGGTCAGTTGTAGTACGATTATGCCTAAAACCACTTTGACATTCAGTTATCAAATGATTTCTTTCTAAAAGCCAAACTAGGCGAGCATTAATCATTCTTTCCATCGTTTTACATAGACAACTAGTAAGAGAAATAGGACGGTAATTTGTTGGGATAGATGCATCTTTCCCAGGTTTTGGAATGGGAATTATGATGGCTTCACACCATGATTTTGGAAATTTGCCAGTTCTCCAAATATCATTGACAATGTCCAATAAAACAATTAACGACTCTTCTGGTAGATGTTTAAGAAATTGATAATGAATATCATCTGGACCAGTAGCAGTATCATGACATTTATTAAGAGAAATATTTAGTTCAGCAAGAGAAAAAGGAATATTATAATCCTCTCTATTATTTGAGAAAAAGTTTACCTTTTGTTTCTCAGCTATGATCTTATAGCTCTGAAATGAATGTGAATAATGTTTGGACGATGAATTGTTTGCAAATTCATTTGCCAATAAATTGACAATATCTTGATTTTCTGTACATTTATTACCATGCGAGTCATTTAAGTGAGATATAGATGTATTTGTCTTTTTCCCACTTATTTTTCCAATCATATCCCATACTTTCTTTATGGGAGTTTGAGTATTTAATTTAGAGACAAATTTTCTCCATGATTCTCTCCTATTTTTCTTGATTACAGCTCGGGCCTTTGCTCGTGCTTCTTGATATTTTATTAAATTATTTTTGGTCGGTCGTTTGTTGAATTTCCTTAGTGCCCTTTTTCGGCATTGAACTGCTTCTTTGCACTCTATATTAAACCAAGGGTTATGTTTATTATGCAGGGTGCTAGAAGACTTGGGAATTGTCTTGCTAGCTATGTCCAGTAATGTGTCTGTAAACAGTGTCAAACAATCTGTGATGTTCACAAAACGTTCCTTCGTAATATTATGTTTGCATTGTGTTATGAAGTCACCCCAATTTGCTTTTTGGAGTTGCCATTTAGGAATTCTATCTTCTGGTATTGCTTTAGTAATATCAATAAAAATAGGAAAATGATCACTTCCACACTGATCATTATGTGTCCGCCAGTGAAAATCCATAAAAATATTGGCTGAACATATTGATAAATCAATAGCCGATGTGGAACCGGAGGCAGGATGAAGATATGTACAAGAATCATCATTTAAAAGACATAAATCAAAGTTTTCAATTGTTTTTTCTAAAATATTACCGAGTCTATTTGATTTCTGGCATCCCCAAAGAGAACTATGAGCATTAAAATCTCCTAATAGGAGAAATGGTTCAGGAAGTTGATCAACTAATTTATTTAATTCATTTTGTGTCAATTCATACCTCGGAGGAATATAAATTGAACAAATAGTGACTGTGCGATGAAGTGTTGTTTTAACCGCTACAGCCTGTATGCGAGTATCAAGTATAATATTTTCATGTGGAATTCCTTTCTTTATTAAAATAGAGGAGCCTCCAATGGGCCTCTCATCTACTAGAGATTTATTCGTTTTACCATACATATCATAACCTTTAAATAAATTTGTGTCTGAATCTTTTAAAAGTGTTTCTTGCAAACAAACTACATAAGGGTTATGATTAATTAGGAGACACTTGATTTCCTCGTAATTGGGTTTAAGCCCACGACAGTTCCATTGCAGAACTGCCTTTTCTTTTTGAGTCAGCATTATGTGACTCGTTCATTATTCTTTATAATTTTAAGTTTCGAAGAGGGTTGGTGAATGGGGAGAGTTTCCATATCATCAACCCCCTCCACTAATAATGGTTCATATCTATTTTTAGTTGATAACACATCAGTTGACTTTTTAATTACACTAGATTGCACTTTACTTTTATCCTTTGGATGATTTTTGGATTGTTTGATTTCTTTAGACACGTTAGGATTTTTTGGAGTAGGGTCACGAGATAGACTTCTACTTCTACGATCATGTGTAGATTTTATAGTCTGTGCTTTCTCTTGACCCTGATTCTGTATTGTGTTTCTTATCTCGGTGTTAGTTGCTTTGCTATTATCAAGTTTTAATAAGGTTGGGTTATCTAAGTTACATGACCATGTCAAATTAGTTTGCACAGCCCTTGTTACTTTGGGTGATTGTTTTACCTCTCTATTTACTTGCTTATTATCTTTTGTTTGTTTAACCCTATTTGCATATGAATTCAGTTCGTTGTTGTTTTGGATCTGATAGAGCTTCTTTGCTTCTGGATATGGAATGTTTCTTAGTGCCTTTATTCTTTGTATTTCTTTTTCTTCAATCCATTTTGGACATGTTTTAGAATTTGCAGAGTGATTACCATGGCAATTGATACATTGTATCTGTGCCTGGCAATCAGTGGCATTATGTTCTTCACTACCACATTTTTCACAGGTTTCTTTTCTTTGGCAACTTGTTTTAAAATGTCCAAATCTCTGGCACTTAAAACAACGTATAGGGTTTGGAATGTACTTATCTATTTCAACTTTCAAGTAACCAACCCTCACATATTGTGGAAGGTTTGGCTGATCGAAAGTTAAAAAAAGTGTATTAGTAGGTTTCCTTAAACCATTCTGTAAAAAAGTAGCTCGCTTAACGTCAACAACATGTTGGTCAGAAAGTTCCTGCAAAATTTCTTCATCATCGCAGTCCCTCAAGTCGGGACATCGTAAAACCCCTTTACAGGAATTTAAGGTCTTATGAGCGATGACTTTTACAGGAATTTGAACAAATGTATCAACCTTAAGCAGGCTACTTGCCTGGACAGCTTTTTCAACCTCAACCAATATACTGCCTGATCTTAGTCTTTTTATGTTTTTTGTAGATCCAATCAACCCCTCAATGCCTTTGCTTATAGCAAAAGGAGAAATCTTTAACGGTTTCGCTGGGTCTATTGCCTCAATCACAAGGAAATGAGGGAAAACTTCTGTACAGTTAGAGTCAGAGGAATCACTTCGTATTCGTTTGTTTGATTTAGCCATATTATGTTGATTTATATTCATTACCATTGTTCCCCACCCACCATGGAGCCCAACAAGGGGACGTTATCATATGAGGATAGTCACTCATACCAACGACAAGGATACAATAGAAATATACTCAGAGAGGATATATATAATATATAAATATATACATAAAACAATATCTACCCTGATTGACCTGTTAAGCAGTCGCCTTCTAGAATCAGTATTTCAGACGAATATCAAATAGAGGTATTGAAGTTCAAGGTAACAAAAACGCCATCTAAAAAGTTTTAAAATCAGATCCTAGGGCTAGACACCACCAGCCGATTGATTTAAGTCAGGCCAGCTTAAACCTCCCGACTAGGTGAATACAGGGCCAAAGTAATGTGTTGTTTCAGGTGGACCGCAGTCTCACCCTCCACTCAATCACCAGGATCCCTTTCTCCACCGACACGGGTCGCGCTCCACGGCAAACGGAGCTCCGTTTAGTCGCCTTTTACGACATGCAGGTTCACAGTGGGCCTATTCTAACCCCCGGACCCACAGGGGGGTATTGGAATTTGAAAATTACCACACATTCCTAAATTGAACAACATGCAAGCAAATGTCAGACCCTGAGCTCCAATTCAAATCTTTCTAGATATTAGAAAGAAGTGTTTTGACTAAACAGTGTCTAAATTTTTGCTCGCTCACAAACTTTAAAACTGTAAAGCTGAATTTGAGCTACACAGACATTAGCGCCCACCCCATCAAAATTACGTCTGCATGGCTTTCATCATTTGGTCGACCACTCGGAAGTCGGTCTCGCCAAGTATATTGATAATATATCAAAATCATATTGAACATGTAAGAAAACTTGCCTACATGTACGTTATAGGATGGATGGGCCGGTCACATAGCAGTTCCCTATAACCGAATTGCAGTCCCAAAATCTGCCTTTGACAGTGCAACTATTTTACTATAGTGACAATCGGTGAAGTCTGATCGGGCCTTTACTGACAGAGACACAGAACTTGTGGATGATTAAAACCCCTCTCTTTTAACATGTGTGCAGGTTGATGCATATGGAGCTTACTATCAAGCAACAAAATACTATCAAAGTACACTAATAGATCAAGTCAAACAAAAATAAATGAATAAATGATAAATTAAAGTCTACAAATGAAATGATTATACTCATTCTACAAAATTGTTCAGTCAGTTTTTGACATTATACTTATAATTATTTAAATAATGCTCAATCAGATTTACCCAAAAATGTAAGTTACAATTTGCGATATTGCATACTAAATCAATGGTTAAAAATCTTTGATATCTGGGTTTTTCTTTTAATTTTTCGTGCAAATTAAAGCCAAACTTTATTTCATTTTTATAATATAAGTTATCATTAACTGGAAAAATGATACATGTTATATGAACATTATATCATTTATATATATCATTATGGTTCACTATACATTCACTGTGCGGTCAACAAACATAGCATTTTCCTTAAAAAAAAATAAAGTCATGTGCATGCAATGGGTCAATCTCCGGGAGGTGGAACATCATATCAGAAATTGAGAGAAATAAACAATATTCAGTGATGGTGTGCCATGTATCCATAAAGAGATAATGGAATTCTATAATTTTGGGAAGAGCAGACTTAAGCAGTATTAAGGGGTTATTATGTGAAGCCGAAACAGTGAAGGCTGTAAAAAGTCTGAAAAGTGGCAAGTCTCCGGGTGAGGATTGCTTACCGCCGGAAGTCTGAAAGTTTGGTGGCCATGAACTGTGCAACAGTCTGCATAAGCTATTTGCTCGCATATGGGACGAGGAATCTGTTCCCCAGCAGTTCAAGGATGCCACAATCGTTTCCTTGATCAAGAACAAAGGCAACCGATCTGACTGCGGAGGCAACCGATCTGACTGCGGAAACTACCGAGGAATATCTCTCTTGTCTATTGCTGGGAAGATCCTTGCTAAAATTATCCAAAGGAGAATTGTGAGCAGTTTCCTTGACCCTGTCTCCGAATCCCAGTGTGGCTACCGTAGCGCCTGTAGTACAGTGGACATGATCTTCACAGCCAGACAACTGCAGGAAAAATGCATAGAACAGAACATGAGCCTATACGCTGTTTTCATCGATCTTACAAAAGCATTCGATACCGTCGACAGAAACGCACTCTGGCACATTCTGGCACGACTGGGTTGCCCCGACAAATTATTGGCAATCATCAAACAACTGCACAATGGCATGAAAGCCCAAGTACTCGCCAATGGCAAGATGACCGACAAATTTGCAGTGTCCACAGGCGTAAAGCAAGGCTGTGTCATCGCCCCGATGCTCTTTGTGCTATTCTTTGCTGCGATGCTGAATCATGCCCTGTCAAACAACACGGACGGAATTTTCATCAAGTTCCGTACAGATGGTGGCCTGTTCAATCTTTCACGACTCAGAGCCAAGACCAAAGTCCGAGACGCCCTTCCACGTGACCTGCTGTTCGCTGATGACTGTGGACTTTTCGCACACTCGGAAGAGGCTCTCCAGCGACTAATAAACGTTTTTGCAACGTCAGATAGTAGTTTCGGTCTCACTATCAGCATTAGGAAGACTGAAGTGCTGCATCAGCGCTCACCTGGTGATGTGGTCGACTCGCCCAAAATCTTGATTGAAAATGAGGAACTGCGCACAACTGACTCCTTCACCTACTTAGGTAGCATCATTACGAGCGATGCACAGATCGACAATGACGTCCAACACAGAATATGCAAGGCATCACAGTCGTTCGGTAGGCTTCGACAACGAGTGTGGAGTAGCCACAACATCACTCTCCAAACAAAGCTAGCTCTGTACAAAGCTTTTGTGCTATCGACACTTCTTTATGGCTCCGAAGCATGGAGACTGTACTCAAGGCACATAAAAATGCTTGATGCCTTCCATCAAAGGTGCTTGCGCTCCATACTACACATCAAGTGGACAGATCACGTAACAAATGATGAGGTGTGTCAGCGGTCCAACTGCTCCGAAATGCTAATCATCCTTAAACGGTCAAAATGCATACTTTTCCTCCAAAGGGGGGGGGGGGGGGGGGGGGGGCACAAACAAAAAATTTCGCGAAACTGCCAAGAAACGCTCAGTAAAGGGGTTATGGGGCCCAGTTTCCCTCCATAATTCCCTGACAAGCAACAACAAAAAAAAAAGAAAAGAAAACGCCAGGAAAGACGGCGCCAAGTAAAAAAAAAAAAAAAAGGCGCCAAAAAGGGGGGGGGGGTCCGGACCCCCGCGACCCCCTCTGGATCCGTCTATGGGGGGCAAGGGCGGACAAAAATTTGTTCCACCCTTTTATTTTTTTTTCAAATTTTTTAAATTTTTTTTAAAATTTTTTCCAAATTATTGGGAGGGGAGGCAAAGCTTCTCACTGGGGGGGGGGGGGGGGGGGGGGGGGGGCATGAACACTATTGAAATTGAAGGTTACGTTATTATTGATAAGAGATCAAGAGCTGTGTTGTAATTCCATGAGAATGATTCGGCAATGAAGCCATCTTGCCCTGGGGATGAGTTAATTTTGTTTGGTTAATGAGTCATGCAAGGCACTTTATTTCATAATGACTGAATAGGAGATATATCACTACTCTCAAACCCACAATGCCATGTTTCTCCAGTTGATTTTCCTGTTAGGCCCAATTCACAATTTTAGACCTCTTAGTGAATGCGAGGTCTCATTTGAGGTTTCAAGCAACTAGTGTCATCTTTTCTTCCTTCCTCAAAAGATAATTCATTGTTCTCTGTCATTTTCCATAGTGCGTACACAGCCTGAAAGCAATGCATTGTCATGCATAGGCTTTATAGGCTTACCTATTTTGTGCACAGGTTCAACGAAAAGATCCCAGGGCAGCTTTTCATCAAACCGTATACATGTAAGTATACAGGTATACAAGTAAACCGTGACCTGCATGGTTTCAATTATTTCCTTATTCACCCAAGAGCATGCATTTTTGCGAATTCGTTTCTCATAAAAGAAAAGGTGCCATATTTTCCATGCTATGGAAACGTAGTCTGTGTTTATGGATGCATGTTAAACCAGGTATACTTTTTGTATAGTCTGCAAGCACTCTATTCGACAGTCGACATTTAACAATATTCCATAAATCCTTGAGCCCAGCCTGTCAGTCTATGCCTCTCTGGCTGTGTGTAGAATAAAAACAAAGGAAAGAGAGAGAGAGAGAGAGAGAAAGAAAGAATAAAGTTTGCTAGTGAGCACTAGGAGTAAAATAAAGCCTTTGGGGTATGGCATCATAATGACCAGCAATATACATCACGAAAACAACAAATTTGAAGCATGACATACAGCATCGTGTTATAGGGATCCCCAGGTTCATCTTAACTGTTTAATTTCAGACAAATTATTTATTTCCTTGATTTTTTAAACCAGGGTAGCTTAACCAGTGGTTGACACTCTGCACACAGAAACACTTGAAATTATAACATAGTACAAATAAAAAAATATCATTTATAAAGCGCTCTTACAGTATCACAGGGCTTTACAAACATGAAATAAAATTAACATAAGGAAAACAAACTTATAAATGCATACTACAGGAACACAAAATAATTCAACCGTTAAAGAGAAAGGTCTTCAGGGCGCGTTGGAAAATGGAAGGGATGTTGATGCCCGAATATTCTGGGGGAGATCGTTCCATAAGTGTGGTGCTGTCCAAGACAATGATTATTTTGTCTCCTGTACGTGTGCGAGTCCTAGGAACCGAGATCAGAGTTGAGTCCTTTGCTAGAGTGCAATCACCTGGTCTTACTACTACTATTATACTACATAAAATTAATAAGAAATGAAACAACGCAAATGTTGAAACAATGCTATAAGTGGACATGAAAAGAGAGAGAAACAAACCAGAAAGAAATAATTATATCAAGCTTTGTAAGTTTTGAGTATTGTCTTGTAAACCGATTTTCATAGGTACATTATAATTATAGGCATGACAGGTAGAAAAATTGATTCAGGTTCGAGAATCCAATATTTTTTATTTATGTCAAGTATATTCAAAACAAACAAGAGAGGTGTATTTTATACTTTCTCTAATTTCATGTAATAACAGAAATTACATAATGGTATTCCTATTATGAAAAAGAGATCATCTGAAACCCTGTGGGAAAAGCTCAAAGTTCTAGTCCATATCTTGAACATCAGGGTCACGATCTGGTCTTTGAACAAGACAGCGGATAACAAGCGTAAACATTCATCGAAATAAGCCATTTCGGAGATGCAATCTGAGCATGAGCAGATAAAGGTCATCTGTATCAAATTCTAAAACCCACTGACACTAATATTCGATATGGGCTCATGAATGTCATGTAATCATTATGCAATTATGCACTAATGGTGCATTCCATGATATCCAGGTGGAAGTATTCTTTTTAAAGGGGGAAACAAAAGCTATTCATGAGGCACCTCTATCACTCCCAGAGTTATTTTTCTGAAGTGCACATAAAGGGACCCTCCATGTCTAAAATATCTGTGGATATTTGGGGTCATTTGTACCATGCGCTAACCCCGAACTGGCTTATTAGGAATGGAAGCAGGGTCAAATTAAAGCAAGGTGGAGATAAGTGAGTGGCTATTAGAAGCCTACATCTAAACCCAATATTAACACTTACAAAGACAGAGAGAGAGAGCAGGAAAAAACTCACAAGAAAATCCACAATGAAACGAAATTAACCCGTTTGCTACTGAATTCTCTCATTTTTACATAGGCTTAATACAGGGCCCACCCGGTTACATTACGTAGGCAATGGGCTATTGCAGATTGGCCAATAATATCTCGTCTGGTTGTTGCCGGGAAGGATTGTCTTCAGAAAATAAGCAGGACTTTAATTTTTCAAAAGAATAATAAGCAATCTATCTGTCAAGATCTGCGACCAATACTGCAATTCGAGTCTCCATGATTCTTCTTTATGTTTTGTGTGTTTTGGTTTCATGTTCTTGTTTTGTAAGTAGACCGATTTATCTTGGAGTGTTGATAACCCGCCGTTGACCAACTATTGTTGACTTAAACTGTATTGAGTTGACAGAGAGAGACGGGGTCACAATATGAAGCACAAAACCGACCTTCGTACATATTTTCTTGACAATCCATGGGCCACATTGTAATATATAGGGTTCACGGCCGTTTCAATAAACTTTATTAAACATCAGCCCGTGAAATGATTTCATGTGACCCAATAAATATTATGTAAACAGTTCAGCATTAACGACTGTTGTTTAGTTCCTGATATTGCTTTAAGTACAGACACTTGATATACATCAGTATCGGTGTAAACAAATGTCTTTAAAACTTCGCTCAATATAATGTCACCATCTACCAAGAATGATTTGAAAACACAATATCAATAATTGCTTTAAAATGAACAAGAAATGATTTTAAAATATATCAATAGTATTAATTTATACTACGTGAGGCGAGAGGGGCACTTTTTTAATGTTTCACCAACGATAAATGGGTGATTGCTATACATATTAAATTCTAGATTTAGATGTTTCAGTGGCCCTCGACGTCATTTCAGAAGTAATTATAGCCCACCTGATAAATCAAGAACCGGCACGATGTGAAAGTGTCTTTAATTAATCTGTCGTTTCACAAGCAACTCAGAGTGGAAGGAAATGGAAGAAATTTGGCATTCGGAGCATGATCAATAAGATACACGTTGAAGTATTTACTAGCTGTTTGTCGTTTTGACTTTTTTTCCCCCCATATATGATTTGTTGATAAATGCGAAGGATATAGATAATTGCTGTAAAGGTCATCAACCTAAAAGGGGGGGGGGGTAGAACACATAATTTTATATTCAAAGTACTTCGAGCGCTCGGCATATTAGAATGGAGAAAGGTAATAACAACATATTATGTTATGCAGGGCCCGCTGGAAGAGCAGTTTGATAACTGAAGTGGCTACCCTGGGTAAATAAGACGTTATTATTATTATTATTATCAACATTCAAATCTCCAGTCTTTGTAGCTTTTGTAGCCCCTCTCTATATGAATTCATAAATACTGTACATGTACGAGGCGCCTCACAACGATACATGGCTTGGATTATTTCTATTACATTACAAAACTGGTTTATGGTTTATTGAAATGCGGGATTGTACATTCCCAATCTTCACGTTCCTGTTTTTTTTTCTTTTCCTCGTCTCTCATTCCATAACTCCCCCCCCCCCTCTCTCTCTCTCTCTTTCTCTCTTTTACTTTAAACCTATATGTAGGCATACCGTGAATTTGTTTGGAACTTCCATATTGTAGTTTAAGCTTCTACCAACCTTAAATTTTGTAAGCTTGAGAATTAATGCTACACTAAACAGGGACTCGGGATATTCATTGTCACCTATCTTCGGTCCAGTGATCGTACAGTGTGACTGATCACTTGGCTTGAGAAAGTCCACAGGAGTGGACGAAAACTTGCTAACAAAATTTAAGGTTGGTGGAAGCTTAAACTACAATTTGTATGATTGATTACCCCCAACCGATAAAAGTTTTCTGTATTACTATATTATAAATTGTTTGACCGTATTTTATTATGAAACTATACGGTCTTGGGGACATGCACTACACAATCACTGCCATATCATGCCCCTCATTTCAATATTTGTTTGGCTTCTCAATGCCTTCATCTTTGGTTGATGTACAAACTTATTGCGATTATATTGTCACTGAACCGATATGTATCATGTATAATGGAACAGAAAAATAAATAAAACCAATCAAGTCAAATGCAGTATAGGCCTTCACTATGTTTTAGTCATCATGTATAGGCCTCGTTTCTATACATCCTATTTAACTTTATATTCCTTTGTATATTCCAATAATAATGATAATAATATTGAATATTTAGGAACGCTATATAAAAACAGATTATCATATGAAACTGTGCCCTACACCTTTGATTTGATTTTATTTTATTCGTCAGGTATATTGCAATACAAACATAACCAGGTACCATGACAGGATAGCCCATGAAAGCCGAAATGGCTTATTTCCAATGGGGTCCTTATACCTAAATAACTGATTAAAAATACACTAAGAAAACACATTAGTACGGCTACAAGACTATCGTACACGTACGACAGGTAATAAGAATGTACTAAAGTAGCAAAATAAAACATAATAACATTTTTATAAAGTAGGCGACGATTACATAAATGTGAAAACAAGACTTACTCAACGGAAAAAAACTATATACAGAAAATCATAATGAAACTATCGATAATAAACGTTGGTTACATAAGTCATATAATATAGGAAAAAACCATCTGAGCTACAAAAAGGAGAGGAGAAATATAGTTATGGAGTAGACACATTTTTCAGATGATGCTTCAACACCCTTTTAAAATGTAAAAAATTCTTAACTGACTTAACATGATTTGGGAGGGAATTCCAGAAAAGAATACCGTTAAAATAAAAGGAATTTCCAATTTTACCTTTCCGCTTAGGCACTACGAAATTAAATTGACTATTTCTAGTGTCATGCCCATGAACACTTGAAGAGAAAAGACAACAGCAACAGCAAAAAGATTCAAAGACTCAAAAGGTAAGGGATTACATTAGGACATTACTACTGGGGAAAGAGATATGTTTTTAGGGATCTTTTGAAAGTGGCAAGACAGGTTATTTTTCTCTGATGCAGAGTGGAATGTTGCAGCTTGCAGGGCCCTCAAGAAAGCCACCGTGGATAAACAAGACATATTATATAATTGCCACTGCTCGGTATGGCTATGTACAGTCTGACATTTTGTAAAGAGAAAATGAGATAATGCTATTCCTTTGGAATAAACATATACACTAAACAAGTCGAATTGCTCCTCTCTGCTCTAGTCCTGTTATAGCTTTACGTAGGTTGAGGACACTGAACAAAGATTAAGATTAATTCTGCAGTTTTAATCAGAAGGAAAATTATGCACCAACACTCTAAAAACTCAAATGTTAAATCTACATTTAAAAGGTTGGAGGAGTGACAACATTTTTAAAAAGGTAAATTAACACTTTTAACATGCTGGATCTAATAGTTTAAAGGTTGGATGCAGCATGTCAAAAGTGTTCATTTACAATTTTGAAAATGTTGTCACTCCTCCAACCTTTTAAATGTAGATTTAACAATTGAGTTTTTAGAGTGAAGGAACAGTAACCGTGTGAACATTTGCTATTCAGTATGACCTGTCCGGCTACCATAATATCCTCTCCGGACACAACACGTGAGGGTATAACCTTGATGCACACGCAAAACACTTGCACTAAACAAAAAGAAAATGCATTAGTGTAACACAGAGAACAATACAAGTAACTAAATCAGTAATGTTACGTAATTTACGTAATCAGGGTATTCTATATATACGGTTCAACGACTGCACTGTGTGATTGTTTCAATTTTCTAAATTTTCCCATTGTAACAAAGTGATTACGAGTAATTTCGGGTTGTTGATCGATGTAGCAAAGGCGCAAGTCTAGTATCAACTTGGAGTAGTCAACAGCACATAGAGCTCAACCCATGGCCAGTTGCAAATTTGCAATGCTACTCACACCTCCCCCCCCCCCTTCTTCTTCTCTGTTGTAGTGGTCCTAACTATTTTTGACTTTACGATACCAAAATTTTCCATTTTTTATTAATGCTTTACAGACCACCCTACAGCAATTCCCTGCATGGCTTGCATGCTGGGTAGACACACATGCACATCTGACGTTCGTGTATATAGCGAAAGTTTATGAAGCTGTCACCAGTAGCCGTTATTATTTGCAGTTAATATAAAAGGTATGTAGAGATAAGTCGCATGATATAAATATCAGCTTATTATAACCAGTGAAATAATGAGAATGATGATGTTATATTGAAATTTATCTTAGTGTGAAAGTTTGTTTTATAGTTTGACTTGATTTGTGTAGTGTCTATACAGACAACTTTACACGTGTGTGCTTTATACTAAATCATTGCTCATAAATTGTATTGGCAACTTTAGAAGAAACAACAAAAACTGTTATAAATACTCATTTGTACCGAGAACCATCCCAGACTGGAATTCCCTCACATCCGCAACCACCGAAATCAACACAGAAACCTTCACGCCACCTACCTCAGCGCACACCCTGCCCGGTTGGCTCCTACACTAGGCGTTGGGCAGTATATCACAAGAAGAAGAAGAATATATTGGATAATAACTGTTATATAATGAAATTGTAAATCGTTCATCGATACTTTGCAGGCGCGGATCCAGAGGGGTGGCGCCAAGGGGCTCCCGGACCCCCTAGATGGCCGTTTGACTTTGTCAAACGGAGGGTTCCTCAGTGTACGCCCCCCCCCCTTTTCTGAAATGCGCCCCCCTTTCTGAAAATCCTGTATCCGCCCCTGCTTTGTTCAGTATGTTAGCGATATTTTATCACCTTGAGTGAGATGTATTTTACTGTCAGAACATACTAAGCGTTAAATAGTATACAGATAATACACGGTAGCGAGTGCATTCATGCACAAGCAAACGTGCATTGTTTTATACACCTTCCCCCTCCTACTGTCGCACTGAGCTTCCCCCAAAGCCAATGAATTAATAATTGAATTGTATTCCTACCTTCACGCTCACGCTTCATCCATCATTGTATATAAATCAAAACTATATCCAAAGAAAAAAAGAACACGAGAACAGAAAAAACAATAAAAAATTAACAACTAGGCTAATGAATTCAATTATGAATTCACAGCTAGCTAGCTAGCTAGCGATACAGTCTGTCTCACAATCTAGTCTGTGAATCGAATTGAATATAATGCGCGATTAGGACGTACGTAAGCGCTTAGCGCAGCTAGCTTAGTACGCGCAGGGCTTTCCTGAATTTGATTGGTTATCCGAACACCATTGCGCGTACACTTCGCGCAAACTTTGACACGCCCGGTCATTGCCACTTGTATTGTTGACGTGAATGACGTCATTCTGAGTGCATTTGGTACAGTACGTTGTCTGCACTCCAATAAAAATGGGTGCTACAGTGCAGTCCACTGAATGTCATGTGACACGATTTAAACCAATCAGATTACAGAACATTCTTGGAAGTTGGATAATTTTGTATCATGCTAATAAGCCATTTCGGAGTTGCAATCTGAGCATGAGCAGATAAAGGTCATCTGTACCAAATTCTAAAACCCACTGACACTAATATTCGATATGTGCTCATGAATGTCATGTAATCATTATTCAATTATGCACTAATGGTGCATTCCATGATATCCAGGCGGAAGTATTCTTTTTAAAGGGGGAAACAAAAGCTATTCATGAGGCACCTCTATCACTCCCAGAGTTATTTTTCTGAAGTGCACATAAAGGGACCCTCATGTCTAAAATATCTGTGGATATTTGGGGTCATTTGTACCATGCGCTAACCCCGAACTGGCTTATTAGATGCACTACAACCGCACAGTAGAATGTATAGGCCTGCATATATTCTTCTGTTGACTTTTTTTGGATTGACTAGTCTGAAGCATCAGACTCAGCTAGTTAAATTATATATATTTTTTACAGAAAGTTATAAATGGTAAATCCATATTGATAATTATATTCATATTTATGTACCAGTAGCCACTGACATGACTCATGTGGATTTTTTCCACTTTTGGTGATGGGCACAACTGAGATGTAACTTTCTTTACACGTTTGACATATTCTGACTAGGGTAAGTTTGGTCAATTTATTACAACCCTTGTAAAAAAGTACCATAGTATCCATGGTAATTTGACAGTAATTTGACCAAATTACCATCAAATCATGGTACTATGGTACGTTTTTACAAGGGAATATATAACCAATAATTTATCGAACTCGGAATATTTGATATTGATACATGTATTTCTTCCGGAAATTCACAGATAAAGTTTTAAAATCTATGTATTTTTGGTCTATAAATTGTATGACAATTGAATTTATGAAAGCTGCATTTTGTGTACAGACAACTAAGCAAATTTGTATAAGATGATGATTTACATGATTTCACGTCAATATGATAATGTACTTATGCTTTTCGCTTTATCTTCTGTACAATGCAGGGGTTTCTGCTTTCCATTATCACATTATTTTATCAAATAAACAACGAGCATCCAACCACTGGTGTCTGCATTATGTTTGTTGTCGGCCAAGTTCTTAAAATGGTGGTGTCCAGCCCCACACTGTTGACTTCCTCCGTTTACTGGAGAACTGCAATCTTTTGCTTGCAGAGGGAAAAATACATAATGTGTCAGATGTGAGTTTCCGCACGGGTTCCATGCCATTTGCTCCTGTGAAAATTATTGCTCCAGTCTAACTTTGCCATTTTAATCTTAAATCTTAAACCTAAACCTAAACCTAACCCTAATCCTAATCTTCACAATGTCCTTCGCAAAAACCAAGTCACGGCCTTGAGGTTAACATTTGACCTTTCGAGATATGGCCTATGGACGGAGGCTAGGCGAGCAGAAATAATTATGTCGCAGGAGCAAATGTCGTGCATGGCACCGTTTTCACGACCCCGAAATCAACTACTTACGGCGCACCAATGATCGGCCGATCCAGCAAGGAAGATGATAGAAATTCCATAGAAAGAGGGTATGGAGAGCAGAAAAATGACGACATAATTGTATCTCTGATAACGACCGAACTCCCCTATGGTCACAAGAATATCGTCGAATTTCATGATTGCTTTTATTATAGCAGTACCAGTCAAAGAGTCGAAAGCGCACATATACAATGATGCTAGCTCGCTAGGTCGGTATCCTTGGACAACATCCACTCATTCACGATCACGGAGGGGCGACTGGACGTCCCCACTCTACATATTGTAAGACTTTCAAGACGTTGTACTGAGAGCAGCGCCTGTTCTGCTCGCGCTCGCACGCGTAATGTAGCTTCATAATTTTATGGTACATGGGGATCAAGTGTGTAGCTCAATTTTGTTATACCATGTAGACTATGTTATTAATGTGATAAAAATGTTATTATCCTTATACACATCTATTAGAACAGCTAGGAACAACATGAAGCTCCATGGAACAACCTACGGCCCAGCCACTGTGAACACGCTCGAGTCGTAAAGCCAATGAGCTTTGTGCATACTAAAGGGCAGCTTGCATCAGCAAGAAAAGTCATATATTTGATTTATTAATCCCATTGGTACACATTTCGAGCTGGAAATCATATACAGTTCTTTTTATTGCCTCTTAATCTTTGGTTATATTTCATAATGATCTCCAGTACAAAGAATAAAAATGAATATTGGCCTACCCGAAGAAACTTATGACACGCCGTGTTCGCATATTATTTTGTTATATGGAATCGCATATCTGCTGGCTTATTACAGGGGCCGCGCCAAGGGGGGGGGGGGGGGGGGGGGGGGGTATGTCTCATTGAGGCCTGTGCTATATCCGCGTCCATGAAAACGAGTAAGAGGTGTTTTTCACCACCAGACTGGTAACCCGGGGATCTCGTTTAGGGTGTCAAAAACAGGAAAGAACCAATCCTCGAATAGGGTGTACAATACTATGCAAGATCTAAAAGTTCAATGGGAAGGATCTAAAATTCAGTCATTTTCCCCGGATTTTCCCTGAAAAAAATCCCCGTTAACAACTCTAGACTTACATTTTTGGCGGACATATTTCAATTCAATTTTTCAATTTCAAGACCTTTATTTCCAACTTTTCAATATATGTGTACAAAGTAATAAATGAGCGAAATAATGTACATGTGTTTTTAACAAAAATACGACATAATAAACATTCATGTGGTACATACATAGTTGGAGGGCACGCCTCTAAATGCAAAAGCTTGAGGGAGGGTGCCCTTAGTAACATAATATTACATAATAAATATATACAAAAATAACTACACACAAAAAAAAGAAAAAAATAAAAATTTCCTAGACCGGTGAGCTTAATTAGAGGGGAAAAAGGAAAACTGGGAATAATAATATACATAACATTTATATTGCACTTACTACAATGTTTCTAAGCGCCGAAGTAGTATTATTACCATGGCTTCAGCTCAGCTGCCCTATAAGGCGTTGAAAGCATTCAAGGAATAAATTCCTACCAGGTAATCATTTACTACACCTGGGTGAAGAGTGGCAAATGTAGATTAATGTCTTGCCAAAGGACATTAGTGCCGCGGCGGGACTCGAACCGCGAAACCAAGCGATCCACAGTCCGGTGACATATCCACTAGACCACGACAGAGATAGCAACAACTAGGCCTAATATATGCAAACTGGATTCCAAGCATCGAGGCTCATTAATAAAAAGCAGGTGAATGGAATAGCTCGTCACGAGGTGCGCGGAGAAGAAATGTGTATAAATTTGAATACATAGAACCGGTCTATATACGTCCATTGATCGCACATTGTAAATGCATTGACGTACCATCATTTGAATTGCCCGTATGTTGATTTTAGTCTTTGCGATCCAGGTTTTCTTCAAAAATCGTGAGGCAAACACTATAATGTAAGCTTGAATTAAAGTTCGTCACTTAAGATTAAATCTGATAATTACCTAACCATGGTCACACTAGCGTACTGGTGGGGTGGGGGTGGGGGTGGGGGCTTGGGGCTTTATTATTGCACTTTATGTTTTAAGCCAAATATGAATGTGTAATGCATCAAGATTCTATTTGAATATCATAAGTATGTACAATTTTGTTTATAAATGATTTGTATTTGATTTGACAGAAACATATCTTTTCAAAAATATATAGGCCTATATTCAGCTCTGATTGAGAAAGGTCTGTAAAATATTTTGACTTATATTTGGCAGGCACTGGTAGGTCGGTAGGGAATGGTTCACAAACGATTAATTGAAATAAACTGTGCGTAAATTTACATAAACCATGGTCTAAACCATGGCAACTGGTGTGAAATCAAGCCCACTTCTACCATAATTTGCATAAACCATGGTACAAATCTATTACCACCTTTGTGAATTCGGACCCTAATGTACAAGACTTGCAAACATATTTAGTAGGCCTAATGTAATCCTGGTAATTGTTTTCGAAATTAGTCCAGCAATAGTGTTATAGTAATAGTGATAGTAATAGTAATAGTGGTAGAGTAGGAGTTAATTGTGAATTAAATGCGTATGATTATATCGCTCCATTTTAAATCCATGCATGCAAATAATTAATACTACTAATATAATAAATAATAAAAATTCTGTCGAATGGGCTTAGGTTTTTCTAACATAATGTTACACAAAATTGCAAAATGATCAGATAGAGCAGGCTGTACTACATTTGATATAACATATTCATTTTCACGTGTGATCAATAAGTCAAGTGTATGTCCATGGTCATGAGTCGGTTCACGGACATGCTGTTTCATTCCATATGTTGATAACAGGTTAAGAAACCGTCTGGTCTTTGGATCGTCGTGAACGTCAACCCATATATTGTAATCACCGGTAAGTATGATCTCTTGATGGCTGAAGAAGATAACTATCCAACATCTCACTAAACTCCTCTAAGAACAGATTGAAGGGTAGATGATGTCCGTAATCGTCAGATTCGGGTCTGTATACTACGACTAAGCTGATTGAGACAGAGTTTCCAGAAATTCTAACATGAAGCGATTCAAAGGATCTAGACGGAGTTAGATGACTGGTACTTACTGAAAGTGAAGATTTGTATAAGAGTCCAACCCCTCCTCCAGGCTTCCCTTGACGTGGTCTGTGTTCAAAATTATATCCTGCAGGAGTAAGCTTCCCAATAACAACATCGTCTCCATCTTTAAGCCAGGTTTCAGTCACTACAACAATATCTAAGTCCTTTTCAATGACAAATTCAGAAAAGTCGGCTGTTTTGTTCCTGTTTGATCTCATATTGAAAGTACATAATTTAGTAAAACTTTCAATGGGTATTATTAGGATTACGTTTGATTGACGAATGTATCTTGACCTATCAGATTAGTCACTTTTCTTTCGACTATATGCATGAAAACGTGGTCGAATACAGATTGGTATTGTGGAGTGATCATCATTATTTTGATTATGATCGCCCTGTTTCTTGCCACGATAATCATGCAATTCTGGTATAGTTCAGAACCATTTTTCTTCAACATTAGGTGCAATTTGGTCTTCAAGCCTCCTCTAGTACCACGTCGAGTAGGGGAGTTGCAACATATACCCAATGATTTGAGAGTGGTGTGGATAGACCTAGGTAATCGCTGAGCCCCTTTGTCCATGGAAAGGAGTTCAGATCTGGTATAAGATGCAAATGTTTTGGTATTGGATGAATGCATATCATGTTTACAGTGCTTACCATGGTAGTCAATATCAGGGCCTGGGTTGGGGTCAATATCCCCTCCTCTCAATAGTTCCACTTGAAAAGATATCAGACAATTTGAATAGTATGGTATTCTGGCCTTTGTGTATAGCTTTTCCGAACAAAGGCATTGCTGGACATGCAACTTGACTTCTTAGCTTTCAACAATAAGCCACTTCGGAGATGCAATCTGAGCATGAGCAGATAAAGGTCATCTGTACCAAATTCTAAAACCCACTGACACTAATATTCGATATGTGCTCATGAATGTCATGTATTGCTATTTATTGCTATTTATTTATTTATTTGTGCATGCTTCATGAATCATATTTACAATCACATAATAATACAAAGTATTACACAGTAATATTGTTTCATATTGAAACACACAGAGGTTTGGCAAAATAAGCTATAAGCTTGAGAGGTATTGCCACACCTGCATACTTAAAACAAACAATATAAACGGGTAAAACCATTATAATAAAATAAACATAAATCAAAACGAACCTTAAAATGGTAAACGAGATAATAAGAAAAACAAAAGAGGGAAAGAAAAAAAAGAATAACACGTGAAAAGAATATGGAAATATACAAAAGAAAAGAACCCCTATATATAGTTAGTAATATAAGTTAAAAAGATATAGATTTACATGTACACCCAGAGAAATTCACAACGCTTGTAAGAATCTATATAAAGTGAGAATATACCCAGAACTGATGGATACAGAAACAACACTAGTTACATATGTGAGATAAGCATGCATTTAACACTGCTTTTGAAGGAGTGTATGGTCAATAAGTTACGAGTTTCATTTGGTAATGAGTTCCAAACATCTGGGCCATAATGCCGTACAGATTTATGTGCTAACACTGTGCGGGGGTTGGATAAATGAATGTTTGCTGATTGTCTAGTCCGATAAGGATGAATTTCGTCATTTCTTTGGAACATTGAACAAAAGGTCGCAGGCAAGAGCTTGGTGTTATAACGATACATAAATGTTGACATTTGAAGGAAATTAATGTCACAGACTGGCAGAGTTTTCAGTTTAATAAACAGGGGATGTGTGTGGTCAAGGTAACCAGCACCAGCACATATTCGAATTGCTTTCTTTTGTAGCATGAGAATATTATCGGTTGTACCCTTGGATGTAGCCCAAAGGATATTACAATAGGAAATATATGGTAGAATAAGAGTGTTATATAAAGTAAATAATGTTCTGGGGGTACAATATACCTAACCCTATATAAAATACCAATGCCACGAGAAATCGGTGTCCTTATGTGCTGCAAATGATCTCCCCAGTTGAGTTTTTCATTTATCAGAACACCAAGGAACTTCGTACATGTTTTCTGCTCTAATAGGACATCATCAAGTTTGATGGAAAGATTTTGTTGACATGATTTTTTACCCTTGAAATGAATAAAATTAGTTTTTTACAGATAGTTGTGTAATCATTATTCAATTATGCACTAATGGTGCATTCCATGATATCCAGGTGGAAGAATTCTTTTTAAAGGGGGAAACAAAAGCTATTCATGAGGCACCTCTATCCGATTTTTCTGAAGTGCACATAAAGGGACCCTCCATGTCTAAAATATCTGTGGATATTTGGGGTCATTTGTACCATGCGCTAACCCCGAACTGGCTTATTGCGAGTCATTAGAGCAAACATAAAAGCCAATGAGTAGCACAAGACAGACCTTACTATACCAATTTACAAGTAGGTCTACATTATATGTTCCAGTTAAATGTAAGCCTACATTTAAATAAACGAAGAAGCTTAATAAATAAAAGAATATGCCGAAAGATTTGTTTACAAATTACATTTAAATAGTGTCAATAATAGACCTACTTTTTTTTCTTGATTTCATCGTTTATTTTATACTCAGTGATTGAAAGGTCAAACTGAGATATTGTTTTTGTATGTTGTTGGTGTTATTTTTTTTATTTGCCTTAAATCTTCATTATCAAATTTTTCAAAAAGTTATTTCGTTGAATATATACCGTTTCATTTACATAATTATGTCACATGTTCTGCACTGGAAAAGAGGACCCTCCATTTCAGTTTATCGAATCCTTTCCTTTTCCAGGCACCTATGCCCACTCACTCACTCACCACCGTGTGTACTTGTATTGTGGCGTAGCTACACTCGGGGGGGGGGGGGGGAGGCACGGCCCCCAAATCTATAATACCGTAATCCTTCTCACCTCCCCCTTATCGGTGTTCTATCATACCAAGTCAGTAAAATATTCAAATAATCCTTGAATTACATGTCTATTGAAACTAGAGTCAAATTAACCTCTACAGGCAACCCGGTCTGTATTAACTGTTTCTGTCTTATATCATTGTTTGTTCAGATCTTCAAAAAATATTATTGATAACTGCATCTTATACTCTTTTCGTATTCGTCTGGAATTGGCTGTGATTTATGAGATAAATAATGTTTGCATTCTTGTTTATACTCTGTCGGAAAAGATTTTATTTAATGGCACGAGTTCTGTTTGTTCAAACTTTATCATGAATGTAGATCATTCGGTATCTCATGTCAAACCAGACAAAATAATATCTCAGTGTAACTGATCCGGCTCACACGAGGCGTCATTTAGACTGCGTCAGTGGCAATGCATGCTCTAATATAGCATGTGAACGCAGTTAACCCATCCGAAAGTTATTAAAAGTATTGTTTGCACTATTCATTTTTAAATCACTTTTAAACGATATATGGCACGCAAAAGGCAGACGCGGTCCTATATATAACGTTTCAGCAAATTACGCCTAGCCAGCAGCGTTAGCCGGGCTTTCAGTTATTGTCAACAAGCATGATGACTGTGTGTATAAACATTCACGTCATAAATTGGTAGAACGGTGATGAATAGACTATCAAAGGACGATTGTAAATCATTGAAATCATTTTGATTGACAGCTGTCTCACATGCCGGGGCACTGTTTCATAAAACATGATACATTGATTGTTATAAGCTACTGAAATCCGTACATTTGATTGGCTATGAGCAGGTTTTCAAACTCTGTCAGTTGTTACTTCAAGTTTTATGAAACAGGGCCTAGAAGTTTCGGTTTCAGTTTGTTTGATATTTCACATTGTACAAACAAACACGAATTCTATTGTGAGACTATATAAAACAATAAAGGAGTACTTCATAATTTATCTGAATGTTTGCATTGAAAAGACTGAGCTAAAAGAAGAGTGAAATATGGAGGACCCTAAAGTATAGGCGTCTGTCCAATCGCTCACATCAGCGTATTGCTACATCTAATTTTATAATCATCATTCCCTTCGCTCATGGGCTATTTATCTCGTTAGTGTTCTTTTTAATGTTCCTTTTCTAGAATTTTATGATGGAAATGGCATATTTTTCATGCTGTATTGCATACATACCGGCTATATGAATCTGTGTCTATATAATCTACTGTAATAATGAGAGTGGGGATACTTTGAGCATTGTGTGAAGGTAACAAAAGCAAGAGGGAGGAATGTTATTGATGTGAGCAATTATGAGAGGCTGCATATGGTACAGGTGGTATTGTCGAGGTAACAAGAGGTGAACACTTAAAAAGTCAAGTAAAGCTCATTAACCGTGATCACTTGATCACCGCAGAATCTACGTACAATCACGTACAAAATAGTTCTCCCCAATACGACCATTTTGATCAGTTGATATGCTCCCCCATAAAACCTTATGCCCGTTAAAAGTCACCACACATTATAATCTTACCAGTGCAACGTTTGATTATCATTTTTTTTTTGCATGGGTTGTAGACTTGATGAGAACTATATTCTCTTTTGATAAGAATTTCTACAAGTTTGGGTTTCTATATAGACAAGTGTTTTAATATGTGGTGTTCTTTAAATGGGATGTTTTGGTCGATGTAGATGACACGACCCCCTCTAGCCCCTGGAAGTCTGTTCTTATAGAGACACTCGTAGTTTTTTAGGGTGAATGCAGTTGATCTGTTGAGCAAAGTCTCTTGTAAGCAGGCAAAATTCTGCTCTATTGTTTGAGTTCGAGATGTGCTTGGCAAGCTCACCTAGTCCAGCAGATTGGTGAAATAATTGTGTACTTTTTCCATAAAAGCATGAAATCTGGAATGTATGTAGATTTTGATGTTGAATAACTCTGGATATAAGGCCACCTTAAATCCGGGCCCTGAGGCCCGTTGTGCCCATTTTTTTTTAAATAATGGCCCTCTTAGGGTATTTTTGCTTCACAATTGATTTAATCATAATATGATTAAATAACTAGTTTTTATATTATCTAGTTTTGATATACTACGTATTATGGAGGATTTCTAAACCTCAAAATTCATACAAATGCTTTATAGGTGCCCATAATTTCAAATGAAAGGCTATCCCATTTATCAAAATGTTACAAAGTCACTGATCTGTTGAATATAAGTAAAAAGCTTCTAATAATTATTGTGCTCAGTCAGACATTATGTCTTTGAAATTAACAATACTGGCACAGGTGCCCATTATGACCAAAAGGCCCAAGAAAGACCCAAATTAATGTATGTGCAAAAATAAGAGTTTTTAAGTCTTTGGGTTTAATTTTCTGTGGTAGACAGCAATTTTGAAATCAATCTGTCGGGGCCCTGAGATTTTTGGTAAGGGCCCCGTCCACGAGATACTTAGGTGGGCACCTAGGTACTTAGCCAGCGTGCATTTTTTTTAATCGCTAGTTTCACTTTGTAACCAATCCAATATTAAGACGGATACTTGGATATTAATAGGAGGCCCAATATACATATTCACAACCTTGGAACTTACGAAAAATGTCTTAGAAGTTTATTGAATAGGGCCCAGATCAATATTTTGCAGAAACTAATTTGTCGCCGAATAGCAAAAAAAGGAGAAATCAAATACCACAAAATAAGCATCAAATTCTTATGCGCAGTTTCGAGTGCTATAGGCATGATGGGACAGGGTCCTGGCGTCAGGTGCGAACTGGCCATGGGGAGTTTGTAAATTTTTCCCGATGGCATGGGTCTCTTCAGGATTTACATGGCATTTTCCATCCCAATCAAGATTAATGATGTACTTCTTTAATTACTCTCTTTTATGTATATTTTAAACATTCGAAGCAGCAGCAATGTAAAAGTAGTATATTCCGCAATTTTTGTCGACCCATGTTTGTTCGACGATCTATATTTTCTATTGGGTGTCATTAATCTCCTGATCCATTGAAATAAAACTGTTGCATCAAAACTTCAGCATTATAACTGATAGAATGTGTTCAGCAAGCGTGGCAACCTTTAGGAAAATCCGATTTTCCATCCATAAAATACGCTTTCGAATTCTCAATGGAAAGAATGTGTTCAGCAAGCGTGGCAACCTTTGGGAAAATTCGATTTTCCATCCATAAAAGACACTTTCGAATTCTCAATTCTCCTTTTGTCTCCTTGCAAAACTTTTTGATAGACAGAGTGCTTTGATAACTCCAAACTGAATGAAAGCGCCGTAAAAATTAAAAACAACAACCTTTCGTTGGATATGGCTGGGATTAGGAGCAGTCTTTTTGTTATTATGTATGCGACGTATGTTGACCTGCACATGTTGCTGGGGATCTTATTAAATACTACCTTACTCAATATATTCATGATTCCATTTAGAAGAAACAAAGATTTCAAAGCTTTGTGTGTACATAGTCTACCAAAAGATATTGTTAGTTATACATGATATTCAAAAATATTTTATTAGGATTCTACTTTTCATATTTGTCATATTACAGTATCACTTATCATGTTTATGGTATACCTTTCATTTGACACAATCATGATAGACACTTCCGTTATAAGATGTAAATATCTGTATCTATACTTCTGTGATATATATATATATATATATATATATACGATTAACTCTATATGGTACCTTAGCAGGACAGTGCTTTGTTAGGAGCATTGTCTGAATGTCCTGCTAATGTCCGCGAGTGTCCTGCTAATGTACAGCAATGTATTGTGACGGAATAAACCTCATTGTTCACTGTCCCGCTAACGTACCATCCAGTGTTATATATTATACTCTATAATTATTTATGAAAAGAATATTGATGTACATGCATATCCACGATGTTTAATGAATAAATAACAATAATACAAATACACAGAGAAGGATGCCTTCCAAATGGAAGATTCCTCAAAGTATCTATTTGCGTTTTAAAAATCCCTAGATTCTTCATCATCCTTTCAAACTTTTATGTTTCTCTGATTATTCTGCTTAGGCCGACTCTCTACAAAGGATTAATTTCCCTTTAATTCAATAGACCTGTTTACTAATGTATTTCAATTCATGCATCTTTCTTTCCAGAATCCTTAGCTACCACTATTTAGTGCACTTGCTTTGCAAAATGGCATCTCTATGGATGGAATCCATTTTGCATACATTAGTCTTTGCTATGTCGGGTTAGCCTCGGGCAAGCCTCTGGCAAGCTTTTGAGTCGTCAAGAGAAACTTTTGTTCAAGAAGGATGCATAAAATTAGTAGGCAGGTCTATTGGAATACATGGTAAAATAATGGACCATTTTCGTAATAAGCGAACTATATTCTGACTATATTGAAATACAACTTGTAACAGGTGAATGTATTAATTTGTCAGTAAGCGTTTGACAATGAGGTAAACCATGAATTCGAATGCATATTGTCTTGGCTATATTATCGTGGAATATGTCTCCGCTCATGCAGTCCGTATGCACACACTTATGGGAGTAGAATGCTGTCTCCAGCACTGACGAAATAAACGGCAGTGAATGGACTGGTGACTTATTCCAAGATAATGCCTAGTTTTTCACCAGTCACAAACCTATTTTGAGGTTCGGCTACGCCATCGGCTTGCCGTGAGACATCCTTATATAGGCGCCCCTCCAACTCCATCCTCCCCCCCCCCTCCAGAGACTTTTTCCTGGGGGTGCTGTAGTCACTCCAAACTTGTCGGACAAGCAAACAAAAAGAGTACAAAATATATTTTTTCAAAACAAGTTCCTCACACTGTTTAGGGTGTCCTTTCCATTCAAAATTCCGTGACAGCACCACCATCTACAGCACCCCGTCATTGTCTGACAAGCAAAACTTAAAAACAGGGGGAGAACAAAAAAGGTTCTCACACTTAGTTTGGGGGCATATTTTCAATTCAAAATTCGATGACAGCGTCCCAGTAGGCACCTCTGGCTCCTATGGCCATGCATGAGCACCCCAGCCGCAGCCCCATGCATCAAGTATAATTATCGGATGTCACACTGACTTACCGCACACCAATGATCGGCCGATCCAGCTAGAAAGACAATTGATATCGCATGGAAAGCATTCGGTACGGCGAGTAGAAAAAAGACGACATAAATGTATTTCTGATAACGACCGAACTCCCCAACGGTCACGAGAATATCGTCGAATTTCATGATGGCTCTTGGACAGCACCAGATAAGATCGAAACCAAATAATGGAAGATGTGTTACACGAAATCAGCTAACGAACAGAGCTCTTTGACACCCACCTGAGCTAGTGGCGAATGTTCTGTTGCACGCATACTTTTCTATAGGTTCACTGAATTATGACCCACCTGTATCATGCGCAGTGCTTCATAACCTTGAATATTCCTTATACTTCAAGCACTGAGTATACAAATTTCCATACAAAAGGTGTACCCATGCCTCGGGGGGGGGGGGGGGTACTCACGTATATTGGGTATACGGGGATGTGCCGCTGGGAAGGGTGACATTTTGAAGAAAGATCCTAAGACATGGGTCCCCTTTTCATTAAAAATATCCTTAGACATGCGTCCCATTTTCCCCCCAAAAAATCCTTAGACATGGGTCCCATTTTCCCAAAAAAAAATCCTTATCCCGGCCTTTTTTTTTTTTTTTTTTTTTGCTTGTCAGGGAATTATGGAGGGAAACTGGACCCCATAACCTCTTACTGAGCGGTTTTTGGAAGGTTCTTGAAGGTTTGGCGATTTTTTTTTTTTATATTGGGTATACGGGGATGTGCCGCTGGGAAGGGTGACTTTTTGAAGAAAGATCCTTAGACACGGGTCCCCTTTTCATTAAAAAGATCCTTAGACATGGGTCCCATTTTCTCCCAAAAAATCCTTAGACATGGGTCCCATTTTCCCCAAAAAAATCCTTAGACATGGGTCTGTTATCCCGGCCCTTTTTTTTTTTTTCTTTTTTTTTGCTTGTCAGGGAATTATGGAGGGAAACTGGACCCCATAACCTCTTACTGAGCGGTTTTTGGAAGGTTCTTGACCCCAAAAATACGGGTCTACCTTTTTCACAAAAAATCCTTAGACATGGGTGCCTATTTACACCAAAAGGACCCTTGGATGTGGGTATGGGTCTGGAGTTCTCAGCCACACACCCCCGTCCGATTATAATCTGAGTACCCCGGACCCATGCTCGTCAAAGCATATCAAAACCGTGTGAAATAGGAGGATACTCCCCCCCCCCACAAGTTCCGGCTTAACATTGTGGTTAGGATGTAGGTCTCTCAAGTGTAGATCCAGCATTTTCCAATAAGGAGCAATTATAACTTATCAATCTCAGCTTAGTCTCAAGATTTACTATGATGCACAAATTAATGTTTTATTGATGGATAAGACACGGCATGCACACACTCGGGGTGGGAGAGGAGATTTAAAATCCCTCTGGTCTGTGTGACGTGCATTTTTTTTAAAGAGGGGTGGGGAGGTGGAGGGGCGGTCATTTTAATACGGTGTTACCTACCCCTCTATTCGGGCTCCAAAGCCTTCCTCTTACCATTCTGTCCGTCTGTGAGCCCCGGCATTTATTATCACTTTATAGGTACCCAAAAAGTTGGAATTAGAGTGACCCGAATAAAAAAGAATTAATCACTCTTTCTCCATTTTCTCTGTGATCATCTCTTTACTTTTCTCTTAATTCCTTTTTGCTCTCTTTTCCTCTCCTTTTCTGCCAACTTTCACTTTCCTTTCTCTACTCAGTGGTCGAGTAAAATGGGGGGGGGGGGGGGTGGGGGGCTGTTCGTGGTCTTCCACCTCGACCTGCCTATGTGTATATTTATCTATATTATATAACATTACTTTGTTAAGTGCATATATAGGCATGTTTACTTAATTTTAGCGTGCTAATGATCTTGCGATGAATTGATTTGAAGAAAAAACTGTTATGGGTGATTTTAGGCCTCAACCCTATAGATGTGGGACACAACCTATCCCCAAAAAGAAGAGTGCCTCAAAACGCTTGGTCATTTATTATTGTTACTTCGAGCTTATCCTGACTAAGGGGAAATGTATAAAACAGAAGGCATATAGAGTGCGTATAAAAAAAGTATACCCAACTTTGATAGCTTCTTATGAAAATGTTATATCCAATGTGACTTTTGAAAATTATTTTAAGGTGAAGAGTAACGTTTTCTGTCCAGTAGTACCTCATTCATGACATTTCTTCCATGGATGACTGAGCACCAAGGTTTTTAAACAATGTCGTCAAAATATCCTTGTTCCAAGTTTGGGCTGATGCAACGAATGTGGGTCAAGCCATATGAGTGTGTTACTTGAGTCTAAAATAATTTTTTCAAAGTTGAATTCTCCTTTGTGCTTCAATGCTTCATTGTTGAAAGTGATTCAGTGTATCTAAGCTTCCAAATTACCTTGTTTCAATCCATAAATTATGATAGTCTTTAATATATTTTAACAACCGTTTAACTTCTTGTCTCATCATAACTAAAAACTCTCTGCTCATTTGTCCGTTGCACCATTTCACCTGCATAAGGTGTTTTTCGCGAAGAGCATAATTATGAACTCAAAGGTTTACTGACCTTAAAGACTAAAAAGAAGAAAAGAAGGATACGTGTGTTGAGAATTACCAAGTTAGTTGATAGTAGACTTTCAAAAAAAGTAAAAGTAATAAGTGTCCATGTTGAATGACTCAGTAAAAAGGCTTACCTTAAAAAAGAGATGCGGATGAAGCCAAGATTGTGTTATCATGGCAAATAAAATATCATAAATTTCGCTTGTATTAAGCCCTCTTGAGTTTGAGTTGACTTTAACATCTTTTCTATTCAAATGCACAAAACCAATTGAAAATAACTCAGCAAATTGTTTTCCAACTGAAGTAACTAATGCATAATTGGTTTGACCCCCATTCGCTGCTTCAGCCCAAACTTGGTAGAAGAGGATTTTGACGATACTTTTTGAAAAGCCTGCTACTCAATCATCCGTGGCAGCAAAGTTATGAATAAGGTATCATTACACAGAATATAAGTTGCTCTTTACTATGAAATAAATATCAAGCTCATAGGGTTATAACTTTTTAATTAGAAGCTACCAAAGTTGGGTATACTGTTTTTGACACGCACTGTATAGCTGATTGAGAAAGAATATACGTCACCGGAAGTTACTTCTGATCGGTCAGTCAACCCTTGTAAAAAAGTACCATAGTACCCATGGCATATGACGGTAATTCAACCAAATTACCATGACTTGATGGTAATTTGGTTGAATTACCGTCATATTACCATGGGTACCATGGTACTTTTTTACAAGGGAATTCAAGATGCTCCAGGCTTTATTTCGTCAGTGGTATAGGATTAGGTTGCAATAGGTTTTAATTTAGGTTTAGAGTTAGGGTTAGGTATAGAGGGTTCACACGGCAGCCATGCTGGAGGACATAACAATAAAAACCTGTGCATCAGACTATGAAAGGCCATTGTTGTCATGGTCTAGTGCACAGGTTTTTATTGTTATGTCCTCCAGCACGGCTGCTTATGGGAACCCTCTATAGTGCTTGTTCCAAGGTTAAAGTTTAGCATTCGATAAGTGTATCAAATTGGGTTCCATGACATTTGCTCCTGTCATATTAAATTAACTTTGCCATATTAATCCTAAACCGAAACCTATAACCATAACCCCAATCCTAACCCTAATCCTATTTTTTACATTGTCCTGAGCAAAAACAAAAAAAAAATCAAAAAATCAAAAAAATCATGACCTTGACCTTAACCTTTGACCTTTCGAGATATGGACGGTGGAGCAAATATCGCCGGAGCAAAACTCGTGTCACCATCAAATTGACGCATTTGTCGCCGGTGCATATGTCGAACAACCTTAATTATTTCCCTCAGTGACTTTGTTCCACTCGTTATATATCAGTGCCCTTCATACAATGAACTGAAACACGCTACGCCACGTACGGCATACAACAATATATAAAGAAAGAGAAGATCAATCTAATCTCATTCAAATCAAATCATATTTATTGATATCAATATGATATGTAGCCTCTAAATATAAAACAGGGAAAAATAAACAAATATACACAGTACAGAAGCATTAGCGTATCTACAGGAAAGAGGCAGGGGAATCGCCCATAATGGATACTGAGAAATCTTGTTCACACATAAACATTTCGGAAATATCTTACACCCCCCCCCCCCCCCTCCTCCCCCTCCTCCTCCTCTTGAAAACAGATTTCATGCTACGCTGTAGTGATGAGACGAAAAAGATACAAGATTCCATGATTAAAGGGAAACAAAGTAGATAATAATATAAAGAATGAGCTTTTAGAATACTTGAAGATAATAAAACTTATCAAACTTATTTGGAATTGTGTTCTATCCTAAGTGTTTTTCACCCCCCCCCCCCCCCTCCCCAATGGGTTTTTACTAAGATTGTGTATTACCGCCACGGTTTTAAGTGTTGAACATAAATGCAGGATATAGCAAAATAAAAGCGGAATCGAGATGAGATTCATGGAACTGGAAGTTTGACTGCTGAGACGACATTCAGAATCGCAGGTAAATTTAAAGCTAAATGCAAAGGTATTTCATTTTATGTGATTATATTCATTTGTTTCCACGATCATATACATATCATTATCTCACAAGATAATATGTATGTAATACAAATAACATAACACTTACAGTACAGAATTTAAAAAATATTTTCCAGCGATGATCTTCGCATAGCAGGCCGGTATTCAAATTTGGAGTAACTTATTACAAGCCGAGCTTATATAGCGGTTATAGGTCCTCGTTTCGTTTGAAAAAAACAAACAAACAACTTATGGGAAAGGTAAAGACATTATTTCAACCCCAAGTCGTATATAGACGGTGAACAGAAAACATAGAGGCCCGAACCATGGTTTAAACAAAACTCCTAGGGTTTTAAACGTACGTGCGCACGGAATCCGATCCAATCATATTTTCTTTGAGCGCGCTTACGGAGGTTTAAACCATGGTTTAGGTTTAAACCTCCTTTGTGAATTCGGGCCAATGAACGTACCACTCTATAAATGATCATAGGTGGAGAATGAATGCTGTTTAAAAGGTTGATCGATATCATTTTCAATATTTTAAATATTAGGCCTCTTTACGTTCTCCATTTTAGCAATCTGTGTACGGGATCTAAGAAACTAGAAATTACTTATTTCAGCTTATGGGCAAATACAAAACAAAAAAGAGTTCGGGAAATGTCATTCGAAAGTTGATCATGGAGTATATCCTAAATAGCATATTAAGACAAGAAATTGTTTACAAAAGATACCCCCCCCCCCCCCAAAAAAAAAAGGAGAAATATGGGTTCAGGTCTGGGGTAATTTTGGTCAGATCCATTTCCATATGATATTAATATTATGATTCAATACAATAATTACAAGTTATATTCATTATATACAAATGTTCGGTTCTACAAAAAATATTGATATATTCATTGGAATTGTCATTATTTACAATATCTAAACTATATTTTCAATTTTTCAAATAAATATTATAATTATCATTGATATAATTTATTCACAAGAAAAATTTCGGTGCCCGCGTGTGTGATGGAGGCGGCTTATGCAGTATCTTAATAGCGTTGATCTGGACCCTGATTCATAAAACTTGTCATCAATGACAAGTTGTAATAACTGTTATAAGCTACTGAAATCCTTGCATCTGATTGGCTGAGAGCACTTTATGAAACGCCCCCAGAACGGTTCCGGATAAGTAAGCCTAGATAATTGACGTACAGATAAATCTATGATGAGTACTCCAAAAATCATTGATCTCCTATATGGCATACTCTAAGACTTCACTTCTCCAAGTTCGACTGCCTGGTCGAATCCGTTATTGACTACGCCGCTTTCTGTGTCCTTCTTATACTGGAACTTAGGCTTCACCTCGTACTCGTTGAGCTTGCTGTTTTTGGAAGAAATGAGAGTAAGAAAGAATGATTGTTAAAAACTTTTCAGGAAAGCATACGTAAAATAAGGGCGCGATGCCGCTTTGGTATCGGGCACGCGTGTGGTGTAATCCTTTTTTAATACACCGTAGCTCTGTCCTTTTCGCCAAAAGTACCGAAGAGTACTGAGTCCTCCCAGTTATACGCTACCACTACTCTACCACCGGTTTTAGAATACGTAGAAACAGACATTCTAAAATGCACATATACCTAACTGTCATACAAATACAATTATAAATATCAATATCATTTTCCACTCTGACTCGATTTTTTTTTATTTGTCCCATCTGTTCATGATAATTGTCATCGATCACTCTTAACACATTGTAACCAACAATCATCATTGGCCTTACGTTGTAAATGAGAAATGAGAGCACCAATCCTTCGACATGAAATGTAATGTATACAACGGCCACTGTTGCTAGATGGGTAGGGGGCGGTGAAATTGAAAAGTAATTATTAATTTTAGGCAATTTTCAAGGGGGTGAAATTGAAAAGTTAATATTTAGGAAAATTTAAGCATTTTAACACAATAGATTGGTTGGACGTACGTTCCGAACATCTCGCCTTCTTCGAGTGTCTCTGGGAGCTGTGCCCCACGAGTCTCCGGTAGGAAGAGGATGAGGAGTCCAGCAGCTATCGACATCACTCCGAAGATGAGGACTGGTAGAGGCTCCCATGTGTTATCCAATAGGAGGATCATTGGAGCTAGGATACCAGCAACACGAGCACTCATGGAACATATACCAACACCAACACTCCTAGAAACAAATAGAATAAATGCAATCAAAAAATAATACGTGTGTGTTTAATCATTTCTTGAAAGCATGCACTCCTGTCAAGAAAGTGAATAAGACGAAGTCAAGTTCAGAGACAGCGAAAATCCTCTCCCCCATCCTCCCACTGAGAAACAATAAGTGCGGGACGGGGGGGCGAAATATGTTGGAAATTGTTTGCTATTACCACTATCACATACATCCCCAATGACGAGAGAGGAAGGGCAGACGGGATTCCGGAAATCGTATTCTCGTGAATATTTTGACCCCCCATATGCACACTCAACCCACAGAACGATCCTGGCATGTCTGGGAGGGATGGGGCCGTGGGAAACCCAGCTTCTTCAGCTGATGCTGGATCCACCCCTGCCTTGTCATGGTATCATTTCGGCATTCCTACTGCGCCAGACGCGGAAATAGTTTGTGAGTCATCGTTTCTTGGGACATTGCTACGAATTGCGTATTGACTGCAGTCACACCTGGGAGTGTCCTAGGAATCAATCGGGAAGGTCGCGAAATGACGCGGATATTGCTGATCGTAGCAGGACACCGCGGATAAATCTAGGATCACACCATGAGTGGTAAAATCACGGACCAGGACAATCAGGATGTTTTTCCGACAACCATTTAGATATGCGGACAATATCTGGATATAATAGGTTATAAATTCGGCGCCGACCTTTTTTTCTTCTCATATTCATGCTAGCCGCCATGGAGATCACACCAGCTGCAATTCATCTTGCTGCATTGCTTCAAATCCAAGCTAAGAGAGATACTCAGCAAGCCCTGTTGCTTCTTCCGTGCCTTGACCACAAATGACCGCACGGGTTTCGCGCACTCGCTTATATAGATTCGCATTGGCTCCGCGCTTTCCTGAAACATTCTGCGTGGCTTCGGCTTGCGTTCGGGAAGCTGCGCGGCACCGCGGAGGCTTTCAGGAGCGTTTGCGGAGGAGGCGGAAGAGTTAAAGAAAGGCGGGATGCTCTGACGATGTTCCCACGACAATGCAGACAAGTTGCCTAAGGTGTCAGGAAGTTCATTTCCGCGTCCAAATTTTGGTCTCGATCAAAATTTGGACGCGGGAATTTTGCCCTCTCCCCAAAGTGTGGAAACGCCGGTAAGTGTTTGGGAATGATAAAGACAGTGAACGGAATCTTTCAAGAATATGCGGATAGGTTGCTGAATAAATGCGGATTTACTAATTTTGCATTCCGCGTCTTGTCCGCGCCCTGGTGGACGCCAGGTTTAATGGCATGGGATCTAGGATCTATATTGTTATGTTTAGGCTTAATGCTTGTTTTGTGACTGACAGGATTGACGCACATGCTAAGAAAAACTTAACACAGATTGAATGTGATGAAAGAATTCCACTTGACATGTTTTGAATAAATCTGCGTTAATGAATGTGCCTATAATGCCCGTGCACACAAGACGTCATTAATTGCTGACTTAGTATTGCGTCAGGCGCGACTTGCGCAGTGTAAGAGTAACATCAGTTATTGAACGCAAAACGAATAGCGGAAACGTACTGCGTTGAATGATGGTGTGCTTTGCAATAAATTACCTTCATAGGCTTGATTAGCGCCTTAGCGTAATCGAAATGACGTAGCAACGGACATTAGGCCCGGTGCACACGAGGCTCCACTTGCCTGACGCAAGACTGCGTCGGTGAATGATGCCGTGTCTGGCGCGACAAACGAAGGTGACAACGGACAGAAAGTAAATGCAAATAAACAGTACAAACAGTGCTCTGAATTAGCGGTGTATGGGCTCATTGTCCTCAGAGGTTTAATTAACTCAGGTACTATCCAATTGAAATAACACCTTGTGTTCACCGGACCTAAAGGACATTACTTAATTTCGATGCTGTAAGAGGGGTTACCTGACTGGTGTAGGAAAGAGTTCAGCTGAGAAGACGTAGACGATAGCGAACGATGCTGAGATGCCAAACTTTCCAATCATTGCCACCGTTGTACGCCATGCTCCAATCGCTAGAGACAAACAGGACATTGATTATTAGCTCGTTTATCTGAATCATACAATATAGACTAATCACGCTTCTTCTTAGTGAACTTTTATCTGTTTATTGCAAAGAGAGAACCAGGCGCGGCGGAATGTCGGACTCGGACAATGGAAGTTTTTTGGGGAACCTTTTGCTTGGCGGACAAAAGATGCCCTCCCCCACTTCCATTGTCGTTCCGCCGCCTCTGGAGAGAACGAATGTAGGAAAGTAATTTGTGTATGAAAACTAATAAATGAGAAATGCGTATGACATGCTGTTTTTGGCTAATTTATGTTACAAATATCTAATATCGATTGATGTCATTAATTAATCAAATGTTTGATGACTGTATAATCATGATAATCCATAATCATGTTTATGGAATGGTAGAGATTGTAAGCTTACGTGTGAAGATGGTACAGAGGCACGCTATGCCACCACCGACCATGTAACCAAACATACTCCATTTTCTTCCAAAGTACTCAATAGCAAAGATACAACTGAAGTAGGCAGGGAATTCGACGGCACCAGAGATGAAGAAGGCGATGTAGACATTGACACCAAGGTCCGATGTGCTGAGAGACAAGCCATAGTATACCAGAGTGTTCACGAACCTGAAACAATGATTTAAATTTTAAAGTGAAGGAGAAGTAGTAGTACACTGTAAAAACTGAAGTGCTACTTTTTCGGTGCTCGTATAGTGACTGCGCCTGAAGTGCTGTTTTAGCCCTTGCAAGTGTGCTAATTTACAAGCAAACAAAAAAAAATGTGACCGTGGCGAGCCTCGAACCAGGTTCCGCTGATTGAGAGGCGCTGATGTTACCGACAGACTAACAAACGCTTCTTGCAATCCAGCTTCGTCATGGGAGTCAAGTAGATAACATGAACTATGTGGTGTCGTAAATGCACTACGTTACAATAAGATCTGCTCTAAATCGTACGATGTGAGTTAGTCTAGCGGTAATGTCAGCAATTCTCGATCAGCGGACCCTGGTTCGAGGCTCGCCAGAATCACGATTTTTTTTTAAACGAATGTTTAGCAGTTTAAGGAGCCGGTCCAGCTCCCGTGAAAGTGCTGAAATAGCACGCTGTGTGCATTCAAATAGCACTCTGAGTGCAGTCCCTATGCAAGCACTCAGAAAGTGCTAAATTCAGCCCTCCTGGTGCTGAAAACAGCACTTAATTTTTTTTAGAGTGTAGTGGCGTAAAGGGACATTAACGTCATCACAACCTTTACCCCCTGCCATCATCATTATCGGCAATAGCATCGCTGCAACCATATTCACTGGTGCTCCGACATATGCTCCGGCGACAATTACTCTGGACTCCGTGTCATCAAATATGCAGTGTATAGGATTAGGGTTAAGTATAATCTTTCTGTAGGAAATTAACGCCAGAGCATGTGTTTTACAACCTACTGACCATCGCCATCATCACCATCATCATCATCATCATCACTATCATCATCACTATAATCATCACTATCATCATCATCACTATAATCATCATCACCATCATCATCATCATCACCATCATCATCATCATCACCAGCACCAACAGCAGCACCAACATCACCACCACCACCACCACCATCACCATCACCACCACCACCACCCCCATGACCCCCATCATCTTAATCATCATCATCAGCACCATCACCAACATCACCATCATCACCACTAACTGTATCATCACCATCATCACCACTAACTGTATCATCACCATCACCACCAACACCAACACCAACACCAACACCAATATCATCGCCACCACCTTAACCACCATCACCACCGTAATCATCATCGTCATTATCATCTCCATCATCAGCTTCACCAATGTCATGATCACCAACATAATGATAAAAATCGTCATCATGATCATCATCACCATCATCAATTATTTTCATCGCCATCATCACCATCACCATGGCCATGATCATTACAATCATAACACTATCAGCTTGACCGAAGTGATCTCAGAACTTACCAGTTAAACATCAGATTGATTGTTCGTAATCTTAGGTTTGGTGTACGGAAGAGATCAATAGCTGTTGATTGCCGACCACTGGCGGCTGCTTCCTGCAATAGCATTAAACAATCATGAACTCTATACTCAACTTCTAAAACAAACATCGGTATTTTTTTCTTAATTCATGGTATGAATAGCATTCTTAATCTTATCACTAACTTTTATTGATTTGAAATGTAGGTCTGTCGTAAAACATAAAGCTCTGCGTGTTTTAGTGCCTTAGAACACCAATGAGACAGACCAACAACACATTGAACAAGAAATTACATCACGTAGAATGATCTTTGACCCCGTTTACACAGAGACTGAACTCGACTTTAGTCGAATTTGAACTCGAGTTCATTTGTGTGTAAACAGGGTAGTCGCAATTAGAACTCGAGTTCAAAACTCGAATTCGAATGACGACCCAGAGCAACTTTTATCGAATTCAAACTCGACTATTATCGAATTTAAATTCGCTATTTGCAGTGTGAACGGACACGTAATTGAAAGTCGACTAGCAAATATCCAGCCAGTGACCCCGTCATACGTCACTTCCGGTATTGCTAAGCAACGCTAAGTGTCGCGACACATTCACCGAACTGGCTTGATTCAATCCACCACGCGCTCATCATATCTGCAAAATATTCGTTCATAATTTTGTAATTCTGACGTAAAATCATACAAAACCAGATCAAAATGGCTGCGCTTACAATACTCGCTACGGCCATTTTGAACTCACTCGCGGGGTTTTCACAAATTTAACCCGGAAGTTGATTATCACGATATTCCCACCAAGCGAGGGCGTAATCAAGTCAAATTCACTTTCCTTCTGAATTCGAGTTTGTCCAATGCTTGGTGTAAACAGCCACCGAAAAATAATTTATGCTAATCCAAGGTCTCAATTGAATTCGCTGTCGAATTTGAACTCAAGTTCACTCTGTGTAAACGCGGTCATAGGTTGGTTTGGTGGTGTGACTGGAATTGTTTTCATAATCATGATGATAATCTTTCATAAAGGTCCTTGACCGAAACATGGGTGATATATTTTTTTTTCGGTTGAGCGAAAGAATTGGTGTGTATGTTATTCCATTCAGGCTCTGGACAAACAAAAACGAACGAATAGTTTGGCAATAATCATGATGTTGAGGATGTTTGAACATGAAGTATTGTGACGAGCTGTAGATACACATGTATGTTATTATCAAACGGTGTTTTGATGTGAACGTCCTCCGAACGAGATGTTTTCGATATCGAGGAGATTCAACATGGCGTTTTATTAAGTTACAACCAGTTTGTTGCGCTGTCTTCGTAGGTATAAGACAGGGAACCGGGGATACAGGCAAGGAGCGGCCCGTAACAAAATGGGGGCTTGTCCGGTATGTCGAACACGGGACGTCAACCCGGGACCTCTGCGGCGCGTAACAAGTATCCCTCCCAATTCCCTGGTTTGAAATTCATTACCTGTTCTTTGATATCCTCCTGGGTGAAGATGGGTTCAGGTAGCTTAGCTTTGTTCACTTTGGCTGCTTTTTCTATGATTCTGACAGCTTCCTCAGTACGACCCTTACTGATCAACCAACGAACAGACTCAGGAAGAAACCTGATCAATTACATTAGAGAAAAAAAAAAACATAATCAGTAACTTTTCGGTAGGTGTTTTTTTATAATACCCCCTAAAAATGTCCTCAGTTTTAAAAGGGGGACATTTCGGGGGTCGTGCACTTAATGTATGCCAATTGGGTTTCATTGGGGCTGGGGGAGGGGGTAGGGTCGGTTGTGCTCCCAACCCCTAAATCCGCAAGTGGATAGGACCACGAAGAACTCCGGGATCTTTGACATCGGCTCATGAGTCATTATTTGAATCGGCTTTTAATTTTAGTTACTGGGAAATCTTTAGATACTGGGAATTCTTTCGCAATAATATTGAAACCGGTCCCTTTCTTTATTTCTTCCATTTTTGTCGATGTATTGGTCTGTATGGGACCTGACATAAAAATCGACTTACAGTAAATTGTATTAATCTCTTATATACCTATATATTATTTTTATTTATTGTATTTTACACAGAAATGTATATTTTATGAAATAGAAAATTATAGATTGTAAATATACGATCAATTGGAGGAAGGTATGACTAATTGGGGGGAGATACGCAATTGATTGTAACTATTCAAGTTACAGGGCCCAGGGCCCCGTTTCATAGAACTTGTTATCAATAACAAGCTGCAGTAACTTATATAAGCTACTGAAATCCTTGCTTCTGATTGGCTGAGAGCAAAATTGTTTTAGAACTTTGGCAGTTGTTATTGAACAAGTTTGATGAAACTTTGACGCCCAATTTTGAGTACTGGATAGCATGAGACTTACGGGAAGAAAACGAACATGAGGAGGATGGGTGCAGTGATGACGAGTTGTAAGATCCACCAATCACGTATGAAATAGGCGAGTACAGCGAGTAGCATGTAACCCACCGAGAAGAATAACATGATGACTATCCCAGCTATTACCCTTTTGCTTGGACCAACAAATTCCGTTCCTAGTTGGAAATACAAACATGAAAAAAAAAGAAGAAAAAAAAAATAGCCCGCATGCAACATCTACGAAAAATCATTATTCAGTAGTGAATTAAGTTTGTATACCTTTTCGGTGAGCGGGCGTTTCCAGGATTTTGTAAAAGAAAAAGGAAGAGTGGCACAATTCCGAAAATCTGTCAGATGCTTAGGGCGAAAATTTGAAAAGGGAGGCATGGAGGGGGGGGGGGGGTACATAAAGCTAAGGTATGCCCCTTGGGTTTCAAAAGGGGAGCACGTACAGGCCAGTAGTAACCCTCCCCTCCCCTCCCCCTTTAAATCAACATCTGACCTGGGCACCGTTTCATAAAACTTGGTATCAATGACAAGTTACAATAACTGTTATAAGCTACTGAAATCATAGCATCTGATTGGCTGAGATCAAATTTGTTGGTAAAAATCACCGACAAGATTGTCACTTTATGAAACGCCCCTGGACATTCAAAGATGAGTAAGGTCTTACTCGGTAACTAGAATCCAAATTCACAAGGTCATTGACTGTTAGAGAGAGGGTATGGGAGGAGCACCTTCTTTTCACGTTCCCTTTCCCCCTCCCTTTCTATTTTTTTAAATCTTTTTTTGTTTTCCTTCGTCATTTGATGGGGCACGTGCCCACCCCCCCCCCCCCCCCCCGTAATCTAGGCCACTGACTGTGAAGGAAAAGGTTTACATACCGATAACGAATGCTAGTAGAAAGACTCCCATGTTAGCTGCAGCGAGGATGATACGGACGATGGTATAGAACCAATAGTTCGGAGAGAAGGCGATAGCGAGACCGCTTAAGGCCTGAACCAACAAGGATACGAAGAGAATCTTTCGACGTCCGAATCTAAAAAGATCATACAAAAACATAAAAATCTTGTTTTCTTATCTAACCAATTTTAATTTAAAAATTCTTTCCAACGCCATGTACATAACATATGACGTCAACTTTCTCTTATCAAAGCAAAATGATTTTGATTGTCTTTCTATCCATGTCTAAACTTTTAGAATCTTTTCAGAAACAATGTCTAAAGATTTAGCTTTCAATATGATCATTCTTGACAACACCTTTTTATAACGTAGTAATTCATTTTGTGATAAAGTTTGAATTCTCAGAAATCCAGGATATTCTTCTCGTTGAGATAAATTTCATGGTAAACCATTTTATATCAGATAATTATTATCTCACTAGACCGAGACTTAAATTGCTTCAATAATATCGTACAAGTCAAAAATATGAAATATCATGTATCGGTTAAAGATAAAGTTGAGTTCTGGTCATGAGAGTAAATTGTGAATGAAACAGTCCCAAAGCAATTGGGAAAGATCGTTGATAAAGCAAATAAAAATTGGTGTATGCTGTAAGGTTTTGGAATCACCAAAATGATAAGAAATTCACTAAATCCTGCTGAGAGTCACATGCACTGCACACAAAAATATGTATTTGGGACTACACACAATGTTCGGCCAGAACATTTCAGCTATTTCTTGTCATATTTTGAATGTGAGAGCATTTGAAGAGCAATCCTTTTCAGGGGACATATCTACTATGATAATCTTCCAAACTAACATAAAAAGAATGAGAAAGCTCACAAATTATTTTTTACATGTCCCAGAAATTGACCGTCTTGCAGCATGATAAGGAAAATAGGTTGAAATAAAAAGAAAATGTTGGATGGTATGAGACGAAGAAAGTACATGATAGCAATGGGAATGTGTAAGAGAAGTTGCTAAGGATGGTGATCGGAGAGCAGGCGCGGATCCAGAGGGGGCGCAAAGGGCGTGCGCCCCCCCCCCCCGTTTTGTCTGACAAAGTATGCCCCCGGACCCCCTAGATGGCCGTTTGGCTTCGTCAAACGGAGGGTTCCTCAGTGTGCGCCCCCTTTCTGAAAATCCTGTATCCGCCCCTGGAGAGAGAGAGAGATCAATGAAATCTTACATGTCAGAGAGACCTCCAAATAGCACCGAACCAATAAGAACACCAGCAAAGAAAAGCGATTGAGCAAGACTATCACGGTCTTTCTTACTGCACACCAAGTCGAACTGAAAGAGAAAATAAACTCTTTAATTTGACCATCATACATATCTGAAAATCATCCTTCCATTTCATTTCCCCCTCTTCAATTCACCTATACTCCTGTCTCTGAAGTATATTCTTCCCTTTCAGTAAGTCAAATACACTCTAATAGTAATATTTTCTAAATTTTTCATATAAAAAAGAGGAAGCCGTTTTCAATTAAGATTTTTAAAATAAATAGCCTGGAATAATCATATGATACAATTTCGTAATACAAAATATACTCCCATATTCAAGTCATCTATTTTATTTATATTACAATTTCTTGAATATCTTATTCTATTTATCTTTCATTTTTTTCAGTGTCCTGAAATTCTCATTAGTTATAGTTTTGCAATCAAAGTTAAAGGGTATACCAATCACCAAAATTGCTCTTTGTGTTAGGGGTTCCTTGTTGCTGTACAGTATTCAAAATATCAGATTCAGATATTAGTCTAGATACACTCTAAATAAACATGAAAGCGACTTGTTAATAGACAAGTCGTCATATCCGTATGCGCGCTTAGAATAGGGCGAGCACGGATCCCAAGTCCGACTTGGGTTCCGTGCACGTGGTTTCATCTTATCATTTAACCTTTATTTTCTTCATATTCCTTAACTGTTAAGTGGTAGAATGCCAGGTAAATTGTTTGAATTTGATATATTTTAACTGACAGGTAAACAAATTATATTTTAGGTGATCGGTACCCTTAAAAACTCGGATGATGTATATCAAATCACCTCTGAGATGATAGAAGACCGGTACTGCGATTTGTCATAGACCCATCCATCGTTACAGCCAACGACTTCGGTATCGTTGTAATTCTGAGGGTCCAAACCAGGATGGAAGTCGAGGTCATCCACCATGGCGTACTTATAACACTGAAACATGTCATCTCCTGCCGTGTAATTCAGGGGTACGCTGGCATTGCGTTTCGCCTCCATGCATTGTTCCGGCGTGTAGTCCCATCTATTGCAATCCTCGCTGTCCCATGCTGACACCTACCAATTCACAAAGATTAAAAAAAAAAACACATGTCATGAATTACTTTTTGAATAGGAATAAAATCCATTAAGTTTCGCCTCCGTGCATTTGTCGGGCTTGTAGTCTCATCTACTGCAATCCTCGTTGCCCCATGATGCTGACACCTCAAGAAAATTATAATACTCTAAATTATGTTCTGTAAATTTGAAGTGCATTGAATAAATTACTTTTGAATTATAATAGTCAGAAGGTGAAAAAATGTCTTTTCTTTACTTATAGACCATTTAGGGGCAAAGCTTTGTCAAAGCCAGGGCACTTTGGTGTTTTGTTTCAGGGGTTCTGACACCCCCTTCCCGATAGACAATTTTTTTCAGTATTTATATTTTTGTAATGTACATCCACATAGCTCCTGCTGACAAAATTTGGCCCCTGGGATTCAAGGGGGGGGGGGGGAATTACCCCAATTTTTAGGGGCCGTCGGCACCCCATCCTGGCGGAAATTATTGTCAGGTTTTTGTGTTGATTAATGTCCAATCATACTTCCTCTTAAGTTCCTACTGACAAAGTTTGGTGCATGGAGGAGATGGGGTGAAATAGACCAGACTTTGTGGTCTATTTCGGGGTCTCTGTTAGGGGGCTAAACCCGACGGCTACGGTCAAACTGACAACCTTAGATGGTCTACGTAACTATATATAAGGGGTCAAATCTTATGGGTAAAATGGGGTGACTATTTCGGGACAGGCTCCCAGACTATATCATCTATAAGGAGATGATTGTATACAGGGTATATTGTTTTCTTTCGGTCGTGATGCTGGATTACTATTCTAGTTGTCAAGTGGTTTAAACAATTGACTGGAGATACGAAGGTTATTCATTATTATGATGGACAAAAATTCAGGTGTGGAATAACATGTTTGTGAAAGCGACCATGGGATTGCTAACAAACACACCCATGTCCATCTATTCATTTTATCTTTAGAGTGCTTTTATAGCTTCATTTATTTTCAGGCTAGAATCAGCGTTTCGATACGCGTTTAGTTCAAAACACGGTTGTGTCCAGAGCTCTTTTCGCAGGAATACGGTTTTAAACAGTTACAAAACTCACAAAAAGGCAGAGCCCTACTTTGCGTTGAGAAAAAGCTATAAACAGGGTACCGGTACTGTGAAACAAATTTTCAAAACTGTTTTCATAACTATGTTTTAAAACGCTGATTCTGGCTTTGCGATCGAACTATAAACTCGCCTTCTATGGATGTACCGCTAGGCTATAATAATTATGCAATCGTTTTGCTAATATTTTCATTATCATTTTTCAATTCCTTTTCCAGTGCCACAATTAAAGGTCATAATAATCATAAAGAATACAAGAATATGAGGTATAATGATGACACGGGAAAGAAACCACTATAGCTTGATCAACAGAGGATAATAAGTATAAACAATATTTTGTACTTTGGTTCTTCTATTCAAATATTAATATTATTTCAGGTCAGCGAAAAATGTTTTCTTAGAGACTGTTTGTGTAGAGGTAAAAAAATAGGCATATGATGATGAAGTTTGATACAAACCAAACACAAATATACTCACATGTTTGTGGTAGGTTTCGTCGCCCTCTGTATTTCAGTAACATTTATACCCTAATAATAAGGTTCAAACTTCTAAGCCAATATTTAGCAATCCATCGGTCTATTACCATGATTACAGTCGTATATTGATTTTTATGCCTCCGCCCACCGAAGGTGGTGCCGGAGGCATTATGTTTTCGGGTTCTCCGTCCCGCTTTCTCGTTAACGCGGTATCTCAACAGTTTGAGGTATGGACTTCAGACTTGCTGCTAGTAGGCTATGTATCACCATAGACGATCTGATTAGATTTTGGGGTAAATACGTAGGTCAAAGTTCATAGGTCATAGAGGTCAATTTCTGAAATTTCAGGTGTAGCATCGTTAACGCAAAGTCTCAAGAACCATTTGAGGTATGAACTTCAAGCTTGGAACTAGTATATGCACCACCACCCCCCCCCCCCCCCCCCCCACTCAGTATTATTTAGGGTACGCGTATGCTTGTTCCCTCCCTTTGAAAGCACCCTCTATCTCAGGGCTGCCAAAATTTCTGAACCCCCTTATCGCGGGCTTTGTGCGGGCTTTTCCTGCCTTGGAGACCCCCCTAAATTCAGAACACTGCTCAATGTACCCCCTATCTCAGGTGAGCTCTCATTCCAACCCCATATCTCAGGACAGACACCAACCCCCTCCCAAGTAAGCTGTCATTACAATACCTTGGAAGAGATGGGGGCCAGAGTTTCTACTTTTCAAAATGAAATAATCCTGGCTGAATGAGCTATCAAAACTAGCAGGAATTTCAGGAATTTGATCCTGGGATTTGATCAATTTTTCAAGATATTTCATAACCCCCCTTTTTTAATTTCTCAGGTGTCGAAGAGAGAGAGAGAGAAAGAAAAACACCCCCTTTTTCAATGAAATCTCCGGGTGAAAGATAAAAAACACCCCCTTTTTTACAATTCACGGGCCGGATTGTGTCGCCCCAAAAATACCCCTTTACCGGAGATTTTGGGAACACGCATGCGCTCCCTTCGACCTCCGAGTGGGGGGGGGGGGGGGGGGGGGGGGGCGGGATGCATCACCATAGTGAGACAAACTGATTAGATATTTGTTTACGTAGGTCAAAGGTAAAATTCATAGAGGTCAATTAGCGCCAATTATCTCTATTTTGTTTCCATGACTAGGTGGAGATAAATTGATCAGACTTATGGGTTGTTATGTCAATTAAAAAAGGTAAAAAAAAAAGAAGGTCAATTAACATGTAATTGTAGGTTTTTTAATCTGGTTATCAAAATAGTTTGAGCCATGAATTGAACTGAATTTAGGCGGCGGCATACAGGAGACGCGGTCGTATTCATCTTGTTATATTTATACCGGTACTCCATTTTGGTTACCTCCCAGGCGAATTTGTTTTTCGTATTAATCAAGATTTCCACGCACAATAGATAAGACGGGGTAACCTCGCTGGCCATAAGCCCTTCTACCGCCCCCCCCCCCCCCCCCCGGTCAAAATTAATATGTCAGACTTCTTTCCATGTGTAAGGTGATAGCTTTAAAAAATCATAAGAATGGTTACTAAATGTCATGATAATACCAATTTTCCATTTTTATTTTTTTTCCAGGAAATAAACAGGAAGTTTATATATTTACAAACTCCATAGGTCTTCAATCATTTAGAGTTATGACGCACTGGTAATTTATTTCACAACGTATAATCACACGAGGCATTATTTGCTGATGTTAAGACTTAATTAAAACAACGTCAGAGACTAGTTCGGTCTTTTGCACGTCATGAAAGAGTGATATCGTGATTGCAAAATGAAGAGTTCAACACTTATGGATCAATTGCCTCCCCAGGCTAGATTAGTGCAAGTACCGACGCAAGGAAAATGACACCTCGTGTGATCCGGGTTAAGTCCATAGCCTAGAGAAGAGTTACGACGCACATTAACATCAAGTATTAATAAAATGAGGACCTTCATTTCACGATATCTCGTACACATATACTTTCAAGAAACAATTACGAAGTTCTATCAAAACATGAGTCAGAAAAAACCCAAAGATGTTTTTTTTTTTTTTTTTTTTACAAAATAGTAAAGATGTTTTGTCACCATGTTGACACAAGATATCCGGCCTTTTGGTAACCTGTATACTGGAGCCATTTCTCAATGGATTTACCATCCCGACGGCCCTGTTTTTTAAACTAAATACGCTCGGTTAAAATAATACTACAAGTTCATTGTTTAAAACGATTAGGTCAAATCACACATAATATACGCGGATTTCATCTGGTTAGTCCATAATAAATTTCCCTGAGGATAATTTTTTAATGTAGGCCGACATTTGCCAACTTTAACCAAATACCAGTATATTTTTAATAGGTCCTAATGCCTCGGTCACAATGACAAATCGGCTTCAAACTGATCCCAAATCCCCCAATTATTTGGGGCAATGTATTTTTTTATTCGATCTATTGTCAATCTCGTTGGTGTGAATGGGGTATAATCGTTGTTTTACAAGTATGTTCGAGATTGTGGCAATACATTTATTGATGAATAGATGTTTAGTAAGGTTTATAGGCTTTCTGTTCATTATTTGTAAAAAGGCGGAATGTTTTGTAATATTAAGGTGCAATAGGATCATTCCTACTATCTATGAAAATAATAGGCACGCATTCCACAAACCTATACAATTCAGTGATGTAAGCTGTGTAAAATTATCAGCAGTTATTTTACTTAAAGACCTCAGCCTGACCGAATTTTGAAATATACACTTTATTCATCCACGGGGAGCTATATATTTTCTGAACAAATTGAAACCAACTTCATGAGATTCCATTTCCTGTGGAATGAGTTCACCATGAACATGACGAACAAAGAAGCGGACAATTTATGCAGCTCCTCATTGTACCCTTCACAATTGCACTGGTTAACAAAAGAACATCTATTCATTGCTATCCTGTAAAAATATGTAGAACAGGTGTCACATAATAGCAGTGAAGTGATGTCCTTTTGCCTACTAGAGCTATTGTGGAGGTTACAATGAGGAGCTGCATAAATTGTCCGCTCTCTTTGTCATCGTGTTCATAGTGGTAACAGCGTCCCGAATGTTGACCCGCGGTGGTTTTTCTGACGAGGGCCCCGTCTCTGAGGAACGCTACTTTGCGGGGGGTGAAAATTTGATGACGACATATCGTGTAGACGCACTCGGAGCTGTATACATGACATGTCGTCACACGTCTAGCGACCCCCTGCAGTTTCCTCTCTTGTTACGCAATAGGGAGGGGGCGGACCAAAAAAATTATCTTTTTTATTTTTTATGGATAAACGGAGACGAAAATTTATGAATACCCAGGGTAATTATATTCTTTGTTTACTAAGCTTTACGTCAATATATGGTTGTTTTGGGTCAGGCTGAGGTCTTTAAAAGTACATCAAGCCAGGGGTGTCGATCCGTGTTCACGATTGGGGGGATGACCGGCGAGGGAGCGAAGCCAGTGGCGTATCTAGTGATTATGGCGCCCGGAGATTATGGCACCCCCCCCCCCCCCCCCCACCCCCGAGTGCCAAAATCCGAAAGGATTATGAGTTTTCTTCATTTCCCCCCTTTTTTCTTTCTCTCATTTGCGTTTTTCGCAAGGTTTTCATCCAAGTGACGCCCGGGGCACGCGCCCTCTGCCCCCTAGATACGCAAAGCGACAGAGCGGGGGAGGGTGTGGGAGGGGGTATCCCCCTCCCACACCAGGCACTTTTTTCAAAAATCTGTCTATAAAACTTGCATTTCAGAGCATCCCAGAATGGTTTTTAATAAAAAGAAGGAATGGACGGAACCCCTCAATTGAGAATAACAATGCGAGCGAACAAATTTTCTTCGATATTTCGCATTGAAATTATGGAATTTCTTATTTCCTTAATTCTAATCATTAAAGAATGTGATGATATTTGAAGATCAAACATAATGAGTTTGAATAATTATTACTTTTAAGTTAATGTATCATAATTCTTATTTATTTTATCCAAAATTATTGGGGGATGATAACACAGGCCATCCCCCACCTCAAATTTGTGGAGGGGATATAAAATACCCCCCCCCCCGGGATCGACACCCATGCATCAAGCTCATTCAGAAAATATTCAAAACACATTCAAAATAAACTGATCTTCTTGGTTGTTTTCACCTCCTAATTATTCATCAATTTCTACTTTAAAAGGGAACTTTGTATATTGTAGTTACTTAATCATTCATGAGGGAAAAATGATATCATAAGAAAAGGGAAGCTATATTCCAGCCGGAGAGATCACGAAACTGATGTCATTGGCTGTCGGTCTTGTTAGCTGTCGGTCTCATGGCATGACGGAAGAGCCTTTTCGGGACGCGAAAATAGCACGTTTCAAAACACGAATTCTCTTTTTTTTTTTAAACGAGTAAACTTCCCGTTTTGGTCCCTTGGTTGGTAGACAATCTGTGTTTGTGATTCGATCATGAACTACCGGAAGTGATTATGGTGATCACTGGCGTAGACAGGGGGGCACAGGGGGCCACAGGGGGCCAGCCCCCCCCCCCATTATTCAGGCACTAAACAAAAAGCGAGAGCGAAAAAAGCGGGGGAAGTGGAAATAACTTTCCTCTCCCTGCACCCACCCCTGTTACATACAGTGAAATGGTGCATCCAAATAATTGAAAAGCAGTCCAGGCGTCGAACTATAACTTTCCGCCTAAAAAAATTGTTTGCTATACGAGCCGTTGTCTTTCTCTCAAATTTGCTACAACGTACCAATTTCGCACTCTGCTCACAACCGCCCTCTAAATTGAAATCCTAGCTATGCGGTTGGATCCTTCACGTCTGCACCCCCCCCCCCCGAAAATTGAAAAATCCTGGCTACGCCTGTGATGGTGACCTTGCACGGTTCACGTTCCAGTGCAATGAACGTGTCGGGAGCTAATATTGGGTCATCAACTTAAAGGGCAAGTCCGGTCCCAGCATAACTTGCTCTCTATAGAAGCAGAAAAATCAGACAAACAGATACAAAAAAAAAGTTTGAGGAAATTCGGACAACTGATAAGAAAGTTGTAATTTTTGGAATGACATGAAAACTAGAGAGAGAGAAAAAAAGAAAATCATTGGACAATAATAATTAGCAACTCGAAAATGGGTTTGTGATGTCATTGCCTCACAACACACAAATTAATTTATTGATATTAATAACACAAATTTTCAATTTTTGTCCAAGAATATGATTTCCTCATAACTTAACCAAATCATAGTTATAGTAATATGTTTTTGTATTTATAAACCTTTCCAAAATAGTTCACAAACTCAAAATGATCGAGATTTAAAAAAATTCATATTCATAATAATTTTTAATGTATATTCTATTTAAAAAAAATATTTCTCATGATTTTTTTAGAGTAAAGTAATTACTCTGTGTTGAGTGTATACATACAAAAACATGTCACTATAACTATAACTTTGTTCAAGTTATGAGGAAATCATATTGCTGAACAAAGAATTATAATTTGTATTATTAATATAAACAAATTAATTGGTGTGCTGTGGGGCAATGACATCACAAACTCATTACCGAGTTGCCAATTTGTCTATGATTTTCATTGCTTTCTCTAGTTTTCATGTCATTAAAAAATTAATAACTTTCTTATCAGTCGTCTAAATTTCCTCAAACTCCTTTTTGTTGATCTGTTTGTCTGATTTTTCTGCTTCTATTGAACATGTTGAAAGCAAGTTATTCTGCGACCGGACTTAATTGATAATTATACGAATTAATCAAATTAAAAATTAAAGGAAAAATTAATAGGTAGATGATCGAATGAATGTATAAATGATTGGCTGGGGCGGGGAGCATGAATGAATAAATAGATAGACCTAAATAATTCTTATCATTTGTTTACTTTGTGAATCATTGTATTTCTATGTCTTACATTTGAATTATTTCTTTTGTAATTGTTTGCTAGCTGTGGAAAGATGTGATTTAAATAAATAAGTAAATTACTAAGTAAGTAAATAAATAAATAAATAAGTAAATAAATAAATTAATAAATCAATCAATCAATTAATAAAACTAAATAAATAAATAAATAAATAAATAATAAACGTACCTTGCATGAGTGAGGCATATGACCAGCCAAGAATACTTGAGCTAGCATGTGACATGCTGTCGTGACGCCATTTATACACAGCGCATAATAGACCAGCTTCTGATAGAGACCAAACTCGCCAATCTCACCCAAGATATTATCAAACTTCATGATCTCGAGAGCAATGGAGGTATTGCTCCGTCAAATATTGAAAATCTGAATACGATTCTTATCAGGTTCAAAAGCAACGCTAATCCCTTCAAGATACGCAACGTGATTGCTTGCGGTAATCTTTTGTAGGGTGATTCTTGCTTCTCGAAACTTGAGATATTATTTTCTTCCGATAATAGTTTTGGTGGTTACAAGTTAAAGTGAGCAGACCAGAATGGTATAACTGCTATGAACATCGTTGAACAAAGTTTGGAAATGGATGTCCCCTGCTGTGCACAGCCCCAAACCATGCATATATCCGATCTGATCCGGACCATCAAAAGTGAGGAAATGAAAAGTTTCAGTTGAACTTCAGTATTTTCATTGCAGATGTGTTACATGACTCAATTTTTACGCTAACAGCTGACCTTAACAACATTGAGAGTGATACTCGAATATGCTAATGAAAAAGGAGACTAGCATGTTCAAACTGCTACTTGAAGTCTTGAACTTATAGGCGAATAATTAGCTAACATTAAGTTCATTTAAACCAAAAGTCGAACAAGAGACTGACATTAATTAGAAAAAAATAATAATGATGATAATGATAATAATGATGATGATGATGATGATATAATAATAATATAATATTAATAATTATGATAATAATCATAATAATGATAATGATAATAATAATGATGATAATGATGATGATATGGAGAATAAGAAAAAAAGGAGAAGAAGAACAAGAAGAAGAAGAAAGAGGGAAAGAAGAAGAATTTGCATAATGAATAATGTCTCTTACTAAAATTATGTTATCATAAATGGTACGACCCGGAATACAATATGTTTGGTCCTCATGAATTACACTCCCAATGCATAGTTTCAGTCTATTGGCAAGTGTTTTTGCAAAAGTCTTATAGTCAACGTTTAGGAGGTAGACAGGACGCCAGTTGGTAATATCGGCGAGATCTCCCTTTTTGGGGATCAAACTAATAATGGCTCTACGAAAAGAACGTGGTAGACTACCACATAAACTAGAATATTGTAAGACTTCAAAAAAAATCATTCTTAAGTGTGGGCCAGAAAATTTGGTAAAATTCTGTAGTAAGGCCATCCATACCCGGTGTTTTACTTTTTCCTAGTTGTTTAACAGCTTTTCTTCTAATGCCTTTCGCCTTTCTTCTAATGAGAAAGGCGTATCGAGGTCTTTCTGTTCTTCTTGTTCCAGACATTTAATGTTGGATAGAAGTTCAGCAGAATTATTATCAATGCGAGAAAAGCTATAAAGTTCCTTGTAAAAAGAGTATCATGGTTTTTAATTTCATTTTCGTTTTCTGTGATATGACCCGAAGGGAGACGGATACGAGAAATTCTTTTCCGTGATGAGTTCGACTTCTCCAAATTATAAAAGAAGGATGACCTTGTATCAATCTCTTGAATTAGTTTAAAGCGTGATCTAATCAGAGCTCCTTTCGCATCATGTTTTAATAAATTATTAAGTTCATTTCTGTTTCTATTTATTTCTTGTTTTGTGTCACTTGGCAAACCTGAGAGGGATTGGAGCTTTGCAATGGTGTTGTTAATGTTCAAAAGGGCTGCCCGTTTTTCATTAGCCATCTTTTTTCCATACATCTGAGCATTTTTTTTTTATTTGGGATTTACCTGCATCCCACCACATCAAAATATTTACATATTCATGTTTGTGTAGCCTCCAATCGCGCCAAAAAAGTAATATGATATTTCTAAAATTCTCATCTTCAAGTAGAGAGTTGTTGAAATGCCAGTAGGCACTGCCCCTGGGTTTTTGGTGGGGAGGTTTTAATTCTAAGTACCCCGCATCATGGTCAGAAAGAGAGCATGGTAAAATACTGCATTTGTGAAAAGATGGTATGAGACTAACAGGCAGATAAAAGCGATTTAGTCTGGCTTGTGAGACGCCATGAATATTGCGTGGGTTGGTCCGATGCTGGCCTCTTGTCGAGGCCCTGGCGCTGTAGAAATCCTTGGCGATATGGAGGCAAAAACCGAGGCGATCTTCGCAGGCCAGAAAAACCGAGGCGCTTGCGCCGAGGACCTCTTGGCACCCGACCTGAATTATATATTCATGAGGCACGATTTCCTACTGAATTATGCATGAAACGTGAATAGTTAGATAACCGCGGCGAATCATTTATTCATCTATGAGTTAAAGTCACCCCCCCCCCTTTTCCAGTGCAGTTTTGTCTTTGTTCTGTATTATTTTTCTTGCTTTCCCCTTTTCTTTCTTTCTTTATCTTGTTTTGTCCTGTGTTGTCTTGTCCTAGTTTTGTCTTGTTTTGTCTTGTATTATCCTGTCAGTTTCTTGTTTTTCTTGACGTTTGTTTGTTTTCTTTCCCCTTTTCCCACCTGTTTTCCCGTTTCTTTCTGTTTTCCCTTTTCCTTCTTTCTCTGTTTTGTTTTGTCCCATTTTGTCTTGTATTGTCTTCTCAGTTTCTTGTCCTCCGAGTCCTGTCTTATCATTTGATCTTCGGTGTAAAGCATCTTGTTATGAAAAATCCATTATTTATACAGGATTCATGACTACTTGATTAATTATGTAATTTTGAGAGATATGCCAATGTATGTGTATACATATGTATATGTATATGTATACATATATATTTTTTTCAAATATGTATTTCACTTTCAATTTCCCATGTTATAAAGATAATTATGTTAATGTTATATTTATTCTTGGGAACCTACATAAACAAGCTATGCTTTCCAGTAGGTTCCTTTTTCATTTCATGATTCTGTACAGTGTAATCATATTGTTTTGTATATGGAAATATGAGATTAAATAAAACCTGCATCAATCAATCAATCAAATTGGCCAATGAAATCTCAAGGATTTCTTACTTCAGTTCTGGACTAGTCTATTATTTTTTTGGGGGGGATTACGTAAATCTCTTGCTCAAAATACATTCACAGACAAGCACATTATGAATTTTCGAAAAATTCGATCTCTAGCTTACAAACCATGGTAATTTGAAATAAGACAAATGTACATATTTCTCAAGAGATCATCATATATTTACAAATAATGAAGAATGGGCAATAAAAGTCACCGTTCAACAATAGATGCATCTCCATCAATTCTGATGTAACCAAGGAGTTACCAGCAACTTCACTGCCCGGCAAGGCCCCGGGGATCCGCCTGGCCCTCGCGAAGCATGCAGCAGTCTCACTCTCCATCCCTGGCCCACGGAGGTAATCAGCGGTAGCGCGTGAAAAATAACACTTTTTCCATAGCCAGTAGGCAGATTCACAAAAACATCTTGTCCTTTAAGTGCAGATTTGATTGCATCAACTTGCAAATCTTTGAATCTGTCAATCTTCCAACATTTTAGTGGCATATTCTAAGCTCTTACAAATATCGTCATCACTCGTCGTGGAAGAAACGTTGAACGCCATTTTGGGCTGCGATTAATTAATATGTAAGAAATAGCGTGCAGTCGAGTCATGAATATTTAACATTACGTCATACGGAATATTTGAGGAGGAAATTTGAGTTTCCATTCCTTTCCTAACTTTTCCCGACCGATTGGAGCATCCGAACGCCTGGCAGTACACCATTTTGAAACGCGTAATAATGGCGGCATCTGGTCCGAGAGGTCCGACAAAACGTCACAGGGCGGGGCTTATCTGTTCAAAATGGCGACGCACACGATCGATATAGGACCTTCTAGCAGACGACAAAATGATATTTCTAACTACTTGTTGACGGCGTTAGGGGGGCCCAAATGTGTTGAAATTCTACATATATAATCAACAATGTGCCCTTCAACTAAACAGCTAACTAAATCGCCAGGGTTTACCTTCCCTTTAAAATCTCCCCCAACACAATAGCGCCATTATTTATTGTGCGTAAATGGGCATGAAGTGATTTAATGGCTATTAGGGCATGATTATCATCATGTGGTATCAAAATATTATACAAGTGATAAAAGGTATCATCAGTGCTAATCTTTGAGTATAAAACATGACTATCAACTATAGCAAAGCTATCAAACGAGCCAACCAGGTTCTTCTTCACAAGTGTTGTAATGCCGGATCCTCGTGAGGTACCGGCAGTGCAATTTACATGATATGATTTCCATAAATTCCAACAAGAAGAACGTGGCGTTAAATTATAGGGTTCTTGCAGAAAAATAATATCAGGTTTGAGAGCAATATTGTCAATATATGAATGTATGGAGGCGTTTTTCGCTGAACTAGAACATCCTCCTGTGTTCAGCGTGAGGAATGACAAAGTCATTACGAGGGAGAGAGTATGCAGGGCCATATAAATCATGTTGAAAATTAGGCACACTCTTCTAATTTCTTAATTAATTTTTGTACCCGCTGTTGAGTACTTTTCTTAAATGCTGGACTATTCCGTAAAGGGATCAATAATTGTCTTACAAGGCCAGGTACATTCGAAGTGAATTTCCGGGCAATTTCAACAGGTTTTTTTCTTGCCTTGACCACCTTAAGGAACTTCAGCAAATCTTTGTCAGACAAAGGGCCCTGACTTGATGGAAAAGACGACGCCCACTCAGCGGAATCATCATCAGTCGACTGGGCGTCATCCCACATCGAAGAAGGGGTGGATGGAGTCGGTGAGGATGGAGATGGGGAGGACAGGATGACAGGGGAGGATGGGGTGCCCAAAATTCTCGGTGTAGAGGGGGGGGGCGGAACTTTACGTGGTGGTGTAAACGAAGTGAGGGGGTAAAAGTGGGGGAAGCTGTAGGGGTTTTTGTGGGAGTTCTTTTTCTTTTGGCGACAATGTCCGAGAAAAGTCTAGTGGGGGTGGTGGAGTTGGCAAAGATTGTTCTGGGGCATTTTGGGATTAGAAAAACCGGTCTTGTTTGTTTCGGAAACCTTCCGGGGACTTTCAGTTTGGGCGTGGTGGGAAGGCCCGTTAGAGGGGATGTTCTGTACTGGGGCAGACTCGACTGTTTTAGGCTCAGTTTGCGTGACATGTGGTTTTAAGCCCTTGGGGTGGTGTTTTGGGCCAACTTTGCCCTTATCCGAGACTCTCTCGCTCTGTTTTTGACGGTCTGTCTTTTTGCAAGACCGGCTAAGATGGCCCACTTCTCCGCATTCAAAACAGCGCACCTCGTCCGTCGAGACAAAAACACGATAGTTCACACCTTCATGAGTGAAATCAAGATGGGCAGGTGGGGTAACATTAGGAGTAATAAGCACCTGAACCTGTCGCCAGAAGGACATGATATGTGAAAAGGCCTTATCTTTGAAGCCTAATGGAATGGAACGAACTTGTGATACAACCTTGCAAAAAGCAGCAATTTGTTTCACTAATATGTCATTGGGTATTTCAGTGTAAACATTCGAGAGAGTCAAACGGGTTGTGGGCAATGTAAGCGGTGACACCTCAATAAACGTGTTCTGAAAAGTGAAGCCTTTGTCTACAGCATCTTGGACCGCCGCGCGAGAATTCAAATAGATTGCAATTCTCTGTTGGCTGATCCGAGATGCCGAGACAATACAGTCAGCTGGTACACATGAGTTAGCAAATTCCTTTACATATTCATGAATTGAAAAAGTCGGTGTCGAAACAAAAGAAATTCCATTCTTTCGACTGACTCGAGAAGGCAGAACGCCAGAGTGTTGCCTCGCCGATTGTTGGGCTGAGGTCCCGGGAAGATCCCGTGCCTCCAGCCCAGCATCAGCAGCCATGGCCACCTTACACAAAGACAAGAAAAACAACACTTAAAAATACACAATTTTACATAAAATAACAACCCAACAATGGTGGACTTAAACTGGTTTTGTCTTAAGTAATGACTATACACACACTTATCACAACAAATAGGACCAGAAAGGGTCTAACAAACGGTTTTTAAGCGAAAACTTACGGAGCTCACACTAGACACGTCCTTCCACTAAGAAGAAGAAGAAGAAGAAAAAGAAGAAGAAAAAGGAGGAGGAGAAGAAGAAAAAGAAGAAGAAGAAGAGAACGTAGAGGTGTCGTAGTCGAGTGGTTCAATCACTTGACTGGGAATGCAAAGGTCGTGGGTTCGAACCCCGGCACGGCACCTTGAGCAAGGCATTTTATCTACATTGCTTCTCTCCACCCAGGTGTTAAATGGGTAACCCGGTAGGATGCGAACGTCATTGTGGTTGGATTAGCATGTGCGCGCTTGGAAACGGCTTGTCTCGAATGCGTGGGGTGCGGGAGCGGGATGGGAGCGGGATGGGAGCGGGAACGGGCACACCCTTTCGAGACAAGCCCCCCGGTTATCTCGAATGGACGCGTTCCCAGCGAGAAGTTCAATGAACGCGCCACTTCGAGACAACCGGGGGGGGGGGGGGGGGGCTTTCCTCGAATGAGTGTGTTGAGTAGACTTTTGTAACAGACGTTTTAGAATTTTTTTTGAAAAATGTACTCTTGCTGGTTTTTTCGTTTTTCTTTTGTCTAAGATGTAGAAAATATAAAAAAACGGTATCTAAAAATGCTTTTGACAAGGAAATCATTATTTGTGCAAAATAAATCGGAGAATTGAATAATTATGCATTAAAACACACGGGGAAGAAAGGGCAAGTGGCGTAGCTAGGATTGTTAATTTATTTTTATTTTTTTGGCGTGACCTGTTAAATATTGTGAAATTGTGTTACAGACATGTGCTGACATAAGCCAAGGTGTGTTTATCATCTTTCCAAAGTTAGAAACACCTTTTAATGCCACTATCATTCTATCAATACCCACTATCAAAAGTCAAAACTCATATCAAAAGGTCGTTTGTACCCGGCCCCCAACTCCCCATACCAGGGTAGGCCTACTTTTCAAAAGTGACCCCCTATTCCGGAGAAGTTGGAATTTGTTTTACCCCCTATCCCGGGAAATTTTCTGAGATATTGGACCCCCTATCCAGGCAATTTAGGAAATTAACCCCCCCCCCCCCCCCCCCCCCCCCACCTATCCCCGGGGAGGAAACCACCAGAGTCTGCGAAAATTGACCCCTATTTACATTTTCCCGGGAATATTTTTTCATCTTCCTCATTCATCTTCCTATTTTCTTACTCACCCACCAATAAGGGGTGGGGCATGGCCATCTTGTGCCTCCCCCCCCCCCCCCGTAAAAAAATACGCCGCAGTGAATTAACATTCTATTCTGGACTGTCTGCCCGACCAGACCTTTGAATTTTAAATGAACATTCCATTATGAATTCATGCAACCTCATACATTCATTTGACAACCCCCGGTTATCAGTGACGGCACCGGGGGCATGGGGGGGGGGGGGCATTTGCCCCCCAGTCAGAAGCTTTGCCCCCCAGTTGCCCCCAATAATTTTCGGAGTGAAAAAAATAAAAGGGTGGAAAATTTTGTTTGTCCGCCCTTGCCCCCAACAATTTCTTTTGCCCCCCATTTGCCCCCCCCCCCACCCCACTTTAAAAATCCTGGTGCCGCCACTGCCGGTTATATTTTCTACATCTTAGACAAAAGAAAAACGAAAAAACCAGCAAGAGTACATTTTTCAAAAAAAATTCTAAAACGTCTATTACAAAAGTCTACTCAACACACTCATTCGAGGAAAGCCCCCCCGGTTGTCTCGAAGTGGCGCGTTCATTGAACTTCTCGCTGGGAACGCGTCCATTCGAGATAACCGGGGGGCTTGTCTCGAAAGGGTGTGCCCGTTCCCGCTCCCATCCCGCTCCCATCCCGCTCCCGCACCCCACCCATTCGAGACAAGCCCTTGGAAACAGGCGACTGGCTGGAATGCTCCCCGGAGGAGTGGAGAATGTGCACTGTAAAGTGCAGAATCGCAACTGAATCCAGTGACCGGGGTAATAATGCTGTAAGAGCTTTGGTCGGTTACATTGTAACTGGTAAGGCGCTGTAAAAGAAACAGCTATTATTATTATTATTATTATTATTAAGAAGAAGAAGAAGAAGAAGAAAAGAAAAAGAAAAAGAAGAAGATTGATGATAGTAATAATCAATCATTAATGTGCCATATACCATACACCACGGACGCCCTATTAAGAAATGAGTACTCAGGATTTTTGTTTCACCAATTTAAGATACCATTTTCAGAAGAGGACCATATTTCAGAGGAATTGATAAAGACACTCAAAGCTGAGAGCTATAAACTCGTTTGACATTGCTTGGGAAGCTAGGAAGACGGTTAGACGAATTTCAACATTGATTGACTAAAAAAACTTTCATTGAACTTTCATTGACTCGGGAACCATGTTAGCTGTACCTTGTTTATGTTTTCATGATAATATACGTCAAAGCTAAAAGAGCGAATGTTTTCATAAGGAAATGTAACTGTAAGTTCATTTAAACCAAAAGTCGAACAAGAGACTGACATTAATAAGAAAAATATAACAATATCAATGATGATGATGACAAGCGTGATTTTTAAATATGATAATGAAAATAATAATAATAATAATAATAATATTAATAATTATGATAATAATCATAATGATATGATAATGATATGAAGAAGTATTAAAAAAAAGGAGAAGAAGAAGGAGGAGGAGGAGATGATGAAGAAAAAAGAGGAAAAGAAGAAGCAGAAGAAGAAGAAGAAGGAGAAGAAGAAGAAGAAAATGAGGAAGAAGAAAAAGAAGGAGAAGGAGGAGGAGGAGAAGAAGAAGAAGAAGAAGAAGAAGAAGAAAGAGAAGAAGAAAAAGAAAAAAAGAAAAAGAAGAAGATTGATGATAGTAATAATCAATCATTGATGTGCCATATACCATACACCACGGACGCCCTATACCTATTAAGAAATGAGTACTCAGGATTTTTGTTTCACCAATTTAAGATACCAATTTCAGAAGAGGACCATATATCAGATGAATTGATAAAGACACTCATAGCTGAGAGCTATAAACCCGTTTGACATTGCTTGGGAAGCTAGGAAGACGGTTAGACGAATTGCAACATTGATTGACTAAAAAAAAACGTTCATAATTGAACTTTCATTGACTATATAGGGAAACATGTTAGCTGGACCTTGTTTATGCTTTCATGATAATAGACGTCAAAGCTAAAAGAGCGAAATATTTTCAGACGGAAATGTAACTGTAACAGGAGATTACAACCATCTTGTGAAGTGAATAATAACAGTGTATCTAACGTCGAAATGGTAAAGGCACTGTCAAAATGACGGGTTCCAGGCTCCAGCATAATTGTAATCATGGTAATGAGAAGCCAACAGGTTGCACATGACATGCTCAAGGCCAAATTGGCCCATCGATGGCCCATTCAAGACAATTAAATTTGATTAATCCCCCCCCCCCCTCCCCGAGGTTGACCAAATTCAAAATAGCTGCCAAAGTGTTAAAATGCCTACTTGCATGTAACTTGAGTTTGGGCTTTAAAGCAAAGCTAATATAGGCAGAATCGTCCATTTCATTAAGATGGCCGTCACATTATTGGCATTTTAAAGTTTATGTTATATTTGGAAGCTTATAACTTGGTATTTGGAATTTAGTATTATGCTGGAAATTTCTATAAACAGAAAATATCAGTCTAATATTTATAACATGTTTCTCTCCTTATTGAAGAGTCATATATGAACAATATACATTAATATCCCGATGAAGCAAAAAAATACTTTTCTTCTGCAAATAAATGTTATTATGCCAAAATAAACTATAATCAAATGCAAAATAACTAAGTGATAAAACTCCGCTTTCCTCTCATTTCAACTCCGTGGCCATATTGACAAGAGACAAAACTGATATGTCCTCAAGAAACACCCTATGATAGACATCGTAAGATTTATAAAGATGTCAATTAATTGCTGTATCCTTAAACATAGGCAACACCTATTAAAGGTCAATCCATACTTTGTAGTAAAAAAAAAAAAAAAAAAAATAAACATAATGATGAACGTTTGAAAGAAATCGGACCAAAAATTAGAAAATTATCAATGTTTGAGAAATGAGATCACTAAATCTATGTGACTCTCAAATTGGCAGTCGGGTCAGTCGATTGTGAGTATTCCTGGTCAATTCTAGATTTTGTAGTACACCTTCATTAAATTTCATTTTTCTCATAAGCCCCTTTACCCTCGGGGCAATACTAAAATACATATTTTAGTCATTCTTTTTGAAAATTGACATTTTAGTCATTCTGTGTGTTGGAACAAATGGGAGAGTTGTCCGCCGTACACCATAGTGACATTCAAATTGTATAGGGATTAAAACTTTCATATTGCTTGTCCGATTTCGTTCAAACTTTTAACAATCTGCTTTTCTGTTTTTTCTGCTTTCTTTCAGAGCAACTTGCCATTACGATTAGATGTCCCTTTAAAAGAAAGAGGGCCTGAATACATAATTCTTTAGCATATTAACCATTTTGCATTTTGGTGCTTTATGCGTCAATGCAAAATTATCAGATGCAAATTACATTTCAACACTTATGCAGTATTCTTCAATTTGATGGCAGTCTTGGGAATGAAATACCCAACTATTTAAATTATTCGGCATGATAAGATATACCTTGGTTTCATTGTAACATGCTTATGTCTATTTTATCTATAACTTCCTCCCTACACGATATAAGCTTTAAGACAAAGCATAAACTTAATGCAAATAATCACATTTTGAAACAGACCAGTGGCCATTTTGAATATGATGGCCATCTTAATGAAATGAAGTGCTTCTAGAACATACTGCCTTGCCAATAGTTATACTTTAAAGTATGCACATTCAAAACACTTTGGGGCCGTGTTGAATTAGGCAATCCTCTTGTGAGGGAAAGAATTGTCTTTGATGGGCCATCATAGGCCCATGTGATTCCTAAAGTGGGATTTTATATGACCTTGATTTCCAGATTAATGTCTACCAATTAAAATTTTAACCAAATACTTTTTACAAATCTTATTTTGCAGATAATTATGTGGGGCCTTTATTTGTTATTTTGACACAATTCAAATCTAAGATGGTTTGGTTGTAGCGGAAATAATCACCTGGGCCCATTTGCATAAAAAGCTGCGTTTAAGCGCAAGTCCCAAATACGCGATCCTGGTTGGTTGAAAATTAAGTTGGGTTTATGTTTTTTGAGTTACGTTTAAACGCAACTTTTTATGCAAGAGGGCCCAGATGATCATTCCCACTACAACCAACCATCTTTGATTTGAACTTCGCTATCAGACAAGAAAGTTTATCTGATTATACGCATATTTATCACTGGTGCACACGTTCGTGAAAAAATATTTATGTCGACACAATATTATTTATTTGCTACTCATTTACTGTCCACATTATAAGAGTCCACAGAAAATTCGATTTATCGATGAAGCTGCTACACCATCAAATTTGTATGCATTAATTGACAAACATGACGAACATGAAGAGAACTCGTAAATGAGAAGTCAGAGACTCTAAATAGTGATTTAGCCAATTTAGGTATTTTGTAACGTTGCCCTGAAATTTGCTTTTCGTGTACTATATTGTCTTTATATCTTTATTGGGTAATATAACTGTACCTTTGGTTTTGTATTTTGGCAGTCATTGGCCTAGTAGTAGTAGTAGTATTTATTTCCGTGTAAAAAGCATAATGACAATAATATACGGTGAACTGCCCACATTCAGCTTAACCGACATATATAGGAAAGCAGGGGAGCGTTTCATCAAGTGTTTTGTCAGTAATTTTTACCGACAACTGTTATAAGCTAATGAAGTCCTTGCATCTGATTGGCTGAGAGCAAATTTGTCAGTAAAAATCACTGACAAGACACTTGATGAAACGCTCCCCAGGTCTCCGTGGGGTCCAGAACAAACATAGATAAAAACAAAACATATACAAACATCTGAACAAAACAATAGATAAATTATCAATAGAAAACATTACATACAACAAGTAATCATAGCAAGAGAAGTGAAAAAAGATTATTAAAAAAAGGGGGTCCATGCGCTAAAGTTCTACAATCTTGGATTTGAATATATTTGGGAAGATATGATATGAGGAGGAAGTGTGTTGTAATTTTTGCGTTTCTATATTTGAATGATCTTTTGAGGTAATTTGTTCTTGGTTTAGGTAGTTTTATTTGAGCTCCAATTTGGGAAGGGTAGGAATGGGTTATCAACTCAAATTCATTTCTTAAACATTTTGAGATCATTCCTTCTTTTTTCCAAGAGTTGCCGCAAGACAGGTTTGTGCCTATGTAGGCCTAACGAAATATATCCCTACTCGAGATGGGCGGTTCCCTTTTGCATTGTCCAAATACAGTTCAATTCGAGTTCGATAAGGGGAGAGGGAGACGGGGGGGGGGGGGGGTTAGAGTGGAGAGGGGCGGAAAATTAGGGAGTAGAGACGAGGGTTGGGAAGAAAGATGGATTGCGGGGAGAAAAAGAATATGAGATAGAAAGAACAGTGATATATTTGGAGGAGGAGGAGAGTGTGTGAGAAAGAGGGAGAAAGAGAGAGAGAGAGAGCATTAGAGAAAGAGAGAGAGAGAGAGGTGGGGTGGGTTGATAGACCAAAATCGTTTAATTCAAGCAGGAAAGAGATGTGACAAGGAGAATCAACATTGAGAGAGGGAAGGAGAGAAGTGGATAATAGATAATAGAGTCATGGAGAGAGGGTAGAAATATAGGAGAAAGAGAGAGAGGAGGAAAAAGGGTAGGGAAAAAAGGGGAGAAAAGATAAAGAAGAGCGCAGAGAGAGAGAGAGAGAGGGAGAGAGGCAGGTGGGGTGATGGACCAAATATCGTTTAATTCAAGCAGGAAAGAGAGGGGACAAGGAGAAACTAGAGTGAGAGAGGAAGGAAAGAAGTGGAAACAGAAACAAGCAGAGACTGAGGAGATAGAGTCATGGAGAGAGGGGAGAAATAGGAGAAAGAGAGAGGAAGAGGCATGAAAGAGAGAGATAGAGAGAGGGGGGGGCAGTGCTGGTCCCTGTACACTCTTAGGAAAAAAAGGTTTGTTTGAGCACCTTTAAAAGGTGCTTATATTTGCCACACCAGTGCCACCTTTTAGGGTGTCCCTAAGCACCTTTTGAAAAGGTTTTCATCGACACCTTTAAAGGTGCTCATCACGAGCACTGGCAAAAAGCTAGCCTACTCTTGAGCAATATTTTATCGTCCTTGGAAAAAAATACAATATATCCATAGTAACTGAAATCAATAAATTATAACAACATGCAATAGAACACATTTATACAATTTGTATCAAACCAAAGTATTTTGAAAATGACGAATGTAGATAGATATTATCGTGGACATGTTTAAATAATATCTACAGATTATGATAAAGACTAATACACATAACAAAAGGTGGAGAAATCTAAGCTCAATGGCTAAGGTCCTTTTAATGGAACTTGTAGACACCTTTTCAATCCGGCACCAGTTTGGAGCTAATGAGTAATAATAATAATAATAATTTTTGTACTTATATAGCGCACAAATCTGCCTGAAAGAGGCACCCTAGGCACCCCATAAGCATTTTTTCTAAGAGTGTAGTACTGAAAGTAATCTGACTATTACACGAAACATCACAATTAAGAACACGAACAGACTATGTCCTCATTCAGATTAAAATACTTTCAGATAATGACGGGCTATACTATTAATCATAATGTAATGTATACTGATCTTAATCATTATACATACAGTCAGTCACATGAAAGCTTACAAACTGCATGTATCGCATTATGAACTCATTAATTTATCACGATCGCAAAGACTTTTGAAAAATTAACCTGAGGCAGTTTCAAGCCTTGTTCATCACCTATCGAAATGTGTGAATATATCACAAAGACATATTACGTAATCCGAACATGATTCTATGGGATATACAACAGGGTAATAAAATTGATCTTGAGGTGATTTCTTGACAGTCTTCGCGATCGTGTTTTATGCATATACCTCACACCAATGGTCCATTTTGCTGGCTATGAAGACCTGCGCCATTCCATGGAAAGCGACGGGTAATGAGATGACACATACCATGACGTAAACCCATCTTTGATAACGACCAAACTCTCCAATAACTCCTAAAATATGATCCAACTTCATCTTGTTTTTTAAAGAAGTTCTTCCTTAAACCGGATAACTCTGGCAGGTTTAGTTCGACAATCTGACAAGTATTTTCGATAGTTTTTAGTGTGTTTCTGGTCTGACTCGACTGGCAGTATCATCAGTCATCAATTAATGAGAGATTACTTTGCCCCTCGGGGCGCAAACTTCGGACAGACTGGTCGCCGCGCAGCATGCACACTCCGCCTGAGCTCAAGCTCTCGCGCGAGATTAATAATAATAATAATAATAATAATAATAAAACATTTATATAGCGCTTAATCCATAATGGTTCAAAGCGCTTTACAATATAAAAATACCTATTCATGAAACAAAAATTATAGATAACAAAATACCTGTTGAATACATGTATATACATAATACAAACAAAATAGCATGGGAGTAAGTTTCAAATACAAAAACAGGAATGACATGCAAAATAATTCAGAAGTAATGAGAACATGATGTATTCATTGGCTGTTAAAGAGGAAGGTTTTTAATCTGGATTTAAATGTATCCACTGTTGGAGCTTCACGAATAATAGTAGGTAAATTGTTCCAGAGGTTAGGGGCGCAGACGGAGAAGGCACGATCACCATAACGGGTAAGTTCGGGGACCATGAGAAAGTTGGAGATGCAAAGATGAGGATGAACGAAGACTGATGGAGGTCTGGAGTTTAGGTGAGATGAGTTTTGTTACGTATGCAGGGGCCAGACCATTACGAGCCTTGTAAGTCAGGAGTAATATTTTGAACTTGATTCGCTGAGGAATGGGGAGCCAATGAAGGGAACGGAGGACAGGTGTTATGTGATCACGCCTTCTGGTTCGGGTAATGAGACGGGCTGCAGTGTTCTGAATGTGTTGAAGTTTGGTTAGATGTGAGCTGGGTAAATTTATTAACAAACTATTGCAATAATCAATGTGGGATGTGATAAATGCATTGACAAGGCGCTCAGTCGAGCTTCGGTCAAGGAACTTTCGGAGTTTGCCAATCTTGTGAATTCCAAAGGAAGCAGCTCTGCACATTTTACTAATGTGTTGCTTCATTGTGAGTTTGTCATCTAGCATGACACCGAGATCACGTACCGAATCCGAAGGAGTGATTGCTACGCCATCAACCTTCAGACTCCGAAGCACATGATCAGGTTTACGGAATGGTGACGTCACATGCATCACCTCTGTCTTGGCAGCATTCAGCATGAGATTGTTACTGCTCACCATTCTTTCACATCAGATATGCACTGCTCCAGTCGCATCACCCCATTGGGAATTTCGTTCTGCTTAAGTATAAGATATAACTGCGTGTCGTCAGCATACATCACATGTTCCACACCATGTGAACTGATGACATCGCAGAGGGGACCGGTAAAAAGTAAAAAGTCCAGTGGTCCCATGATTCGGTCGGCTTCGTGCATGCATGCAGTTCGAAATGTAATCTCAGTAGTCCGACGAACGCGTTCGACGCACAAACTTTGTGTGCGAGGGAATGGGGCTTACGCAATCCTGACTTTCCCCAAGGCCGCCTGGTGGCGTATCCCTTTAAATTTTACCCCGTTATTCTGATATTCAAGTGAGTTTGCACCCTTGATGATATAAAGTTATGTTTTTGCTCACTGCAATATTGCCTTAGTGGTGTCGGTGCAAGGCGTAGATACAGGGACGAGGGGTGAGGGCCCAGGCATTGAAATACGTTAATTATGGCGGGAAATAGCTGGGTTTTACAGGTCATCGATTTGATATAATCACTGGCGTAGACAGGGGGGAGCCCAAGGGGGCAATGGCCCCTCCCCCTATTCAGCCACTAAAAAAAAAAACGGATTGAGAGGCGCTGACGTTACCGATGGACTAACGAATGCTTCTTGCAATCCAGTTTAGTCATGGGAGTCAAGTAGATAACATGAACTATGTGGTGTCGTAAATTCGCTATGTAACAATATGATCTGCTCTAAATCGTACAATGTGAGTTAGTCTAGCGGTAATGCCAGTAATTCTCGATCAGCGGACCCTGGTTCGAAGCTCGCCCAAATCATTTTTTTTAATGAATGTTTAGCAGTTTAAGGAGCCGGTCCAGCTCCCGTGAAAGTGCTGAAATAGCACGCTGTGTGCATTCAATAGCACTCTGAGTGCAGTCCCTATGCATGCCCTCAAAAAGTGCTATATATTACAGCACTTCAGTTTTTACAGTGTACAGATTACGTCAAAATAAGACGTCCTCTTGACGTCTTGCGTTGGTGCAAGTTGTCGTCTTATTGACGTAATTACAGGGCGTAAAAAAGACGAAAACCACGACGTAAATATCACGTAATTTTTACCACTTTCTGCTATCAGGGGTGCAATGTTGCGTCCAAATAATTAAAAAGCAGTCCGGGCGCCGATCCATAACTTTTCGCCGAAAAAAATTTGTTTGCTACGAGCCGTTATCTTTCTCTCAAATTTGCTAAAACGTCAAAGCTTTCGCGCTTCGCGCAGGAAGGGGAACCCCCCCCCCCTCCCTGCACCAACACCTGTCACATACAGTGCAGTATTGTGTCCAAATATCTGAAAAGCAGTCATGGCGGCGAACTATAACTTTCCGCCTAGAAAAATTGTTTGCTACGAGCCGTTACCTTTCTCTCAAATTTGCTAAAACGTCAAAGCTTCCGCGCTTCGAGCGGGAAGGGGGAAACTCCCCCCCCCCCCCCCCTGCCTGCACCAACACCTGTCACATACAGTGCAGTGTTGCGTCCAAATAACTGAAAAGCAGTCAGGGCGTCGAACTCTAACTTTCCGCCTAAAAAAAAGTGTTACAAGCCGTTATCTTTCTCTCCAAATTTGCTAAAAAGTTTTCGCGCTTCGCGCGAGAAGGGGGAAATAACTCTCTTCTCCCTGCACCCATGCCTGTTACATACAGTGCAGTATTACGTCCAAATAACTGAAAAGCAGTCCGGACGTCGAAATAACTTTCCGCCTAATAAATGGTGCTACAAGCCGTTTCTCAAAATGTGTTATAATATAAGACGTCAGAGCTTTCGCGCTTCGCGCGGGAGGAGGAAAACTTCCCCCTCCCTGCACCCACCACCTTAGGAGCATGCTTTGCGTGCTCATCACTAATTTCGCTCTCTTTGCGTGCTCACAACCGCCCCCCCCCCTAAAATGAAATCCTGGCTATGCGTTTGGATCCTTTACGTCTGGCCCCCCTTATTGAAAACTCCTGGCTACGCCTGTGGATATAATAATTACCCACAGCCATTATTTACCAAATTGAAAGCCATTTCTCAACAAACAAACAAATAAACAAACAAATAAATACATGTATCCTCATAAGATTGCAGCGAGTTTGTTTCGTTGTTTACAGTCAGTCATGCATGGAATAGGACACTAAGGACAACCACGTAGGTAGGATTTAATAATATTTCAGGGGGCGGTTGTGACCAAAGCTGGCGAGACCAAAAAATACGGGTCTCCCTCCAAGCAGTTTCCAAAAGTTGACAAACCTGCATTTGTGTGCCACCCCCCCCCCCCTTATATAAAATCCTGGATCCGCCCCTGGTAACACGGGTGGGCGCAGGGCCTATGGAGGGGGAAGCTTTGACGATTTAGCAAATTGTGAGAGAATTATAAGGGCTGGTAGCACCTTTTTAAAGGAAATTTTAGCAAATTTTGAGAGAAAAATAACGGCTCGTATAGCACCTTTAGGTGGAAAGTTAGTTCGACGACCTGACTGCTTTTCAATTATTTGGCAGCAATACTGCACTGTACATGTAACAGCGGTGGGCGCAGGGAAGGGAAAGTTCCTCCTTGAAAGCTTGACGTGTTAGCAAATTTTGAGAGAAATATAACGGCTCGTAGCACCTTTTTAAAGGAAATTTTGGAAAATTTCGGAGAAAGATAGCGGCTCGTAGCACCTTTATAGGCGTTTTTCTCTCATCCCCTCCCCCCCCCCCCCGGCTTTTTCGTTTTCCTTTTCTTTGGCAATCCTAGGTTTTAAATTATTTTAGGTTGCTAACTAGGGTTAGGGTTAGGGTTACGGCATAGACGTGCTGAAGTTAGCAACCTAAAATAAGTTTAACCGCTAAAACCCAGGATCGCCTTTTTTTATAGTTGGCTTTTGGGGGCGACTGCCCCACCTGGCTAGATTCATGTTGACTTAGCATTTACATTCAGTCATTCAAACTACAATGGATTATCCCTTTACTCTGACAAGCTAGGGGGTATTATCCCGTCTCATCATTTTCTTCAAATTCTATTTTTGTTGTTCTTCTTTTGATTGAACTCAAATCAAAGATGGTTGGTTGTCGCGGGAATGATCATCTAATGAATTTCACTACCAGACAATAACAATTACGGTATACGAGTATTTATCACCTCTGTGTCTATACGCGTTTGTTCAAAAATATTACTTTTATGTCGACAAAATATTACTTATTTATTACTGTCCGCATTAACTGACCTCATAAAATTCGATTTATTGATGGAGCTGCTAGGTACGTACACCCTCAAATGTGTATGCATTGATGAACATGTAGAAAATCCATGGTATTATAGGAATGTAAATAGATGTAGCCAATTGTACTTTGGCGTGAAGGTACAGGTGTATTTGCTTTACGCGTATTATGTAATTTATTTATATCTTTAACGGGTAACATAATCTTACGCTTTGTTAGTGATTTTTTTTGCAGTCAATTGCCTCGAGACAGAATAAGCTTGAGCCCGCACTTAACGAAATATATATCGAGTAATACCCCAGTCATGACAACAGACCGAACAAAAACTTGCATTAATTACCCCCGAATAATCATAATAATAATAATAATAATAACGCGATGCTTATATAGCGCATATCACTGCCATTGCGTCTCTATGCGCTTAATAATAAATATTATTACCCCGGTCATTGGATTCTGGCATGCCCGCACACAATGTATGCACATTCTCCACTCCCTGGGGAGCATTCCAGCAGTGGGCAGTACAATGACGCTCACATGCTAAGCAAAGGACATTACCTTTCGCCATCCTACCGGGTACCCATTTAACACCTGGGTGGAGAGTGGCAAATGTAGATTAACGTCTTGCCAAAGGACGCTAGTGCTGCGGTGGGATTTGAACCCCGAACCTTGTGGTTCACAGTCCGGGGACTTATCCACTGATCCACAACACCTCTACATCATGATAACTAAGAATCGGAAAATGGAGTCGTGGGGTCAGTTTGGCGGTGTGACGAACTTAATGGGCGGTTCCCTTTTACATTGTCCAAATACAGCTCATTTCGAGTTAGAAATAGTGAGTGAGAGAGAGAGAGAGAGAGAGAGAGAGAGAGAGGGTGGGTGACGAACTAAGGGGAAGGGGCATAGAGTGTGGAGAGTGCTGGAAAAGGGGATTGGAGACGAGATAAGGGGGAAAAGAGAGGGAAAGATATGGGCTAATTTCTTTTTACATTCTACAACTACAGTTCAGATGGAAGAGAGAGAGGAGAGATACAGGAGAGAGAGGGAGAGAGAGGGAGAATGAGAAGACAGTGAGGGAATTGATAGATGAGCAGGAGAAAAAAAAGGGTCTAAAAACTACAGACGCTGACAGGGGAAATAATCATAGCAAATCCAAGGACGGGGGGGGGGGCGGAGAAGAGAGGTAGGGGAGAAAAGAGAGAGAGAGAGAGAGAGAGAGAGAGATGAGGAGGAGCTAGGAGGAGGACAGATATGCCCGATTGCAGAACATAATTATCCTCTATAATTCAGCTTAGAATAGTTATACCTTCTGATAATAATTGGCTATTTTTAATCAAAATGTACTGTACATCGATCCTGATTATTTCAATCACTTACAAATTAATATGAACTTTAAATAATTTATTCATACCTCACACCAGTGGTCCATCTTGCCGGCCGTGAACACCTGTGACATTTGATGGAAAGCGACGGGTAATGAGATGACACATACCGTGATGTACACCCATCGTTGATAACGACCAAACTCTCCAATAACTCCTAAAATATCATCCAACTTCATATTGGTTTTCAAGAAGTTCTTCCTTGAACCTGATAACTCTAAACACAAGTTTGATTCGACGATCTGACAAGCACCTTCGATAGTTTCTACTCTGACTCTCTTGGCCGAAGAAATGGTCAATAAATGAGAGGGCACTTCGCAAACTACCAGTTAGTACAGTTTATCCGGTCCTTTGTCACGTTTGTAAAATGCACAACTGGATTGTCGCGCAACTTCAAAGTTTACACTGTCATTCTGACATACATCTAAGCTTGTACTGTACAAATTGTATAAATCTGTTTTTTGCTCTACCAAGAAGCAATATTGACTTGCTGGTGTCAGTGCATGACTTACCTACGGAGCAGGGGGGGGGGCAACCCGTGAAATACTTTAAATTTGCCCCCCCCCCCCCCAAAAAAAAAAAAAAAAAAAAAAAAAAAAAAAATGTGCATTTTACATATTGTACAAAATATTGGGTAAAATCTGCCCTGCATGAGGGTAATACACGCATGCGACCAACTTCTAAGCTATTATATGCCGCATCGGAGTCATTTTTGCTAATTTTTTACTGAAAGGCGATTGTGATTGGACAAAACGTTTCCCAAGTTGCGTATAAAATAATGTTACCAATAATTACGTAAGTATTGGGCAATTTTTACCCAACATTATTTAGAATGCGGGTCACTCATTTGATAATATTATACCCATAGCCGTTATTTACCAAAGGGAAAGTCATTTTTTCAGCAAACAAACAAACAAAATTATCTTCACGGGATTGAAGCGAGTTTATTTGGTTGTCCGTGCAGGGAAAAGTTCAAGAGTCGCAAGCCTTCTCTTTACATCTTGTGAAATCAATACATAAGGCTTGAAATCCGATTTTCAGAACATTTTCTTTTCGACGCTAGGCATCGCTCCAAAGCACTACATTGAGACTATCATCATTATAAACTTGAAAAGAAATGTATGAAATCAGTGGCGTAGCTAGAGTCCGCTGGTTAAGGGGGATGGTGCGAAAAGGGTCCTATTGTCTTCTTTTCTCTTCCTTTTCATTTTCCCCTTCTTTTCTCTCTCCTTTTCTCTATCCTCTCATTCTTTTTCTTTTTTTTTCGCCATCCGAGGGGGGGGGGGGGGGCACGTGCCTCCTGTGCCCCACCGTATCTACGCCACTGTATGAAATAATCGCCCAATTCCCTCCCTTCGGGGTATCATACCCAATTTTTCCTAACAAGAAAAAAAAGGATAAAAATGCTCAAATTTTCGAGTCTGCAGGAAGGGTAAAAACCGATTGTCAGATATTCAACCTTGCTGACAGAAGTCTTTTTTTTAATTCCGACAAGCAAAAAAAAAAAAAAAAAAGGAGGTCATCAATTACAAATCTGCTGCCCCTAAATTTTTGATGGCCGGGTATCACACCCCCTCAAGCGACGCCCCTGTTTCCCCCTCTCTTTTTAGTACCTTTGGACGTCCCCGTGCAATATTTGTTGTACGACGTAAGTCTTCTATGCAGCTACTAGTATGTCATACAAAAAAATGAAAAAAAACCTTTCGATACGGTATACTATTGACTGAATTGACTGATCAAATACATGCATAGGGGACACTTTGCACTGAATCGACCCTTTTACAAATTTCGATATGTACCGTTTTTGTGGGTATAAAGTGAGGATTATTGTTTGCAATGGGGTTGATCCTTCGTATTGTGATTTAGAAAGCCAATATTTATCAAGGTGTACACACATGGAATATTTTAATAGGATATTTATTTCGGTGAAACGAGAAATCGATGCCAGTGTGTCTGACAATCTGAGTCTTGTTTTTGTTCGTTATGTTTGCATCGTTATCATCAAGCTGGGCATCTCTTCATTTCTTTTATATTCTCTTTCTCTCGTTTCCTCCTCCTCTCTCTCTCCCTCTCTCATTCTCTCTGAATGGATTAAAAGGGGGATGCATGCAAATTTTTTTTTAGGAAAAGCATAAAACATCTTCTAGAAAATCCGTATTTCACTTGGTGGCATTTCACTTGGAGTAGTGATAGAATAAAGCACATAAGGCATAAACATAGAAATGAAGGCCTACTTCTTTATTTTTTAAAATGGCATCGTTTTTTAGTTATACTGGGTATGAACTAAGGGGCACATTAGCTAAAGGAGGGAAAATTCTACCTCAGGAGGGACGCTTATTCTATCACAGGAGGGGCATTTGTTCACTTGGAAGGAACATTTTGTTGGGGGGAGGGGGGAGGCAGGCACCAAATAAGATCTACAAAAGCTTAATATATTTGGCTTGGCTTGGTTATACTTGGGGAAAACTTACAGCTCATAAAACAGATGCAAAACTACAGAAAAAGAACTGTTGTTTTGTCATAAATTGGTATAGACTAAGAAACTAAGGGCAAAACAGAAGGAGCTATTGTGCCATATGAGGGTCACTTATTTTTTGTACAAGGGGGATTTTGTCGCAAGAGTTGCACTTTTCTTGACTCTGGAAAAAGTGGGGGCATCAGCCCCCTCCCCTCCCCCTGCCTCACTTCCACTAATGCCATTGGCGTAAATCCGTACATTCTTTCTTTTCATCGGGGGGGGGGGGGGGGGGGGGTTGGCTTTGTTCTCCATGAATGCCACCCCCCCCCCCGTTATTTCTTAATCTTTACTCTTACTCAAGTGAGAAAACCAATGCTGTTAAAAATCAAAACAACCCCCCCCCCCCAAAAAAAAAAAACAACAACAACAACAACAAAAAACAACAAAAAACCGAGATCGCTGGAAGAATGGATGAATGGCATGATGGATGGACAAACAACCCGAAACACAAACTAAACTGTGGAAGAGGCAAATAATTCAATTATGAAGTACAATGACAAAAAGTTTTTGTTTGACGATGAGAAAATGGTTGTGATATACATGGTGAATAAATGGCTATCAATGAAGTTTATCGACCTTTTGAATTTGACCTAGGTCAGATTTGACGTATTTTCGAACTTGACCTGTGCTTTAGATGTAACTGTAGTAGGAATCCGGTGATCATACCTCAAAAGTACAAAGGTTATAACATGCAAAGTAATTTTCACTTAAAGTTCATTCACCTTTGACCATTTACATTGACCCATTTACAAAGATGACATGCACCTTCAGATAAATTATGGTTTGAATTTGGTGATCCTACCGCAAAGGTACAAAAAGTTATTACTTTCACTGAAAATTCATTGACCTCTTGACCTTCAACTCATTTTCAAACCTGACCTGCGCCTTTAAGAGATGTACCTGTGGTATGAATTTGGTGATTCTACCTCATATCCATATAGGCCAGGAGCCTGTCCCGAAACAGTCACCCCATTTTACATACGAGACTTGACGCCATCCATGTCATTCACAAAATGTTTGTCAGCTCGAACGAAGCCGCCAGGTTTGGCCCCAGAGTCCCGCCCCCCCCCCAAATAAAAAAGGCCCCCAAGTCGGGTCGATTTCAATTTGACCTAACTTGAATGACACAGGTTGTAATGCCTAAAATGGTTTTTCTCTACATCTAGAGCATTTTGGGCAGAAAAGCTTGGTTAAGGGGCACTTTGGTGTTTTTTTCAGGGGCGTGTTACACCCGATGTAAATTTTTGTCAGTTTATATATTTTTGTAATGTACACCCATACCTCTTCCTTCTGAATATATTTGGTCCATGGGCCTCAAGGGGAAAAATTGCCCCAATTTTTAGGGGCCGTCTGACAACCCATCCCGATGGAAAATTTTGTCAGTTTTTGTGTTTTGGTAATGTATAGAAGCCATACACCTTCCTTCTGCCAAAGTTTGGCACATATGTTAGATGGGGGGGGGGGGGGGGGGCTCTTGGGGCCAAACCCGGCGGCTTCGTTCGAGCTGACGAGTGTTTTGTGAATGACATGGGTGGTCTAAGTAACTTGAAGGGATCTCATATGTAAATTGTATTTTGGGACAGGCTCACAGACTTATATACAAAGTTATCGTCAGTGCTTACAATGCTTTTTGTAGAAAGTTCATTGATCTTAACCTTCTTTAAGAGCTGAAGCATTGAAATCATTTGAAACATCTATAGAATACTATTAACCATTATACACGTAGTTCATTCTGATGTAATTTATTCCATACATGTACTACTAAATAGTAATTAGGATGAAATCAGTATTCGGCTATGGCTGTTTTGATAATTTCAGAGATATATCACTTCTACTCCGGAAGTATATATAGGCCAACTAATTAAAAGAGGTGATACTTAACTTATCTCTCATCTCACACAGAAATTTAATACAATCAATGCAGTCAGATTGCAGTCAAGAGATTCAGATTTTAATCATGAATAAATTCAAGAATGAGTTCAAATATATTACTCTATTTGAATTCCCCTAAATTTTAGATCCCAACTTAATATACTTAAGTACTTTGACAGTGCAGTAAGAATAGTATAGAACAATACATGTATATATCAGGTACCATCCATAAAATCAATATTTGTTACAAGCTTGTAAAAACAGGATACATGTACATGTATGGTGGCACAATCATCAAGTACTTTGGCAGGATTCATATAGAATGTCTGACATTTTCATTTCTAGTCTTTCCAAGGACCCTCAACCACAATAGGAAATACCTAGCTGCATGATTACAAACAAGAATACTGCAGAGCAGTTTTTTTTTTGTATGCCCTTGTTTTTTTTAAATACCACAATATCCCTATGCAAAGTGGTGTTTGAAAGCAAAGTCACTACCAGATAAACAGAATAAATGATAAGATTAAAATGATTGCTACATGTATTGCAAAACCAACTCTGATTCAATATAACCGAGTTCTACATGAACTTCTAATATAATGTCTCACTGTTATTTGTATACATACAAACCTGCTTTAGCGAACACCTGTCTATACAGACCACATTTGTTTGTTACCCTCGAACAGTGTTTTTTCACTGAAACATGAATTAAAGTAACCTGTACACAAAGACCACCTGCCAATAATAAAGACACCTTTTTTGTATCCCTTGAGTGGTATTTATATACAGGTCTAACTTCATCACCATTACTGACTGAAGCAGTTTTGAAGTATATCAAAATATTATTTCTACTCTGAATACACATTCACACACTTGCAAACAAAAGCATATCTTTTTAATACAGAAGGGCCATTCTCACCTGCAGGGAACCTCAGCGAAGTTTTGTGCGGTTTTCCTTGTGTGGACAGAAAAATCGCACAAAAACTCGCAAGTAAACTAGCGATTTTTCTATCTTCGGGAGTGGATTGCTCGTGAATTTTCCAATGTGAATTCAAACTCTCCAGAGTTTGTTACATCAAGTGTTTTGTCAGTGATTTTTACCGACAAATTTGCTCTCAGCGAATCAGATGCAAGGATTTCAGTAGCTTATAACAGTTGTCGGTAAAAATCACCGACAAAACACCTGATGAAACACTCCCCTGGCGCTTCCTGTTAAGGTCGCGCGAAAGTTTGATCTGCACGTTCAATCTACAATGTCGATTTGTGCTGTATCAGAACGCACAGCACTGAAGCTGGAAACAAAATGTATGCAAGCACATTACAATGATCCCTAACTTCGCAGAGTTAGAAACTCTGCAAGATTTGGAAGTGTCAGTGTGAATCATTACTTGAAATGAGGCAAGTATTCTATCGTGATGATTACAAGTGAGAATGGTCCTATAGCTATATCGTCATGTATATGGTTATGGGGACATTCGCATTGTTATGATTGATCCGATGTCCCCATAACCGGGTTGTTTTCACAATGACGGAATAAATCGCATTGTTATAGGCCCCCATAAGCAGTATTGTCGGTAAACATCCATTGCAAACGTTTCACATCAGATTGCAATAATTAATAAAGCAGCTACACAAATTTTGTCATAAATACATTGCATAAAAAAGAATGTCATGGCTGATAGTTCACACAAACAAGGTACATCCTTTAATGATACAGTCAAACCTGTCTATTAAGGCCACCCAAGGGAAACAGAAAAAGTGGCCACTGTAGACAGGTGGCCTTTATAGACAGGTTCTTAAGCACATATTTCTTGCTACAGGGAGGCAATATAAGTGGCCACTATAGACAGGTGACCGCTATAGACAGGTGACCGCTATAGACAGGTGGCCACTAAGACAGGTTTGACTGTAATTATATTTTCTTCTGACCAAACAGATGCCGGTCATATCGGGGGTCATATGAGTGATGATAAGCTGCAATCTGAAGAATAATCTAGCTGATAATTATGTTCGGGCCGCACATTCATGGCACATGTGTGTGCAGCCCCATATACCCATTTCTGTGTGCAGTGCAAGTGTTTACCAGGGAGATTGGGTCCATTTCTTATTATTTTGATGATTCCAAAACCTCACAGTATACACGACTACTTATCAAGACATAAACAACCGTTCCCAGTTGCTTTGAGAGAGTTTCATTCAGATTGTAATCGCATGACCACGGCCCTGTCTTATAAAGAGTTGTGACTGATTCGAATCGATCGCAACTCCTGTCTCTTAAATACACAGTTGCGATTAATTTTAGGTTGCGATCGATTTGAATCAATTGCAACTCCTTATAAGACGGGGGCCCAGAACTCAACCTCGTCTTTAAACAACTGAACAGTTCCAGAATTATTTACAACTTTTCGGTTGTATGACACATGCTCCAATGACAATTGATCTGAGGTCAAACTACACTAGGTGAAATCCTAACTTCAATCCTTGGCCAAGCATAATCCTGATCCTTACTCTAAACCCAAACTAAAACCCAAAGGCAACCCTAACCATAACTGTATCCTAGATGAAATAAAGCCCGGGGCCCTGTTTCATAAAACTTGTTATCAATAACAACTTGCAATAACTGTTATAATCCTTGCATCTGATTGGCTGAGAGCAAATTTGTCATAGAAATGTGGTAGTTGATACTGATAACAAGTTTCAGGAAATGGGGCCCAGAACCAATGCCGGATCACCAACTGCCTGTACTCTCAGATATACATGGATGCTTGAAATAAACCAAAAACAGTACAAACACACACACATATGAAACTGTACAATCATTATACCACAAGGTGCAGTAGTGTACAAGGCATTTTCAATCGTAATACATCAATATTGTATAATTTGGTAATAATTTAAGTTTTCTTTTTGGTGATATCATTCAACATATTCAAGACAGCACAGATTAAAGTTCACATACATTGGCTAATTAAATCAATGCAATTCTCATCTTTTGTATTCAAAGAACAAAAATACACATGTACAGTGGAAGCTTGTTATAAAGAGCTCCGATATAACAAGATTTCTGATATAAAAAGGAAGTTTGCTGGTCCCCGGTCTTTAAGTTCAATTGTTATTTTACCCTGATTATAATAAGGAGATTCCAGATATAACAAGGTAATTTTCATGGTCCCAAGGACCTTGTTATAGTGAGCTCTGATATAAGGAGATTCCTAATATAACAAGGTAATTATCATGGTCCCATGGTCCTTGTTATAGTGAGCTCTGATATAAGGAGATTCCCGATATAACAAGGTCATTTTCATGGTTCCAAGGTCCTTGTTGTAGTGAGCTCTGATATAAGGAGATTCCAGATATAACAAGGTAATTTTCATGGTCCCAAGGTCCTTGTTATAGTGAGCTCTGATATAAGGAGATTCCTGATATAACAAGGTAATTTTCATGGTCCCATGGTCCTTGTTATAGTGAGCTCTGATATAAGGAGATTCCTGATATAACAAGGTAATTTTCATGGTCCCATTGTCCTTGTCATAGTGAGCTCTGATATAAGGAGATTCCCGATATAACAAGGTAATTGTCATGGTCCCATGGACCTTGTTATAGTGAGCTCTGATATAAGGAGATTCCTGATATAACAAGGTAATTTTCATGGTCCCATGGTCCTTGTTATAGTGAGCTCTGATATAAGGAGATTCCCGATATAACAAGGTCATTTTCATGGTTCCAAGGTCCTTGTTGTAGTGAGCTCTGATATAAGGAGATTCCCGATATAACAAGGTAATTGTCATGGTCCCATGGACCTTGTTATAGTGAGCTCTGATATAAGGAGATTCCTGATATAACAAGGTAATTTTCATGGTCCCATGGTCCTTGTTATAGTGAGCTCTGATATAAGGAGATTCCTGATATAACAAGGTACATGTAATTGTCATGGTCCCATGGACCTTGTTATAGTGAGCTCTGATATAAGGAGATTCCTGATATAACAAGGTAATTTTCATGGTCCCATGGTCCTTGTTATAGTGAGCTCTGATATAAGGAGATTCCCGATATAACAAGGTAATTTTCATGGTCCCATTGTCCTTGTCATAGTGAGCTCTGATATAAGGAGATTCCTGATATAACAAGGTAATTTTCATGGTCCCATTGTCCTTGTCATAGTGAGCTCTGATATAAAGAGATTCCCGATATAACAAGGTAATTTTCATGGTCCCAAGGTCCTTGTTATAGTGAGCTCTGATATAAGGAGATTCCTGATATAACAAGGTAATTTTCATGGTCCCATGGTCCTTGTTATAGCAGCATGGACCTTGTGAGCTCAGATATAAGGAGATTCCTGATATAACAAGGTACATGTAATTTTCATGGTCCCATATAGTGAGCTCTGGTATAAGGAGATTTCAGATATAACAAGGTAATTTTCATGGTCCCAAGGTCCTTGTTATAGTGAGTTTCCACAGTACTGTATTTTTCAAAAATTTGCTTTTAATTCTTAACCCTAACTTACATGTACTTACAATGACAATGGATGACCGTACAATCCCAAAATGGAAAGCTACCTTTACAAAGCTTCATTAAAAAGCTACAGGCATGAAGAAATAATACATTGAAATAAAAATACCAATTGGCAAAATACTGTAATTCAACCACTTACTAATGTTATACATATAGGGGACAGCTACAAGTACAATGGTACTTGCATGTAATTTTGCCCATTAAAAAAAAAATACATGTAGGAGATGCTCTATCCAATGACACACTGCCGGGTCGAATAGAGCATTAAATCTCTGTCTGCAAAATTTTGTTCCACTGCACAAGAAAAAAGATCTGTAACTATCTTTGTTATACATGTCTGCTCTTAAGAGGTTTTGACCCCCCCCCCCCCAAATAAAATTTCTCTAGTCCAAATGGCCATTCAACCTTAAAGCTCATGTACAGTTTTGGTAGCAAAAAGGAACTTGTAAAGAAACATGTTAAATATAGTCTCAGGTTCGAATCCCGCTGGTTCCAATTTTTTCTGACTTGTGTTTTTCATTACAGATCGAGCATACGATCTTTAACACTGGGAGTAAAATGCCTAAAGATTTGTTTACAAATTAAAAATTCCTCCCCAGTCAAGCTTCTTCGTTTACTATGTACCAAAAGATGTTTGTAAGAGATTATTTGGTATTCCATCAATGATCTCTGGCGAATTTTACCGTAAATATATGTAAGGAACCCTAGATCATGGAAATATACTGCCCCATGCTAGGAACTTTCCATCACAACAGTTCCCCGCACAACAACATTGAGGCTTCACACAGAGATAGCATGTGTATCACTGTGTGTAGGTTTTGAACACATGTATGGTGTATAGTGTATGGTGTATAATGCATGCTAAAGTAGTTGGGAGTTTATATCCCTGACCCGGCACCTAATTATTTTTTTTTTTTGCCTCTCATTTGTTCAATACGCCACTTTATGACATGAAATCTTCACAGCGTCTTTGTATTGCTAGTAACTTGCTATTTATCAACAAAAATCCAATAAATCAGACAAAAATATTTTGAAGGCTTACCAGAACTAAACATTACCTTTAAGATTCAGTGATTGATGAAGTGTTCCAAGCCAGGGTGATGTCACTAACGATGTATATACTGTGCACATGGACATGATTAAGTTGAATAGTCACTGTACCATTCAACTGAACAAATAGATTTTAAAAACAATTGAAGCCATGTATTCTTGAAGTCATGATGAAGAAAAAAAAAAGGTTTTCAGCCACATCCTCTTTCTCAAGAAACAAGTGCGTCATTCCAAGCATTCGTTTTCCGTTACAGGTATTCCTTTTTCCAAGCTTCAAATCATATCAGTCTATAACTATTCCTGTGCTTAATATAAGAATGCTTTCATGTCAAGTCTCTCATTCTTGTAGCTGTTGATTCCACATTGTGTTCTTAGACAAAAATCTTCATTAGTCTATCCATTCTTATGGCAGTTGACTACACAGTGTGTTCTGTTCTTATACGAAGATAAGCAATCGTCTATCCATTCTTATGGCAGTTGACTACACAGTGTGTTCTGTTCTTACACAAAGATAAGCAATTGTCTATCCATTCTTATGGCGGTTTACGACATAGTGTGTTCTGCTCTTACACAAAGATAAGCAATTGTCTATCCATTCTTATGGCAGTTGACGACATACCGTAGTTTGTTCTGTTCTTACACGAAGATAAGCAATTGTCTATCCATTCTTGTGGCAGTTGACTATACATTGTGTTCTGTTCTTATACGAAGATTAGCAATTGTCAATCCGTTCTAGTGGCCGTTGACTACACAGTTTATTGCATGTTACTAATGCTTCGAAGATATGGCCTGGTCCCATCATCAAATCTTCAGTTGATCTGTAGAGGGTATGGAAGAAGCAAGAGATAGAACGTACGAGGGAATGAGTATCTTTATCCAACTCATCTTGAGAGTGAACACAAGGGTAAGACCTTTAGGTGTGAAAAGGGCATAAAACTAAAAAGACATCGCAACTTTTGAATATTTTCCTGATAAGATAAATCTTCTTACACAAGCACATACACATCACATACATGTACTTCCATGTGTACCCATCACAGTAAGAACCATCTAAGCCCTGGGTTCTTAATTATTTTGTCAGGCGGGCCCAAAGTATTCATGAAATTACATCGCAGGCCACTGAATATTACACAAATAAAAGTATGGGACCGATGCGGGAACTGACGTCTCTTACCCGAATACATTGTGTATTAACATTGACACTTAAGAGCCGTGAAAAGTAATTTTGTCATCAAAATGTGCTAATTTAGATGAGATATAAAAGTTACAAAGAGACATTACAGGTACACTGCCCGAAAAAATACCGATAGTTAGGATGAAGCAATATGTATCCACATATTACATAAAACAAGAAATCATTGATTTTTTTACAATATGTTTTTTCGTGCCGCATGAAATTGTCTCGCATGCCGCAAATGGCCCACGGGCCCCCTTTAAGAACAGGGGATCTAATCAGTTCACATTCTGGCATTGTCACTTCTAGGTAAAAATTTGGTAGGTATTCCCTTTTTTCCTATTTCCAGTCCGGTCAAGGTAGTAGACAAAATATGGCTAATCTTCCTGTCCAGGTCAGGTAACGTCTTTTTATTTTCAAGTCCCAACACTAGTTAAAACAAATATCAACCTATACCTGATAGCCACTGAACACCTTCATGTAACCCTTCTCCTGTGAGTGCATTGCTTGCACAGATATGCCACGGTTTATCTTCGACCTTGTCCAGCTCTAGCATCTTAGAACATTTCACAGATGACAGAGAGTCTCGCTGATCCATCTTGTTGGCAAAGAAGAGGATAGGTATCTTACGGGATTTGATCTCTGCAAGAAAAAATACAATGTTGTAGAGTTAGAGTTTTCAAACATAATCTCTCACATCAATCATCTAATTTTAAGTGAGATGTAAAGATCATATCATTGCAAAGTTTTGTTGGCATATACTGAATATTAAAAGATAGTACTTCTTCATGTTTAGAGAAAACATAAATGAAAAGCTTCTTCACATTTCTCTAATTATATCTATAGATAAATTAATGAAGTTGAGAAAAGTTGGGGAAGTATGTCTCTTATAAAACGCAAGTATTCCCGTCATTGAACCTTGGTTAACCTTTATTAAACCCTATAAATAATCTAGCAACCAATACGCTACACCCCTTCTCTTCCCCCCCCCCCCCCCAATACAAAGAGGGGAAAAAATATATATATCTGCTAAACTACACCCATGTTGTGTCGAACCAAAGATGGTGGGTTTGAATCCACCAAGAGTGGATGACAGAAGCCTGCGTTGTGTGTTAATGTGCCCCTCCCGTTTCATAGAAACAGGTCATGTTACAGTGGAAAACACTCTGTCCCTGGGATAGGATGTTACATGGAGGCGCCCTGTAGATGGAGTCATAACCTCTGCATATTAAGAACCCACTGCACTATTCGTCAAAGTGAAGGGGGAAACCCTGTTGCAGTGGTACACCTGCACATACCAATCAGTTATACCGGGAAATAAATACCCAAGGGTCACAGTGATTCATTCCCCCCCCCCCCCCCCCCCCCCCCCCACACTCGATAATTATAAGACTGATCAAAATAATTATAATAATAATTATACTTATGTGAAATCTCTACAAGAGTGTCTTAGAATTAGTTACCTGCATGTTCAAGGAGCATTTCCAGCTCTGATTTAGCTACCACAATCCTCATCTTATCACTGCTATCAATTACAAACATGATAGCTTGAGCTTCCCTGTGAGATAAAACAATTGAAGACACTGTGAGTCAAGGCAGATGGACATTCAGAAACAATGTAAGTCGGTCATAGACAGAAAAATATTCAGCCATTGTGAGTCAGTCAAAAGCCGCTACAATCCTCATCTCATCACTGCTATCAACTACAAAACATAATGGCTTGAGCTTCCCTGTAATCAATACAAACAATTGGAGACACTGTAGGTCATAGACAGATAGATATTCAAAAACACTGTGAGTCAAAGACATATATGTGACCCGCCACCTCAAAACCTACAATAAGTCGCACGGACCACAACGTAGCAAACAGCCCAAAATAGTAAATTTGCTTGGATCAGTCGATTTTCTGTTTTTGATAGAAATGGGTAGTTTCATTATCATTCTATCATGTCTCAAGTTTGTGAGTCGTAATTCGACTTAGAAATATGTTTTTGGGGCATTTTAAAATGACTCCTTTTTTTCACCTGTCGAGCTAATGAATGTTTGGAGAGCTTTTGCAATACTTTCATTCAATGCCAAATTACTACTTTACCTCTAAAGGTATTAACTTGATTTTTGGAGTGAGTAATGAATAGGGCCTCCTGGAGCAGCGTGCCAAAATTCAGCCTAATCTGATAATCCCTTCATACCAGTTGCTATGGCCATTTGAATAACCAGTTTTACTTGGGCGCACACAGAGAGCGAAGGTTTAGCACTCTTTTGTTCCGAACTTAAATGGCCATTTTCTCTGAATAGGAGTTATTGATTGCTGGTTACATACTGATTCTAAATGTGATATTTAAAGGTGTTATCGTTGAGTAAACTAGGCAAGTGATATACCATTGGAAAGCTGAGAATCTCTACTTTCAGAAAATGTATAAAACAAGAAAAATAATTTTGGCGACTTATTGTAGGTTTTGAGGCGTCGGGTCACATATACTGTAGATATAGAGGGTTCCCAGAAGCAGTCATGCTGGAGGACATAACAATAAAAACCTGTGCACTAGACCATGATAACAATGACCTTTCATAGTCTGATGCACAGGTTTTTATTATGTCCTCTAGCATGGCTGCCGTGAGAACCCTCTATACAGACACATCTTGAGTCGGTAAAAAACAGAAAAATATTGAGACACATAGTGAGTCGAAGGGTGATAAACATTCAGGGACATTGTAAGTCCATGAAGACTGAAACATGCGGTGTGTTCAAGTCGAAGTCTAGGTTACAGTGGAAAGGACTCTGTCCCTCAGATAGGACAATAAATAGAGTCACAACCTTGGCACAAAAAGAACCCACTGCATTCTTCATAATAGAGTGGGGGAAACCCCAGAGTAGAGGTACCCTGCATATCCCAATCAGTTATATCAGGAGAGACCCGCGAGTCAAAGTGATTCAGTTTATTTTTCCCCTCCCAGGATCAGGTGACGCCAACTACTTTAATAGTAATAGTAATAGTAATAGTAATAATAATAGTAATAATAATAATAATAATAATAATAATGATAATGATAATAATTACTCCTACTGCGATGTTAGGGCAAACCCTTCATTTCAGCCTATTGTTATCATTCGCCTTAACACACGGTCGCTTTCGCCTTAACGTCAAATTTCTATTGTGACGAAATAAAGCGCATTGATAGGATTCGCCCTAACATAGGGTCTCATGTAAAAATAATAACAATAATAATAATAATGATAATAATGATAATAATAACAAATTAATTGAGAGAAGAGAGAAAAGAGAGGGAGATATACTTACTTGTAGTAATGTTCCCATAGGTTTCTGTACTTTCCTTGACCTGACATATCAAAGACAGTGAATCTTACAGCAGGTGTCTGAAACTTCTCTACTGTGAAGCCTACAGTAGCCACTACATCTTCTGTCTTTGTCTAAGATGAAAAAGGAAAATAAGGTACCAATACTGCTGTGACAAAAATAAAGTCCACAAAATTAAAAGACACAACTTGAATAGATAAATTTAATTGTTGATTCCCTTGATATAACTCTGATATTTTATGGCAGTATTTTGACCTAGGTGTGTCTGATTTCTGGGCGAAGTGTTGCCCACTATTATTTAAACAAATGTAGGTGAATGGAATAAATTAAATTATGATGCCCAAATTCAAAACAGGTAGCCCCTTAATATAAAAACATGCCCCTCAAAAATTAAAAAGTAGCCCCAAGGCTATAATTTATTTCCTATTTCCTACCTACATGTATGACAAGTGCATGTCTGCATGAAGAACTAGAATTTTGGTGGTGGGTTCATGTAGATAAATGTCAATTTCATATTACTTGAAAAGAACAGTTTGATAATAGTTTTAAGCCCTCACTACCATCCCTGAGATAACCATCTCCTGGACAATGACCCTCTGGGAATATGAACCCAAGATAACTGCTCCCTGGACAACCACCCCCAACCACTTCTTCCAAGGAGCTTCCTCCAAAGCAATCACCAACTTGTCAACACGATGTTACTTTTCCGGGGATGATGGGACAGATGTCCTAGAACAGTTATACAGGACACAGAAAAATGACAAATAACAACTAACGAGTTTCTTTCTGGTACACTGCATGTACTTTCACTTCAGTCCGACATTGCAATTTAAGCTCCCCTTTCATCGTTTCCCCTTAAGGACTGGTCACATACCATTGATAAGGATAACAGTAACTATAAAATCATTCCCAAACTGGTGTCCTGAATTTTATTTGGAAAAGGTCTTGGATACGTCAGTGTTACTGGTCCCACCTAACTGATTCTTACTAAAGAGCCCCGTTTCATAAAACCTGTTATCAATAACAAGTTTCAATAATTGTTTTAAGCTACTGAAATCCTTGAATCTGATTGACTGAGCGCGAATTTGTCATAGAAATGGGGCAGTTCACTATGGACATGACGTACAAAGAGAGTGGACATAATAAACAACCCCTCATTTTACCCTTCACAATGGTTCTAGAGGCAAAAATAACACCCTTCACTGCTATTCTGTAAACATATGTAGAACAAGTGTCACATGCATACCGGTATTCACCTGTTCTACTTACCGGTATTTTACATAATAGCAGTGAAGGGATGTTCTTTAGTCTACCAGAGCAATTACGGAGTGTAGAATGAGCCTGAAATGAGGAGTTGTTTATTTTGTCCACTCTCTTTGTCCGCCATGTTCATAGTGGTTGTTATTGATAACAAGTTTTATGAAACAGTCAAACAGGGCCCAGGAGACCAAGTTTACATGTACCGGTATGTGACCACTGACCAGCCCTACACACTTCTAAATTATACACATGTTTACTTGAGTGAACTGACCTCATTAGGCTTCAGATGATTGATAATGGTACTCTTTCCACTGTTGTCCAGTCCTACGCATAGAACCTGGGCTTGTTTCTTGCTGCTCCCAAATAATTTGGCAAAAAGGTCAAAGAGACCCATAGTGATAGACAGGATCACGAGACAGTTACTTTAAGAATGTCCTTTTATCTTCACTCTGGATTAAGATGATCTTCACTCTGGATTAGGACGATCTTCACTCTGGATTAGGACGATCTTCACTCTGGATTAGGATGATCTTCACTCTGGATTAGGATGATCTTCACTCTGGATTAGGATGATCTTCACTCTGGATTAAGATGATCTTCACTCTGGATTAGGATGATCTTCACTCTGGATTAGGACGATCTTCACTCTGGATTTGGATGATCTGCACTCTGGATTAGGATGATCTTCACTCTGGATTAGGATGATCTTCACTCTGGATAAGGATGATCTTCACTCTGGATTAGGATGATCTTCACTCTGGATTAGGATAATCTTCACTCTGGATTAGGATGATCTTCACTCTGGATTATGATCTTCACATCTGTGAAATAAACAAAAGACATACCAGATGATGAAAATGGAAAGAAATAACATTTGTTGAGTATTAAAATAACAATATACAGATTATAGAAATACAATGAATGGTAAAACAGTGGTCGAAAACTGAGGAAGTAGTTCGATCCGCAAGATTTTTCCGATTTACTGCCATAGATATGCCGTTTCCATGGCAACGCAGCTTCCGACACATCCGAAAAATATGTTGTACACATCTTCCCAGTAAGACCAATGTGTGTACCAAATTTCATGACTTTTGGTCAAAAAATGAGGAAGTATTTCGATCCACAAGGTGTTTCCTTAATTTTTTGCCATAAATATGCTGTCACCATGGCAACGCAGATTCCGACTCGTCCGAAAAAAATGTCTTGCCCAATTCTATAACATCTTCCCACCAAGACCAATGTGTGTACCAAATTTCATGACTTTCGGTCAAAAACTGAGGAAGTAGTTCGATCCGCAAGGTGTTTCCTTGATTTTCTGCCATAAATATGCCGTTACCATGGCAACGCAGATTCCGACTCGTCCGAAAAAAATGTCTTGCACATCTTCCCACCAAGACCAATGTGTGTACCAAATTTCATGAGCTTTGGTCGAAAAATGAGAAAGTAGTTCGATCCGCAAGATTTGCAACGGACCGACCGATGCCGACCGCCCGCCCAACCGTCGACTGATTCCTATAAGGATGACAGTGCACCAACACTCAATTCATATTATCGTTCAGAACCTGGGTCAGGTAGATATTATTTGTTTAAAAAATGCCCATATTTTCAATGCTATTGCGATTTGTTTCCAAAATCGGATTGCAGTCGATCATACAATACTTAACATCATGTAACATGCTTAATCGCACACCACGAATAGTGGTCATATTGACCACTACGAATACAAAATGCAAAAATAGTTATTTTCTGTCGCGTGTAGTAAAGGTATGGGGGGAAAATAAGATAAATATTTTAAATACTTGCTTTCAAATTCAGCCCTTGAAAATCTCACTCCTAACTCAAATGGCCGTTAGAAAGAACTTTTGATATTTTCAGCAAAATCCAAAGTCAAAATCTTGTCCAAAACCGGAGAAATCCCCGCCGATTTGTTTCGCGATCGCGTGTTGTTTACATACTGCCGATGTGCCCGTGAGTGGAATGTAGCTATGCCTAAGTATGAGTGCTTAATCGTACTGTTCATGAGTGTACTGTTCACATCAGCAAGCAATGGTCATATTGACCATTAGAATCATATACATGTGTGTATACTGGGTATTGGGGATACAGATGTAATTTTGTTTGAAATTGATGTTTTTGGGGGCAAACTGATACTTAAGTATCATTCTTTAGATTTTAAGTTATCAGTTCGTTAAGATACAAAATGTAGAAAGTTATAAAAACTTACATTTACAGCCCTCTTTTTGGTACTTGTTACCCACACCTCCATACGGATGACGACTGCTCTCAATAATGTTGCGCACTAGTGAGGCCGCTCTACATGGTTACGCACCGTAGATACGTACGCAGAATGTTACGCACACAAGCTATTCTACGAAGACCTGAAGGGCCAAACTGACGACGTAAAAAATAAAAAATATTACGTACGTACGTAGTAATTATTACGTACGTACGTAATATTTTTTATTTTTTTACGTCGTCAGTTTGGCCCTTTCAGGTCTTCGTAGGAGATCGACGAACCCATCGCGCCGGTACTACTACGAGCGCTGAGGGCTCCCTTCATCATAATCGTGAAAAATACAAACTGGATGCTGACGGGACAGTCTCGATAGCAGTTATCGACAAAAAGGACCCAAAATTTCAGGAAACCCTCTTCAAAGGTCACAAAACAACCTGGTAAGTTTTAATCATCTATTATTCAATATAATTCTTTGGATGTAAGTAAACTGAAATATATTATATTCAATTAAATATAGCCAAAAATGCACAGTGATGCAGTTTAGGTATTTAGTCGTGATCCGTATGCAGGTGTGGCCTGGGTAACAAGTTCCAAAAAGAGAGCTGTAAATGTAAGTTTTTATAATTTTCTACATTTTGTATCTTAACGAACTTAAACTCTAAAGAATGATACTTAAGTATTAGTTTGCCCACAAAAACATCCATTTGAAACAAAATTACATCTGTATCCCCAATACCCAGTATACACCTTTATTACCTTTATTACCAGATCTACTGGAAAAATGCAGTTACTTCTGCAGCCTAGTTTCCAGGTCTATCTCATTTCTCCATTTACTGTATCCATCTATGATCTAGCTAAACTACTGTAAACTCTGCCAGTGTGCTGTGCCAGAACTACTGCTCCCATGGGTGAGCATATTGAACTGCAGACCAAAACTTGTCTAACTTTGATTTAAATCTATTCAATGTTGATGCAGTAACTATCTCTAATGGCAGCGAATTCCAGTCATTTACAACTCTAGCACTGAAATTATTCTGTCTAACATCCAGTCTGCTTCTCCTCACATGTATATGATTCTAATGGTCAATATGACCATTGCTTGCTGATGTGAAAATACCAACTATTTTACAGAAATGTACCCGGGAGTGCCCGGGAGTGACTGTTAGTGTTACTAGGCCTAGTTTAAATATTTAACTTTAACTTCCCCAAAACTATCATTTTCCCATTCGTGTTAATGCATCAACCTCGAATCATACTGCCCACTTACACGTGTATAAGCTTAATTGTACCTGTAGTCATGGTAGAAAATAACCATAAGGATCTAAATCTACTCACCACACAATTGTCCATACATGGGACCAAACAAACCACAGCGCAACTCTTGCCTGAATTTTTTCCACAAGAAATATGCAGCCACTCAATAACATGCAATCCAGCCTGTATTGTATAGTGCATGCACTCGATCGCGTCGAAGTTGCTATGCCAGCGCTGCATGCTGGGATATGATATATGGGCCAAGATATCGATGTGCCGTATAATAAATTTTTGTAGGCTCGCCTATGGCTGCTAATTTACTTGTGCTAATTTCTCGTGATGCCTGATGGTCACTTTTTTGGAGGGGCATGGGAGACTGGTCTTACCACTTTAATACTCCTTATTATTTACACAATAATTTTGAGATTGTGATTGTATGCAAATAATTCTTCTTAAAAATTCTCCAGCAAAAATCTCTGCCATGATTTAATTTTCACTACAGTAACTTCCACGTAATTTTGAGAGAATTACATAGGGTCGAACTTTTAAAAGTGCTCTTTTAAAATGGGGACTTTCCACTTTTGTAGTGCTCAATAAGCTTCAGATAAAACTTCTTCAGGGGTATTTCTACAACATTTTGAATAGGGCTTGCGTCCGAACCAAAAACGTGGCCCGGGTGCGTCTTTCAAAGTGGGGGCACCAGAAAAAAGGGGCACTTTTGGGGGAAGGGGGTACCTACAATTAGGGATGAGCATAAAGCGAGAATAGGGACCATTTTGCCACATTGGTATTGTCCTACAGTCTAGTAAATACATTATCAAGCATCCTCTTCTTCATTTTATTGTGATTCTGGACACTGCTTCAGCTTCCCCAAATAGCAGTTCTGTGTATTTGGTCTAATGATTTATGTGCGAGCGAGCCAAGCGAACAAGCAAAAATGTTCACACTTTTTTCTAATTGCTAAAGTCCTTTGGTCGTGCATTATTTACCGCGATATAAATGTAAACGAGAACAGCAAATTAAGGGGGGGTTTGGGGGTGGGGGAGTGGGATGTCAAAATAATGATCTTTTAATTCATAACCGTGTCGCTTTTCTTTAGGATTATACATACTTTATAGTGATTTTTAGTGAGCAAGTTTGGGGAAAATTTTCAGAAAATATTACCCTTACTTGGTGTAAATCATAAATTATAGGGACGAGCAGTAAGAAGAAATCCCTTGCTTGAGGGAAGGGCGGGCACCGTGTGCCCCTCTTACCTGGCAGCTCCACTGCCTTACATTGTACATAGTTGTAATAAATACAGGTCTATCTGTTACTACGTGAAGCTGCACTGATTCTTTGAAGCTAAAAGAAACGGGGCAGTTTTTCTGAAGAGGAAAGGGAGCTTTTCTGAGGTGGAGAGGGGCACTTGAGAGCTGAAAGCCGGCACTTATGAGAAGAGGAAAGGGCATATGTTTGATAGATAAAGGAGCACTTATATAAGTAAAGAGGGGGCACTTAAACGAGAACCATTCTCTTCCAAAATTTTGAATTCTGAACTATATTTGATCTTAATACTGATTATATCTTTTGTACCCGATTGTTTGTAATGATCTTTTTATTTATCAAAATGCTATAAACAGATATGCAACAAGAAATTTTTACTTGCCAAATTATAATTTCACTCGTTCAGTCATGCATAAGCTATGTACAGATGACCTTTAATATGGAACATGTTGGGAAAAGAAAAGAAATCTTGCCCATCAGTGTCTGTTTTTATAGTCTTTTATCATTCATCATGTTCTGATCGGCTGCCTGCTTGTTTTGTTTGTCATGTTAATTTGTGTTAAATCTTCACACCAAATAGGGGACTAGCCTTGGTAGGTCTTTGGCCTTTGCTGATCCCCGCATACATTTTTATACTTTTATATACATGTAGCTGTCTTTGTTGTACATTGTTCTTTGTAACTTTTCTTGTCATATTGCCTTTGTATTATTCTACATCTATATACCGTACATCTTATTTATGACTTTCTTTTACCCTGTCATATGTTTTTATCTTGGATGCAAATAAAAGGCTACATAGGCCAATCAATCAATCAATCAATCCCCCCCCCCCAAAAAAAAAAAAAAAAAAATGGGGGACAATTGTCAGAAGGGGAAATTGTCACTTATTAGAAGGGCAAAGGGGCACCTATCCGAAGTAAAATTTCACTTATATATAAGAGAGATAAGGAGGCAATTATCAGATTTGAAAAGGGGCACTTATCAGAAGAAGGGAAAAGGGCACTTATGAAAAGGGGAACATTTTACGCTTGAGTGAGCAAACCCATATTGTGAAAGGATATATACAAAATCCAAAATTGACAAATGTTTGTTGAGTCATGAAAAGGCTTAGAAATTTCATATTCTGATTATTAAAAGACAATTTATGACTATAACAGACTTTGTTGACTGTATATGTTATGATATCTCCAATCAAAAGTTTATTGGTGAGTGCAGCAAACCAGGTGGAGTTTAAAGACTCACCAAAGTAACATTTTGAAACACTCAACAAAGAAGTTAATTGCTCACTCAAGCATATAAGATGTTGATAGGACGTTTGTTTGTTTTTTTCTTTGATTTTATTTCTGTGTTCAAGAGTATGATACAAAATATAATAATATTACAGAGAAAAATATATAAACACATTGCCAGACTTTTACATCTGAAATACAAAGAAAATATTTTTACATATGGGAAATTAACATTTCACAGCAGGATCATTGCAGGAGACCGTCATCATAAGCAGGCGCGGATCCAAGGGGGGGGGGGGGGAGGGCGCAAGGGGCGTGCGCCCCCCCCCCGTTTTGTCTGACAAAGTATGCCCCCGGACCCCCCTAGATGGCCGTTTGGCTTCGTCAAACGGAGGGTTCCCAGTGTGCGCCCCCCCTTTCTGAAAATCCTGTATCCGCCCCTGATAAGCGTGTTGTTTGATGTCGATGGCGGCATAAGGATGTACAAAGAACTGAGCCCGTTATTTCATAAATCGCTTTTTAATGACCAGAATATGGAAGCCTTTTCATGACTCAGCTTGGCTGATACCAGTCAGAGCCAATATTAATTCTTGTCAAGTCTGGATTCTGCACCCTTTCACAAACTTGGCTTTTGCTCACTCAAGCATATTATGTTGTTCGATATTTTGGTGTCATTTTTTTTACTCTGTCCTTCCCATAATTATATAGGCCGACCAGTGAACTATAGCCACGGAAGAAGAAGAAGAAGATGAAGAAGAAGAAGAAAAAGAAGAAGAAGAAGAAGATGAAGAAGAAGAAGAAAAAGAAGAAGAAGAAGAAGAAGAAGAAGAAGAAGAAGAAGAAGAAGAAGAAGAAGAAGAAGAAGAAGAAGAAGAAGAAGAAGAAGAAGAAGAAGAAGAAGAAGAAGAAGAAGAAGAAGAATAAAAATAAATAAATAAATGAAAATGATGTGGAGGAGGAGAATGAGGAGGGTGGAGGAGCAAGAAGAAGAAGAAGAAGATGAAAAGGATATTAGAGGAAGAAGAAAAATAGGAGAGCTGGAAAGGGGGAGGAGGAGGAAGAGGAGGAGGAGGAGGAGGAGGAGGAGGCCCGAAGAGCATTATTTTAGCACCCTTTATTTTAGCAGTCAAAAACGGTCTTGTCAAAGACCGCACGTTATCGGCTGCGCTGCTATGCTCAGTGCATGCTGTTCGACCCAGTTCGACCCACGACGTGTATGTCTGCGCCGGCCACGGCCGGGTACGCCGCCGGTACCGGTATAGCTAGATGCCATGATCTATGATCGTGATCGCTCGCGCTTCAATGGCATGGCAGATACAGCGTGGCCGTGGCTGTTTTTCAATCATTAATATTTCAACAAAAAGAGTCACCGTTACATTATATGATTAACTATGGCGGTAACAAGACTCCCACCATTGCCTACAATCAGAGAAATAATTCGGCTGTATGGACTTAGAGCTGAAAAACATCTTGCTCAAAACTTCATTCTTGATTTGAAACTCACTGGTAAGCAAAGAAAGGTAACTCAGGCCAAGTGGGCGGCGGCGGCGTCCGGCGGAGCTCCGTTGAGATGCCGCCGTCAGCGCAGCTAGCGGCTGGACTGGTTTTTTTTTTTTTTTTGCTTGTTTGTTTGTTTGTTTGTTTGTGTTTTTTGAGGGGGGGGGGGGGGTGTTTTTTAATATATTTATCTGATTACGAAAAAGGCAGTGAATACAATATCTTGAATAATAAGTTGAAACTTCATTGATAATCATAAGATATTAAGTTAGAACTTAGTTTTATAATTATATTTATAGAAGGAACAAGAAAACAAACAAAACAGCTTAACTTTTTTTTAATTGGAATTTCCCCCCCCAAAAGAAATTGCCAGAATAGAAATTCAATAGTAGCCTAGGCCCTAGTAGTACTAACCTCCATGGGCATTGAGTCGCCACCAGACGGCCTTGAACTTCCTATAGGCCTACTGCTAAAATAAACTTTATTCTTGCCAAAATCTTGATTTGATATAAAAACATCAATGTATTTACGTATCCCGTAAATTATCTCGAAAGCATGATTCATGAAAATGCTCCATATTAAAGAGAATGACGTCACTACGTACTTCCGGGATGGCGACACAATAGGTGGCTGCTGTTGAGTCACCACCTGTAGTTACAAATCCAATACACCACACAGGTGCGCCGTACTTACAACACGAGCGCCAGATCTACGTGGACTCTCCACCTTCTTCTTGTAGAGAGTTCTACGTTATAACGCCACCCCGCCTATTTCCTTAGATCACAAAACGCCCTCTTTTAAAAATGGTACCAGCTTGATCAGTATATTTTAATCTTCATCCCGATAGCAAATTTTGTCAACTTTATACGTCATCATATTAGGCTACAACTATTGTTGAGTAGGGAAGTCTTGTCTGTTGCCCGAGCTCCATCCGCCGGCTATTGTAGGAGTGTGTGTGCTAGTTACATTTCGATTGCGCCCAACACTTATTCATGCGCCGGATCTTAAAAGAGACTTCCAACGGCAGAAGAATATATTTTGACCTATTCACTGTAGCCACAACAAAGTCTGAAGCGATGCAGATAATTTTTAGAGGACGAGTTCGGACAGAAAGTGACAGGTGAGTGGCGAGTTAACACAGCAGTTTTACACCTCTCTTTGCCTCAGTCTATGTCCTATACAAACACTTTAAAAGGTGCAAATGTCACAAGCCATGACCTTAATGACCTTTTTGTATTTTGATCCTAGATAAGATTGTTCGTCAGGCTGGGAATCTCCAAGGAGCTCATGTATGTGAAGTAGGACCAGGACCTGGTGGTATCACTAGGTCTATCATCAATCAAGGTGTCAAAGACCTACTGGTTGTAGAGAAAGATACAAGATTCATCCCAAGCCTGGAGGTATACAGCCCATTCCTTTTCCTTTTTTATTTCTTGTCTTCTCTTCCCTTCAGTCCTGACTTCTCTCCATAGTTCCCAGACCTATTCCATAATCCCAGCTTTTCTTCTCTGTACGTACTCTTCTTATTGATTTTCTTTTTTGTTGTGTAAAATGTTTTTGCTGTATATATATATCTTTATTGTTCCTCATCTTTCTTCCTTGTGCTCGTGTTATTCCTAAGTCCTAACTTGCTATCAAGTATCTTTGCTCATTACTCAGCTGTCATATATTTTTAACGAAAATTTTGGCTGCCATCCTTTACTTGCTCTTTTAAACACTCTTTACAAGTCTTGTTTGATTTTGTTTTCTGTCATTAATCAAAACTGCATATGGTATGACCTGTAACAATCACTGCTCATGTGATCAATTGTTGATGCTTTTTTTTTCTTCTTCAGATGTTGACAGAAGCCACAGAAGGTCGAGTTAGAGTAGTTTGTGATGACATCTTACGCTTCAATCTTCAAGATGCTTTCCCTCGTCATCTCAAGAAAGACTGGAATGATGGTAAGCTAGGCTTCGCTCATTTTAATCCTTCAACAGATTCCTCCCCGGAATGGGGGAAACGACCACATTTGGGCAATTAATAACAATCACCTATCGTCTATTGGTGATCTAAATGGTGATCCGACATTTGATCCAGCAGCAGTTGCTGCGGGCTTTATTTTTTCATAGATATAGGGTTAGGTTTAGGGTTGTAATTGGGTTTTAGGTTAGGTTTAGGTTCAAGGAAGGGTAAGGTATACTGTTTACTCCAGTTCGGTTAAGTGTAGGATGTTGACCACAGAGCAGTTGTCACCGCAGAACGTGTCATGCAACCGTACTACATTCATATTATATTGCAGCACTTTTATTTCTGTTACTTTGTAGATCCTCCAAACCTTCACATCGTTGGAAACCTACCTTTTAACGTATCTCTTCCTCTGATGTTACGATGGTTAGAGTCTGTAGCAGACAGGACAGGTCCCTTCTCCTTCGGTAGAACCCGTATGTTACTCACCTTTCAGAAGGAGGTTGCAGAGGTAGGTTTATTCTAAGCAAAAGCTCAAGACAGAAATAATCTTGAAATATCCTGTATACCAATATGGCATGCATTTATGTAAATATTAAAAAATAGATATTTGTGATTTCATGGAATCCAAGGAAACCTGTGCTAAGCTTAGCTTTGTTATTTAAGCTTCATAGCCCTTTGAAGATTAGAAGAGGAAGAAGAAGATGAAGAAGAGGAAAGAGAATGAGGAGAAGGAGAAGGAGAAGAAGAAGAAGAAGAAGAAGAAATTTAAAAATGATTTTTTAGATCTCTCGTGTATGTGCAGCTTTTTCATATATGTATCAATCATATACATTTGAATGAATATTCAAACTTTAGTAAATATACCTTATACTTTTTAATAATACTATTTAATAATTTTAAAAATATGATTTTGCTATCCATGTAAGTCAGGTAATACCATGTGTGGGTTATTGCTACAGAGCTTCATTAGTAATGTTTGCCTTTATTTGCTAATCAAGCATCAAGTAAGTTGTCTATGAAATCTCCCTATGAATTTCATACTCTTGTTTTCTTAATCTTAAGAGGCTAACAGCGCCCCCAGGTGATGAACAAAGAAGCAGGTTATCCATCATGGCTCAACATCTGTGTGATGTCAAGCAACGTTTTGTGATCCCTGGTGCAGCATTTGTACCAAAGCCTCAGGTGAGCCCATTGTTAGTCAGGACAGCCCATTGTTAGTCAGGACGGGTATTATTCTCAGCAGGCTTGCTTGACTGGTATCTACTGGCAGCTCCAATATAAGCTTCTTTCTCTATCATGTATGAAATAAGCAGAACTTTGGCCTGAAATTCTAAAACTTATTACTGTTTATAAGGGACATGAATATAGTACATTGTCTTTGTAAATGTTATTCTGAATTTCTTTTAAATAAAATTGGCAGAGGGTGCTTTAATATCATGGATAATAACCTCAATCAAATTTGTCAAGAATGAACGGAAAAACTTTTGTGACAGAAAATGTTGCTCTCCAATTTAACATCAGATAAGTGTCACCTTTTGAGCATGGGGCATGAAAGACTATAAAATGCTTTAATGACAATTATGATGCTTTAGTAGTCATGTAGACGTTTAAAGAGAAGGTTGAGTTCTTGGAAAGGTGAAAAATAATTTGTGAGCTTTCTCATTCCTTTTATGTCAGTTTGGAAGAACATCATAGTAGAAATTTCCCCTGAAAAGGGCTGCTCTTCAATTTCCCTCGTATTCAAAATATGACGAGAAATACCTGAAGTGTTCGGGCCAAACATTCATGTCTCGGGTGTGTGCAGTCCCATATACCCATTTCTTTGTGCAGTACAATTACTTTTAAGAAAGATAAATTTGATGATTTCAAAACCTCACAGTAAACACCAATTCTTATGTAGACATGATCAACCTTTCCCAATTGCTGTAAGACAGTTTCTTTCACTATGTAATACAGAGCTGCCAACCATTCCGTTTTTCACAGAATTATTACCACTTTTTAACCAATATTACGGCACTCCGTTTTTTCTTCATGAAATACGTTTTTTTGTTTTTTTAAGTGTTTGCGTGTGTTCTGTGTACTAGTATACGAAAATACAGTGTTGTCTATGACTTCCGGGTTTGAGCTATCGATACACGTAATGTTACAGTCCCACCGACGAAACCGACCCCAAACTGACCGATGGTACGTACATGTACGGTATATCATTGAAATAACGCAAGTTTCGATCGCTCTTCCGTCGTGTGACTGGGTCGTGTGACTGCGAAAACATGTTTTATTCGCATGCAGCGGTACCCATGTAGCTTGCGAGCCATGCAAAACGCATGTAAGCACAGCACCGATCTCTATATGTGGGACAATGTATTACCGCTTGCTGAACTGCGCACGGGCTTTGACACGATCGTGGATTTAACGGAATTATTTCGCGAAACTGGAGAGGATTTGATCAAAATGAGTGGAAAACGGTCACAGAAGTTTAAAGAGGAATACAAACAACGATTTCCTGTCATAAAGCCAAGCACAAAAGGCATTGAATTTGCATTTTGCATGTGTAAGTTCTCATTTATAATATTAGATTTTCAACAAAAAAAAAAGAAAACAAAAATGAAATCCAAGATCTAAAGCATTTTTATCAAAACCAGTACGGTGTAGCAAGTCATGCAATATTCCTAACACTTGTATAATTTTCCTTCTAGTTCTATTACATGTAGGCCTACATGAATATGTTTTTGAAAATTTCTATTATGTATTAGGGCCTACTTCTAATTCTATTACATGTACATTTATGTTTTTGAAAAAACAACCTTGGAGTCTGTCTCTGGAGTTGGAGATGCTGATTTAATGGCCTCTAATGGCCCTCTAACGGCCCCCGGGACCCCCGGCCATATTTGTCCCTCTTTTTAGATTTCAAATGTTGGCAAGTAATGATGAAGTATGAATATGATCCAAGTAATGCGTGACTGTGAGCACACATCAAAGGGAAAAATGTGACGAGACATTTCAGCATGAGAAATGAGCATGTCGCGCGAGGTTTTAAGTTTTGTTTGAAGGTATTCCTTTTTTTTGCTGTAAATTCCTTTTTTTGGCCATCATGATTCCTTTTTTTGGTTGCACAAGGTTGGCAGCTCTGGTAATAGCATGACCCGAACTTGATTTTGTGATTTTATCTTTTAAATATTAGGAAAGATTTTGGTATCCTCTTCAATAAACTCTCAGACTATATTTGGCATTCTCACCAGTACATAACACCCGTGTTGCTAATACAAAGCATGGGGAATGTTAGAAAATAAAGACAAGGTTAAGCAATCCATCAATGTCTTTCAATCTTTCAATCTCCAAAGTTGTTTTGGTCCTCCCTAACCACCTCCCAGAATGTCATAAGACCATATTTCATGATCTTTGAAGGTTTGCATGGTGGAGCTTATAACGTGGAGAAGGTTTACGGTTCACCATGTGTGTTGGTAGGAGGAAAAGGAAAAAAGGAAATTAGAAATGGATAGACGAGAAAGGATGACAAGAGAGAAAAGAAGAAATATTCTTTCGTGACAATGGGTGAAGTCCTGAAAAGGACTGTAGACCAGATGAGATGAGATGAGAAGACTTGGTTGATGATCGATGGATGAGCAGCGATGGATTGAGTAGCGAAGGTTTGAGTAGATGAGGCTTGAGTAGGAGGTTACTCGACGTCATCAGGAGTGAAGTGTGCTAGACGAGCGGCGGGGTTTTATGGTGTGTGTGCGGACGTCGGAGGAATCGGCGGCCGGTGGTGTGGGCGGGGTTGCTGTCGGTGGTGGCGCTATTATGTCCGAGAGTTGAGTGGGCGTGAGTGCGGATGTCGGAGGGATTGGTAGCGGGTGGCTGGCGGCGTGAAGTCCTTTGTGTGGTTGATGGTCGAGGGCGGAGATTGTACCGGGTTTGAGTAGGTGGGACGGCGAGCTGTGGTGTCGGGGGGGGGGGGGTTCGTCGGCCTGAGGGTTGGGTGGTGTGATGGCGTTGGTAGTCGGCGGGTCGGCGTGCTGGATGGTCGGCTGGTCGGCGGGTTGAGTGGGCTGTGAGTCGGTGGGTCGGTGGGTTTGGTGGGCGGCGATTCAGTGGATTGAGTTGTCAGTGGTGCTGGTTGTGTGGATTGGGTTTGGTGTTGGTTGGTGCCCCTGTGAAGGATTGGGTGCCAGATGTGGTTGAGTTGAAGTCCTGTGTCCTGTGGTACTGTGTCGTGGCGTTGAATCTCGATGGCCTCCCTCACTCGTCTGGTGTGCCAGTGCTTGATGTTGGTGATTAGAGTGATGTGTGCCCAGTCGATGTGGTGATCCTCTTGTGCGTGTTTGACTATTGCAGATTTGTCCCAGTCGCTAAGTCGGTGGCAGGCCTTGTGTTCCTTGAGTCTTGTATTGAAGTCGCGTCCTGTCTCTCCGATGTAGACTTTGCCGCAGTCGCAGGGAATCATGTATACGCCGGGTTGTTTGTTGGTAGGGGTCTTGTCCTTGTGTGAGTGCAAGATGGAGTGAAGTTTCTTGGAGGATCGGTGTCGGACTTTGAAGTTGGCCTGAGTAAGTATGCAGTGTAGTTGGTGGGATGTCTTGCCGAGGTACGGGAGAACAACTGTGGTGGGTTGGTTTCCGGTAGATTGGTCGTTGGTGGCGGCGTCTGTGGGTTGGTGATGAGGTGGGTGGGTGGAGATCTTCTTCCTAGGGTATTGGTTGATGGAGGTGAGTGCATTGGTGATGTGAGTGAGTTCTTGTTGAATATGGTCCTTGTCACTGATATGGTAGACGCGTCTGATGAGGGAGTTGGGTACCGACTGGTGGATGGATGGGTGGTGGAAGGAGCGGTAGTTGAGGTATCTGTCCGTGTGGGTAGGTTTTCGGTAGATCTGGTGTGAGAGGAACCCTGAGTTGGTCTTCTTGACGAGAACGTCCAGGAAAGGGATTGAGTCGTTGAGTTGAGTCTCCATTGTGAACTTGATATCTGGGTGTTGGCTGTTGAGGTGGTCGAGGAATCGGTGCAAGTCTGTTGTGCTGTGTGGCCAGATGACGAAAGTGTCGTCTACGTAGCGAAGCCAGAGTGAGGGTCGTTTGTCGGCGGTCTTCAGTGCTTGGTGTTCGAGGTGCTCCATGAAGATGTTGGCGATGATTGGTGAGAGAGGTGAACCCATGGCAGCCCCTTTGAGTTGTTTGTAGAAGTTGGTGCGCCACTTAAAGGAGTTGGAGTTGAGGCAGGTGAGGAGAAGGTCGTGGATCTGGTCAGGAGTGAGGTTGGTGTGTGAGGCAAGGTCTGAGTCGGTGAGGAGTCGTCTGATGATATCGCAGGTTTCGGTGACTGGTACGCTGGTGAAGAGTGAGACGACGTCGAAGCTAACGAGTGTGTCGGTGGGTTGAAGCTTGGTCTTGGAGATGATGTCGACGAAATGCTGTGAGTTGGTGACGTGATGGTCGGTGAGGCCTACTAGTGGTTGAAGTATGGTGGCTAGGTGTCGTGCTGTGTTGTAGCTGGGAGATCCGCGGGTGGAAATGATGGGTCGGAGAGGCGTGTCGGGTTTGTGAATCTTGGGTTGGCCGAAGAGGATGGGGCAGGTGCCTGAAGAAGATCGGAGCTGAAAGTAGAGTGGTTTGGGTATGATATGGTACACCATATTTCACTGAATATGGACCAATAAATATGTTGCTCCATACGTGAAGCGTGCAAAATGGTTTTGGTCCTCTCAGATCACCCCCCCCCCCATGGGATTTGGCAAAGCCATATTTCTATTAATTTGAACCATATGTAAACGTAAACAATTTTCTACGGAGAAGCCTGACTGTACTCTCTGTCCATCTCCAACAGATAGATGTTGGCGTAGTTCATTTAACACCTCTAGAAGAGCCAGAGATCAAGGCACCTTTCAAGCTGGTAGAGAAGCTGGTGAGGAGTGTCTTTCATTTCAGGAGGAAATACTGCAAGAGAGGAGTAGAGTAAGTCAGATACTCCTGTATAAGTAGAATAAGCATTAATCTACATTTGCCACTCTCCACCCAGCTGAAGTAAATGGATACCCAGTAGGAAAAAATTCTTTGAATGTCAGAGCGCCTTAACGGGAGCTCGGCTAAAGCCGGGGTAATAATAGTACAGGGCTTAAAGCTCATGTGCAGTTTTGGTAGCAAAAAGGACGTTGGGAAGAAATGGGTTAAATATAGTCTCACATTTTTCTCCTTGTATGGAAAGATGTTTTTATGAGATCATTTGGTATTCCATGTATTCTTTCCTGTGAATTTTAGTGTAAATATCTGTGAGGAACACTAGATCACAGCTATAGTATACTGCTTGATGCTAGGATCTTTCCTCCCCGAAACATCCAATCAGAAAAAAAGGACCCAATCATTTAAAAAGGAGGGATTGTCCTACCCTGTAACACATTTGACCCTTTTTTCCTGATGGAATAGCTCACAGTGCCCTTTATCACTGATATTTTTTATCATTTCCTTGAACAGAACAGAACAATATACATCAGAATTTTTTTTAAAGAAAAAAGGAAATTATGTGAAAATTTAGTTACTTTATGGTAATACATGATAAAATCATGATTCCATATGAGGCAGAATTTTGAAGGTAAACATGTATGAAGTAATAAGAAATATGGTAGGTCCGAGAGTTGAACTCTTCCATCATGCATAAAACTTGAAGGAGAAAAAAAGCCAGAAGCATCCTGGTATTAAAGGGATACTCAACCGCAGATTGTGGACGTTTTTATGCCGTGAGAGGGCACCGTGATCGTTACCTGCCCCGCAGGGCACAAACTACGGACAGACTGTTCATTGCGCAACATGCACGCTCCGCCTGAGCTTGAGCTTTCGGCGAGATTCGGTCGGCTTCGTGCAGTTGAAATGAAGCGTTTGACGCACAAACTTTGTGTACGAGTGAATGGGGCTTACGCAATCCTGATTTTCCCCACAGCCGCCTGGTGGCGTATCCCTTTAAGGGGTAAAGATTATATAGTTTTGATTTGTTAAGTGAATTTTATTTTGTTATTGATGGCATTCACATCAGTAAAGTGTTGATATATTCATAGTATATGCCTAAATGAGTAATTTCATTTGAATAAAATGCTGCGCAACTACTCGCTAATTTGCATTACAAAGAAAACATCATTAACAACTGTTGGACAAACTATACAAATTATTACTGATCATATTGTTTTGAAACTTGGTGGTCTACTCTAATACTGTAATAGAAATTGATGTGTTGATTTTTTTTTTGAAAATATCCTTTTAATTATGTTATATGAAGTTTTGTTCAAATAATAATATGCAAGACAGCCTAATTATGTATTCATGCTTTTATAATCAGAAAACAAAAAGATCTTCAAAAATCGTTCAATAGAATTTATAGGTTTCATATCACTTATGCTACAGACCAAATGTGAGCACTCTGCACCTTTCCCTTCTGCCTCAATCTTTGTCCCTAATTTGTTCAGGGTTCGGTATGATTTGTCTGTGAAGAAAACACTCAATGTCATTGAATGCCATGATATACTTGCATTTCTAACCATAATTCACCATACTTGTTGGGCTTTATTCAACATGAAAATTAAGATTATAGTTATAGTATTTCACACATCCCTTAATTAAGTGAACTTGAAAGCAAAAAATTATTTTGGGGAACCAAAATCTCCCTGATTACTATCTTTACCCCCTTAAGTGAGGCAGACGAAATGCATGGAAAGTTGTTGAGAAGCAAGGGCCATTGAGATCCCCCTATCCTCTTCATATTCATCATGGGATTATGATATTTTGTGAACCCTATGACTGCAGCATTCTTTCATTTCTCTTTGGCTTTTACAAGTACCGCCCAGTTCCCATGGACATTGGGTTAACCCTCTCATGACAGGAATTATTCAAGGGCTAAATTGATCATATTTTGTTCTTCACATTGGCAACAAAAATATTTTTCTTTTGATGCTACATGGTTAAAATAAAATGTAATGTGTTTGGAAAAAACATACATGGTTAGGAACTTTTACGAAAAGTTGAAAAAGTTGCCAATTTTGATTAAAAAGAAACAATGATTTTGAACCTCTCAATGTGTTGCCAATTTCAGGATTTTAAAGTTTATTCTTTTAATATTCCTGGCATCAAATGCAATATGGTCACACAACAAAACTGGTCATCGTGTGTTCAGAAATTGTGCTCTTTCTACTCATGCATCTGGTAAATTTTGTAGGGCTCTGAATCAAAAGTTATTAAGCCAAAGCACAAAATGTGGTCAATTGTCTCGAAAGGGTTAATCAATAAACCATAAATGATAATAAAATGCCCTTTTCATTGTTTTCTTTCTTTCAGGACTCTGTTCCCATTTGAGAGACAGGACTTGACCCAGGAAGTGTTTGATAGCTCTGGAGTTGACCCGACCCAACGACCTCTATGGTTAACAATGGAGGAGTTCAACGCACTTTGTCTTTCATACATGAACATTTGCCAACGGATACCGGGCATGTTTCACTACAACTACAGATGACACGTAAAGTGATGGTTGTTCACAACTTGCTGGCGGTGATGATGATGATGATGATGATGATGACGATTCACAGCCTTTACATTTCTGTCAAAAGCAGTCAAAGATGCATGCTTCTCCAATAATGTCAGTATGTACTGTACACATCTCCAGAAAAAGATGAGTTTGAGGCATGATTTAATGTGTTTTCAGACTGTTGATTTCGGAAAGGAGCGAGTTCCGCACGCAAGGAGCAGTGGCTTAAATGGTCCCATCTTTGTGGATAGACTGCAAGCTCACATGTAGTGCTGGGACTAAAAACCGGGTACCCGGGTCCCGCCCGAGAGCATCGGGTCCCGGGTCAAAATATTACATGCCCGTTTCCCGAAAATAAGTATTTAATGATTACTCATGTATGTAACATGACAAGGCGGTAGATAACGTCGACCAGCCATTCAATATCTACATGTAAATATCCATGTAGCGCCCAACTGCAGTGATGCGCTTTCGAGTTTTTCCCAGTGTTAATAGCTTCTTAAAGGGAAATTAACCTCAGCGTATGAATTAGCTTATTTTGAATGGTGTAGTATATGCCTCTTATTTGATACATGCAATTTCATGTAAAAACACAGGATATAGATATAAATCACTATTTTCCAGCCAAGTTATCGTCTGCTAGCAATAATAAGGGGGCTGCCATTACTTTATGTGTACACGAACATATTTTTCATCCCAAGTAAAATTTCCTTCATCGTTAACTTGTAATTGATTTTTAGAGGACAAATATATATTAGATAAAGTCACATATTCTGAAATGTAAGTTTAGTTTTATATATTTTTTAAAAGGTCTTAATTTGTTCATAAAAAATATACTTCATAAAAAATATACGTCAAGGACGGAGAATTGACGTCAAGGACGGAGACAATCGTAACAATACCAAAACAAAGCGAGGAATCTGCTTTACAGGATGGCTATTAGAACTCATGGGTCGTCAATTATCTAGGCCCATGGCCAATAACAATCGTAATACAATCAGAACAAAGCGACGTATCTGTTGTAAAGGTAGGCCATTATCAATGCATATGGTACCTAATGATCCGTGTCATGCACAAAATGGCAGCCTCCATGGAAAGACGTAGCAGACAATAGGTGCATCTAGAATATCACGTGGGGTTAATTGTCCTTTAAGGGTAAATATAAGCTTGTAATTTGTGTTATGATTTTCGGGTAACCGGGAACCCGCCCGAAAAATCGTCGGGTTCCCGAATTGAAAAAATACCCGAAACTCCCACCTCTACTCACATGTTTTCTGTGCCCCATCTTCACTACCGTTGCAGTACTCCTTGGGGGGCGTTTCATCAAATGTCTTTTCGGTGAATTTTACTGACAAATTTGCTCTCAGCCAGTCGGATGCAAGGATTTCAGTAGCTTATAACAGTTGTCGGTTAAAATCACTTAGAAAAACACTGGATGAAACGCTCCCCTTCTTTATTCATATACATGTATGTGCAGGTTGCCAGCATGCTTCCTAGTGATGACATGTGAAATTTCAGTCATATTTCGGTCATATACAGTTCATTGAGAGTAATAACATGTATTGTGTGCACCCCCTCCATCATCTTTAATAGGAATACTCCTACTTTGTTCACATACATGCAGGTCACTCGTGTGCATGATGATGACTTTTTTTCATATATTTTATGTATGAAGTTAATCATGTTTCAATTACCCTGTTTACTCATTCAGTTAGCTTTCCAACAGTGAACAACTTGTGTTAACCATTTCTGCGCAGTAGGCCGTTGTAACCATCTGAAATTTCATATTGTAGCCTATGGTCTGTATTCTTGAAAGCCACCAAATTTCAGGCCAGGTTTAACCCTTTAGGGCTGACATAAGTAATTCGCGGCCCCATTCACTTATGTGTTATAACAAAGGTTGTCTAAAAATCATATTGTGAAAACCCCTTGGTAGAAATCATTTAAATTCACAGAACAGAGACAAAATATAAAAATCTCCCAAATGAAGTACCTCATGTGGGCACTTTCCCGGCGATAAAAATTTTTTAGGCTGAAACAAGGCTAGCCGAAATTTCTGCCCATTCACACATAGAAACAGTTTAAAGTGCACCGGTGATAAAATAAATCCTTTAAGAATAATAAATGGCTAGCCAACTTCAGCTAAGGTGTAAAATTGGAAAGAGTACGTCTATTTTTACGCTTTTTAAATTTACTGAGGACAATAAATCAATTTTATATGAATATTTCTAATCAATTAAGGAACAAATAAGGAAGGGACAAATTCATAGTGGCACACCACACAAGCAAAAAAATGTGCCAATATGGTCAAAGACTCATAAGAGCTGGGAAGGAACCAAAATGCCCTGACCACGAAAAGTGTACCGCTAATATGAAACTTCACCAAAGTATCAATAACGAAAGGAAGGGTGGAGAGATGTGTGCTGAGCAACTTTTGCAAGGACAACAAACTTTCAGTGAAAGGTGTGACAACAGACTGATGGACATTTTATGGAGGGAGTGCAAAAGGTGATGTCAAGAGAGGGCATCAATGCTGAAGGATTCCTCTGTATCACTCATCTGAACAGATCATCGGTAAGCAATTTATCTAAAGTTCAGCTAAGCGCAGACGCTCTGCCGGGGAAGTCGAAAAGAATCCGACAAAAACAGCAAAAACACTTCACCAAAGATTTGGTGCCCCGGTTTCAGGCCGACATGAAGTGTGCACAAGAAAAATGCAGGTCTTCAAGGGAATGTAGACCTGCAAATTTGGGAACCTGTCTTACAGAGAGTGTTGAATCATTCTTGCCTTGCTATGCAAAACAAAAAGTTTGGTATGCAGGGGGAAATTTCAATTTCCCTATTTCAGCAAATGTCTGAGGCAGTAAGTGAACCTGAATAACTTTGATCGACAGAAAATCCTAGCTCAGATTCTGAAGCGATTCACCCCTGTAATGTTGGCGAAAACAAGACACGTTTTCCACACAAAAAGCTGAAAGTATGGATCATTCCTTTGGTGTTACCTGTCCTAAGGCTAAGCATATTACAACCTTCACAAGAAACCATGGAAACAGAACTTCAAGTGCAATTTAGCTTAGTTACCAAGAGTGGACCAGGAGCCACAATGCTTGACAAGGCAGCAGGGGTAGTTCTGGTTGGTGGGAGGAAGCTTTTACATAAGTCAAACTACTCTTTATGGTCCCAACAGATTCAACTTATGCAAAGTTAACTGTATCTAGTCTGCTAAATAAGAAACCAACTACCTTGTGCCTCTGCAACTGCAAAGCCCCCTAAAACAGCCCAGGGCAACCTGAAGCTGGACATCCTCATGAGATCAATAAAAACAGATAAGTTTTTAAGGCTCTCCCAAAGCTCTCGTTACTCGTTGTTCCCCGAAGCTGGTCTGGAAACTGATTCCACAAGACAGGCTCCGCCGCTGCAAAGGCACGATCCCCATAATGTTTGAGTAGTTGTAGTTGGGACTATGATTAGATTTTTCCTGGAGGAACAGAGATTTTTGAGAGGTACATAAGAAGTGATTATATCAATGATGTATTTATGACTTTATGGGACAACATTATAAATTTTTATATGATTCTTTGTTTCCATGGGTAACTAGAGAAGGCACAACAACAAAAAATATATTTGAAATACGTAGAAAATGACAAACGGTGCCTTCTACATAAAAGTTCTTATTGTGACATTGTCAAATAAAATTGAACTGCAGCTGCCTCACCAGCTTATATTAGTATGCTAGTACACATTTATTTTTGTCCATGGGAGAAAAATACAATCTAGACATGAGAAAGGGAAGAGAGAATAGGTAGTCAAACGATGGAGAGAAAAGAAGGGGAGAGAGAAGAAAGAAAAGAGATAGAGAAAGAGGGAATAAAGAGAAAATGAGTGTGAATGTAGAGAGTTAGGATGAGAGAGGAGTGGCAGGGAAAGCATTTTAAGAGTGAGAAAGAGAAGAAAGAATGGGAAAAAGGATGAGTTGAAAGGACACAGGATGAGAGTGAGAGAGGTTGATGAAAGAGGTTAGGCAAACTGGAAATAATAGAGGTAAAGGGCAAAGAAAGAATTTGAAAGAGAGAGAGCAGTGATTTTGGAAAATGGAATTATTCAATTTGAATTTATTGATTCATCTGTTAGAATAAACACCAAAAAACCCAATTGTCTTCTTTTGGTACAACTATTGCAATAATCATTTCATACCACAGTAACATAAAAACAGAAAAATACCTTGAAAATGGACGTAAACCATGTATCAGAATCAGAATTCAATGCGAATGAGCTTTGAAAGAAATTACAAACTAAATGTGATGAAAAAGAACGAAACTCTTCTTGGTGGCGTTCAGTACCTCTACTATACAACGCATTCTGCATGTTGGCAGTTTATAAGGAAGAGAGATTGAATGAATGAATAGAAGACAATCAACCAGTTGCCACTTTATTGTAAACAAAGGTTGCAATTAAACGCAACCTGACTTTCAACCAATCAGAATTGCGCATTTAGGGAGTTATATATTTGACATATTGTAGTTGTTTTTAACATGTTTAATCCATCTTTTTTTTAAGGCTGGAGGGCCCTGTACAAGATCTCTAAAAAAAACTATGACGTTCAAATCTGCAATTTCACAGCAAGATAGTAAATTCCAAACACATCTAGGCATAACAAAATGGGGATGAAAACCACAGAACTAAAGACTTTAGGAGTTTTGTGATGAAGACTGTAGCCCTCCCCACCCCATCCTGAGAATTTAGCAATTACCAATATTCGGTGACTTCTTCTATATCGTCCCATATCATCCAAAGTGCAAAATCCGCCTTGGCACACGCCCAAAAATAAAATGGTGAAAAATTATTAGTTGTACTATGACCTACATGTGCTTGGTGTTAATATTTACATTGATTTTGTTTATACTTTGTTTCAATATAATTATGATTTGATATCAAAATGACAAGGTGTGAGGTTTTCCCCATTCTTTCCTCATGGTTTATGGCTGTTGACATGAGTCAGTCTGTCTCTGTTAACTTGTTTTCTTTTCTTATTCCCTGTCAACGCTTTGCCGTTATTTCAATGTGCTTTTTATCTCCATCATACTTTGAAATACATGAAATGTAACCTCAATTCCTCTCTCTCTCTCTCTCTCTCCTCTCTCCTCTCTCCTCTCTCTATCTCTCTCTCCTCTCTCCTCTCTCCTCTCTCCTCTCTCCTCTCTCTCTCTCTCCTCTCTCCTCTCTCCTCTCTCCTCTCTCCTCTCTCCTCTCTCCTCTCTCCTCTCTCCTCTCTCCTCTCTCCTCTCTCCTCTCTCCTCTCTCCTCTCTCCTCTCTCCTCTCTCTGCTATCAAGACACCATTATCATTACGATTTCGCCTTGTGATAATTACCTGTCGCAGTAATATAGTACTTTTCGAACACTTATTTTCCGGGAAATAGAAAATTAATTATCTGCATGTAAAGAAAAAAAGAAGTATGACAGTGTAATTCGGTTACACACGGGTGGATTCAGGATTTAGTATAAGGGGGGGGGGGGGGAGGGGGGACACACAAATGCAGGTATGTCAACTTTTGGAAAAGGTAGACCCGTATTTTGGGGGTCTTGCCAGCTTCTCGAAAAGTCGCTCAGTAGGGGGGGTATCGGGGTCCAGTTTCCCTCCATAATTCTCTGACAAGCAAAAAAAAAAGTTTTCATTCTAAAAAGGGGGGGAGGGGGGGCACAATCGACAAAAGAGCGGATAGTCTATGGTCAAAATGCATATTTTTCTTCCCTGGATCCGCCAATGGTTGCACGCATTTATGATTGTGATATTTTGTGACACGGAAATAGAGTTTGTGACGGTGAGTTCAAACGTAGAAAAGCTTTAAAAATCATTTCCTTTCACTCTCGATATGATCAGTTTTCCATGAATTTGATATCTCGTTGATATATTTGTATGATCTCCATTCGTAATTAAAAAATAGGTGTTTATCAACTTTCAGAATACAATGATCAAAACTGGAAATACAGTATGCAATACCATTTCCATATTGAGTCAAATGCAGGTCTTAAAATTACTCTATATTATCAAATTTTCGACATTTCAAAATCATATTTTCTCCGTTTTCATCTGTTTATTCATAGCCATATCCTATGCAGTTATTTGATCTCCACACTGAGATAATACATATTCAGATAAAATAAGATATTGAAATCGCCATCTTTGACTTAACTATTTTCCGGGGCAAGTTAGAAAGGATGGGGGCATGCAACTACTTTTTATGGACAATCACCCTCTAGACATTACAAAAAGGCAAAATCATTTTATCGAAAAGATAAAAATCAGAAGGTGAAAAGGAGCACTTAGCCTATTATAAGTTAGACGGCTCACTTATATCAGAAGTGAAAATGGGTACTTGTCAGGGTACTTGCAGACCCCACCCCCGCGAGCGCCGACTCTGAGTCAGGAAAGTCTTACGAATGAAGTAATCATTTTCCGTTTTTAGTATGAAAATAAGCAAAAATAAGTAATTATTTTTTACACAAGTCACCTCTCTGTGTGATAAACGAAAGAGGGCCTATACAGGTTAGTCGCAGAGTGATAATAACAGCGCACTCTCTCATGAGATGGCGCTCTGTAGAAAAGTGCAGAGCTATCCACACAGAGAGTCCGACACTGGAGGTAGCTTCTGTATCAACGTGCTCTGGAAAAGTGGAATAAGACAAATTGAACGCCCGAGTTTCAAACGAGCCACGGACGAGGTAGCTCTAATGAGATGATGTAATTCATGCATATTTCGTTTGAGATGCTGTCTCTAACCCCCCCCCCCCTCTCTCTCTTTCCCTCTCTCTCAACCACAATCTATATTCCTCCTCCCCCTCTCTCATCTCCCCCTCTCTTTTTCTCTCTCCATCTACCATGTCTAATCCCCCCGCCCTCTCTCTCTCTCTCCTTTTTTTCTCTCTCATCTCTCCCCTCCCCACTCGGTCTCTTTCTCTCTTTCTAATTTTCATACATTATAATTATATTAAAACAGTTTCCTTGTCGCTTCTACTATTTCCGCAAACTTCCTCGTTTCTCCATCCCGATCAACTTTTCCATCGCCTTTCCTAATGCTCATTTCGGCACTCTATACCATCATAATCATCTGCTACGAGCCAGAGGGGCATTAACTAATAAAGCTTGATATAGAGTTAATGTCTTTTTGGCTCTCATCCATTGAGAAACAACACAAAACGATTTCTCAAAGTGCTGCTAGTTGTACAGGGTGACCCAAGAAAGAATGCCAACACTTGTGATCTGCAATTTCAACAACATCATTATTTTTCCAAGTAAGATGACACCAAGATCATCAATTTTGGGTAAGGAGTTTTGATTCTATGGCTACTTGTGTGGGGCAATGCAATTTTCAAAATGTGCTACTTTTGCAATCGTAATCATCCTTGAAGCAGCAGGAAATTTGCTTATGACGGCTTTCCATACAATCACCGTTTCATTCGTGTGCTCTTCGTTTTCAAAGCGAGTAATGCGAATGCCAACCAACAGCTGATTTCCCGCTGCTTCAAGCATGACTACGGTTGCAAAAGTAGAAAAATTCGAAATTGACATTGCCTCACAAACACAGCCATAGACTTAAAACGCCTTACCCAAATTTGATGATCCCGGTGTCATTTTACTTGGAAAAGAATTTTTTTTTACCCCATGAAATAAATTCTAATGATATTGTGTCAATGATGTCGTTGAAATTGCAGATCTCAGGTCCATTCATTTTGCATGGGCCACCCTGTATTTAATAATAATAATATTTTATATTGTTACATAATGTTCTTTGTATTGTTAATAAGCGAACGAGTATCGAGATGACTCCAAAATATTGATAACATACTGAAAAGTAAAGTGCATTTATACAAATCTTTATTGAAACTTTTGTCTTTGATCTATATCAAAACACCACTTAACATGAACTAAGAAAAATGTGATTAACAAAGACATAAGTATTCCACATTCCAGAAATTGATACAAAGGCATAGCGCTATACTGCTTTTCATTACAATAACATGAATTTGGCATATATGTGCACATAAGGGATATATTTCAAACGAAATCAGCTTCATTCTGCCAATGCAATGATACAAATAAAATTGAAGAGTGGTCACATCACAGGAAGAAGATTATCTGAAATAACTCTAGACTCCAGCAAATAAGGAGCTATTCACAAAAGTATTCAAATTCATGGGTGCTTTTTTCATGAGTATTGAGAGACTACATATGGGTCGGCTTCAAGTTTTTTTGGAAAGCAAATACAAGCATATACCCCCAGTTGTTTCTCGAATTCAAAACTGCAACTTTTGGACATTAACAAAAAATGATTGTTGAATCAAGTTATACCCATGCCTGCAAATCTGAAAATCTAAGCACACTTCTGCTTGTAGGATAATTTCAGTTTTGGAAAACTGGCCTGGACACTCTGAGAGAAGATTTACAAAATCTAAAACTTTGACTTTAATTTTGAATTTGGTGGTCACGTGTTGTGCTGATATGGTAACATGAAAAATATGCATAACATGCGAATACTTTTGTGAATTGATCTACAATAATAGGCCTACAAAGTCATGTAGTAAATTCTTGCTAAATATTATGATAATCAAATCACCATTCCTGCTAGAGTGAAATTGTGCATGCCCTTATGCAGCTCAAAATGGAAACATAAAAATAAATACCAACAACCACCATCACACAAGAATATATTCGAAGATTTCATTTGATCACCTGTTCACATACTTCAATCATTTTTTTCTTCAAATGAACACCACAATAATGAAAATCAACATTACTGAAAGCTTGAGTAAAATGTGATGTGGAGTTCGGGAACAGAGGGTTCCACAAACCCACGTTTTGGGAAACATCATTCTCAAATCGTTGTAGATCAAAATTATTATGTAAGCTATGAAATACACATTGTGTATAATGCTCATGAGACAACACTTCCACTATCCTGCCAAATGAGCAAATTACATCTTCTTTCTAATATGTAGTGTAATCAACGGTTACATTCTGGCATGCTTTGTCCTCTAATGAAGTATTTAAAGATAAAGTTGAGTTCTGGTCATGTGATTACATTACGCAAGAAACTGTCTCAAAGCAATTGGAAAGGGTTGATCATAATACAGTACATAAGGATTGGTGTATGCTGTCAGCGTTTGGAATCACCGAAATGATGAGAAATTGACTCAGTCCTGCTGAGAGTCACATGCACTGCACACAGGGATGTGTATATGAGACTACACACACACACACACACACGCATGTTCAGCCCGAACATTTCAGCTGTTTCTTGTCGTATTTTGAATGTGAGGGCATTCGAAGCGCAATCCTTTTCAGGGGACATGTCTACTATGATAATCTTCCAAATAAACAGGCTTTAAGAGACCAAATTCCTCTTCCTCGCACCTATTGCAATTTTTATTTCATCTTCGTGATAGACTGCATAGCCCACTGGAGATTAGAAGAAAACCCAAAAAGACCCAGTTTGTCTCTCTTCGCGGGAACCACAAAGGCCACTAAAATCTCTCTCTCTCTCTCTCTCTCTCTCTCTCTCCCTCTCTCTCTCTCTCTCTCTCTCTCTCTCTCTCTATGTCTTTCTCAGACTCTCACTATTTTTCTCGTTAATGAATTACCGTATATCTTTTTTTTTAATTACTAGCAAGTGTCCTGACGCCTACCTTGTACACAGCTTGCATATAACTTGCGCAAGTCCAGAGTATAAAATTAACTGGGTGTCCGTTACTGACTATTATACCGTAACTGCATAAGACGCCGAAATGATCTGTTGTAATTGATATTATCTGACAGTGGCGTAGCGTGTGTTCAGCCATATAAGGGGGTACTTGTATCATGGGGGAGGGGGCACCGGTCTTACTCGGTAACTGTCATGCGAATGAACAAGGCCACCGATTAGGGGAAGGGGTAGAAGGGGTATAGTATCATTTTCTTTTCTAACCATTTCCCCTCCCCCCCCCCCCCCATTTTGTTGTTGTCGTTGTTGTTGCTTTTCCCCTTCTTTTTCGCCATTCTGGCACGTGCCCCCGTTACTATACCGCCACTGCTATCTGATAAAAAAAGATTTATGAAGAAAGAAATGGAAAGGTACCATGTCATAAGAATGTCAGTATAAAGTGAATTGGGGCACATTAGTTATGCGTAAGAAATATTGGGTATCTATCACAAATGTAAGTTATTATTTTCATTATTATCAGTGATATCAAATGCTATTGTTATTATTATTATTATACACATTCTTTTCGAGCAGTATACCATTGACTCACGTACAGTTAATAATCATTTTATCGTCGTTATCATCATTATTATCATTATCATCATCATCATCATCATCATTACACTATACACTTTCAGAATCTTTATCATATATCGACCAATGATGTTATATGAAATCATAAAATTATAAAATCGCGTTCCTTTAATAATTGGTGTACAAAAATGCTTTAGTTTTGAGAGGTTCGATTGCTATGTGGAACCGCCCAACAATGAGTAATTACACGTTGAGCGAAGTATGTAAATATTTATGTTCTCGGCATGTTATGTTCTACTCAGTGATCTGCTGGTCCCGATTAATGCCATCGATGACCATACTTGAAACAAACAGAACCTTTTATCAAAGATCAACCCCATCTAAGTAGCAAACTCAGATGATAAGAGGATAGCGGTATCGTCGACCTTCGATTCGTCAATACCATGCATTTCATGTTTGCCAGATATGTTAACCTCGTAGAGGTGTCGTGGTCTAGTGGATACGTCACCGGACTGTGGCTCACATGGTTCGCGGTTCGAATCCCGACACGGCGCTAATGTCCTTTGGCAAGACATTCATCTACATTGCCACTCTCCACCCAGGTGAAGTAAATGGGTACCCGGTAGGAAAAAATTCCTTGAAAGCCTTAGCGCCTATCATGGCAGCTCGGCTAAGGCCGGGGTAATAATGTGATACTTTGTATTGCGCCTTGTATCCTTTGGAAAAGGCGCTATATAAATCCTAATATTATTAATGTGAGTCCCATTACACAACAGTTGGCACCATTCTTCCAAGCTAGTTTTGATCTTAAAGGAAATTAAACAGTCACGTTTTAATGCTATACAGAGAGAAGTTTTTGCTTGGGCTATTTCGCATAAAAAGCGGTCTCTGCTATCTTCATGATGATCCGAAACTCATCAAAACTTGAGGATTTATCGGAACATATGAGAATTAAGTTTGATGATATTCTTCATGATTTCGGGGAGTTCGGACGCTATCAACGATGGGTCTATATGATTATGTGTATTATGGCAACGCCAGTGGCTTTTCATCAGTTGGGGCAAGTCTTTCTAGCAGGGGCATCCGATCACTGGTGTGATGTTATAGTATCTCGATCATAGGGGCCAGTGGCGTAGACACGAATACGCTTTCTATTGTTAGTGGGGGGGATGATGAATAGATCATCCCCCACTAACAAAGGATAATTATGCGTGTCTACGCCCGTGATAGGGGCCACTATTTACTCCAAAATTATTTGACAAAGCAAGCATTAAAACGTCATCACCTCCAAAAAAGAAAGGGGGAGTACAACGTTTGAGTTGTATACTTGAGGTACGGCACTTGTTCACCCCCCCCCCCCCCCCCCAATCCCCCAGTTTATCTCATGGTCCCAACCATAATGCTAGATACCGGTTGTCTTCATTTAATTCAACTCACTTCAATCAAAGGTTTATCCTAAACATGCAAACAGAGATATACATTTATATAAGTGGTTAACTCAGTGATAATAACTATTATGAGGATAACGATATTGTTGACCTTCGATTGGTAAATACTTCACATTTCAAGCTGACTAGACCTGTTAATATTCTATTCCCATCACAATAGTTGGCACCATTCGTTCCAAGCCAGTTCTGAGCTTAGAGGAGCGAAGTTTTCATGTTAGGGAGAAGTTTGTCATTTTTTTTTTTGCTTGGGCGATTACGCATACAAATCCAACTCATCCAAACTTGAGGATTTATCGATAAATGAGAAAGCATGACGTTTGATGATATTCTTCGAGAGATCGGGGAGTTTGGGCGCTATCAGCGATGGATCTACATGATTGTGTGTATTATATCCATGCCAGTGGCTTTCCACCAGATGGCACAAGTGTTTTTAGCAGGGTCATCCGATCACTGGTGCGATGTAAGTATCTCATACGGGGCGGATCTCCAGGAGTTTGTAAAAGATGGGGCGCTATTTCCTTTAAAATTCTCTGACAAGCTACAAGGAAAAAAAATGAAAAAAAAAAGTTTATCAGGTTTTTACTGTGGGTGACTTTCTTCTATTTACTTCTAAATTTGTTGACAAGCAAAGTAAAAAAAGGGCTGGAGCATTCTTGGAGTCTGTGCCTCTAAATCTGACAATGTATCTCATGGTCCCAATCATAATGCTATGTATTCTTTCATATGTTCCATTCAGTGCAATTCAATTTAATTACAGGTTTATGATGTAAACATACAGATCGGGACCAGAAACCGAATTTCGGAAAAAAATAATTTCACAAACTTGTCGACATCGAGTGAAAAAAAAATTATCCATGCGGCTGCTTGTAATATATTATGTTTGATTGATTGATTGATTGATGCAAAATTTATTTCATCTCATTTTTCCATATACAAAACAATATGATAACAATGTAGAGAATCATGAAATGAAAAAAGAACCTACTGGAAAGCATAGCTTGTTTGTGTAGGTTCCCAAGAATAAATATAACATTAACATAATTATCTTTAAAACATGGGAAATTGGAAGTGAAATGCATATTTGAGAAAAAAAAAATATATATATATACATGTACATAATTATGTATACACATACGTTGCTGGCATATCTCTCAAAATTACATAATTAATCAAGTAGTCATGAATCCTGTATATATAATGAAATTTTCATAACAAGATGCTTTACACCGAAGAACAAATGATAAGACAGGACTCAGAGGACAAGACAATACAAGACAAAACGGGACAAAACAAGACAGAGAAAGAAAGAAAAGGGAAAAAAGGTGGGAAAAGGGGAAAGAAAACAAACAAACGTCAAGAAAAACAAGAAACTGAAAGGATAATACAAGACAACACAGGACAAAACAAGATAAAGACAGAAAGAAAGAGGGAAAACGGGGAAAGCAAGAAAAACAAGACAGAACAAAGACAAAACTGCACTAGAAGAGGGGGGGGGAGTAACTTTAACTCATAGATGAATTGTACTTTTGAAATAAAAGTTTTTTAAACCCTCTACTGAAACTAAAGTGTGTGACTTTATTTCTAATTGGATCCGGAAGAGAGTTCCACAGTTTTGACCCAGTAAATATAAACGTTTTATTTGAAATCAATGTTCTTGTTCTTGGTAGATGAAAAAGCCCGGGAGACCTAGTAGGGTAATCATGAATATTGAGATTCTTTGAAAATATTGAATAAAATATATTGGGCAATTCGTTTCTATTCAGATTATACATAAATATTCCAAGATTATAACTATATAAATCGCTTATCTTTAGTATCTTATGTTTATGAAAGAGTGCATCGGTGCATGTGCGCTCGGTAGTCCGAATGACATATAACACGCAGCGCTTTTTTCTGTAAAAGTAAAACTCTATTTAATTGATAGTCAGCACAACTGCCCCATGCTACTATACCATAGTTTAAATGTGGGAGGATCAGTGTGGAATACAGATTTAAGAGTATACAGGTTGGGAAGTAAAATTTAACACCTTGTTTATTATACCAATATTTCTAGAAACGACTTTACAAATGTTATCTATGTGATCTTTCCATGATAGCTTATCGTCAATGGTGATTCCCAGAAATTTAGTGTTTGAAACCCTTTTTATATTTGTATGATCAAAAACTACATTACCTGGAAGCTCATTTATGATATTACTAAACACCATGTAGTAGGTCTTTTGTAGATTGAGTGATAATTTGTTGGCTTTGATTCATTCAGAAACTCGATCTAATTCTTGGTTAATTGTGGCAATCAAAACGTGTGGGTCTTTGTGGGAAAAGAAAATATTAGAGTCGTCTGCAAAAAAAATAAATGATAAAACATCTGAGGATTTACAAAAATCATTTATATAGACAAGAAAAAGAAGCGGACCCAAGATAGAACCTTGTGGGACACCACATGTTACATTTTTTATGTTAGAGTCGATATTAGCAATTGAAACATACTGTTGCCTATTAAGGAGGTAGTTCCTGAACCACTCCAAGGCTATTCCTCTGATTCCATAATAACTGAGTTTATACAGTAGTATATCATGATTAATTGTGTCGAAAGCCTTGGAGAAGTCCAGGAACACCCCAACAGTATGTTCATACCTGTCAATCCCACTAGTAATCTTATTAAGCATTGTCAATAATGCATGTGTTGTACAATGTTTTTCACGAAACCCAAATTGCAAGTGGTATAATAATTCATGCGTATTCAAAAACTTAGCTGTACGTACAAAAACAATCTTTTCCAGAACTTTAGATAGACTTGTTAACAACGATATTGGTCGGTAATTTCCTAACATCATATTGTCTCCCTTTTTAAAAATAGGAATAACTCGAGCTAATTTCATTGCTGTAGGGACAACTCCAGTAGAGATGGACAAATTGCTAATTAAAGTCAGGGGTTTAACAATTTCATTTAAAGTTTTTTTAATTAAAACATTACTAATGGTATCATGCCCTGAACTATGTTTATTCTTTAACTCATGAATTATACCTGCAACATCTGTCTCATCTGTAGGTGAAAAGTACATTGAGTTAGGGTTAGGATCCTTAAGAAAATCTGTGAAATGATTAGAAGAGTCAGGAATGATACTGGTAAGATTTGGGCCAATACCAGCAAAAAAATCGTTAAATGCATTTGCCAATCTTTGTGAGTTTTCAATAATTTCCCCATCTAACCTTATTTTTGAAACCGAACATTTTTTAGGTTACCTTGTAAAACATTCTTAATAATTTTCCAAGTATTTTGTGCGTCTGTGTTGTACAGGTCAAACTGGTTACAAAAGTACATTTTTTTTTTGATCTTCTAAGTATACCAGTAAGTAGGTTCTTGTAATCAGTATACTTCTTTTTGTTCTTATCACATGGTTTTGAAATTGTTTTTAGATATAGATTATTCTTCCTGTTAATTGAGCGCAAAATGCCTAGAGTGATCCAAGGGCATCTTGGAATCTTTTTATAATTAGAACGCTTCTTTTGTATTACTGGAAAACAGCTATTCATTTTAGCAGAAACAAGATTCATAAAAGAATCAAAGGCTTCACTAGCATTATGTATACTGAAAATTAGAGACCAATCAACATTTCCAAGCTCTTCTTTGAAAAGATTCATATTATTTTGAGAAAAATCACGTTGGCTATTAATAGTTTCTGTGTTTAATGCGGGGTTGTTTTTAATTTCAAAATGCGAGAAAATAGGAAAATGGTCTGAAAAATCGGAAAGAATTATACCGGAAGAAATGGTACAACGAGCATTTGTAAATATGTTATCAATGAGAGTAGCCGAATTACCGGAGATCCTAGTTGGCTTAGTAATTAATGGAAGAAAACCAGCAGCGAGTAGTACATCCATAAAAGTTTGTACAAATGTTTCTGCATCATACTATAAGAGATTAACATTGTAGTCACCGAGTAAAAAACATTTTTTATTTACCATGTGGGGGTGCGCTAATAGATCATGGAAACAATTTAGAAATTCATTATGAAAAGAATTGGGTGGCCTGTAGATGATTCCAACTAAAATGTTTTTATCACCTGGAATAATAATTTCTACAAAAAGAGTTTCTATAAAGTCATTCATGTAATTCAATTCAGGCCTCAGCTTGTACTCATAATGCTGTGATATAAACAAGCCGACACCTCCCCCTGCTTTTCCTATTCTGTTGTTAGTAATCAAATCATATCCAGGTAATGAATACAAAGATAATTGGGTACTACTGGTAAGCCAGGTTTCTGATAATCCCATTACAGAGCAATTGAGTTTAGAATTTATTAGAAGGGAACGAAATGCGTCGAAATTTTTGTTGGCACTGCGAATGTTGCAGTGCAACATTAGAAAATCATTACTTAGGGGTTCAGATGGAAGCTGTCTTTCCGTAAAATAAAATGATGGTGTATGCTGATATGTATTATCATTTGGGTCAGAGACTGTATCAAGATTTTTACTTTTGGAATTCATAAATTGTACAATAGATTCATGAAAAGCGCTACTCGAGTTGTTAGTAAAGTTTGTATTCAGAACAGACTGAAACGTGTAATAAAACAACTTCAATGATAATGGTAGAATGATAATGGTAGTGGGCCCCGTCTCATAAGGAGTTGCGATTGATTCGAATCGATCGCAAGTCCTCCAATCAATCTCTTAAGTACAGAGTTGCGATTGATATCAACTGCAATTTTTTTACAATAAGTATAATTTATGTACATAAGTTGTTATTATCTATTCTCTCTCGTTTTCTTGTTCAAACAAAATATTGATGTACATAATGTCAATGATGTTTAATGAAGTCAATTCATATCAATCAATCGCACTCTCTTCATAAGACGGGGGCCCAGATGATAAACAATATACCAAGATTCAGAGTAAGCAGGCTACAACCACTTTTTCTCTTTTGTTACAGTGGCGGATCCAGGGGGGCACAGGGGGCACGTGCCCCCCGGCCCCCCGGCCAAAAAAAGAAATCCTTATTTGTTTTTTTTTTTTGCTTGTCAGAGAATTTTGGAGGGGAAAAGCCTTTTTTTTTGTGTGTGCCCCCCCCCCCCCGTTTACTCAATCCTGGATCCGCCACTGTGTTAGAATACCAAAATAAAGGTGAGAAATACGAAAACAGCCCGATATAAAGGTGAACATTTTGTGATAAAAATATGCTACGACAAAAACGTCACAGTTCGATAGAAAGGCGATATTGTATGAATCTAAATTTTGAACAGCCGCTGGTATGAAGAAATGAACGATATTTTGTATTTATTCATTTTATTCGATTTATTTCCAGTTCTATTTAATCAGGGATGCCTATTTGATTACACCGTGAGTATCAGAAAAGAGTACACACTTTGAAAATATCCTCCAAAATCATAATTTCACAATATCGACATGTTTTTTCTTATGCAATTATTATGGGTGAGGGCCTGTTCCATCGGATGACACTATGAGTAATGACAATATTTTACGCTTGAGTGAGTACTGGATGCTTTTGTTTGCGCAAAAATGCCTCAGTCTTGAATTTGATGAAAGTGCATATCATCAGGCAGTAACTTCATGTTCTCTGTGAAGTATTAATAATTGATTTGAACTATCATTTAATCTTTAATCCTATACCTAGTAGTGCACACCCACAATGGTGTATCCACAAACTGATAAAGGGGGAGGGGCGGGGTGCTCCCAAGACAGGGGTTAAATAAAATGTCAGCCTATAATGGACAGCTCCGTTCTTGTACAAGCATCGGAGTATAGCAATCTTTACTGATTTTTTCTTTGGTCTTCAATAAGAAGCTACACCAGTTTCACCAAATGGCTGGATACGCCACTGCCCCCTAACTGCCATCACCATTGCTGAACATTTCTTAAATTAAACATGTACATGTAAAAAAGATATCACCATGCAGTACCGTCCATCCTTTTGCATCATTTTGACATGCTCCAGTCAAAAGTTGAATTGTGCGCAAAAGACCTAACCGGCGATGTTTTGGGTATAGGGTGTTTGAGAGAGTGCGTTTGTTTGGCATTATGTCCGAGGACATTTTCGGACAGAGAACAAAAAAAAATCATGACAACAATGGTCCTCGGAAGGCGGACAATAGTCCTCGAACGTCGAACAATGAATTTATGCCTTATTCCGTTGACTGTCCGAGGACGAGTAACAATAGAGGAACAATAGTTGTCCTCGGAAGTAAAGCCATGTAAACGTGTGTGTGTGTGTGTGTGTGTGAGTGTGTGTGTGTGTGCGGGGGTGGGGATGCGCGGATATGTATGATATGTATGATGAAACAGACCCTCACCCATGACGTAGAAGAGGATATTTTCAAAGGGCTTTTACTGAAAGGGTGGGTAGCGTCGCGTTGCGTTAACTGGAACGCCACCATTCGTCCAAGCCCCCCCCCCCCCGGTTTTGCTGAAAGGGTGCGCTTGGACTTTTTCTTATATAATATTGTATTAAAGGGAAGCTTGAGTTCTGGGATAGGTAAAAATAATTTGTAAGCTTTCTCATTCTTATTATGTTAGTTTGGAAGATTATCATAGTAGATATGTCCCCTGAAAAGGATTGCTCTTCAAATGCCCTCACATTCAAAATATGGCAAGAAACAGCTGAAATTTTCGGGCCGAACATTTGTGTGTAGTCCCATATACACATTGCTGTGTGCAGTGCATGTGAATCTCAGCAGAACTGAGTCAATTTCTTACCATTTTGGTGATTCCTAAACCTTACAGCATACACCAATTATTATGTACTATTTAAATCAACCTTTTCCAATTGCTTTGAGAGAGTTTCTTTCACTATGCAATATCATGACCAGAACTCAACTTTATCTTTAATGATAATAATGATCATAACAATATTTAGAAAAAGTCAACGGACCTTTTCGGCAAACACCGGGGAGGGGGCCGGGGGGACGAATGGTGGCGTTCCACGCAGTCATCGCGATGCTACCCACCCTTTCAATGTGTGTAGTTTTTTTATACGCAAATGGAGCTACTACAGAATAAGAGAGAATTAGCAATACTTCCTCCTTATAAAGTGATACTATCATCATTAAAAGTTTGATAAAGCCGTAAGGGTGAAGTGTCGATAATATTTCATTCCACGGGCTTCATTTTGATCTGATTCAGTCCCCTCATTTTGTTTGTTTACTATAAGGGTAGGGTAATTATGTGATTTGGAGCTTGATAGATTTAATTCTACTTTGGGGGTGAGGTGCTTGTTCTATTGATAAAATCGTGAAAATTGCGTCTGTAGGTCTGGATGACCTTATTCCTCGGCTTCTTTTCATGCATTACGACATTTCTGTCGCAGATACATTATCTTATTATCATGTCAAAAAAAAGGCCTTTCTTAACTTTAATTGTGTTAGGATTAGTGAGTAACACGGCAGAACTTACAAAAATCTTGCAGCGTAATCATACATTTACAATAATCTTGTGATGAGGTCATGAGGACGATTCCCCATTGTTATCCTGTCGAGATTAATTTTGATGGTGCAAAGTGTGTCAACTTGCATAATATTTTGAGCAGATGGAGTAGCAAAGCAAACACACCATTCTTTTAAAACGAAAACATATATGTGGGATTTTCTAGACAATGCTAATGGCATGGACTTTGAGATATTTTTGTCTACAATGCACTCGTATACACTATTGATTAATTGTTGAACTCGTTTCAAATGTATATTGTTTGCATGCTAAGTTAATGGTAGTTTTACGGTGTTAGTTGTCCTAGAATACTCTTGGAAGAGGCTTAATTTCCAGCATATGCGGGTCCAGTCCAGTGGGCCGACATATAGCTCCCCCCACCCCCATGAGTGAAAAACGATAAATCGGGGAGAAATGAGGGGAAGTGAACGTCAATTTATTTGAAAATGAGGAAATATAGCAATGATGTTGGCGCCATGTGATGATATCGGCGTCTCATCCGTATTTTGAAGACGATAGATTTTAAGTCTTACGAGTTTCATTATTCTATGACGTCATATTCAGCTACTTCAGCTAATAAAGTCCAGAAAGAAGTATACGTCTCTTGATTATTGTACTTTCATCTATCATGTGTATACTCATATGTATGATTGAGCTCTTCTCTAAGTTGATCTCATTGTTATGTCAAGGATACCATTTTTAATCAGTCGCTTAACTTGACCGGAAATGAAAAGGGCAAAAACACATGTCTTGACACGATATGAATTTCAGCGAGGATTTATTAATTTTTTCGATCGAAAAATGATTGACAACATGCTCAATTTAATCATCAGTCTTTGGGATGTTTCCCCATTGGGATGTTTCCCCATATTTCTCAATGCCCAAGACTAAAAAGAGGCTAACAAGAAGAAGAAGAAAAAGAAGTTGACACTCCAAGGCCTACCTACAATTAAAATGAATAGGACCTACAGGTGGAACATTCCCCCCCCCCTTCCCCATTGAATGGCGAAAAAAGAAACGGGGGATATAAAAAGAAAGAAAGGAAGGGGACAATACAACGTAAAAAGAAAATGATTATGCTCTTCTTTATCCTCTCCCCCACTCGAAATGCTTTACGGCCTTGTTCTTCTGCATTTCATACACAAGTCATAAGACGGATGCCCATGACACAAGCCCCTCCCCCTTGCCCCATTGAGAAGACCCACGCTACTCCACTGTTGACAGTCCGGGGCGTATCCAGGATTTTGTAAGGGGGCACACAAATCTCCGGAAATTTTCTAAAAGGCAAAAAAAAAGAAGAAAAAAGAAAAGGTTATCAGTTGTAAAGGGCGCGGGGGACACAATTCAAAAAAGCGGGTGCATAATGTACACTTTTCTTTCAAAGGAGGGTGTCATTCCCCCCCCCCCCCCTCCCCATCCGCCACTGGTTGACACTATTTTTCTATATATTTCTCTATTAATCTGAATGATAGGTGGCAGCATGGAGCGAAGAAAATTGTGCTAAGTGGGAGTACACAGAAGCACAATGCATTGAAGCGAAGAGAAATGCTAGCTCTCCCATCAATGGCACCGAAGATGAAAAACAGTGTTCCAAGTACTCCATTGTGGATGATCTCCTTTTTAATCCAGGGCTTAACCCGGTCAACTACAATGATACGACAACCATTGAGTGCAACGACGGTTGGGTCTACGATAGAAGCCAGTATAAATCATCACTCATACAAGAGGTATCATACAACTACAAAGATTTATCCTCTAATCTCTCATTTGCCCCAGTCACACTAACTAGACCGATACCAGACCGACAACAGACCGAACAAAAAATTAAATTACCACCAATGGGCAAGAATCGATCGATTTGTAATCGGTGTTAAGTCGGTTTTGGCGATGTGACTGAGGTATGTTAATGTTAATACTATATATATATAAGAATTTATGTTAAGCCCACATCACGCTATAATGATCTGACTACGATCCGAGTTTGTATTCCTAATTTAGGTTCTGTTACTTCATATGAATCCTTAACACTGTAATTTTGAACCTTCGGAATAAGGCAAAATGAGTTTCAAGTCGTAGCTAGTCTTGCCGTTAAACTTAACACAAATTGCAATCAATTTTGAATGTTATTGCTGTAATTACTCTCTATTTTAAAAATCGCTTGATCCCCGACTTCTCTCACCCCGGAGGAGTGGAAATAAAAGTGAAAATAGATTGTATCTTTTCTTTATAGAGAGGACTCAATATTAACTCCAAAACGAGTGATCGCTGACATGACTCTCGGTGGAGTGAAATAGAGTGAAAAATCTTTTCTCTTTTGTAGAGGTGGAACTTGTCATGATTCTAATAAAAACGATGATTTCATGTTTCTGTATTATAGTTCAACCTAGTATGCGATGATGCTAACTTGGACAGTTTGGCTCAATCTTTGTGGTTCGTTGGTGTACTGATAGGATCTCTATTGTTTGGAGATCTCTCTGACAGGTCAGTCGTACACACTATATTGTCATGAATCAATTCTCGCTACCCCAAATACGCAATTTCGCCAACAGATGACGTTTCTCAGGCAAACCACGCATGCGCAGTGCTGACAATATCCTGATTGGGTCGACAAGTGTTTGTCTTTTTGCATTGAAAATGTACACAGGTATTACAAAAATCCTCGAGTTTGAGTATAAATTAACATGTTTGAAAAGATACCATCATGATTTATTGAGACAATTGGTTGCATTTTCAAAATTTGTGTGGTTTATGTCATGCGATCCAAAAATTAAGCATTTTAGCACTCGTTTTAGTCATAAGCCGCAGTATTTCCGTATTTCAAAACGGACCGGAAGTGAAGTTGACGAAGATGCAGACCATTTCCATGCATAATATTGCCCTCTACGTCGAAAATTGCATATATGAGGTAGCGATAATTGTTTCATCATTCTTCAATTAAAATGATGAGTTTTCGCTTTCGATGCTTAGTAAAGCATTGTTTCTTTTCTTGTTTTTGTAATAAACACAAATGTTAAACTCAAATTTAAAAAATGAACAGGATGAGTTTAACTATTATTGTTATTCAATTTCAAACAAGTTTGTTGATGTTGCTAAATTGGAATTACAGTTGGAACTTAAAGCTTTGTTATAAATATTATTCATCACATCATTATTGTTGGTAAGGCTTGGACACGTGAGTGCCCTAATTATGGGGAAATCCCACATTGGGCATTCTGAGCTCCAGTTTTTGTATTTCACAGTGATTCGACAAAATACTGCCCAGTTAGATATTGAGCATGTCGATAGGAAAGGAAAATATAAACACGTCGAATGTACAATGGGCAAATAAATGAAAGTAAATGGAATAAAGTCAAATTAATTGAAACGAAACAAAACGAAAAGAAACAAAATAAAATGAACTGAAATGGAGTGAGGTGAAGTGAAATGAAAAAAAAAATGAAATGAAACGAAATGAAATGAAATGAAGTGAAGTGAAGTGAAGTGAAGTGAAGTGATGTGAAATGAAATTAAATGAAACGAAACGAAACGAAATCAAATGACAAGAAATGAAATGAAATGAAATGAAGAGAAATGAAATGGAATGAAATGAAATGAAATGAATCGAAACGAAATCAAAATGAAAAGAGATGAAATGAAATGGAATGAAATGAAATGAAATGAACTTGAATGAAATGAAATGAACGAAAGGGAATGAGATGAAATGAAATGATATCACTGAAATGGAATGGAATCAAATCAAATCAAACCAAATGAAGACACGAACTAAAGTATGTTTTATCTCGTTCCTTTGTAGATTTGGCCGTCGTATAAGTCTCTTCATAGCACTATTCATTCAAATAGCAGCTGGTACTGGGATTGCCTTCTCACCAAGCTACTGGTGGTTTACCAGTTTACGAATCGTTCTCGGTGTTGCTAACATGGGGGTCTTTCTTATATGTTTCATTATCGGTAAGCATATCTTTCTTATACTGTATGCTGCAGTCATAATCAGTTTCATGATCGGTAACAGTGGCGGATCTAGCCGGATTAGACACAATACATTCTATAGGCCCGCTTTGTTTGTGCACAATGGCGGGCCCCTAGAATGTATTGTGTCTTACCAGGCTAGATCCGCCACTGATCGGTAAGGACGTCAAATCGCTAACTATAGGCCAATCTCAATATTATCAAGTTTCTCAAAAATACTTGAGAGAATCGTGTATAATAGACTTTTTAGCTATCTTGAGAAACATAAACTTCTTAACCCTAACCAGTATGGATTTAGAAGGTCTCACTCAACTGACCTTGCATTGTTGCAATTTTATGACCATGTGTCTAGTGCCCTGGCCGCTCGTGAGCATGTTATTGGTGTTTTCATGGATCTGAGCAAGGCTTTTGACACACTTGACCACTCAATTCTGCTATGTAAACTACAACATTATGGAGTCAGAGGCATTGCTCTGGAGTGGTTCTCTAGCTACCTTTCTAACAGAAGGCAATACACATCCTACAACTCTGTCAACTCTGCTGTGTCATTTCTAAAATGCGGTGTTCCGCAAGGTTCAATATTAGGCCCCTTGTTATTTTTGATATATGTCAATGATATTTGCAATGTGTCTACCACTCTAAATTACATATTATTTGCAGATGACACAAGTGTTTTCTTATCTCATAATAATATCAATATCCTTGAAAATACAATTAATAATGAACTACCCAAATTAACCAATTGGTTTAGGAGCAATATGCTGTCTCTCAATGTGCAAAAACGAATTATATTCACTTTAAAGGTAGAAAGTCTCGTGGAGTACAAACTCCTAAAGTAAAACTAGATGATGTCTTGTTGGAAAGAAAAACTTGTACCAAATTTCTCGGTGTTTACATTAATGAACAACTAAACTGGAATGATCATTTGAAAAACATAAGAACATCAATTTCCCGAAATATTGGAATATTATATAGAGTGAAATATATAGTTCCTGACAAAGTAATTTTTGTACTGTACAATACTCTAATTCTACCATACATCTCATACTGCAATGTTCTTTGGGCAACATCTAAGTGTGTTACAGATAATATTCTCTTGCTACAAAAGAAAGCTATCCGCATTTGTGCTGGAGCTGGTTACCGTGACCATACACGGCCTCTCTTTATCAAGTTGAAGAGCCTTACGGTTAGTGACATCAATTTTCTTCAAACCGCCCTCTTTATGTTTCGTTATAATAACAACCTTTTGCCCACTTCCTTTTCTTCCATGTTCAGTCGAAATAGTGATATTCACTCTTACCCCACAAGACAATCGGCTAATATTCACTTATTCAACCCCCGCACATTATTGGCTCATAAATCTGTTAGGCATAACGGTCCAGATGTCTGGAATGCCTTACCGAGTGACACTCGAAATTTACCTACCATTCATTCCTTTAAAAATGCGATTAAGCGCATGCTTATCTCTAAGATGTGATTAATACATATACATGTACAATTATTTATTTTATTACTACAACGAAGCCTAGAGGTTCATATCACCCGAAAGACTAGAATATTTTCATCCTACATAATTTGTCCTATTACGTGTATAGATATCCATCGACGCCTTTACTATATTACTGATTACATATATTATTTGGGATAATAAAGGCTCCCTCCTCTTTCTCCATCTTCTTACCTTCTATAACTTTATTTTCATCTTTATCTGTTGTAAATAGTGTAAAATTTCAAATTAGTTCATTTAATGTTAAGATTGGTTATTGAGTTTCTCTCTTTGTTTTTGTTTTTTCTGTTTATTTTGTTTTAGTTTTAGTTTTGAATGATAATATATGTAATTTGTTACTTTTGAATGTGAAGGTATGGCAACGTTTCAAGCCTTTTAAGCTTATATTGCTATACCTCTGTATGGTGCTCCATTATTCTATGTCTGTGTTGTGACCATAGTTATTTTACGATTCTGTCATTGTTATTTGTTTCTTTAAATATCTTCTCTTATGGATGTGACCGCTCCAAGGAGTTATTTCAATGTACTATGTAATATGATGAACCATTCAGAAATAAATAAATAAATAAATAAATAAATAAATAAATAAATAAAATTAGAACAATCTGACATATTCATGAAGATATAATTTTAAAGAATCTTGGAAATGAAAACTAAAAAACAATTTCGGGCTATTCATCAAGTTCATAATTTTATTATTGTTACTATCGTCACTATTTTTAGTTTTAATGACAAGTATTCGACGGTTGAGAGAGTGTCATAGTGTCTCCTTTTCACTTTCCCTTTGCTCTTCCATTTTCCTTTCATTTTTCTTGATTTGTCTTTCTTCTTCTTTAGACATTATGATTGGCTCCCCCCCCCCCCGAAAAAAAAAACACCATAGCTACGCCTCTGCTAAAATCATTTTCCTTCTTGGGTTGATTTACCTAGGAACTGAGATGGTTGGACCAAACAGAAGAACCGTGGCAGGAATGAGTATTCAGATAGCTTTCTCTATAGGCTACGTTCTCCTTGCCCTTATCGCATATTTCATTCGGGATTGGTGGATACTCCAACTCGTCATCAGTCTACCAGCTGTCCTATTCTTCTTCTTCTTCCCGTAGGTATATTTATCTAAGCGCCAATAAGGACAGAATTTCAGACATAGGATTGGGATGCAAAATGAACACTCTTCTTTATTACTTTAGAGATCCAGGCTGAAACTCGCCGGCCGCTGTAGGGCGACCAAACAACAATACACAATATGGGCGAAGTGTGCGTTTGCAGCTCAACTGCGGCGCCAGAATCAGCATTCTAAACACATTTATGAAACAGTTTTGAAATGTGTTTCACTGTACCCTGTTTGTGTGTATATGCATGGGGTCCATGGTATAATTATGCTTGACTAGTACAGATTTGACTTGAACTTCTGTAAAAAAAAAATTAAATCATGCAAAAACTCCCCTTGGAAGGTTAACCTGAAAATGGGGACCATAATCTGCAATATCTGTTTTTTCTAAATATAATTTTATAAAGAAAATAATGCAAGTTAAATCGGACAAATCGTTTTCATAGACTTTCTACGCAGCTCAGCAGCAACCAGCAGCGTGACCCAGCTGTCACGCGTGTTCACTGATGCGGAACAACTCTCGTAAACGGAGGACATCCATAGACTATGAACAATGGAAAAAAATAAGCGGACAAAATATACAGCTCCTCATTGTACCTTCCACACTGGTTCTGGTAGACAAAAGAACATCCCTTCATGGCTATTATGTAAAAATATATAGAACAGGTGTCACATGCATATTCACCCGTTCTACTTATTTTACATAATCGCAATGAAGGGATGTTCTTTTGTCTATCAGAACAATATTGTGGAGGGTACAATGAGGAGCTGTATATTTTGTCCGCTCTCTTGTGTCATCGTGTTCATAGTGATAGTCCCTCAATAATGGCTGTCTACCAACTTAAAGGGAAATTAACCTCAGCGTATGAATTAGCTTATTTTGAATGGTGTAGTATATGCCTCTTATTTGATACATGCAATTTCATGTAAAAACACAGGATATAGATATAAATTACTATTTTCCAGCCAAGTTATCGTCTGCTAGCAATAATAAGGGGGCTGCCATTACTTTATGTGTACACGAACATATTTTTCATCCCAAGTAAAATTTCCTTCATCGTTAACTTGTAATTGATTTTTAGAGGACAAATATATATTAGATAAAGTCACATATTCTGAAATGTAAGTTTAGTTTTATATATTTTTTAAAAGGTCTTAATTTGTTCATAAAAAATATACTTCATAAAAAATATACGTCAAGGACGGAGAATTGACGTCAAGGACGGAGACAATCGTAACAATACCAAAACAAAGCGAGGAATCTGCTTTACAGGATGGCTATTAGAACTCATGGGTCGTCAATTATCTAGGCCCATGGCCAATAACAATCGTAATACAATCAGAACAAAGCGACGTATCTGTTGTAAAGGTAGGCTATTATCAATGCATATGGTACCTAATGATCCGTGTCATGCACAAAATGGCAGCCTCCATGGAAAGACGTAGCAGACAATAGGTGCATCTAGAATATCACGTGGGGTTAATTGTCCTTTAAAAGAGGTCGAGAGAATGTGGGGGGGTGGAGAAAGTGATATGGTGTGGGTGGGTGTGTGTGTGTTTGTGTTTGGGGGTGATAAGAAAGGTGTGACCTAACATGATGTTTCCATTGCGATCGATTTCATGTGCAGATTCTTACCCGAGTCACCTCGTTGGCTGATCTGTAGAGGGCGCACTGAAGAAGCCACGAAAATCATTCAGAAAGCGGCTGATGTCAACAAAAAAGAGCTGCCAGACCCAATCTTCACACGGGAAGAACTTAAAGAACAGGTAAGAAAGATTCTGATTCAGTCCGTAACGCAATGATATATTTTCTTTAAAAAGATATTTATACTTTAACAAAAATCATTACATGTTCTTGCTAACTCTTTTTGTTGTTGCCCCCTCTTCACCGCGATTTGGCCACATCAGACCGTTTATTTCATGAAAGTGACCTCAAGTATTTTCTTTGTCAATCTAGCAAGAGGCTGCAAATGCTAGTCAAGAAACTTTCATCGTTCTATTCAAAACACCTAACCTCAGGATCCGTACTATCAACTGTATGTTTAATTGGTAAGATAATATTTTTTACCGCAAACTACAGCTACTTTAACATGATTTTCATTTTATTTAAAGGAGCTTATTCATGATAAATATATAACATTCGATCCATTCGTCACCAACGTCAAATACATGTTGTACCCAGAAGGGCGTTAACTCATATACTTTAACGCAGAGTTAATGCCCTTCTCGCTCTCAACGCACAATATATAACATGTTTAAAAGTTGATGATTTATCATGAATAAAAACGGAATAAAATTTAAAAAGAAAAAATCCTGCCATCTGTTTCGCAGATCAACTTATATTACGAGAGGGCGTACTCTTCTTATTTGCTTTCGTTGTTGTCTCGTATCCTTTATAGGTACTTGACTCCTAATCATCTTACGAGAATCACATCAAAGTTTTGTAAGCGTATGAAATAAACGGCTTGAAATATGGAATCATGCTTAAGCACGTAATACACGTCAGATAATCTTCTCGTTTAAACTTTTTTCTCATCTATACATTTGGTGAAAACTAAGCTGTTTTAATTTGTTTTATTAGGATAAAATCTAGTATAACCTTCACTCATGGTAATTTGGTTTATTGATGAAACAGTCCGTATATGTATGAACTGATAGTAGTTCACAAAGTTATAGTCGGTCGTTTTTTATGCAAATTACATACATGTAAAAAGAAAACAGTTCAAAATCGACAAAGAACATCGTTTAAGAATAGGAATATAGAACAAAATCTAAGTTTAAAACCTTTTGATTTTTTTCAATGTACTCGTGTTATAGGCCTTTGTTATAGGCCTTTGCTCGCAAGTACATTTATTTTTTTAATGCTGTGGAAGCAAAATATAAATGAACTGAACTGGGGAGCGTTTCATCAAGCGTTGTGAGTTTTACCGACAACTGTTATAAGCTACTGAAATTCTTGCATCTGATTGGCTGAGAGCAAATTTGTCAGTAAAAATCACTGACAAGACACTTGATGAAACACTGCCCTGAACTGAATGGATGTTGTCTTTGTTTAGGTTTGTGAATACCATGGTATATTACGGTCTATCCTTGAGTACCTCTGAGTTGGGAGCCAATGATTACATCGCATTCTTCATCTCTGGTGCTGTCGAGATCCCTGCCGTCATCACGGGTATCTTTGCCATTGATTACTTCGGTCGAAGATGGAGTATGTTCGGCTACATGGTGTTTGGAGGCGTAGCTTGTTTGTGTACCATATTTACTCGTAAGTCCCTTCAGAAGCTTACTCTCTCTAAATAAAAGGAGGGGGGGGCTGAATTTTCACTCTATTTTCATTCCCCGGGAGTCGGTGACAACTTGTTTGGGAATGAATATCGAGAGGATATCGAGTGCTTTCTAAAGAGAAGAGAGTGAATTTTCACTCTGTTTAGTGTTTTCACTCCCCCGTGGAGACGTCAGTGATCGCTCAAGTTGTTTTTTAAAAGGTATTATGCCTATCTAGGTAGGGATAGCTGCTGTGAATAAGCTTGAAATAAATTTATTGAGACGCATCTAATCAACTGAATACTTCACTTATCACGAGAGGCACTGTACTTGTGTACATATTTCAGAAGCATATTAATTTTTATTGAAAGCTAACAGATGTAATTCTGTAATTCTGGTTCCCCCCCCCCCCCCCTCTCTCTCTCTCTCTCTCCTCTCCTCTCCTCCCCCTCTCTCTTTCTCTATATATCTCTCATTCTCTCTCTATTCCCTCTCTATGCATATTCCCTCCCATTTAGCTTTGGGAGCATGGCGGACAACTGTTGCTATGTTGGGCAAGTTTGGTATCACTGCATCGTTTGCTATCATCTACGTATTCTCAGCTGAGCTCTTCCCTACACCAGTCAGGTGAGATACACACACATTCCTCTTCATAGGCGTAGTCAGGGGAGGGGGCACAAGGGGGCCCCTCCCGTTCATCCTCTAAGAAAAAAAAAAGTCATCCGCAGAGCATAGGGGTCAAGACATTTACCCTACCCCTACCCCTTTGTGTGTGGGGGTGGGTTATCTGTGTATATGATTGTGTGTGCGGGTGGGCCTGTTTAGCAGTATGTCCGAGGACATTTTCGGACAGAGAACAAAAAAAAAATCATGAGAACAATGGTCCTCGGAAGCCGGACAATAGTCCTCGAACGTCGAACAATGAATTTGTGCTTTATTCCGTCGACTGTCCGAGGACGAGGAACAATAGAGGAACAATACTTGTCCTCGGAAGTAAAGCCATGTAAACCTGTGTGTGTGGGTGTGTGTGTGTGTGTCTGTGTGTGTGTTTTTCTTCTCCGTCTTCTTTTTTTTTTAATGATTACATTTTATTCAATGATATTTTTGTTGCATATGCCTTGTTCCAATGATTTTATCGATTGTAATTTGTTGTAGCCATTCAAGACGAATGTTATGTTATATATAGAAATGAATAAAGATTATTGAAAAACAAACAAAAAAGTAACTGTGATTTTGTGTGGTGTCATCCCCACCCCCCCCCCCCCCCCCCCCCCCCCGCCCTTCGTTCACCAAACCTGGCTACAGCAGTGTTTCTCTTTCATTTTCAATTTTCATTATATGGGAAATGGAACAGACCTTTTTTCTTTAAAAAATAGTAACATGTACGATCACTGTCTATTTCTACATTGATACTTTTTATTCGAAAAATCGTAGTATACATTATGGGAAAGTCCAAGGTATGTTTCTTACGTTACCAAGTATTTGTATATATTATGGCACCGTGAACGTAAATTGAAATAGAAATATCCCTGGACTTGATATTCTGTCTGATCCAAGCTGTAGGAGGGCTATCAGTTCATGGTCATTAGGTCCCTTTTTCATAAAGCTTGTCATCAATGACAAAGTGCAATAAACTGTTATAACCTATGAAATCCTTGCATCTGATTGGCTGAGAGCAAATTTGTCGGTAAAAATCACGGAGAAGACACTTGATGAACCCACCCCTGGCCCTGTTTCATAAAACTTGCTATCAATAACAACTGCCTCATTTCTATGGCAAATTCGCTGTCAGCCAATCAGACGCAAGGATTTCAGTAGCCTATAACAATCATTGTAACTTGTTAGTGATGACAAGTTTTATGAAACGGTCCCCTGATATACTACAATACTACAAATATACTACAATACTACAAAATGTGATTTTATTTTGCCTAATAAATGTGAATTGAAATTGAAAATGTGGTCGGTAACGTATGAGACAAAATAGCCGTCGGACTTGCCTTTATACAGTTTATTGTATAAAGCAAAGTTTAGAAATAATAAGTAAAAATAACAGATAAATTCAAGAATAAATCTGTACTCGTGGGCGTACTTTCTCCCAAATTGCAATGGAAAAGACAGAAATTCAATCATTATGATCACAAGGCCTTTTTCTCTCGACTTAGGAAAGCATATTTAAGATAGCGTGTAGGCCTCGGCTTTATCATAACAGTTCGACATGGCTATGCGACTTAATTACCTGAGCTAAGAGCACTACCAGAAGGCAATAGCATTATTGCAGAGGGTACTCGTTTTCCGAAGCTTCGTTTTTCCGAAGGTTCATAATTCCGAAACACGAATTTCCCATCGTAGGGGATTCAAACTTCGGAAATATGAACCCTTTTTCATTTTCGGAACTATGAACCGGCTTTTTCATTTTCGGAATTACGAACCGTCGCGTCGGGGTAACGAACCTTTGGAAGTACGAATCTTTGAAAAAACGAACCCTCGGAATTATGAACCTTCGGATAAACGACATGTAACCTTATTGGTGAGGTGCTGTGGTCTAGTGGATAATGCTCCTGACTGTGAACCATAAGGTATGGGGTTGGAATCCCTGCTGCAGCCCTAACTTCCCTTGGCAAGACATTAATCTACATTTGCCACACTCGACCCAGGTGTAGTAAGTGGGTACATGGTAGGATTTATTCCTTGAATGCACTGACCACTACGGTTGCCGGGGCTAAAGCCGGGGTGATAATATCCAAAGTCCTTTCAACGTTTGTTGAGATGACGTTATATTATAATGTGATGTGATATACGCTAGAATAACAGAATATTATTATTATTATTATTATTATTAAGCATATCATTTCTTATGATATCTGTTGATTAGGAGTGTTGGTGTAGGTCTTTGTTCCATGTGTGCCCGTGTCGCTGGGATCCTATCACCATACGTTCTACTCCTAGACGAAGTATGGGAGCCCCTACCAGTGCTCATATTTGGTGTCCTGTCGATAGCAGCTGGGGTTCTTATTCTCTTTGCACCTGAAACACTGGGTGCTCAGCTCCCTCAAACCATCGAAGAAGGTGAACTGTTTGGAACGTAAGTGACAATAATATTATGATATATTTATAATATTTTGATATTAAACAAATGGGACTTCGGCATAGCAGTGGGGCATTGGGGCGTGCCGCTCCCGATTAAAAGGTGGTTATGCCTTAACTGTCTTCCTCCAAACTGACATTTACATCGAAATAGGTAGCTGCTTAAAGTTATGTTAACCCATAGAAATATATTGTCATATGTCATACAGGTGCCAGTCCCGAAACAGACACCCCATTTTGATTGTAAGATTTGACCCCGTGAAGTTACTTAGACTATCTAAGTCATTGACTAAATGTTTGTCAGCCTGACCGAAGCCGTCGGGGTTAGCCCCCATCAGAGCCCCTGAAAGAGACCCCACAGTCCGGGTCGAGTTTACCACATCTGCACCATGCACCAAAATTTGTCAGCAGGAAGTAGTATCACTTGAGTTACTGGACATTACAAAACATAAAAAACTGACAAAAAATTCCGTCGGGATGGGGTGTCGGACGGCCCCTGAAAACTGTGGTTAATTTTTCTCCTTGAAGCCCAGGGACCAAATTTTGTCAAAATGTAGAGCTATGGATGTAGGCCTTCATTACAAAAATATAAAAACTTACAAATTGTCCATCGGGAAGGGGGTGTCAGACCCCCTGAAACAAAAACACCAAAGTGCCCCTTGACAAAGCTTTGCCCCCCACAAAAAAGCTCCATATGTAAAGGGGTGATGTTACTTTCTGACTATGATAACTCAAAAGTGTTTTATTCAATTCACTTCAAATTTACGTAGCATAAATTTGAGTATCGTAATTATTAAACTGCGAAAAATGTATTACTTTGTAAAAAGTAGCCAAAAAATATTGTCACGATAATATAAACACAGCCATTGACCATTCTGACTAGGCGTAACAATAAGGAGCTTGCTTGATATCCGTGTTATTTAAACATGAAGTACATTTTCAGCCTGGCAGTCACATACCACAGATACCTGACATTACAGCGGCTTAATGAACAAAAAAAATTTGAGGAGACTGAACATACGCATACGCGGCACAATAAGCCATTTCGGAGATGCAATCTGAGCATGAGCAGATAAAGGTCATCTGTACCAAATTCTAAAACCCACTGACACTAATATTCGATATGTGCTCATGAATGTCATGTAACATTATTCAATTATGCACTAATGGTGCATTCCATGATATCCAGGTGGAAGTATTCTTTTTAAAGAGGGAAACAAAAGCTATTCATGAGGCACCTCTATCACTCCCAGAGTTATTTTTCTGAAGTGCACATAAAGGGACCCTCCATGTCTAAAATATCTGTGGATATTTGGGGTCATTTGTACCATGCACTAACCCCGAACTGGCTTATTTCTGAATACTTGTGAGCAAGCGAAAATCTAGACCTATATCCAGTAGGTAGTTTCAAATTTCCCCCCTTTTTTTTCTTCCCCGCTCTTTTTTCCTTTTTTTTTTTTTTTTTTTTTTTTGGCGTGGAACTTTTGGGAGATGCAGTCCGCCAAGCCCTCCCCCCCCCCCCCCAGTACACCAGTGCCTGACAAGCTTGTTTATTATGCCTTGTCAAACAGGTGAAGTTGGACAATGGGTGTGTTTACATAATCTCGACAATACTTTGGGGCTACTTTTTAGAAAACAATGCATTTTTTCACTTACATGTATTAATGAAATGAACAATTGACACCATATTACACCTCAAGAAAATTATAATACTCAACATTATGTTATATAAATTTGAACTGAGTTGAATAAAACACTTTTCAGCTATCATAGTCAGTGGTGTTTTTGATTCAGGGGGTCTGATACCCCCTTCCCGATCGACAATTTTGTCAGTTTTTATATCTTTGTAATGTACATCCATAGCTCTACCTTCTGACATAATTTGCCCCGCGGTTTCAAGGGAAAAAATTACCTGAATATCTGTTTTTGTGTTTTGTAATGTCCAGCCATACCACTTCCGACTTACAAAGTTTGGTGCATGGGAGAGATGGACTGAAATCGACCCGACTTTGGCGTCTCTTTTGGGGGCTCTGGGGGCTAAACCCGGCGGCTTCCGCCAGGCTGACAAACGTTTTATCAATGACTTAGATGGTCTAAATAGCTTTAAGGGGTCAACACATAAATATTTAAAAAAAACTGTAAGGGGTCAAATCTATAATGGGTAACTTGGGATGACTATTTCGGGACAGGCTCCCAGACAATGACCTTATAGTTATGTTTTTGCATTATCTGTTGATCAAGAATACTGTAAATTAATCAAGTTACATGAGCAGAAATAGCAAAAAAAAAATGGTATCAATTCTGTGGAAGTGTATTGTGCCTTTCTTGAATAATAACGATTAAATTGAAAAATAAGCGTTCATATCTCTTCACTGTTTATTTAATATATATACATTTTCTTTTTGTATTAAAGAATGTTATAAGATCAGAAAAATTTAGTATCACTTTCGCGATGTAATATTTATTTATTTAGACCTTTTAGATCTGCAGGCTATCTCTGGTTGTTCATTAAACTTTCAGTATGATGATATTCTATTTATATTTCATTCAAATTCGGAACTACAGGAAGGACGCGGAAGATATCGCTCTCATTTCTATTGAATCCTCAATGGACAATAAGGAATATGACAAGACGGAAGACTATGATCTCCAAACTATTTCATCTTCAGTGGATGAGAAATACGAAAACAAGGAAGGCAATGGACATGTCAACCAGGCTTTCGACAATAAAATCTAGACCCGTGGCAAGAATGATCTATATAAATTCTTTTCTAGTCTGTTTACTAGGTGGTTCTGGTCCGTGGTCAATTTCGTACCCAACCGAATTCAACCCTGTGGGCGTTTCATCAAGTGTCTTGTCGGTGATATTTACCGACAAATTTGCTCTCAGCCAATCAGATGCAAGGGTTTCAGTAGCTTATAACAGTTATTGCAACTTGTCATTGATGACAAGTTTTATGAAACAGGGCCGTGGACCAATCAATATACAATGATATACATGTACCTATAAGTTATAACCCGAACCCTCTTACCCAGTCGCTACCGTAACCCTAATCTAATCCAATCCTACTCGAGAAGGTATTTAATATAGCGCCTCTCCCTATTGCGGTTACAAAGAGCTGCACATATTGCTCATTTTTGGGGCCACTTCATCACTTACGTTAACCCGAACCCTATATCTTTGACGAAATGAAGTCTGGGGTGTTTCATAAAGCTGTTCATAAAGTTACGCACGACTTTACGAACTAATTGAATATGAAGTGCCAGATAGGATGCCCAACGTTTTTCCTGATGTTTTAACAAAGTTTGACTGTATTTCCAACAACTTCAATTACATTATGGCAAAAACTACACTTAGCATTAGAAAAGTTTGTTATAATAAAAATGTTAATCTATACCTGCACAGTTCAACTTTAGTTGATGCAGTTAAAAATGATTAAGCATCCCATTTGGCTTGTCATATGTAAGTCGTGCGCAACTTTACGCACAGCTTTATGAAACAGCCCCCTGGAGAAGGAACATACTGTATGTCGGAGGCTGCTTGATGGCACAGGTCCTGTCTTATAAAGAGTGATTTGATCCGGAGTGATAGCAAGTCCTCCTATCAATCGCAAACTTATGGGGTGTTGCAAGAAAGTTGCGATTGATTGCAAGTTGCAACTGATCGGTATACTGACCAATCAAAATCATTGTTGCAAGCGCATCTTCTTGAATGGGCAGACCCTGAACCATTCAGAATAGTTGTTCTAATTTGCTTTACAATTTGCAATTGATTGCAACTTTCTTGCAACACCCCATTACTAACTCCTTTCTCCTAGAGTTGCAATATTATTGATATCAAGTTGCGATCGATGCCAAGGTGTTGTGGGCGAGTATTGAGGTGCTATATGGTCTGGTGGATATGTCACCGGACCGTGGACCACAAGGTACGAGGTTCGAATCACTGCCACAGCAATAACATCCCAAACAGGCCCATTCATGTAAACGCACAAAGTAGGCCTATGCATTTCCTGAATATCATTTGATTAATTGAATGAATGAATAAATGAATGAATGAATTTATTTCATAATACTGCTGAAATCTACCATGAACATTTCAGTTGAAAGAATACGTAGTTCGAATACTGAATGCAGATATCAATAATCAATAAACATTTCAATGTAATCAAGAGCGAAAATTACATTATAGTCAATTGATAAGTATCATGCATGGGGAGGACCTAAGGAAAAGCACGGCTTCTTAATAACCCTTTTTGGCAACCTTTCTAATACGTTTGAAACCGAAATGTATAATTATGAAGGAAAGATACAACAACATGGTTTTGTTAAATCCGTGCATTGTGTAGTGAGAGTATTTAGCGAGACAGCTATATTCTATTGTCTCTCTTTTATTCAACACATCATTCTTATGGTTATAACATACATGCATAAACTTCCAAATTCACAAAATGTTGCATTTCCAAAAGGAAACACTGTACATATGAAATTTGTGATATTATAGTCTATAATCAATTTTCAGGGCTATTTGTTGCCTGTATACAATGTATAAATGAATATATCAAATTTATTGAACATAATGAAAAAAAGAAATGCGTGAAAGCGTTTTGTTCACAAGATAATATCCAAATGGTGATATAATTGATAAATACAACAATATTATAATGTATACAGCTGATTTTACGGTTACATGTCGTTTTTTCGAAGGTTCGTTACTACGACGTTTCGTAATTTCGAAAATGAAACAGGTTTCATAATTTCGAAGGTTCGTAGTTCCGAAAAGTTATTTAGGGCTCTATTGCATTTTCGGAATTACGAACCATTGGAATTATGAACCTTTTGAGTAATGCATCAAAATGTTCGGAATTACGAACCCAATTTAATTTTGTGAATTATGAACCCCCTGGTATATGGGAAATTTGTGTTTCGGAATTATGAACCTTTGGAAAAAACAAACCTTCGGGAAAACGAGTACCCCGCCCCTCTCTGTCTCTGTCTCTCTTATTCTCTCTCTCTCTCCCTCCACTTCTCTCTCTCTCTCCCCCTCTCTCTCTTTCTCTCCCTCATTCTTTCTCTTCATGATTTGTATATCTATACTAGTGCATATATAATATTTCTATTATACATTTATATATATAAATACATTTTATATTTGCCCGAAAGACATATTTACTTTTCAAATAAGACATTTCTTAGCGTTGTGGTTCGTCAGGTTAAATGAATGGTGAAACGGCATTTGCTCCTGCGACATTTGCTCCACCGTCCATATCTCGAAAGGTCAAAGGTTAAGGTCAAGGTCATGATTTTTTTTTTTTTTTTTTTTTGTTAAGGACAATGTGAAGATTAAGATTAGGGTTTGGGTTAGGGTTAGGTTTAGGATTAACATGGCAAAGTTAGACCGGAGCAATTGTCACAGGAGAAAATGTCATGGATCATAAATGTGTATAGTGAATAGATTGACGTATGGAATAATTTTTATTTGTATAATTATAATCATGTTCTTTGATCATTATGATCCGTGATATTTTACCTGGTTCAGAACATCTGAGGAACGAAACGTATCAAGGTAATGAGAGATGACAAGAATTATTTGATCTCTGAATTGTCTTGCCAATAAATTCTTAGTTCATTGGACTATCTTAATAATGTTGTTTAACCAAGTTAGTGTAATGAATCAGTTTGTTATCTTCATCCTCAGTTTGTTATTCATTTTCACATGTGCACCTCATTATGTATTTAATTTAATTAATTTTCAAATATGATATAGAATATACATATTTTTATGGAAATCTAATTAGTAAGAATTGAATTATACATGTATGATAGTCTATAATAAAGTTAAACCTTTTTTTTTGCACATGCCATTTTCAACTCCCTTTATGTGTTTTTGCGTTGATGATTAGACAGGAAATGGGGTCACAATTATTATCCCTTTTTTAAAGCGCCCATCCCCCGCCCCGCAAAAAGAGAGAGATTTTGGATAGGTTCTTAAAACCATTTGATTCACCCGAGTATCTTCTTCACTCAGTTTTATCGTCCCTCGTTGTATAGTGTATCAACCATAATAGCCTATAATAACATCATTACGGTTCTTTTTCATATCATATAGCAGGGGCGGATCCAGAATTTTGTAAAAGAGGGAGCCGAGAGCCGGAAAAGTACACAATTAAGGAGGCAATTGTTGTATTGTGTACTTAAGCCCACCCCCCTTCTGGATCTGCCCCTGATATAGGGCTTTTGCGAATGCTTTATAGAAGTTTATTTTCACCATTTTATTTTGCCCTGTTAACTCCGCTAATCATGCTAATACCTCCTCCACATCCCAGCATCTCTTTCTCTCCCTCTCTCTCTCCTTCGGGTTCTTTTTCTTCACTCCCCCCCCCCCCCCCCCAGTTTCTTTTTCTTCATTCTCTCTCTCTCTCTCTCTCTCTCTTTCTCTCCCTCAGTTTCTTTTTCTTCACTCCCCCTCTCTCCCTCAGTTTCTTTCTCTTCACTCTATCTCTGTCTCTCTCTCCACTCTCTCTCTCCTCTCTCTTTCTTTCTTTCTTTCTTTCTATCTCTTTCTTTCTCTCTCTCTCCCCTCTCTTTCTTTCTTTCTCTCTCTCTCTCTCTTTTCTCGCTCTCTCTCGTACATCTCTTCCTTATTCTCCTTATACATTTTCTTAGCTATTTACAAAACCAGACTATCGATACTGATTTGTTTTGTACCTTAATTCTCTATCTTCAAATTACAATGCAAAAAATGGCGTTTTTATATATATGTGTTGTGTTTAATATGCGAATGAACGGTAGGTCTATACATGAGTTGAAAAAGATGATAAAGTATAGAGAGAGGAAAGGAAAAGGTGAGTAAGATATAAAAACATTTGCAACTGAGTATATAGGAATCAGTGGTGACCAGCTTCTGCTGGGTGAATCATCTATACGTCAAACTATGCTAAGCATATAGGTAGAAAATAATGTCATATAAACAGCGACCGTGAAATTGGCGGGAAGAGCATGCAAACGAGGATATTAATAACTATATTTATAGCATTATGCCACTTGTCTACTGAAAAACAGGGGTAGGGTTGGGCAGAACCCGTGAACCGGGGTGGCCCAAGCCCCATCATCTCTGTTATATGAATTGCCGGCAGATGATATCAGCGCCATACATCTTCAACACCAAGAAGTAACCTTGGCGCTTCCTTTTCAAAACCGTCGGCAGCAATTGGAATGTATACCTGATACACGACGAAACTAAACGTATACAAGTATCTTAAAGGATAAGGTTTTTAAAAAAGGATTTTGCTTTGAATATCAGCACCGTATACCACTTCGATATCCCTCTTCTATAAACCAATCACTTAGCCCCCTCCCCCGAGTTTTAAAACATCATTTGAAGGAACATACATGCATAAACTTGATTCCATTTTTTTTCTTCGTCGACAGCAATTAAAATGAAACGGGTGGTTTTTAGCCGACAGTGGTAAAGTTGTATCGACTTTGACAAAGTGTAAAATATGATGTTTCATTCCAGTTCAGATAAATTTCATCTGGATTGAATGATTAAATGTTGCTCTCTTTAATTTGGAATACATTTTCACTTCATAATTACCAGGACAGTATCAACACTAGAAAGGGCTTCTTCACATATAATATTTCAATCATTAATTTACTTTGTCGTAGCAATCTATATTCTCATCGGAGACTATACAGAATGGTAATGAAAATAATAATTGTCCTTTGATATGATAGTTGTCTAAAGAGCTTACCAAACATACTTAACATGCTTAAACATCCTTGATAATACAATATTACAAATATCATTAAAAGTGAAACTTTACAAGTTTTTTTACTAATCGTAGATTATAATTTACATTCTAAGATTTGTGTTGCATACCATCATCATTGCATTAATAGGAGGATAAAATTTATATTTTCCTATTTCGCATAAAACAATAACACGATTTCAGAAATAAATTTGACGAAATAAATCCGTTTTATCTTCATTGAGTAATTATTTACAAAGAACACAAACTTGTTATTCATGTCATAATTTTTTCGCTAATGTTGAAAACAGTAATTGGTTTCAAAAAACTAAATTTTACGTTTTACGTTTTACGAGTAGAACATAACGGGAACACAGGGTCGTTTTCTTGTTTAAAGTAAGTGTGGGCGATACCTTCGGAGCGCTCTGGAATTTTCCCAACCGGATTCAGATGCGAATCCTCAGTGTGGTCGTGATAGGTGTGAATCACCTTGGTTTCCTTAGACGGCCAACTTCCTTCGGTGCTACAGAGATTGTTGGTCAACACTCCAGAGGGAGCAGAAGCAACAAAAGAAGAAGATGCGTAGTCGTATTGAATGTCTTCATCTGGAGACGGAGTCACAGGAACCTTTTCTCCTTCAAAGTAACTGTGGGCGATACCTTTCGAGAGATTTGTGGTCAACATTCCAGTGGTACCAACAGAGCTCGGTTGAGATGGACTTTCTGTACAATATGCATAATCGTAGTCATAAGGAGATGAAGACACAGGGTCGCTTTCTATTTTGAAGTAAGTGTGGGCGATACCTTCGGAGCGCTCTGGAATTTTCCCGACCGGATTCAGATGCGAATCCTCAGTGTGGTCGTGATAGGTGTGAATCACCTTGGTTTCCTTAGACGGCCAACTTCCTTCGGTGCTACAGAGATTGTTGGTGAACTCTCCAGAGGGAGCAGAAGCAACAAAAGAAGAAGATGCGTAGTCGTATTGAATGTCTTCATCTGGAGACGGAGTCACAGGAACCTTTTCTCCTTCAAAGTAACTGTGGGCGATACCTTTCGAGAGATTTGTGGTCAACATTCCAGTGGTACCAACAGAGCTCGGTTGAGATGGACTTTCTGTAGAATATGCATAATCGTAGTCATAAGGAGATGAAGACACAGGGTCGCTTTCTTTTTTGAAGTAAGTGTGGGATATACCTTCTGAGTGCCCTGGAATTGTCCCGATCGGAGCCTGAAGCGAATCTTCAGTGTGGTCCTGGTAAGTGTGAAACAATTTGGCATCTTTAGACTTTCGAAAACCTTCGGTGCTGGAGAGATTGTTGGTCAACTTCCCACAGGTACCAAAGGAAACTGTAGACGAACCGTCGTCGTTTTTAATGTCTTCATATAAAGATGGAGTCCCATCTTGTCCTTCGAAGTAAGTGTGGGCTACACCTTTTGAGAAATTGTCGGTCAAATTTCTAGTTGTGCCAAAAGAATTCGGTTGAGATGGGCTTTCTGCAGAAGAGGCATTGTCGTAGTCATAAGTAGACGGGAATCCATGGTCGCTTTCTTGTTTAAAGTAAGTGTGGGCGATACCTTCGGAGCGCTCTGGAATTTTCCCGATCGGATTCAGATACGAATCCTCAGTGTGGTCGTGATAGGTGTGAATCACCCTAGTATTCTTAGACCGCCCTAAAGCTTCGGTGTTGGAGAAACTGTTGGTCAAGTTTCCAGTTTGTGATGCACTCGCTGCAGAAGATACAGATTCGTATTTGTTTTCTTCATACAGAGATGATGAAACAGAAGTAGGAGGATAGATATCATCAATTATTTCACAATATATATCGTCATGAACCTCCCGCTCCATATCTAAACACTTGTTTGTTTTCTGTTTCTTTTTCTTCTGTGCTCCCAGAAGAATTCCAGAGATTTTCCGGAAGCATTTCACCAACGCCATCACAGCACAAAAGATGCCGACCGTAATGGCAAGGAATATAATCCATGAAACAGGTTGGACCAAAATGGATCTTAATTTTACCAATGTATTGCCCGCTGACTTCAAGATCGTAGGAGAAACTGTCGTTGTCTCATTCAGACTCATCATAAATGTACGATTGAAATACGTCGGACCGGGTGTACTTGTGACGCTCTTGCACAACGTTTTATCAGGATATCGTGTGAGGTCGTTAGCTGAAAGTTCACCGTAAGCACGTTCGAGTGCACCCTCAACCCATGCTTCACACACCACCCTTGTGTCTGAGGAGAAAGCAGATACATCAAGGAAGCTTGTGTTCTGGTACAGAGTTGGAAGCGTCTTAGATCCATTGGTGTACCAACTAAAGTAGACATCTCTGTTATCAATGGCCAGTGAGCATGTTACATATGAGCCTTTGCAGTATGTTTCCAATGAGAGGATGATATGTTGTGTGGTGTTGGTTTGTGGACATGGCGTTTGCAAGGAAGTTGAAGACACCAAGTAAGTGACGTTGTGGACGTCACGGATCGGAATGTCTATCGACGCCTCCGATTCACCTATGTCATTAGCTGCAAAACACCTTACACTAACTTCATGATTTACCGATGAATTTACTCTTGGAACGTTCAAAAGGAGTTTGGCGATACCTACTCCCTGTTCAGTTCTGCAACCAGAAACAATCTCCATGGGCTGACAATCCAAACTAAAGTTATGTGGTGGAGGGAAGGCTCGAAGAACAGTGCATGTTACCATCGCTTCGTGTACAAATCCAAGATCAAAGGATGACGACGAAGTCATTACGACATCGGGCTTTGAATTAACCTTGAAAGGTCCGATGGTGCAGGAGAGAGATTCATCAGAGGCACGAGTGTTTGTGACTTGGAAAGAGATATTAACGTTGTGTAGTCTTTCATGAAGGGTCACTTTTACGATTAGATCACCGACGTGGTCATGGGAGTAAGACAACAACGGCCACCCAATATTTGAGGATGGCTGGACTTGAGTTCCTGGGAAGCTGTCAGGAAGACTTATCTTGAAATTAAGCTGATCCTTGGGGTTGCCTGGTTCTGGAGGGAGTGGACACTCCAGTGGTGAGTTGGTGTCGAAGAAGAAGACAGTCAGCTTGGCTGGGTTTACACGACGAGAGTCCGGACAAGGGTTGGACAGAAGACATTTGTAATATCCCTGATCAGTACGAGAGACACTAAGAATCGTGAGATGACTGACAATCTCCTCACCAACATCTTTGTTAGTAATGTTATAACGTGCTCCATTTAGAAGATCGTTCCCTCGGCGCCAGGCGATTCCTTCATGATTGTTTCCTGATCCAGATTGTCGAAATGAGCATTGGAATGTCACCGATTCTCCTTCTTTTGCCCTTTGCCGATTTGGTCCTCTTACATAGTCCAGACAGCCGTGGCATCCTACCAAAAACAGTAGGGCTATAAGACCAGAGAACGACATCGTAATGTGTGGAAGAGTCAACTGGTTTTTTTTTCAGACGTGAGGAAACTTTGACACTCTCTCTGCACTGATCGCGGAAATTATGCTTCTTTTCAAATAAAATGAGTATAGTACGTACACTCACTTCTCTCGACGGTGGCGTAGCCTGTGTAGTGAGTAATCATAGGGGCAATTGCACCACAGGAGGGCGCCGGGTCTCAACTTGATGGAGATCAAACACTATAACCATCGAGTAATCATCTTATTTTCACGTTGCCTTCTTGTCCCCCGTTCTTTTTATCCCCACTCGCTGTATCTGTCTCTCCCCCTCTCTCTCTATTTCTTTTTTCCCTATCCGATTGCTGGGACACATGCCCTCCCACCTGCACCCAGTAGCGACGGCATTGTTTAGAAAGTACATGAAATGCACCTGCCACTCATCACTTAGGTTTGTGACATAGGAATCAGTTTCAGTTGGGTGTGGTTTAGCCCAACAACAAAGAATGAACATCACACTATGAACACGATGACAAAGAGAGCGGACAAAATATACAGCTCTTCATTGTACCCTCCACAATTGCTCTCGTAGACAAAAGAACATCCCTTCATTGCTATTATGTAAAATAAGTAGAACAGGTGAATATGCATGTGACACCTGTTCTACATACTTTTACATAATACCAATCAAGGAATGTTCTTTTATCTACCAGAGCAATTGTTGAAGGTACAATGAGGAGCTGTATATTTTGTCCGCTTCTTTGTTCGCCATGTTCATAGTGTCAGCGGCTGCAAAACTGGGGGGGGGCAGGGGACCAATGCCCTCCCACTTTCAAAAACCAAGAAATGTGCCCCATCTTCGAAAAATTCCAAGTAAAGAAATGCCTAATAAATTCACTCGATAGAATAAGTGTCCCTCCCATGTGTGGAGATTTCTTGTCACGGAAGGGGGGGGGGGGGGGGGGGGGGGGGGGGGGGGACTAGCCTATGCCGTTGGCTGCTGTACAAAATTCAAAATTTCCGCGGGGTTGCGTCCCCCCCCCCCCCCATCACCGCCCATGGCCCCTCCAATGGTAAAACTGCCTCTTCTTTTTCTAATTTTCCACGAATTCAGTCATGACAACCCAGATGTCTTTTTTTTTTTAAATGATATCTTTTTAATTTCATCACTGCAGTTTTCCCCAAGTACAACCGAGCCAAATATGGCTTTTCTAGAAGACGTTGACCCCCCCCCCCCCCCCGCGACAAAATGTCCCTTCATGTGGACAAATACCCCTCTCCGGCCTCCCGCTATAGAATAAGAGCCCTTCCCGAAGAAATGATGTGCCCTTAGATTATACCCAGTCGGGTTAGCTGCCCCTCCATGTTGACGGTGAAAAAAAAAATCGGTCGGAGCAACAACAAAAAAGAAGAAAAAGAAAGAAAAGAAATCAACTAAGACTCGTATTAAATTTAATAAAAATGATTGAAACCGCCAATTACCGCCAAGTTCTAAAACAAAAGTACGTATAATACCATTCGAGACGTTTTTACCCTAAGCAATAAAGTTTCAGTTGCTAGCTCTTTGTTGCTCAAAATGCATGTCCTTTTAATATCAATAGACGTATAGGCTATAGGGTACATATGATAGAAGTACAGGTCACGGGAATTCTTATCATCTATTCTTTGTCACTATTTGCTTTCGTTTGCAGCACTTATCCACTCAATACTTTACTTACAGAAATGGCATTGTCACTCTCCTTGGATTCATGTCAAGTTTACAACAACAGGGGAGGAAGAAAGGTTTTTTTTTTCTTCAAAGTTGGAGGGGGTGGTACTAACATTTTTTAATAGAGGGCACCTCCAGAAGATGGATGACAAAATATACGGAATAAACTTTCAGAGGCATTGCTCTCCCTGTTGAGTCATAACATTTGGAATCATCTTTATGACATTTTGTATTCATGTATATACTTGGTCTCCATAGCTAACAAGCAAGAAAAATTAATATGGTGCTTATAATTATAATAATAATATAGTCGAAATAATGTAGCAAAAATTAGTTTCATAGCGGAAGATTGAGGATGGAGATGGTTTGAATCAGAGCGCATTGATAGAGAGAGTTGTGACACGCGCATAATAAGCATGCGATTTATGCAGTTTTGTTAATTATATCATTGCATCTGAGATTTTAGTGTTTATGTATCATATCGTGTATTTATTACATGTATGTGTATTTAATGTTTTATACGATGTATATACCATTATCTCACTATTTATTACCCTATTTTTATCCTCTGTCCTTTGCTGTTGCAATTAATATCAGAGTACCATGTACTCTTGTACATGGTTCTACATTAAAAGTAGTGTGTATTATATTAAATTCCTTTGAAAAATGTAATGTTTAATAATGTTAATGAAAATGAAGATTTAGTCTTTGCATCTGAAATTGAATCAATGTACATAACCCCAAAAGATTTTTTAGACTCTTATGCATCAGTCAAAAATCCATTTTCAACATCGCATATAAACTGTAGAAGTTTCCCAAAACATTATGAACATATTTCCAGCTTACTGTCATCATCAAATTATTTATTTGATGTTGTTGCTTTAAGTGAAACGTGGTTAGATAGTAATGTGAGAAATGAAATAATTATTGATGGATATAAGACAGAAAGTAAGATGAGGAATGAAAAACGAGGAGGAGGAGTAGCACTTGCTATAAAAAAGAACATAACATATATTGTGCGTGATGACTTATCAGTATTTAATAATCATTGTGAAAGTTTATTCATTGAAATTCTGAATTTAAAGAAGAATATTATTGTAGGTGTTTTTTATAGACCACCTGAGCAATCAAAATCAGATTTTATTAGTACAATGAGAAATATTTTGTCTTCTATTTCAAGAGAAAATAATGAATGTGTTATTCTGGGTGATTTTAATTTTGATTTATTGAAAATGAATGTTCAATATGTATGTAATGAATTCTTGGAATTGCTATTCTCATTCTTTTATTGCCCGTTAATCAATAAAGCAACAAGAATAACAGACACTACAGCTACCTTAATTGATAATATTTTTACCAATTCTATTTCATATTCTACATCTGGCATAATGACATGTGATATTGCAGATCATTTACCAATTTATGCTATCTTTGATTTTGTGGGTTTTAGTAATGATGAGACTGTAATTTATAAACATGATATTAATGATGTAAATATTGCCTTGTTCTATTCTTCATTGGAAAGTGTCAATTTTGAACATGTATTATCTCAATGTCATACTGATCCTGATATTATGTATAAAAGATTCATAAATGTATTCTTAGAAAGGTACAATACATGTTTTCCCATTAAAAAATGTAAAATTAAATTGTGCAATAAACCGTGGTATACTAAAGGATTGAAAAAATTACGTTCAAGAAAAGATAAATTGCATAAAAAGTATCTTATGAATCGTTCTGAACATAACAAGGATGAGTATTTAAAATGTAGAAATAAATATAATAAGGAAGTAAAGCATGCCAAAAAGCAATATTACAATTCCAAATTTTTAGCGTATAAAGGTAATATGAATAAGACTTGGAAAATTATTAAGGAAGCTTTACATATGAAAAAGGAAAATGATGTGTCAATTGCATTCAATAATAATGGTATAATGATGACTGATTCTATGGAAATTGCTGAAGGTTTTAATAATTATTTTAAAGACATTGGCCACACTATTGCAAATGATAATTCTATCAATAGTAATGATAATGTAAATTTTTCTTCATATCTTACAGGTAATTTTGTAAATACTGCCTATTTTCATCCAATTAGTGAAAAGGAGATTATTGAATATGTCTTGTCTTTCAAGAATGGCAAAGCACCTGGTTTTGATGATGTAAATATTAATGTAGTAAAAAAGATTGTTCATCTGATATCTAAACCATTATGCATTATATTTAATACTTGTTTGCAACAAGGAATTGTTCCTATTGAGTTTAAATTGGCCAAAATTATCCCTATACATAAGAAGGGTTCTAAAGATAGTTTCTCTAATTACAGACCTATATAACTATTGCCAGTCTTTTCTAAAGTTTTTGAAAAATGTATATACAAACGCCTTATTAATTTCCTGCATAAAAATGATGTATTATGCCACAATCAATATGGTTTCCGAGCCATGCATGCAACTTCTCATACCCTATTGCAGTTTTTAATTCATGTCTCCAAAGCTATTGATAACAAAGAAATTATTGTTGGTCTTTTTCTGGATTTTCAAAAAGCATTTGATTCATTAAATCATGAAATATTATTTGCTAAATTGTATTATTATGGAATACGGGGTATTGTTCTCGATTTATTTAGGAGTTATTTATTTAATAGGAGACAGTATACTGTGTTTAATTATCAAAATTCTTGTCAACAGACAGTCACTTGTGGGGTACCGCAAGGGTCAATCTTAGGCCCTCTTTTATTTTTAATATACATTAATGATTTATCTTTGGTTTCCCCCAAGTTACATTACTTGTTATTTGCTGACGACACAAACATTTTTTATAAACATAGGGATGTGGATTGTTTGACCCGAGAATTCAATTTAGAATTGAAGAAAGTGAGTACATGGATAAGGGCAAATAAATTGAAACTGAACTATGAAAAAACAAATATTATGGTATTCAATGCAAGAAATGTGGATGTTAGGAATAAAGTAAATATTTATATTGATGATCATCATATATTGCATGTTGATTCTACAAAATTTTTGGGCTTGTGTATTGATAAAGATCTGAAATGGACTTGCCACATTAGAAACACGTTAAATAAGATATCAAAAATAATTGGCATAATGAGTCAACTTAGAGGTGAAATACCTCAGAATATTCTGTTATTGTTATACAATTCATTAATTCTCCCACATTTGTCCTACTGTACTATTGTTTGGGGTAGTTGTAGCAAATACTTAATGAATCGTATTTTATTGTTACAAAAGAGAGTTGTTAGAATAATTTGCAATAGACCCTTCTTATCTCATAGTAGACCACTCTTTATCTCCTTAAAGGTTTTACCAATTAATCTTTTACATGACTTTCAGCTTGGTGTCTTTATGTATTCTTATTATAATAACCTGTTACCTAAGTCTTTTGATAATATATTTCAGTGCAATAGTGATGTACATGGCTTCTAATACACGTGCTGTTTATGGACGAACCACTTTTGTTAACTCTTTATTTTTATGCAAAGGCCCTTTAATGTGGAACAAATTACCAAGGGAAATAAAAGAATGCAACACACTGATGAGCTTTAAAAGAAACTTAAAATCACACCTGGTTAAATTGGTATAAATTGCAATAGCCCCCCCCCCCTTTCTTTTTTATTTTTGGACATTTTCTTTGATCTTGTGTAATTATTCATTGGGTCATCTACGATAAGTTTTTTTTAAAACTTTTTTGATGACCCTTCCACTTTCTTGCTCTTTTTACCTTGTCTTGTTTGTTAATGATTCTATGAATTGTTTTATATACTTTGTTAATTTCATTGTATATATTGTTATTTGCACTTTTTGTGTAAATTCGATGTACCATGTATGTATTTTTATGAAAGTGGAAAATAAACTCAATTCAATTCAATTCAATTCAATTCAATGCGCGGTCTTTGTTTAAAACATGGCGGATCGTGGAGCTTCAATAGTTCCCTTTCACGTACATTCTCTATACGATGAGAGGGGACTTTTTGAAGCTCAATGAAGTGACGGACCAATCAGAAGCGATCCCCAGTGTGAGGACTCTCTGATTGGTTAGCTCTGGTTTGCATTATATCTACGTCATTTCCCCCCTTCTTCCACTCCCCTTCTCTCGTTTACTCTATTTCTTAATATTTTTGATCATTCGTTTGGGAAGGGGGGGGGGGTGTACCTTGGATCTACGCAATTGCATGCATTCATATTACAAGTTTGGAAAATGTTGATTTCATGTTTGAAGTATCAATATCATCATGGAATAAAAGCACTGCCCCTTCATAGGCAGATCCAGAGGGGGGGTCGCGGGGGTCCGGACCCCCCCCCCCCCTTTTTAGCGCCGGTTATTTTTTTTTTTTTTTTACTTGGCGCCGTCTTTCTCGGCGACCCCCCCCCCCCCCCACTCCCCCCCACTGAGCGACTTTTCGAGAAGCTGGCGAGACCAAAAAAATACGGGTCTAAGTTTTGACAAACTTTCATTTTTGTGTCCCCCTCTTTTACTCAATCCTGCATCCGCCCCTGCCCTTGTCTGCGTTTCACTGAACACCCTTTAAGCCCCGCTCACACCCCGGAGCTCACACGAGGCGTCATTGACTTGTATGGTCTTTTCCGCGTCATGAAATAGTGATGGCACTTAAAACGTGATTGCAAAATGAACTGGGCCCTCTTGCATAAAAAGTTGCGATTAAACGCAACTCAAAAAAATAACGCAAGTATACGCGATCCTGATTGGTTGAAAATCAAGTTGCGATAATTTTTTGAGTTGCGTTTAATCCCAACTTTTTATACAAGAGCGCCCAGTGCAAACAATATGGGTTGATTGCCTTCACAGACTCGATTAGCGCAGTTACTGACGCAATCGAAATGACTCCTCGTGTGAGACGGTCTTTATTCACTAATACCAGTCTGTAAATATCACTGCAACAAAAACAAGTCATGATTACCAATATAATTGAAGTATTTATTAAAGATATCCATGGTAGTTAAATACTTTATACTCTTACAAAACACGAATAGTACATGTAGTTCAGTAATTGAAAAATCTACATACATGTAAGTCATTTTTGAATAAAGCACAATTATTGCAAAGAAAAAAAAACTAAGAAATTACACTGTCATAAATCAACGTGTACGAAGTAATTGTAAATATTGAAGTAAATAGTGAGACTATTTCCTTGTACGATTGCAACCACGGTAATTAGGAATTTATACAAAAATATCAAAAATATCTGTCAATATAGCACAACCAGAACAAAATCAAAACCAAACACACTCAACATCTGGCTCATATGATGCGATTACACATTTATATCAAAACTATTCATTTCGCCATAAGAAGGAAGACATTAATTCACAACTGCAGAGCTTCTTAGAAATTGAGAGTACATTTTTATCTTTTTATTTGTGTAAGATATTCATTTAAGATGATGTATCCCTCTTCTAATGACACCTCAAATGTAAAGTATGCATCACACATTCAACAATGTAATTTCATTTTTCATTCAACACAGCAGAAAGTAAAATTAATTGTCAGTCATCTTTATAAATGAAATGCACTTGCCACTCATCACTTAGGTTTGTGACAGGAATCAGTTTCGGTTGGGTGGGGTTTAGCACAACAACAAAGAATGAACATTCAACAATGTAATTGCATTTTTTATTTCAATTTCAACACAGTAAAAAAAACATATTTTAGCCAATGGCTGTTCTTCAATATATCCTATTTTGCTAATGTTGACATCATTTATAAAGAAAAATTAATTTATTTTTCATCATTGGCACTTTACCCTTCTTTTTGCATGGCTATGAATGTATCTTGTCAATCACTCCTTCAAGCTTTTCTGCATATGGTTGAACCTATCCTCTAAAACTAAGTGCAATGAATACCATTGTACGAGGTATCACAGCAGGCCCCGGGGAGCCAGGGGTGCTGGGGATGCTGCAGCACCCCCTGTAAGGCTGAAGATACTACGGGGTGCTGCAGCACCCCCAGATTTCTATAGGGGCAATTGCCCAAGGCGGTAGTTAAAGCAGGGGCGCAAACGAGGAAAATAGAGAACAAAGGGTATATTATATATACACGTATATATAACTAATATAAAAACAAGATAATTATGGAACGAAAAGAAAAAATAAATAAACGCTGAGTGAGCTATTTACATCAGTATAAATCAGTCAAGTGTTTCTTCACAAGATATTTGAACCTACTTAAGTTAGGGGTAATTTTTAAATTCTGTTCTAATGAGTTCCGATATTTAGGACCATTGAAATATATGGTTTTACTGGCAAATTGGTAGCAATTAAATATTCATTCATATAAAAGCAGACTGAGGTGGTCTGTATATAACACCGATGAGCAGTTTCTGACCTTTCTGAGTTACAACTTCAACAAATAAAGACTCAATTACATCAGTCATACATTCTAAGTCGTCTATGACCACATAATCAAGTGAACATGATATATATAGCGCCACACCACCCCCTGGTTTGTAAGATCTGTCATTAGTCACGATATACTGTATTCAGGTAGCATAACTAAATAATTAGCGGTCTCTGAAAACCAGGTTTCTGAGAGAGCAATAACCGGAGGCACTGACAATTCAGTGTTTCCTAAAAATGAGCGTAATTTCTCAAAATTGTTATTTACACTTCTAATATTAAGGTGCAAAACAAATAAGTTGTCGTTCTAAAGTGTTTTAGCGTAATCTTTGAATAAACTTTCGGTATAGTATGCAGATGAAGGAAGAACTGCTTCGTCATGAGAATCAAATTCAAGTTAAAGCTCATCAAAATTGATAGCAAGAGCATTGGTGGCAAAATGATCATACCTCGTATTACTGTCATGTCTATGCGAGATAACATCATTCCGACTCCCCTGTACTACTGTTATAAATTCATCTTCGTCTAAATTGTTAAAGGGGAAATGTTCGTTGTCAATCATTGACATTTAAACTACTTGTAACAGAATAAATGCTAAAAATATTGAATGATACAAAGGATAAAACAAAGGTCAGAAACTGCTTCTCGGTAAAAACGTATCGCGGAATTGTATTTAACATGACTAAAAGAATTAATGCTAGAATATGTAAAATTCTTAAGAGATTTTATAATCCATATGCCAAAATGCGTGTAGTTTAGATTAATACATAAGATAACATAAAATAAGAACAGAACAGAAATGAATACAGTAGCTTGAAAGTTTATAGCTCCGACGAAAAGTAGTGAAAGTAGAGGGTTTTCAAGAAGAAACCATAATGTTTATGTAGTAAAGACAGTGCAAATGTTGTAGCCCTACATCAAATTTGATTGATAGCCGGAAGTTAATCATTGTAATAAAGATACTAAAACACTATGAGTTTAGTGATTATTTAATCTTTACAAAGTCCTCCTTGCAACTCACGATCATGGGCTGGCTCTTTTCGTCTTTCCTCACGAACATCCGACCTTTCTTAATGTCACACTCCAATATTAGCTATATAAACAGCAGTTTTAAAGGTTCAAAATTGAATAAAAAATGTTATTCTAATTGATTTTTTTCCTATTATTGAACTCACCCCTCTGCCCATAATAGCATAAGACAGTGTATGAGATTTTCAAAGGTTCACAATTTGAAAGAAATTGTAACTTTATGTTGTATAGCTAAATTCCTCGACTATATTTCTCCTGAATTTTCGATAATTGCACCCCATAAGGAAGAAGTGAATAGAGACCGTTTATCAATTTCCAAAACTCAAAACTGTACCGGTCGATACAGTGATCGCTTTCGGGCTTTTTTTCTGTAAGTAAAATGCTAAAGAAATCACTTTTGTTAGGCTTTAAAATGAAAACAAAAAATATTCACATTTTCATTTCCATTCGCTCGCCTCGCGTACTCGCACAAACGATTAGGAGTTTAGGACAACACACTTTGTCAAGTTATGAACGGATTTCCTTTCCTTATTTCCACATACATGTAACTACAGTAATGCAAATTGTGTGTATTGCAGGGTTTAAAAGAAACATTTTGATTTATTTGATTTAAATCAACTCTTACTTGGATGAGTTTTTCAGCCAAAAATAAGAAAAAAATCAAATAATGATTTTTGAGTGATTTTTTTAAATGTTGCATCAACTAAATCAACAGATTTTCGCATGTATTTCTTTGTTTTTAACCGAAATTAGTGATTTTCTATGGAAAAAATCCTGGCGATTTAAAGTTGATTTCAATCGTGCTAATCCTGGTGCACTGGTTTGCAGAATGACCTACAATAAAATAATGTTTTAAAATAATCTTTGCAGACAACGTTGATTTCAGGGTCTGCACCCCCTCCTTGCCGAAATGTTGGCTTTGCCAAGGACTTAGCGAAGCAATGTGTACTAACTAGTGGTGTATCTATGGGGGACAGTGGCGCAAGTACCCTGGGCGACACTCAAAGGGGTTAAAAACGCAAGAGAGAGAGAGAAAGAGAAAGAGAAAGAGAAAGAGGATTCTGGATTGTTCGCCCCCAATCCCCAGGGTAAATGCATTATAAATTCCTTTTTGGAGGGTTTGAAATGCATTTTTTTCTGAAGCTCGGTCGCTTCACTTCCTCGCATAATTTTGCTCCCCAGTATATAATATAGTATTTCATAAGGGCTCAAGATTGATGAATCATTCTGGCTGCTTTGCTTGCCATCATGCAAGTTTCATTATCCTCTTGTTAAATATTGCGCCCAAATATAGGATTAAGACGGTGAATAAAATTTGCTTGTCTTCCTAAATTTCTCGAATATAATTTTCTTAATGTTTTCCGTTAATGTTGCACCCCATTTCAGAAGGAAGTGAATATAGAAAATAGTGTATCAATGTTCAAAATTTGAATCTCCAACCCTCGATTGCAGTACTCAATTGCAAATTTTCCGGGGTAAATATAAATTGCATAAGATTTTTTTTTTTTTTTTTTTTTTTTTTTTTTTGGGGGGGGGGCGGTTTGTTTTGGGGGTTAAAAATGCAAAAAGTCTCCCTCGCTTGTAGAATGACGTGGATAAGTTTTTTTTTTTTTGGGGGGGGGGTTAGGGGCACAACTTTGAATTTTGCACCCCCAGCAAGAAAATCGTTCCCAATGGCATATATCACAGAGTGCTGACAGCAGAAAGATGAGAATACATTAGGAGTGAAAAAGTTCAGTGCTCTTGCAGTGCCTAGAGGGCGCTAAGAGGTTTTAATTAAACATAAAAAGACATTGAGGAGGCTGGCAGAAAAACAACAGGAAATATCAAAAATTATGATTGGGGATTGGTTTTAATGTTCCAAGAACAAAAAAAAATGGAAACAGATTAAAATGCATCAGTGAACTGAATAGCAATGTTTTATATAAATTGTTTCCCTCACGAAACTTTCTAACCAACAAATGTTGTTCATATTGGGAAAATAAACTTAACATTGATATAAACTGGTCACATGTATTTAAGTGTAACCTTGTGCAAATTAGATAATATAAGTTACGGGAATTTATCCTAAAATTATTGTATAATTTATTACCAGTAAGAAGCAATCTTTTTAAATGGGGTCTAATTAGAGAAGATTTATGTTCAGAGTGTAAAGTTAAAGAAGATATTATCCATGCTTTCACTAAATGTGTTCTAAACAAACCTTTTCTCACTCATGTTGAAAATATATTGCAAGAAGTATACAATGTCCAAAATACCAAGATTAGCATCTTGCACTTACTGAAAATAGAAGGTAATTGCCAGTCTAATTTATTTCTGACCATAGCTTTCTGGAGCGTATATAAAGTTATTTTGGAACGCAACAAAAGTGGAAAAGATGGGAGAGATCTTGTACTGAAACATGTGTTTGAAAGAGAAATCAGAAAAATAATAGACTGAGATACAATATAGCAGAAAGGAAAAATACAAACAAAGAAAAACGATGACTTACCAAAGGAATTGTTGAAGTTCATTTGAATGTGTCATTTGTGTAAGTTTGAAAGAGAAATTAAAAAAAAAGATAGAAATATAAAGAGCAGAAGGGAAAGAATGATTTACCAATATGATTTGTTTGAAGTTTATTGGAAAATGTAACATTGATATGTGTAAGTCGATTTCAAGTTTGTTGTAACGTTTTGTGTCATTTATGTATCATTAGTGTTATATTGAGTTGTAAACTTTGAATGTAAAATAAATCCTCTCACGAGGCAAAGAAAACAAATTGATTTCAGAAATAATGACAATTTTCAAAATTGATATACATGTTATACTTTGTATCAAAAGGTGTAAAATAGGGGGGAATCTAAGCAAATTTTATTTTTCTGTGATCTAAACAAATTTTAACCCCTTGAATTAGATTACTTACATTTGTGTTGGAAACAATTATCGATGCTGTCTTCTAAATCATATTAAAAACCATACAGTGTTTTGAATGCAGTCTGGAATCAAACCTGCATTGCGTATTATTGTCTTTTATTTGTATATAGTACTTCAAAGTATTCACATTATTAAGAACATAAAACAAATCAGCATGAAGTTTCAGGTGTCGTAACAAACTCTAAGTAGATAGTCACATCGGTTCGTTGATGGAGAAATAATTTACAGGGGTGCCAACAGAATTTGACCGATAAGGACTCTCTTCAGCAGATGCACATTCGTAATTGTTTTCTTCACACGGTAACGGTGATACAAATGTCGGAGAAGAGTTGTCATCAACTATTTCATGATATATTTCGTCATGAACATTTATCTCCATATCCTGAGGCTTGTGTATTTCCCGTTTCTTTTTCTTCTTTGTTTCACAGACTTTCGAGCAGCATTTCACCAACACCACCACAACACAAACGATGCCGGCTGGAATGGAAATGATTATAATCCATACAAGAGCTCGGACCAAAACGGATCTTAATTTTGGCAGTGTATTGCCCTCAGACTTCAAGATCGTAGGAGAAACGGTTGATATCTCATTAAAATTCATTTTAAATGAGCGATTAAAATATGTCGGACCGGGTGAACCTGTGACGCTCTTGCATAACGTAGTATCGAGATCTCGTGAGAGGACGTTAGCTGACAGTTCACCATAAGCACGTTCGAGTGCGCCCTCAACCCATGCCTCACACGCTACAAGGGTGCCTGGGGAGAAAGCGGATACATCAAGGAAACTTGCATTCAGGTACTGACTTCGAAGCGCCCTAGATCCATTGGCGTACCAATTAAAGTAGACGTCTCTGCTGTCATTGGCCAGTGAGCAAGTTACATATGAGCCTGTGCAGTATGCTTCCAAGGAGAGGATGACATGTTGTGTGGTGTTGGTTTGTGGACGTGGTGTTTTCAAGGAAGCCGAAGATACCAAGTGAGTGACGTTGCGGACCTCACGGATCGGAATGTCTATCGACGCCTCCGATTCACCTATGTCATTAGCTGCAAAACACCTTACACGTACTGCATAATTTACCGATGAATTTACTCTTTGAACGTTCAAGGAAAGTTTGGAGCTACCTACACCCTGTTTAATTCTGCAGCCAGAAACAATCTCACTGGGTACACAATCCAATCTAAAGTTATACGGTGGAGGGAAGGCTTGATTAACAGTGCATGTTACAATCGCTTCGTGTACAAATCCAAGATCAAATGATGATGACGAAGTCATTACGACATCGGGCTTTGAATTAACCTTGAAAGGTCCGATGGTGCAGGAGAGAGATTCATCAGAGGCATGAGTGTTTGTGATTTGGAAAGAGATATTAACGTTGTGTAGTCTTTCATGAAGGGTCACTTTTACGATTAGATCACCGGCGTGGTCATGGGAGTAAGACAACAACGGCCACCCAATATTTGAGGATGGCTGGACTTGAGTTCCTGGGAAGCTGTCAGGAAGACTTATCTTGAAATTAAGCTGATCCTTGGGGTTGCCTGGTTCTGGAGGGAGTGGACACTCCAGTGGTGAGTTGGTGTCGAAGAAGAAGACAGTCAGCTTGGCTGGGTTTACACGACGAGGGTCCGGACAAGGGTTGGACAGATGACATTTGTAATATCCCTGATCAGTACGAGAGACACTAAGAATCGTGAGATGACTGACAATCTCCTCACCAACATCTTTGTTAGTAATGTTATAACGTGCTCCATTTAGAAGATCGTTCCCTCGGCGCCAGGCGATTCCTTCATGATTGTTTCCTGATCCAGATTGTCGAAATAAGCATTGGAATGTCACCGATTCTCCTTCTTTTGCCCTTTGCTGATTTGGTCCTCTTACATAGTCCAGACAGCCGTGGCATCCTACCAAAAACAGTAGGGCTATAAGACCAGAGAACGACATCGTAATGTGTGGACGAGTCAACTGGTTTTTTCAGACGTGAGGAAACTTTGACACTCTCTCTGCACTGATCGCGGAAATTATGCTTCTTTTCAAATAAAATGAGTATAGTACGTACACTCACTTCTCTCGACGGTGGCGTAGCCTGTGTAGTGAGTAATCATAGGGGCAATTGCACCACAGGAGGGCGCCGGTCTCAACTTGATGGAGATCAAACACTATAACCATCGAGTAATCATCTTATTTTCACGTTGCCTTCTCGTCACCCGTTCTTTTTATCCCCACTCGCTGTATCTGTCTCTCCCCCTCTCTCTCTATTTCTTTTTTCCCTATCCGATTGCCGGGACACATGCCCTCCCCCCTGCACTCAGTAGCGACGGCATTGTTTAGAAAGTAAAATTTGTCATTTTTATATATAAATGAAATGCACCTGCCACTCATCACTTAGGTTTGTGACATAGGAATCAGTTTCGGTTGGGTGTGGTTTAGCCCAACAACATAGAATGAACATCATCGGCTGCAAAACTGTGGGGGGGGGGGGGGGGCAGGGGACCAATGCCCTCCCACTTTCAAAAACCAAGAAATGTGTCCCTCCTTCGACAAATATTACCAATTCCAAGTAAAGAAATGCCTAATAAATTCACTCCATAGAATAAGTGTCCCTCCCATGTGTGGAGATTTCTTGTCACGGAAGGGGGGGACTAGCCTATGCCGTTGGTTGCTGTACAAAATTCAAAATTTCCGCGGGGTTGCGTCCCCCCCCCCCCCCCATCACCGCCCATGGCCCCTCCAATGGTAAAACTGCCTATTCTTTTTCTAATTTTCCACGAATTCAGTCATGACAACCCAGATGTCTTTTTTTTTTTAATGATGATATCTTTTTAATTTCATCACTGCAGTTTTCCCCAAGTACAACCGAGCCAAATACGGCTTTTCGAGAAGACGTTGACCCCCCCCCCCCCCCCCCCCGCGACAAAATGTCCCTTCATGTGGACAAATACCCCTCCCCGGCCTCCCGCTATAGAATAAGAGCCCTTCCTGAAGTAATGATGTGCCCTTAGATTATACTTAGTCGGGTTAGCTAGCCCTCCATGTTGACATTGAAAAAAAAGAAGAAAAAGAAAGAAAAGTAATCAACTATACTCGTATTAAATTAAATAAAACTGATTGAAACCGCCAATTACAAGTTCTAAAACAAACAAATCTATAATACCATTCGAGAGGTTTTTACCCTAAGCAATAGTTTCAGTTCCTAGCTCTTTGTTGCTCAAAATGAACGTCCTTGTAATATCAATAGACTCATTAGAGGTCACGGGAATTCTTATCATCCAGTCTTTGTCACTATTTGCTTTCGTTTGCAGCACTTATCCACTCAATACTTTACTTACAGCAATGGCATTGTCACTCTCCTTGGATTCATGTCAAGTTTACAACAACAGGGGCGGAAGGAAGTTTTTTTTTCTTCAAAGTTGGAGGGGGTGGTACTAACAACAAGGCCCTTGTTTTTTTTTTTTAATAGAGAGGACCTCCAGAAGATGGATGACAAAATATACGAGATAAATTTTCAGAGGCATTGCTCCATCGCCCTCCCAGTCGAATCATTACATTTGGAATCATCTTTATATTTTGTATTCATGTAATATACTTGGTCTCCATAGCTAACAAGCAAGAAAAAAAACTTATATGGTGCTTATAATGATAATAAGATACATGTATAATGTAGCAAAAATTAGTTTCATAGATTGAGGATGGAGATGGTTTGAATCAGAGCGCGTTGATAGAGAGAGTTGTGACACGCGCATAATAAGCATGCGCGGTCTTTGTTTAAAACATGGCGGATCGTGGAGCTCTAATAGTTCCCTTTCACGTACATTCTCTATACTATGAGAGGGGACTTTTGACTTTTGATGCTCAATGAAGTGACGGACCAATCAAAAGCGACCTCTAGTGTGAGGACTATCTGTTTAGTTAGCTCTGGTTTGCATTATATCTACGTCATTTTCCCCCTTCTTCCATTCCCTTTCTCTCGTTTACTCTATTTCTTAATATTTTTGATCATTCGTTTGGGAAGGGGGGGGGGGGTGTACCCTGGATCTACGCAATTGCATGCATTCATATTACAAGTTTGGAAAATGTTGATTTCCTGTTTGAAGTATCAATATCATCATGGAATAAAAGCACTGCACCTTGTCTGCGTGTCACGCTCACACCCCGGAGCTCACACGAGGCGTCATTTTGCCGACGTTAGGGCCGCGTCATTGACTTGTATGGTCTTTTGAGCATCATGAAATAGTGATGGCACTTAAAACATGATTGCAAAATGAACTGGGCCCTCTTGCATAAAAAGTTGCGATTAAACGCAACTCAAAAAATTAAACGCAAGTCCAAAATACGCGATCCTGATTGGTTGAGAATCAAGTTGCGTTTAATTTTTTGAGTTGCGTTTAATCCCAACTTTTTATGCAAGAGGGCCCAGTGCAACAATAATTTTAATAACTGGCGTATGGGTTGATTGCCTTCACAGACTCCATTAGCGCAGTTACTGACGCAATCGAAATGACTCCTCGTGTGAGACGGTCTTTACACACTAATACCAGTCTGTAAATATCACTGCAACAAAAACAAGTCATGATTACCAATATAATTGAAGTATTTATTAAAGATATCCATGGTAGTTAAATACTTTATACTCTTACAAAACACGAATAGTACATGTAGTTCAGTAATTGAAAGATCTACATACATGTAAGTCATTTTTTAATAAAGCACAATTATTGCAAAGAAAAAAAAACTAAGAAATTACACTGTCATAAATCAACGTGTACGAAGTAATTGTAAATATTGGAGTAAATAGTGAGACTATTTCCTTGTACGATTGCAACCACGGTAATTAGGAATTTATACAAAAATATCAAAAATATCAGTCAATATAGCACAAGCAGAACAAAATCAAAACCAAACACACTCAACATCTGGCTCATATGATGCGATTACACATTTATATCAAAACTATGCATTTTGCCATAAGAAGGAAGACATTAATTCACAACTGCAGAGCTTCTTAGAAATTGAGAGTACATTTTTATCTTTTTATTTGTGTAAGATATTCATTTAAGATGATGTATCCCTTCTTCTAATGACACCTCAAATACAAAGTATGCATCACATATTCAACAATGTAATTTCATTTTTCATTCAACACAGTAAAAAGTAAAATTAATTGTCAGTCATCTTTATATAAAATGAAATGCACCTGCCACTCATCACTTAGATTTGTGACAGGAATCAGTTTCGGTTGGGTGGGGTGTAGCACAACAACAAGGAATGAACATTCAACAATATAATTGCATTTTTTTATTTCAATTTCAACACAGAAAAAAAACATATTTTAGTCAATGGCTGTTCTTCAATATATCCTATTTTGCTAATGTTGACATCATTTATAAAGAAAAATGAACTTCTTTATATTTATTTTTCATCATTGGCTCTTTACCCTTCTTTTTGAATGGCTATGAATGTATCTTGTCAGTCACTCCTTCGATGTTTTCTGCATATGGTTGAACCTATCCTCTAAAACTAAGGGCAATGAATACCATTGTACGAGGTATCACAGAGTGGCGACAGAAGAAAAATGGGAATACATCATCATGGAGTGAAATAGTTTAGTGCTCTTGCAGTCCCTAGATGGCGCTAAGAGGTTTTAAACAGAGAGATCCTATAATTAGTTCTAATACAGAGCGTCCCAGGAAAAAAGTTATGGAAAAAGTCTACCCAAATAAATATTTCAAAATATTTGTAGGGAATTTTTCAAACCTGTGGATATAGCTTAGACTCTCTGCTATCACATGACACCAAAAATTTGGGTACTATTTTAAGATAGAGTGAGCAAAAGCGACTTTTGCGAAAAAAGGTGCAAAATCCAGACATGACAAAAATTGGCATTTTTTCTGGCTGGTATTAGGAAATTAAATTTGAGAATCTTTAAAAGTTGATAGTTAACAAGAAGTGTCCCCAAATTAACATTTCAAAATATGTTCATGAAATTCCAGCTTGAATTACTGTAAAAACTTGCCAAAATTAATATTTCAAAACACTCCATTAAGTAGTTAATTGCTTACTGAATCATAAGAATATTGATGAGATACATAATGACATACAGAGAACAAAACCTGTTCTTTCTTAAATTGTCCATCAATGATCAAAATATGAACATTTCGAAGCCTTTCGATGACTCAACTTTGCCAATACTAGCCAGAACAAATATAAATTCTTGTCAAGTCTGGATTTTGCACCTTTTCACAAAAGTGGCCGTTGCACACTCAAGCATAAACTCTCGCCAGACCTTTAGATGTCATTTAATAGAAGAGACCCTAAGCTATCCACAGGTATGAAATTTTGCTTCAAATATTTTGAAATATTTATTTGGGGAGAATTTTTCTTTTATACTTTTTTTCTGGGAGACACTGTATAGGATCTCTATGGGTTTTAAACATAAAGGCCCATATTCTCAAAAGTGGCGTAAGTTAAGCCTGTTAAGCCTGGCTTAACTTAGGCCTGGCTTAACTTAGTGATTTATGGAAGGCCATCTGTCACCAAGTAAGTCCTGTATAAATGACTATTTTGATGTAACAAAATAAAAACTATTAAATAATTTGGCGTGAAAAGAGCACCAGAAATCAATTCCTTCAAGACAAAGACAGGTTTGTGTATGTGCATTTAGTCACAGAACTATGATTTGCAAAACAGGCCAGAGGGTGACATTTGGCAATCCATAATTCAGTGGATTATAAAATTCAGTGGTATAAATCTGGCTTAAAAATGTAGGCAGCTATTGAGAAGTACAAGCCAAATACAAGAAGGAAGTTGGCAGAAAACAAACAGGAACTATTGACCTCCTGATGGATATATATAGATATATATATATATATATACATGTTTACTCTATTCGCAGCCATAGGGGGAATCCTTTTATCTCAGCCTATTGTTATCATTCCCCGTAACGCCCGTCGAAATTCCCCTTAACGCCCAATTTTTATTGTGACGGAATAAACCGCATTGTTAGGATTCCCCCTATGATCGGAAATAGGGATATATATAATATAGGCCTACATTAAATGACATATATCAAGGTAGTCTACATGGTTCTAATAATACTTAGAATCTGTTTTAAACGACAATATTGAAACTTTCCATGCTTGCCATTCTGTATCCTGTATATTTCTCCGGAAGGGGGGCAAAACTTCTTTTTTATTTTGTCCGATAATATAAATTTACAGAAGTTTCTAAGACCAGACATTTCATATGATAATGTGTTTATGACAACTGCAAATGTTCACTGCAAAGCTGGCTTGTTCGGCCACATACAGTAATTTGGGGTGATATTTGCAGAGTTTCACACCATCTTGATTGCATATACCAATGGAAAACTGCTAGAAAGTATGTTCACTGATACCAAATTATGTTCCATTATATTGCTCTGCATGCAGTCAGAATGAAAAGCTCAATTTTGTTATCTCTCTTAATTAATTAAACTCATTACAAGGCTGTTATACATTTTCTACCAAACTTGTTTGGCAAGGAATCATTTGTTTGTAATATCAGAAATTCAGTGCGAATTTGAATTGAATCAATTTTATAAGCAGAACTTGTATCTTTTTATGGAATTGTGAAATAAATTTGACCTTGAAATCTAGATTATCTTTATAAAGCTTACACCATCTTCGGCAAACTTGGTAAAATAAACTAAATCCTCCATCTATGACAACGAGTAGGTATAGTATGGAAAGACTGCCTCCATACTACTATATGTAAATGGTAAAAATGATTTGCAGAACACATAACGCAAGAACAGAGAGGGGGAAAATCTCATGAAGAATCTTCCTAGGATACTTAGCAAATAGCAAAATCAAAAAATAATCCGAATAAAATTAGACTGCACTGATAATTTTATAAAGATTGGGGGAATAATGGCAACTACTAGGTGAAAAGAAATGATTGGTACAACATAATTAACATGTAGTTCAGAGAATGCTTACAATATATTCACATATATTTACTGCTTCACATGCATGTATCCACTGAAAAATGTTACCTCCTTTTTAAACTCACAATATGCCACACCCAGTTTCTGAGTATTTCTGACTAATATGGCAAATCATTTTACAGAGATAGCAAGTAATGCTCATATAGTATAGAAAAAAAAACATGCTGACAATCTTTTCTTTAAACAATAAAATATGAATAAGCTGTTCAACAACATCCTTGTCATAATATTGCATATTCAGACCCGGGCTCTGTTTCATAAGACTTGTTATCAGTATCACCTGCCACATATCCATGACAAATTTGCTTCAGCCCATCAGTTGCAAGGATTTCAGTAGCTTATAACAGTTATTGCAACTTGTTATTGATGACAAGTTGTATGAAATAGGGCAAACGGAATTAAAATTTGAAAGGTCTCTTTTTCAAGAATATTGAGGTTCAACATATATCAACCCAATGTTCTCTAATACTGTCAAACAGATTTATAATGGAGTTAACCTTGCATATTAAACTCAAAGTCGCACAAGTCAAACTTTCCCTAAGTTGAACCAGTTTTTTTTTTTTTAACAATATCTGCAAAACGTGTTATTTACATTTCCTAAGTCGAATTTTGCATAAGTCGATCTATTTTGTGTGGTCTCACCAGATCCGACTTAGGCAAAGTTAACTGTATATAATACCTGTTAATGAATTATAGCTGAAAGGAATCTGTATTCAATGAAATGAATTTAATTCATTTAACCTGAGAACTTTATGTTAAACCATTTTCCATTCAGAAATTTTTAGTTTTGAAAGATAGAATATTTCACTTATATTTCTAATTTGGTTGTTATAAGCTAATAGGGTGAAATATTTAATATTCTTGCCATCGACTGAATTTGGAATCACATGAAACTCTTAGTCCTGTAACTAGCTTAAATCATGTCAAGAATCTGTATCTTCTAAACTGAGATTGCAGTGTAAACAAAGAGGCATTTGTTGCAGGCAGTATTTTATTTTTAATAAGAATCATAATAATAATATTAATAGTGGCTTCTTACATATATACTCATGTCCGTCACGTTGTGACGCTCCTGGCGCTCCACCATTACTATCCCCGTCATGGCCGAGCGGCCAAATATGTAGTGCTCTGGCATATCGGGTACTCATTTACACCTGGGTGGAGGAGTGGCTAAACGTCTTACCAAAAGACGTTACTGGGAATCGAACCCTCAACTCTTAGATTGAGAGTCAAGTGAAAGAACCACTATACCGCGACACCTCCACTTGCCATTTCTTTGCACATAATTATTTTTCAAATCTTGCTGTGGTGTGCTTTCTTTTACAACACAATGTGTGAACAAAGCTTCATGACTGAGCATATGAGGCAGCTAAACGAAGTATACACATCCCTGTCCTTACTTTTTAACCCCAAATGGCAGACCATGAAATGAAGACAGTGTAAACTAGGATATGAGCAGTATTTTCTAACCAGGCAGGTATAAGGATACCATCAGTTTCTCAATCAAAGATTCTTTATCACAGTAAAACGGATATTGTACTTGCATTGAACAGAGATCCAACATATAACCATGAATATACCCACTCTAGTGCAATGCTATTGTTGTCCCACCATAGAGCTTCTTATCCATGCAAAAGGCATAAAAACGGCCCTACTCTACCGCAACGACGTCGTTGTCCCAGCATAAAGCCTTGCTGATGCTGATAGTCCTCTCAGATTTCTTTTATTTGATTCTGTAGGGGAAACGAAACAATAAGATCTTATTTTCCATCTCTTTCATATGTAATGTGCAAACTTGGCAACAAACAAATCATTTTTTTTTCCTGCCATTAGCCAGTTTGTAATTACAATGAGTGCATGTTCGGTACCAAAGACTTCCATACGCTTTCATGGTGGGCACACTAAGACACGCCTGCATTATGATATTGGTTGTTAAACAAGTAGCGTATCCACAAACACAGATACGCATGCATGTAAAGTTGGGGTAATCTGTACCATCTACTAATGACGAATTGACTTCTTAAAAAATCCTGTTATAAGGTGCCAACTGTAAGCAGGTTGCTTGAGAATCTTGAGGGTCCAAGGCTGATTAGTTTGATGGTTTATTTTACCCAACAGCTAAGAAATCTTGTGTATGCTTGTAAGTAAGCAGCCAGAGGACCTCCTCTCCGAGGGACTTGGTGATGAGGACTAATGCCTTACCAAAATGCACTAGCGCATCCACTTGGCTTCGAACCCAGGTCCTCCCAGTTACGAAACCATTGCTCTATCACCGAGCCAAAGGAGACAAAGATACTTACTCTCGACTAGTCTCTGTTGTTTCTTTGTACCATGTATCATAGCTGTCAGACAGAAGGAGACAAAGATACTTACTCTCGACTAGTCTCTGTTGTTTCTTTGTACCATGTATCATACATGTAGCTGTCAAACAGACACAGAAAAAGATACTTACTCTCGACTAGTCTCTGTTGTTTCTTTGTACCATGTATCATAGCTGTCAGACAGAAGAAGACAAAGATACTTACTCTCGACTAGTCTCTGTTGTTTCTTTGTACCATGTATCATAGCTGTCAGACAGAAAAAGACAAAGATACTTACTCTCGACTAGTCTCTGTTATTTCTTTGTACCATGTATCATAGCTGTCAGACAGGCGACAAAGATAGTTACTCTTGACTAGTCTCTGTTGTTCCTTGTACCATGGATCATAGCTGTCAGACAGGAGACAAAGATACTTACTCTCGACGAGTCTCTGTTGTTTCTTTGTACCATGTATCATAGCTGTCAGACAGCAGACAAAGATACGCTCGACTAGTCTCTTTTTGTTTCTTTTTACCATGTATCATAGCTGTCAGACAGGAGACAAAGATACTTACTCTCGACTAGTCTCTGTTGTTTCTTTGTACCATGTATCATAGCTGTCAGATAGGAGACAAAGATACTTACTCTCGACTAGTCTCTGTTGTTTCTTTGTACCATGTATCATAGCTGTCAGACAGAAAAATACAAAGATACTTACTCTCGACTAGTCTGTTGTTTCTTTGTACCATGTATCATATCTGCAGATAGGAGACAAAGATACTTACTCTCGACTATTCTCTGTTGTTTCTTTGTACCATGTATCATAGCTGTCAGACAGAAGAAGACAAAGATACTTTCTCTCGACTAGTCTCTGTTGTTTATTTGTCCCATGTATCATAGCTGTCAGACAGAAAAATACAAAGATACTTACTCTCGACTAGTCTCTGTTGTTTATTTGTCCCATGTATCATAGCTGTCAGACAGAAGGAGACAAAGATACTTACTATCGACTAGTCTCTGTTGTTTCTTTGTACCATGTATCATAGCTGTCAGACAGAAGAAGACAAAGATACTTTCTCTCGACTAGTCTCTGTTGTTTATTTGTCCCATGTATCATAGCTGTCAGACAGAAAAATACAAAGATACTTACTCTCGACTAGTCTGTTGTTTCTTTGTACCATGTATCATAGCTGTCAGACAGAAGGAGACAAAGATACTTACTATCGACTAGTCTCTGTTGTTTCTTTGTACCATGTATCATAGCTGTCAGATAGAAGGAGACAAAGATACTTACTCTCGACTAGTCTCTGTTGTTTCTTTGTACCATGTATCATAGCTGTCAGACAGAAGAAGACAAAGATACTTACTCTCGACTAGTCTCTGTTGTTTATTTGTCCCATGTATCATAGCTGTCAGACAGAAAAATACAAAGATACTTACTCTCGACTAGTCTGTTGTTTCTTTGTACCATGTATCATAGCTGTCAGACAGAAGGAGACAAAGATACTTACTCTCGACTAGTCTCTGTTGTTTCTTTGTACCATGTATCATAGCTGTCAGACAGGAGACAAAGATACTTACTCTCGACTAGTCTCTGTTGTTTCTTTGTACCATGTATCATAGCTGTCAGACAGAAAAATACAAAGATACTTACTCTCGACTAGTCTGTTGTTTCTTTGTACCATGTATCATAGCTGTCAGACAGAAGAAGACAAAGATACTTACTATCGACTAGTCTCTGTTGTTTCTTTGTACCATGTATCATAGCTGTCAGACAGAAGGAGACAAAGATACTTACTATCGACTAGTCTCTGTTGTTTCTTTGTACCATGTATCATAGCTGTCAGACAGAAGGAGACAAAGATACTTACTATCGACTAGTCTCTGTTGTTTCTTTGTACCATGTATCCTAGCTGTCAGACAGAAGGAGACAAAGATACTTACTATCGACTAGTCTCTGTTGTTTCTTTGTACCATGTATCCTAGCTGTCAGACAGAAGGAGACAAAGATACTTACTCTCGACTAGTCTCTGTTGTTTCTTTGTACCATGTATCATAGCTGTCAGATAGAAGAAGAATGGTAAGATACAAACAAAGATGCCAAGAGTTATCGTCGCTATAAACTCCTTGTCTTTGTGCCCACAGCGACTGTCTCTCCACAGAATGCGAGTGCGGTTCATCTGGAAGAACAGAAAATAAACATACAGAGTAAATTTGGTATAAAGAGCACTGATATAACAAGATTCCTGATAAAACAAGATAATTTTGCTGGTCCCAAGTCTTTATGTTCTTTTTTTTTTTTTGACCCTGATATAAGGAGATTCCTGATATAACTAGGTAATTTTCATGGTGTCAAGGTGCTTGTTAAAGTGACTTTCCACTGTAATAACTTTTAAGATGGCTGAGGAGAAGTTTTTGGTAATTCTGTGTCAACCACCCAAATTTTTTTAAAAGTCGAAGTGCTACCCCTTCAAAATGGCCTAAATTTGGAATATGGGGTAAATAGGCTTTTAAATTGAAATTTTAAGTGTTCAAGTTAGCTCCATGCTAAATGTTTTTGGCACTATGGCATGCATTCCAAAGGCATGTTGGCAGAACATGGACTTTAAAAAAATTTTTTAAATCAACCATATCTCTGTTACTTCTGGGTAAAATTTGTTGATATTGATGTATAATTAGAGAGATAATTACACGTCATAGGTATGAGGTTAGGTTTAGGGTTGGGGTTAGGCTTGGGTCATTTGTTGTAGTTAGGGAATCCAGCAAGGGTAAGATACTGACCGCAGAGCAATTGCTGCAAGTGCTGCAATAGGGTATGAGGTTAGGTTTAGGGTTGGGGTTAGGCTTAGGTAATTTGTCGTAGTTAAGGAATCCAGTAAGGGTAGGATACTGATTGCAGAGCAATTGTTGCCAGAGCATGTGTCGCACAAACCTCTCTGAGCTCTACTCTCAGATCTTTTTATTTCCAAAATAATTATTAACCCTTTCAAGATAATCGACCACACTTGATGGTTTGGCTCAATAACTCTTGATTCAGAGCTCTAAAAATATACCAGATGCATGGCTAGAAAGAGCTAATATTTCTGCACACACTCTGTCCATTTTTATTGCATGACCATATTGCGTTTGATGCCAGGAATTTTAAAAAGGAGAATAAGCTTTGAAATCCTTAAATTGGCAACACATTGAGAGGTCCAAAATCATTGTTTTTCATCAAAATTGGTATTTTTAAAAACTTTTTGACAAAATACCTAACCATGTATATTTTTCTCAAAGACATTACACCTTATTAGAACCATGTAGCACTAAAAGCAAAATATTATTGTTGCCAATTTGAAGAACGAAATGTGATCAATTTAGCCCCTACATAATTCCTGTCCTGAAAGGGTTAACAGATGGAAATAATTCTTAGAATAGATTCCAAAAGGGAATACTGAAGACTATAATGAGATCATTGCTTAATCCACAAACTACAGAGTAGGCTTATTTTAAAGTAGATATTCAAAGAAAATCACAAATATGGCAATTAATGTATCACTAGAAACTGGGAAGCTTACAGATAGCAATCTTATAAGTTTTATGTCAACTGCGTATCTGGTGATTATAAAAACAACACAAATAAAAGCTCTTCTCAGCATCTGGAATATCCGAGGATTCGCCAGAAATATAGCGATGTTTTGATGTCGTCACACTCGGGATCGATCCTGCTTAAGCAGACGACGTCCTATAATGAATGAACGTAATTGCAATGCAATTATTTATCAAATTATAAAGAGTTTGGTGTATTTAAACATGACCTTATTTCACACCATTATAAAGGGAAAGTGAAACTGATTCTGATAGCTAAAACCGTTTGATTGTAAATACATAGGAGAAGGGTCAATGATCAATGAAATAAACCCCACTTTCAAATTGAAAAGCCCTCCGAATAATAGCAGGATGGTATTCGTTCCCTCTTGAAACGCCGAACATGCCCCGGTGCAAACAGCTGAAAATACAATGGCGTCTTATTTTGTTTACAAGTGACTGATTCCTTTATTTTTTAACGCTGCATTTTTCATCAAAATAATACCATACACGAAGTTAAGAGTGAGGCAACAGACTAACATTAAGACTGACGCTAGTGAAGGAAGAGAAATAAGTGAAGAGGAGATGACAAAATAGGCTCTGAAAAATGTGTAAGATGTTATGGGACATCGTCTGCTTAGCCAGGACTGGTCCAGGGTGTGTCGTCACATATCTCAGCAGCGTTCGAGGAGCTCTTCAGCTGCTATATCGGGGGCTGTATTTTACCGTTTTATAATTGATAATAATCATTACTTCAAATGTTTCCAAGCGTTGAATTTGGATAACTTTGTTTAATTTATGCCATCTATGCAATAATAAGTATTAAGCCAATATTTAAAATCATCAACGTTCCACTTTAAGAAAATTTCTTCATGATAAGCATGGCTCTTACTGAACTTTTTACTTGGAATGCCAGCTGGCCGTGGGCAATCAACATGTATACAATTTCTTAGGTTGCCAAATTAACCTTTTGGGGGCCATTTAGGCATTTACAGTTGAATGCATCAAACTGACATGACATAATCACTACTTGCCACAGCCTGCTCAACAAAGACAAGATTTCTAGGTCGCCTGGCAGGATTTTGTGACCAACAGTACCTGCGCAATTGCTAATATTGAGCGATGATAAGGAAGAAGAAAAAAAGACTAAAAAGTTTGAGTGATTACCAGGTCTCTGATATCCATGCAGAGTTGATCATCACTAAAGCCATTGTAGAGGTCGTTGAGCTTCGTATATTCATCACTGCAATTTTTACATAAACTCTGGTTGTTTCCTTTTGGAATGGGCATGTCCTGTTGGCATGAAATCAAATGGTAATCAAGTGAAAACATTTCATAATATCCTGTTTCATATCCAGTATTACCCTTTATATTGTCATAATATGATTTTGTGCAAATTCAATTCATGTCCATGCCTTACACATGGAAATATATATGTATATTAAATGCAGTTATTACCATTATACATGTATAATACTTGCACCAGGACACAATCATGAATGACTGGATATTCATGTGTTCCTACTCGAATCTGAACAAATGGTTGGTTGAATTATTTGCAATCATTCAATACAAATGTTAACACCAAGCACTGTATGTACATGTACATCTAACAACTTGAAAATGAAAATGTGTTATTAAATTTGATGAGTAGTAAAGTGACATACTCTCATACATGTATATGACAAATATTGAAGGTTAACCAATAACCCCCTCTCACTACAAGTGTACTTTCATAGTTAAAACTGCTTTAGATCACAAGACATCACTTTCTCTTTCTCTTTCTCTCTCTCTCTCTCTTCCTTTCCCTGTATCTAGAAAGTGGAGGCCTATCAGCAGTGATATGCACTATTAGAACTTACTGATGTTTAATGTACAGACATGTAAGTTTATGTTTTCCTCTCTGATTTCCTAATTCTCCTTTCTCTTTCTCTTTCTCTTTCTCTATACCTTAAAGGGCACGTCCGATCACAAACTCATGACAGAGCTGCTTGCCAGTTAATCTAGTGATTTTCATACATGTACACATAGTTTCCCATACTTATCCATGATATTAAAAACATTCATAACTTTCCTATTAGCTGTCTGATTTTCCTCAAACTTATTTTGACCTGTTCATGTGCTCTTCTGCTTCTATTGAAAGCAAGTTAATCTTGGACCAGACATGCCCTTTCCAGTGGGGCGTTTCATAAAGTGTCTTGTCAGTGATTTTTACTGACAAATCTGCTCTCAGCCAATCAGATGCAAGGATTTCAGTAGCTTACACAGTTATTGCAACTTGTCATTGATGAAGGGCCCAGAGCACAGGGATTGCATCTTTGGTTGATTCACATCGAGTACGACGATTAGTATCTTGTCTGCTGGGGGTCGTATGACACATGCTCCCGCGACAATTGCTAGGCGTCTTATTTGTACTCGAACCAAATTCTGAACTTCGACCCTGGACCAAACTCTATGCCTAAACCTAACCCTAAACCTAACCTATATCCCAAGTGCAACCCTAATTTTAACCCTATCCCCAAACTGGCCTTATCTCTAACCCTAACACCAAACCTAACCTAAAACCAAAATGCAACCCTAACTCTAACCCTAACACCAAACCTAACCTACAACCCAAATGCAACCCTAACTCTAACCCTAACCCTAACACCAAACCTAACCTAAAACCCAAATGCAACCCTAACTCTAACCCTAACACCAAACCTAACCTAAAACCCAAATGCAACCCTAAATCTAACCCTAACACCAAACCTAACCTAAAACCCAAATGCAACCCTAACTCTAACCCCAAACCCCAAACCTAACCTAAAACCCAAACCTAACCTAAAACCCAAACCTAACCTAAAACCCAAATGCAACCTTAACTCTAACCCTAACACCAAACCTAACCTAAAACCCAAATGCAACCCTAACTCTAACCCTAACACCAAACCTAACCTAAAACCCAAATGCAACCCTAACTCTAATCCTAACACCAAACCTAACCTAAAACCCAAATGCAACCCTAACTCTAACACCAAACCTAACCTAAAACCCAAATGCAACCCTAACTCTAACCCTAACCCTAACACCAAACCTAACCTAAAACCCAAATGCAACCCTAACTCTAATCCTAACACCAAACCTAACCTAAAACCCAAATGCAACCCTAACTCTAACACCAAACCTAACCTAAATCCCAAATGCAACCCTAACTCTAACCCTAACACCAAACCTAACCTAAAACCCAAATGCAACCTTAACTCTAATCTTAACACCAAACCTAACCTAAAACCCAAATGCAACCCTAACTCTAATCCTAACCCCAAACCTAACCTAAAACCCAAATGCAACCTTAACTCTAACCCTAACACCAAACCTAACCTAAAACCCAAATGCAACCTTAACTCTAACCTTAACACCAAACCTAACCTAAAACCCAAGTGCAACCCTTACTCTAGCCCTAACCCCAAACCTAACCTAAAACCCAACTGCAACTCTAATTCTATATATTTGATGAAATACAGGCCACAGGAATTGTCACTGGAGCATATGTCAGAACACTCTGCTGGGATGTAGAAGGATGTTCACTCTCATCAGAAAAATAAAGTTAACTTTTCAAGACAATTGACCACATTTTGTGGTTTAGCTCAATTTATTTTTATTCAGTGCTCTAAAAAATACACCAGATGCATGAGTCCACTGGGGCCACTCAGATATATGGGTGTACACATGCGTGTCCATGGGTTTTCAAAATACCCCCTAAACAGGTTTTATACTTGGATGAAAAAAGACCCCTAAACGAGGATTTTTTGCGCGGTTTTTCATCATCCAATCCCCCCTTAAATATTACCCCCTAAACAGCGCGCGCTATAAGCAACAACACATTTCAGAGGGGGAACCATTTCAGTGCACTATGGCTGCGTCGGTATAACTCTCCGCTCCCGATTCTCCTCTCTTTTTTGCATCCATCTGCATGCACTGCCGCGCGCCACTCCCTGAACTGAAACCGGGCTGTAAATCCCTGTGAAAATCCCTGAAAATATCAGAAAACATATTGGTACCAAAGTTAAAAATATACCCCCTAAACGCGTTCGGCCAGATTAGTCAAAAGCACCCCTTTTTGTTGAAAATCAGCGTTTTTGGACCCCTTACACGTAGCGCGCGTTACGCGTTCCACCTGAAAAAAGGACCCCTTTTTACGCGTTTTCTTGGACGCGCATGTGTACACCCATATATCTGAGTGGCCCCCCCGGGCAAGAACCATGGAGCACCAAAGGCAAACTATTATTGTTGCCAATTTGAAGAACAAAATGAGATCAATTTAGCTCTTAAACCCTGTCCTTAAAGGGTTAACACCCTTTTAGATCTCAGCAGATGATCTGTATTCAGACTTACAGAGGATCCCCCATTGTTCAAAAAGCAGGTTATGGTCTCATTGTATTTCTGCATGAAGTCTTCAGTTGAGTTGGTGGGACTGAAGTTATGCTTTTCATCATAGCAATCTATGTGAGAGGAAAAATAAAGAAGGAAAGAAATACTAGCACATGTAGCTGTAAGAAAAGAGATTTTTTAATGTCAAGTACAGTTAACTTTGCATAAGTCAAATCTGTTAGGACCACAAAAAATAGTCTGACTTATGCAAAATTTGACATAGGAAATGCAAGGGCGGATCCAGGATTGAGTAAAAGAGGGGGCACACAAATGAAGGTTTGTCAACTTTTGGAAAAGGTAGACCCATATTTTTTTTGTCTTCATTCTAAAAGGGGGGGGGGGGGGGGCCACAATCGTGAAAATGGCAGATCTTCTATGGTCAAAATGCATACTTTTCTTCCAAAAGAGGGGAGGCCCCCCCCCCCCCCGGATCCGCCAATGGGAAATGTACATAAATAACACATGCTTTGCATAGTTAGTTGTTAAAAAAAATTTGAATCGACTTAGGGAAAGTTCGACTTATGCAAATTCAGGTTATGCAAGGTTAACTGTATTTAACAGACCTGAGCCCTAATTGTTATAAGCTACTGAAATCCTTGAATCTGATTGGATGAGAGCAAAATTTGTCATAGTTGTTGATAATAAGTTTATGAAACAGGGTCCTGTAGATGAATCATACATGTACTAGTAACATTATAATGCATCTAACGAGAATAAAGATAGAACCAAGTTTGAAGGAAGTAGCCCCTTCCATTCCGCCCCCCCCCCCCCCCAGCATTCTAAATATATTCAGTTGGTACAAAAATTATTAATACTTACATTATTTATAATTGTATAAAATATCAAGACAATCTTGTAAAAACTGATGACTTTTAGCACAATAGTCAGTTTTTATAGCAATAATCATTCATGGAATGTTGCAATTAAATTTTCCTAATTAAAAGGAAAAAAAATATAAAGCAAAATTAGTTAAATCAGTTGTTGTGTGAGCAGTGAGCTATTTACCTGTGACTAGCTTAAGAATATTACTTACTTTGGCAATTTCCAAGGCGCCACAGCTCATCAAGAAATGCTTGCGTCTGACTCACTATCTGCAGTTTGTCAGAAATCAGTATATCTTCTTTGCAGTCTGCGTCCTGTAAAATACACATGAACAATATTACATGCATCTCTTTCTTTCTTGGAATGCTTTTATTACCGGATGAAGCCTTGGTTCCATAGACACAGGCTACATGTGTACATGTGTATGTTACAATGGAAAACACTCCATCCCTCGGAAAGGACCTTAAATGGATGCCCTGTGTAGAGGAGAGTCACCCACTGCACTATTTGAATAATAGGAGGAATCCCGGTGTAGTGGTACACCTGCACATCCCAAGCAGTATATCAGGAGACGAGACCCAAGGGTAAACTAATACGGCCAAAGTCGTTATTATGCCCAGCCGCCATTAAATCCGTCTGAACAAGTGAATAATTAGTAAAGTTTCTTGGTTTTCATTGTTGAAATTCCGTTATTTATAACGGAATAAACGCTATCGTTATCGATGCATGAACCAAAAAAAATATCAGCAAGAGCGGGATTCGAACCCGGGACCTTAAACGCGAGTGCAGTGTAGAAAGAGAATACTCTGACAGTCTGACCAGACGCCTTTACCACTAGACCACGAGCAACTGACAGCAAATCTGATCTTGCTGCACTATATACCTCCGCTCCATACAAATCCTATCTCTACACCTCCGTTCTGCTGGGTTTTTTTTGATATCCTAGGTAGGATTCTTGCCAATTTGAGGATTACTGGGCATATTAGCTATAATAGCCACCAATACTTACAATGATTCAGTTTGCTTTTCCCCTCTCAAGCACAGGTGATGCCAAATACTTAATAATAAATTTACATGTCAAAAGACAGTGCATTGTATGAGCTGATCATCTAATGTATTTTAGATTTCAGGAAAACTAAACAGCTAAATTGTGAATGAAATGAAGTACATATGTATTCACATTTCACACAAATTTGCTTACAGGTACACTGTAGTTTCATGAATTCGTGGTTTTACTTCTTTTTGTATTACCCGTTTACTTCATAATTTCATGACAAAATTGAAACATACTGTTCCTCTTTGAGTTTGAGGCTAAGAAAAATCCATGACTTTCTTTACTTTTTCAAAAGAATTCTTGCCAAATATTGTACATGTATATACAAATTCAAAGTTTAAATATTAGATTTTCCTTTTCAGTGAACACTGTAACTTGTAAGAAATCCAACTTTAATGTTACAGTTTCTTACACTTACATTCTTAATAGCATTCCATGCTTTCTTTGATAACTCGAATCTGATGACACAATTCCTGCAATACAATACAGGTTTAGCATTAATTACTGCACACTCGATAAAAGCTGAGGAAGCATTGCTGTAGTTGCTCAGTAGTTCCTTTCTGTGATGGCATTTCGTAAAATCTTTGTCCACTGGCAATGACAATGGATCAGCAAACTCAAAGGTATCATCAGAACTATCTAGTAAAAACTGTTGTCCGACAGAATTCGTATTTGTTCTTGGATAATCAGAATGAACGGCAGCTTGGCCGAAACTTTCTAAATTTGAGCTGAGGGTATCGACTGTTGTTGTTGTAATTGTAAATAATGTAACGACTGGTGAAGAATTATTCCCAGCAGCAGAAATAGCATGTTGTTCCTCCCCGGCGCTGGCCGGTATCCACTCATCGCGTCCCGCTGCGGCAGTGAGGGAGACGAAGTTTGCGATCAGGATGGAAGCGTAGGCGTAGCCGTAGATGGCAATTGATGACATAAATAGTGTCTGCATAATTATTTCTCCAATGACTCCGGAAATACCGCAATTTAAGGGTTGATTATCTCGAAGAACAAGTAGAAGCCTCAATTATGTTAGCAGTGCCGTACGGTGTTACTGTTAGTGTTAGTGTTAGATCGACAAGACACGGATGACTTGACTTTCCAGGCCATACAAATCAAATCATGTGACTGTTGAATTGTTGTTGTAAATAAATTGCGTAGTCTCTTATTCAAGCTCCAAATTCAGATTTCAGGATAATACATTGTGCATCATTTTTTATATTATTATCAAAGTTTAAATCTATGATTATCGTAAATTTTGAAGCCTGAGTAGTGTTTCTGAAATACTCTACAAAAATGAGTACTTCAAGAATACAAAAAGCACCATTATTATTTTGACCGTTGACCTAACAAATTAATATCATCTTGAGCTAAGCCTAGTAACAGAAAGTGCGCATGGCATTTATGTACTGTACCCACGTGTTCGTTTACGTGTAAAGACATCAATTTTAACCCGACAAAGCTGGTTGTCCTAAAGTTCTATCTAGATTCCCAAGAATGCAGCGAATAGTGTAAGAATTGAATACTTAAGCTTTATTCGTCAATTATGGATTCATTAATTGGTACGATTGCATTTCATAGAAGTGAGAATGTAGATATGAACTGAAGTGAAGATCTGGCACGGGGCTGAACAGGGACCGGGCCGTTCTCGCCGCCGTAAGCCGGGGCGGGGGAGCTTGGGAAGGGAGGGTACAGTCGCGGCTCTACACTATAAACTGCATGCCCGAAAGCTTTCACTCCCGTCCTGCCTAATTTGCATAAAATAAACAATCTGTTTATGTAAAACCGCTACCGAAGAATCTCAGCTAAACTGTGAAATCTCGCCCTAGAAACAACCAAATGAAATGAACTAGCATTTTTAACAAACAAATCAAATTCCAGAATAAGAAATTAACATTAATTAAGCATGTTATTGTTAAGAGTTGCCCTGCCTACGCTCTTGTATCTTGTAATCACTCGTACTCATACTCGTAGTCACATCATTTTTTAAATTTAGTTTGTGAAAACTTAGAGTTAGAGAAATGAGGAGCCATAGACCCCTATATTTTTTTTTTTAAGTAGCGGTATTTTTCACATTTGCTGTCAATGTCATTGTCATGATTGTGCAAGATCGTAACTTTCAGATATATGAAAAATCAAAGTATATTGAGGGATCCTTGATTTTAATATTTTTTCATAATTATCCGTCAAACGGTTATGTCAGGGAAAAAAATCGAAGGCAATGTCATTCATGAACCCTCCACCGTTCTTCTCGTGTAGTCCCATGTATAGCATGTATAGCGAGGTATGCAGGATGGTTTCCACTCAAGTGTACGCACGACCTACTACAGTTCGCATCACAGACAGTATAGCAAGGCCAGCTCATCACACAGTACACGCAGGGTTCTTGCCAGGATTTTTCTCGCGCGTGTCGGAAACCGGCCGATTTGGTGGGGGTCAAATTTACGGGGTCCGGACAACCCGACCACCGGACAGCCCGACCCAAGACAACTCGACCCAATACCCTGGACAACTCGACCCGGTCGAGTTGTCCAGGGTGGGCTGCGTTTTCGGACAACTCGGCCTACTTTTTTTCTTCTAACAAATTTCATGAACAGAGTTTCACAGCATGGCTACAAAAGACATTTTCTGCATCAAGTATGTTGATATGATACATTCATGACATGAAACAAGGAATATTTGTTGAAGAATCTCAAAAGTTTGTGTTAAGTTTCAGACTTGCGGCAAGCCATAATTTCAATGAAGTAGAGAAAAGTTAATACTGAAATGTAAAGATACAAAATAGAGCATTCTTACCACTGAAATGTTTCAAGAGACGGTAAAATGAACTCCAATAAATAGTAAGATACTCGGTAGAGTCGGTTTGCTTCTCATTGATCGGTGCGTTGGGCAAGATCACGCGGAACACCGTTATTCTCACTGCAAGGAAAATCATGCTTTATAGAACTGAAAAGCTTAAAATTCCTTGTTTCATGTGATGAATGTATCATATCAACATACTTGATGCAGAAAATGTCTTTTGTAGCCATGCTGTGAAACTCTGTTCATGAAATTTGTTAGAAGAAAAAAAGTAGGTCGAGTTGTCCGAAAACGCAGTCCACCCTGGACAACTGAGTCTGACGTCTGAGATGAATGTAATGAGAGGTTGTTTTTTTTTTAAAGTGCAATCATGTTTGTTTACGTTTGATCTGAAAGCGCGATCGCGACTCGACTGTATTGGTCCGTGAGGCTGCTAGCACTTCTCCGTACCGTATGTGGCTGCTATCCCTAGCTTGCTCGGAACTTTGGTGAATGGTGATACCAACGAACGTAGAGGGCGTCAACACATTCAGTGTTGCTATTAGGAAGGTCTACTTCGCTCAAATTTAGTGACCACCGTTTCTCTCAGAGCACTTTTTCGGTAGATTGTAGAGTTGATTTTTTTTTGTTTGTTCATTTTTAACATTTTTTAATGAATAATATTGATACAAAAAAATATGTTAATTAATATCAATACAATAATTTTGTATTTTTTTTTAAATTGTAAGACAAAGGTTATTATGATTTTTACGATTTTGCTCATCAAAAAACTAACAGTCGTGATACCATTCTTTTAGCAGAAGAAAGTATCAACCTCACAAAACCTTATCATTCTGTTATGCAAAATCATAAATATCATAATTAACTTTGGATTAAATTTTTAAAATAAATATAGAAACAATTCATCGTATTATTTACCATAATTTTATATATCAAAATCATTCATTTAAAAATGTTAAAAATTAACAAACGAAAAAAAATCAACTCAACAATCTACCGAAAAAGTGCTCTGAGAGAAAATATTGGTCACAAAATTGGCTTGGGTAAAACAACGTGAAAACTAATCATGATTATACTGCAATCCGAAGAGTTCACTAACCCAAGGCAAGAATGTTTATTTACTGGTCATGCACTCGTTTGTGAATCACAAGGTTTCTTCCATGAAAAATGACCACTCTACATATTCAAGGTCTTCTCTCTCACTCCCCGTCTCATGATCCCCGCCCACCCCCCCCCCCTCTCTCTCTCTCCCTCATCTCTCAAGCTGTGATATCATCTCCCGATCATCTCTCCAAACACACTCCGTCCGTACCAAAATTCTTTTGTATAACTTCGTCCCTTGTATTCCTTTCGATTTAAAACATTTTTTTTTTATCACACACACTTTATAATTATTTTTAATTCCTTGATTAAGTTATCAAAATGAATATCAGAAATTACACAGTAAAATCAATATGCAAGTCATGATAAAATTGTATATTTAAATCATGCCCGTATCATGGCACTACAGTGCCATGACTTATGAGCGGACAATGCGCCGGCCTGTCGCTGAGCTGGCTATACGCGTCTCAGTGCAGTGCTCCAGAGACGAACCGGCGCAGCGACAGGGCTTCGACCGATCAAGCTACTGCGGCGCAAACGCAGTGGTACTGAGTGAGTGCGAGTACGCGTTTTCATATAAAGGACAGGTACGAGCTTATTTTCAGTAAGGTGTTCTATACCGTCTATTAAACTCGAGTGACAAGAATCTGCAAATATATTCTGAATAAGAACTTTTTATGACCGATGCGTGACAACAGATTTTTTTTTTTTTTCACGCGTCACTCGGATTTTGCGTGTGACGCAAGTGAGTCTCCTGAAACTTGCGCGTGTCGCACGCGACACGTGTATTCTACACTGGCGAGAACCCTGAGTACACGTACACCATATGATACACACGAGATCGAGAGTTAACAGGGGGCGTGTTACCAACAAATTTGCTCTCAGCCAATCAGATTGCAAGAATGCAAGGATTTCAGTAGCTTATAACAGAACGGCTGATCGACGTGAGCACGAGCTGAGGCAAAAGGATGACGTCAGGCGGCTGCATCACTCTAATGGAGGAGGGGAGGGAAGCCTCCTTGAAACTGGACATTCCTTTGCATAATACCTCCTGCATTCTTCTCTGCACATTCGGATACTACTGCGTCCTTCAAATTACTGAATAAAAGGAATTTAATTGTGGCATTATCATAATCATCATCTGTACGGGAGTGTAGGATATCCTGTAGGTCTCCCGGTCGTATCACTTGGTACATTAGTAAAGGTCTACATGTATAAGCTGGTGCATGCGTGGATGTCAGACCATGCTATTGCAAAGTGTTTGTTTAACCAAAAAGAGTCCAAGCTGCATTTAAATGAAATATGAAACCACCATTCACTCAGCCCAGCTGCACGGCAGTCATCGATCATTGACATTGATCATGAGCTTCGGCTAGCGCTCGGCTTCATTTTGTCAAACACATTGGCATTTGCCATTAAAACTTGGTGTCTTCTCCATCGACTTTGTGTGTTTGTATACTGAATGACCAGTGGCTTATTTGGCTAGAACATACTTTTCTCCGAGTTGTTCTGTATTCAATGTAAACATGAAATTGCTATCTGATCATCAGAATGGAAAACCATCAACGATCCTAGCTGTAAAGTTGCACTGCACCGCTTGGCAGCTTGCTCACATACTCGTACGTTTGATTTTCCAGTCTGATGTTGGAACTATTTTGAAAGCCTCTCTTTGTTTTCTCCACTGTTTACAGAAAACCCAAGAACCAACGAGTCAAAAGGGCTCTGGAGAAGAGAGATCCTAAACTGGTTGAAAACACAAAGACATCTTTGATGATCCGAGGAGGTCACACCAGCGAGAGGATAACAGCATTACTCACAGAGCTACACATGCTTAGGAAGCCACACAGTCAGATGTTCAAGAGGTAATACAGGGAAGTGTTTCATCAAGTGTTTTGTTAGTGATTTTATAAGCTACTGAAATCCTTGCATCTGATTGGCTGAGAGCAAATTTGTCGGTAAAAATCACTGACAAAACACTTGATGTAACGCTCCCCAGATCTCATACAAGGGGCTGAAAAGGGAGGCTCACAGAGGAAGATGGATTTGATTTATGCTCCTACCTTTGCAACATAACCTTGTAAAAAAAGTACCATAGTACCCATGGTAATATGACGGTAATTCAACCAAATTACCATGATTTTGATGGTAATTTGGTTGAATTACCGTCATATTACCATGGGTACCATGTCATGTCGGACTGTGAGCAAATGTTATTATTGATTATCAGGTCTTAGACAGGAAAGCACTCGATGGAATTAAATGTAAGACTCTGGATTCCAACTTACAGGAAAAACATCATGCGCCCGTTTGAAGATCAGACATCTTTGGAATTCATGGCACAGAAGAATGATGCTTCATTGTTTGCTTTTGGTTCTCATTCCAAGAAAAGGCCTCATAATCTTGTCTTTGGTAAGTCACTGTAGCTTATTCCGCCTAAACACGTCCGTTATCTTGTCTTTTGTTGAAGCTAAATAAAAAATAAATTCCTACTTTCTCACCCCCTCCTTCCTTTTTTCAGGCCTGACAGGTCACCTCAATTTTTTTGTTATTTGATATTTTTGTTCTAAAATGAAGTAATTGAAATTATGAGGACATCTAGACAATGAATTAACAGAAAGCATCATTTTCAAAAGTTATTTCATGAGAAACTAGGAATCAATTGTAGTTGGCCTAAACCAAATCATAGTAGCTCCCATATAAAAAGGCCTCATGTCTTTCGATAACCTAAGGAACTTGCTCAAAGAAAAGAGTTCCTAACTGTATTTGGTCATCCCAACTAACTCCACCAAGTAAAGATCTCCTATGTCTTTGATTAGCCGAATTTTCTCACTCCAAGAAAAGTTTCATAAAGTTGTTTATTGTAAGCCCATGTTATTCATTCCACAAAAAAACCCATGTTTTTTTAAAGCCTAACCAACTGAGAAAGAAAGAAAAATAAATCAAAACGTTTGTAGTTAGCCCAGTTACATTTGAATGCCAGAGTTTATTGCAAAGGACAAGAGGAAGGAGGAATTTTCTCTATGATATGGGGGGGGGGGCACCTAAAGCTAAGCACTTTGTTTCCAGCCGTAAAAAGTCATTTTATTCAGGGGTTTATGCAAATTTCTCTAAATATCTTGGTTCTACACATTCTGAAGTTAAATCACTGAGAAAAAAACGACGGACGAATGTCAGTAAAATTTATTTCAAGTCGCTGACGATGCCGTGTCAAGTTTTGTTCAATAAAATGAAAGGGTCCTAAAGCTATGCACAAATTTTGATTTGAAGTAGACTGATGTAAATTTCTTCCCGATCACAAAAATAAAGGGAAATTACTCATTTCTATTTGGCAAACGTAAATTACATTCTCGTTGCTTAGTCACAGAAGAAATTTGGTGCATTGAGCGTGTCACATTGCGCATATTTGTGGGGTGCGTAGCTTTTTCTGCGTAGCTTTAGGACCCCTTGCCATACTCTGTGTGGAATACTGTATGTTGGGCATGATACCTAATAGCAACTGCAATGGAATTTCTCCAATGAAAACTTTCATTTACGCTAATAGAAGGAATTTAGTATTCATAACATAAATCATACAATGATTTTATCTTTCAGGTCGCATGTTCGAATATCATACTCTGGATATGATAGAACTGGGTGTTGAAAACTTCAAATCTATGCACACATTTAAGGTAAAGGGAATAGGGATTAGCTTGAATATCAAACAACAAATTTAATACTCCTAGATATTGAACTTTTGCAGTGTTGTGGAAAAGGAAAAGCCAACCTTGATAGCAAGTTGTTTTGAAGGAAAGCAGAAAAATCAGGGAAAGAGATTGGTGAAATGTTAAGGAAATCAGATAATGAGAAAATACTTGACATCAGGAATGTAGCTACGGTGGGCGGCGGCGGGCCCGCCCACCACTCACGTTTTCCGCCCGGCACTCGGGCTGAAAATCAGTCTCCCGCCCACCACTATTTCCCCAAACTTGATGTGTATTAATTGCCCCAAAACACACATATAATGCGCAGAAATGACCTTGTTGTGCTTTGATATTGACCATAAATATTATTTCTTGACTTGACTTGTAAGTATAATACACTCGTATAACCTGAAACTAACGTGAAAATTCAAATATAAATTGATTGTAATCCGAACGTATGATGATAGCTAGCTAGCTACGTATACGCCTCCGGCCGCATCTCCGGCGGCGTCCGCGACCAAGGGGCCGGGGACATATCGTGTGGGGTTGGTTCGCAATAAGATGATTTCCTATTCAATTGCAGTCAAATTCACTCAAAGCGTCATTACTATACTTCGTGTGTAGAATCTAGGCAGTCATACACCTCAACACTTTCAAATACCACTGCACAAAAGTCACTAACATTCACTCAAAATCGGCATTTAATTTACAAAAACCGACACCAACATATACATGAAATACAATAAATTCAACTTACCGATGTTGGAAAAGGTAATTTCAAAAATGAAATCCGTAATTTACCGTCAATTATGGCGAAACGGGGTATTGGAGGTCATTGTGTTCATTTCCTGATCGCCGCGAGCGCAGACATCTCCCCTCCAAAATTTGGTCATTAAAAATTCGGTCCTTATCGCACACACGTACATGTAAAAGTCCCAATTTTGTGCATGCGCGATCGTAGAGATCGATGGTTTGCACGCGATACCGAGTTCCTTTTTTTGTGGACAAAATTTTATTGGCCGATTTTAGTCTAAAACATCGGCGGAATAAAAACAACATGCGATCGTCAAAAAAAATTTCTTCGATTTTGGACATGATTTTGACTTTGGATTTTGCTGGAAATATCAGAAGTTCTTCCTAACGGCAATTTGAGGTAGGAGTGAGATTTTTAAGAGCTGAATTTGATAGGAAGTATTTTAAATATCTTTTTCCTCCCCCATACCTTTAGTACATGCGATAGAAAATTCGTAGTATTTTTGCATTAGTCCCGCGCAGTGGTCAATATGACCACAAAGTATTAGTATTACGTGGTTTGGTCAAGTTGTGGGCACAAAAAAGGAAAGGCGTTACAAAGTGAAAGTGAAGCTGACTTAGGTGAGTAAGTACTAAGTAGTACAGCTGAATGAATGAAACAACACAGCTATATTTTGTTTGTTTGTTATTGCATTTAATTCATTATCCATTTCACATATTTTATTCAGTATAATGACATTGTACTGTAGTGTTATAATGATATATACTAACTAATGCAGTATGAATTTGTTTCAGTTACAGCCATTCATGTGTGACTCTTTTAAGTCATTTGGGTATCTAGAAATTGGGATTGTGGGCCTTAAATGTTGTATAAGGAAAAAGCTTAGGGGGCGCTGCCCCCTGTCATGCCTGTACCCCCGTTGCGGCGTTGCCCGGAACCCCTGGTCGATAGTCGTGAAGCTGAGTTCGCTGCGCTCACTCCACACCTATGCTCCACACGCAGGTCAAAGTCAGTGAGGTTGCACCCACCACTAAAAATGCTCTAGCTACAACACTGCTTGACATATAAGGGAAACGTTGTTTTGTGCAGTGCAGTCAAAATGACTCCACCGACCAAAATGCATTTATCTTCCCAAATCATTTCCCTGGAATACTCTATGAACAATAGGACCTAAGGTAAACAGATCTGGGCCCCATTTCATAAAACTTATCGTCAGTAACAACTACATGTACCACATATACATGTCAAATTTGCTCTCAACCAATCAGATGCAAGTATTTCAGTAGCTTATAACTGTTATTGTAACTTGTCATAGATATCAAGTTTTTATGAAACGTGGCCCTGTACAGAGATACCTGGAGACGTGTTCGTCTCAGAACATTTCTTTCTTGGCAATGTCAGAACACTCCTGATATGACTGCTACTTTTATAGTCTTAACTCTTACTGTGCCAAAGTCTTAACTCTTACTGTGCCAAGGGTTTAGCTCTCTTCAAAATTTTACCAAAATGTGATCAATGCTGACTTTTCAAATGTCTCCACTTCATTAACTATCTATTATTTTGCAGAATATTGTGTACATAACTTGTAGGAAATTTACTTCCATTTCTTATGATACCAAACATTATTAATTTACCAAACTTAGTGCAAGAGAATTATTGAAAGTTACATTTGAGTTTCTTTTTTGTCCATTATTTTTTGGTTTCTCATTTGTTTACTATTGTTTAATGTTGAAATAAGGCAATATCTTTTTAAAAATCTGCAATTTTCTCTGAAAATTTCTATGGTACCATATAATTATAATCATATATTCAGAATGCTTGAATTATGGTAAAAATTTTGATGTATATTGACCACCAAATACCTTTTCTGTGGTCGAGCAATTGGTGAATGAATTGACAAATCTATCTGTCACGTATACATGTCATCGGCACTGAAAGAGTTAAAGGATTTCTGTTTTTATGAGCAAGTACACCCAGTTATTTCAGTTGGTGGGAGGGATGGGCTTAGCAGGGTGCACAGCTCTGAGATAAAATATTTAATTATATTTAAGCATTATTCATTTACAGTTCAGTTGATGACCTGTTGATATTTCATGTGAATAGAAATAACCTGAATACACTTGCGTTAAATTTACAGTTGAAATTTAATTTGATTTGACCAAATTTCTGAATGTTGTCATCATTATTACAGGCATCAAAGTGTACATCTGGGACTAAGCCATGTTTGATGTTTACAGGAGAGTTGTTTGATAGCGATCATGTGCACCAGAAACTCAAGAATTTATTTATAGGTAACACTGGTTACTATACAGTGCATATGATAAAAAGTATACCCAACTTTGGTAGCTTCTATTAAAAAATGTGTAACCTCTATGAGCTTGAGATTTATTTCATGGTAAAGAGCAACTTATATTCTGTGAAATGATACCTTATTCATAACTTTGCTGCCACGGATGACTGAGTAGCAGGCTTTTCAGAAAGTACAGGTGTATTGTCAAAATCCTCTCGGACTAAGTTTGGGCTGAAGCAGCAAATATGGGTCAAACCAATTATGCATTGGTTACTTCAGTTGGAAAACAATTGCTGAGTTATTTTCAATTGATTTTGTGCATTTGAATAGAATACATGTTCATGTTGGTGTTAAAGTCAACTCAAACTCAAGAAAGGGCTTATTACAAGCTAAATTGATGATATTTTATTTGCTATGATAACACAATCTTGGCTTCACCCTCATCCCTTTTTAATGAGTCATTCAAAATGGACAACATTTCTTTGGGAAGCTACCTTTCTTCTTGAAAGTCTACTATCAATTACCTTGGTAAATCTCAACACACATATCCTTCTTTTTCTTCTTTTTGGTCTTTAAGGTCAGTAAACCTTTGAATTCATGTGCTATTTGCAAAAAAAACAATGTGTGCACCTTAAGCAGGTGAAATGGTGCAATGGAAAAATGAGCAGAGAGTTTTTAGTTCACGAGACAAGAAGTGAGAAGGCTGTTATAATAAACTAAATATCATCATACATGTATATGGATTGAAACAAGGTCATTTGAAATTCTTAGATACACTGGATCACTTTAAACAATGAGACATTGTAGCTCAAAGGAGAATTCAACTTTCAAAATGGCTTTAGACTAATGTAACACATTCATATGGCTTGACCCACATCCTTTGCATCAGCCCAAACTTGGAACAAGGAGATTTTGACAACAATTTTTTAAAACCCTGGTGCTCAGTCATCCATGGCAGAAATGCCATGAATGAGGTCCCCCTGGACAGACAACAAGTTACTCTTCACTGTGAAATAAATTTCAAAGTCACATTGGTTCTAAGATTTTAATTAGAAGCTCTCAAAGTTGGGTATACTTTTTTTTGATACGCACTGTATATTACTTGACTATTTTGATCCGGGTTTTTTTTTTTCTCTCTCTCTCTTTCTCTCTCTCTCTCACTCTCTCTCTTTCTCTCACTCTCACTCTTGCTCTTTCTTATTGTCCTTTGTTTATATTTATTATGCCTATAGCTATAAAAAATGTTGATATATTGTAACAGAAATAATGTTGATTTCAGAGGAGGAATTTCAAAGAAATCAAAGAAATTCCATACTATTATCATCATCTCTTCTTCCCATAAACATTTTAGACTGATTTTCCTGCATGTATTGAATTGTTTTCTTTTATTCAGATTTTTTCCGTGGTCCAGTGGTGGATGCCGTCAGATTAGGCGGAATGGAATGTGTTCTCAGCTTCACAGCTGTTGATGGGAAGATCCTCATGAGAAGTTACAAGTGAGTCAATTCATTCTCTCATAACCATTTATAGACAGGTATCTTGGCTTGAATTGTGTACAATTGGTCAAAATTTGAGTGAAGTATGGCCTTGCTCTATCCCAGGATGTTGTTTGGAAGGACTAGTGCAATTTTGCACGTTGAAAATTGGAGTGACATGTTTATTACCCAGGGGCGTATCCAGGGGGCGCAACAGGTGCGCCCCCCCCCCCCCTATTGGCCGTCGTTAAAAAAAAAAACTACCAAAAAACAAAAAAAATCCTCATACCAATTGAAAATATTGTTCATTAAATAGGCTTCAAAATTGGTCACATATAGCACTATTTTGCATCTCAGCCCTTCTTCAGAAGCAAAAATTTTCCATGACGGCGAGCAATAATTCCTGGCGCCCCCCCCCCCTCCTATTGGGAAATCCTGGATACGTCACTGTTACCCTTGTCACTATCCTAGTCGGGGAGAATTTCCCCTTTGGTATTTTTATGCCTCCGCCCACCGAAGGTGGGTGCCGGAGGCATTATGTTTTCGGGTTGTCCGTCCGTCCGTGCGTCCGTCCGTCCGTCCGTCCGTCCGTCCATCCGTCCGTCCGTCCGTCCGTGTGTCCGTGCGTCCGTCCGTCCCACTTCTCGTTACCGCGATATCTGAAGAATCATTTGAGGTAGGAACCTCAAACTTGGTACTAGTATGTATCCCCATACAAAGATGAACTGATTAGATTTTGGGGTAAGGAGGTCAAAGGTCAGAGGTCACAGAGGTCAATTTACATGAAATTACATAAAAATTCTTGGTTTTTAGCACCGTTACCACGATATCTCAAGAACTGTTTGAGGTAAGAACTTCAAACTTGGTACTAGTATGTTTCCCTATATGAAGATGAACTGATTAGATTTTGGGGTAAGGAGGTCAAAGGTCAGAGGTCACAGAGGTCAATTTACATGAAATTACATGAAATTCTTGGTTTTTAGTACCGTTACTGCGATATCTCAAGAACTGTCTGAGGTGAGAACTGCAAACTTGGTACCAGTATGTATCCCCATAGAAAGATGAACTGATTAGATTTTGGGGTAAGTAGGTCAAAGGTCAGAGGTCACAGAGGTCAATTTACATGAAATTACATAAAAATTCTTGGTTTTTAGCACCGTTACCACGATATCTCAAGAACTGTTTGAGATAAGAACTTCAAACTTGGTACTAGTATGTTTCCCTATATGAAGATGAACTGATTAGATTTTGGGGTAAGGAGGTCAAAGGTCAGAGGTCACAGAGGTCAATTTACATGAAATTACATAAAAATTCTTGGTTTTTAGCACCGTTACCACGATATCTCAAGAACTGTTTGAGGTAAGAACTTCAAACTTGGTAGTAGTATGTTTCCCTATATGAAGATGAACTGATTAGATTTTGGGGTAAGGAGGTCAAAGGTCAGAGGTCACAGAGGTCAATTTACATGAAATTACATGAAATTCTTGGTTTTTGGTACCGTTACCGCGATATCTCAAGAACTGTCTGAGGTGAGAACTTCAAACTTGGTACCAGTATGTATCCCCATAGAAAGATGAACTGATTAGATTTTGGGGTAAGTAGGTCAAAGGTCAGAGGTCACAGAGGTCAATTTACATAAAATTACATGAAATTACTGGTTTTTAGCCTCGTTATCAAATATTTCTAGTTTATTTATGAAATGAAATAAATTTTTAGTCTCCTGTGCATTTTAAGTGAAAAGATTTGTAATTTTGTTGGACCAATCCTTTTTAGAGTGTACATGTATGCCATACATTTCCAATCTGGTGATGGCGGAGGCATAAATTCCGACCGCGCGCGGTCGAAAATTCATCTAGTTTGCCTGAAGTCTCCCATGCTTGATATTAGCTAGCACCAAGGATGTCGTGTATCAACTTGACCTGTGTATGGTATGTATGGAGTTTCCATGTTTTAATGCTAGAGAAGGTGGGTAATTTTGAACCCTCCCCCTCCCCCTCCTCCTCCTCTCCCTCCTCCTCCTCCTCCTCTCCCCTCCTCCTCCTCTCCCTCCTCCTCCTCCTCCTCTCCCCTCCTCCTCCTCACAGTTTAACGCTTTACTAGTGTTGGTCAACCAATGAGACAAACAGGGGACTGCCACTGTTGACTTTTGGCACTTATACAGTGTACATGTATGATATACTCCAAACAAAGTGGCAGTCCAAGGTTTCGCTCCATGGTAAATAAAGAGTTAACTAGAGGCCCTGTGCACGTTGTCGCAAAAAAAGTTCATCCAGCCCCCTGTGAAAACAGTGTGGAGCCCCTGGCTAAACTACTTGAAGATAAACACCAACATATTATACCTGTTGGTCTTTGCCTTTGATGCCTAACTGAGAACTTCATGCAGCATAGATATGAAAATAATAAAGTTCTGCCCGTAGTCCTACATGTTTTAAACCTCTGGGCCCCATCTTATAGAGGGTTGTGATTGATTTGAATCAAGCCAACTTATTAAGTCAATCATAACTCCTATCTCTTACGTACACAGTTGCGATTGATTCAAATTGATTTGAATCGATTGCAGGTTTTTATAAGACAGGGCCCGGATATTGATATAATCTACTGTTTTCTCTTTTTTAGAGTCTTATTAAAGAAGTCTGGAAGCAGGACACCTCGTGTAGAGTTGACTGAGATAGGTCCATCATTAGACCTGGTCCTAAGGAGAAATAGGCTAGCTTCACAAGATCTATTTAAGAGAGCTTGCAAGAAACCCAAGGCCCTCAAGGTAATTTATTTCATTAATCATGCTGGAAATGTAACTTTTAAATGTACACTGACCATATCATAAGCAGGTACCTACCAGTTTTTAATTTATACAGGGTGTCTCAAATTTTCTCTTTTCATTGTAAAGATGTATTTTTTTTTTTTTTTGGGGGGGGGGGGGTAATGCAGATATCAAAATTTTATAAGTTGAGTAAGAGGGAAATGCTGACTTTAATGAATGATAGTGATGATTATGTAACCTTCAACCTTTGAAGTGTATTGCCCCCCCCCCCCCCCCCCCCCCCCCCCCCCCCTCTCTCTCAGGTTTTCCTTGTTTCATACCTGAAACAGAGATTATCCTTCTATGGATTGTATTTTGGTTGCTCTTAAGAAAGGTGGACAGAGTTAAAAGGAGCATTATGGCCCATTTTAAGGCACTTATGGCTATGGTTGTTGCTTTACTTGAAATTCAAATGATTTAGTTTTGTGTAGGATTAAGTATGATCCTTTGATATTATACATACATTGCTATTCTAAATTCAGACTCTGTGTAGTTCATGTACTAAGTTTTACAGTGAAAAACACACTATAAGGAGGACCTTGGGGACCATGAAAATTACCTTGTTATATCAGGAATCTCCTTATATTAGGGTAAAAAAAACCCAAAGAATATAAAGACCTGGGACCAGCAAAATAAATAGCTAATTTCCTTGGTCTCAAGGGTTTGTTATAACGAGATTCCACTGTATCAGGAATCTTGTTATATAGGAGCTTTTTATAGCAATCTTCCACTGTATATCTTATTTGTTGTCTTGAATGTTTGTAGCCAAAGAAGAAGAAGAACATCAGTCATGATGTATTCAAGACCATGCATGGTAGAGTCCACATGGAGAAACAAGACCTGGCTAAGCTGCAGATCAGAAAGGTCAAGGCACTCAAAAGAACGAAGGAACAATCAGAGGATGGACAGAAAGATGCAAAGAAGAAGAAGAAGGAATGAATGATATCATGGCTAGAATCATCAAACTCACTTAGCTGTTGAGACATTACATGTACATCGTATGAACTTATTCCTTCATTAGTTCTTATGAGGGAAGCCAAGGACGGAATTATAATTCGCACTGTAACAACTAGGAAGTAATTTGAGGACACCAGGACTGGACCAATAAGAAGCATATGAAGTTCTTTATTGGGTCCTGATTATAAGTGGAGGCATGAAGGCTCAGCGGTAGAGCATGTCATGCGTGAACAAGGAGCTATTTTCTCACTGAATGACAGAAGGGAGAACTTACCTGCTTCACGGTGACTTCAAGATTCATGAACTTTAATATTTCGTGTTTATACACTTGCATCACCATATGCATCAATTTGGAAATTTTGGAATTACATATACATGTAGGACACCAGTAGAGGAACATTGCAGTGTGTCAATTAGCAAGGTGCTATATTCTGCTAAAGTTGTGGAAGAGTTACACTGGGAAAAAGCGTCAAATGCCAAATCTGTTTTTTGCCTCGCCTTTTCCCTCCAATTCTTTTTATGATGTATGTATCATGGGTGCAGCTAAAGCGAGAAGTCCCATAGCTTAAACAAAGGATACGCAGAGTAAGGGATAGATTCATGTATGTTATAGATTCCTTGTAGAAATGTTTCTCCAACATAACCAATTTCCTAAAATATAGTTAAGAGGCTTTGTGATATTCATTACCTTTGCAATTATTTAAAGTCGAAATACACTTCCCACTTATTCTCAAGTGCGAATGGGAATACAAAAAGCTATTCTAAGATGCTTTTCTTTTCTTCTTTACATGCCTTAAGATCAGGAATTTTATTCTGAAAACTGTGTCATATTTTAGTTTAGTGAAGGCAATTTTGATTGTTATGAATTCATATTGCAACTTGCTATTGTTGTTTGTAGAAATGTCTTGGGCCATTCTTTGTAAAGTGAAACTTTCGGTCACACATGTGACCATCAAAATTTTGCCTCATTGCCGGAAAATCAGAGTCCATTTTATTGATTTTTTTGTATTACCAATTTCTTACATGAAAAAGATTTCCTTTTCCTTGACAAGAAAAAGTCATTACCTAACCATGATGTTTTTACATAGACATTCAAAAGTGCCCTTTTCTGAGTGGTCACACACGTGACCGACCCAATTTTCACCTCTAAAAGAAAAAAATGCTCACTAATTTATGGAAAATTGCTTTCAAACTGTTCAAAGCAATCCAGTTAAGAAAAGTGGAAACTTGCATTCCAAGGGAAATACAAGAAAAGTAGGTTTGAATACCAACAAGTAAGACCTTTTTTTCGTGCAAGGTCACACATGTGACCAACCTAATGTTAACCTCTGAAAGAAAATGATGTACTCACATTTAAAATAATTACCCTTCATCTGTTGGGGGTAAGATTGTTATTCAAATATCCAAAATTAGAGACTTCTACTACACAACAAATACTGGAAAATCAGGTTTAAATAACTATTTTTCAGGATTTTGGCCACACACGTGACTGAGAATGGTCCTCCAACTGAACTCTCCTGGTAAGCCGCTACATGTTGGTAGTCACTAACTTATGATTTGTCATGATTTAGATTTTTTCCTGGCAATATTGAAATTACAGTTAACTTTGCATAAGTCGAATCTGTTGTGACCACCACCAATAGGTCAACTTAAATGTAAAATTTGACTTAGGAAATGTAAATAACACATATTTTGCATAGTTAAATCAAAAACTTTGATTCGACTTATGCGACATCAAATTATGCAAGGTTAACTGTATTTCTCACTAAAATGAAGGATGAGATAGGTGTCAGAATAACTCTCCAGGACCATTTTTTTAAACCTCCCAATCAGTTATTCGCTTTATTCCTTTTTCCATTACTATACGAGGACCTTGGGACCATGAAAATTAGGTTGTTATATCAGGAATCTCCTTATATCAGGGTAAGAAAAAAAGAACGTAAAGACATGGGACTTGCAAAATTGCCTTGTTATATCAGGAATCTTGTTATATCAGAGCTCTTGATATCGAGTTTCCACTGTATAACTATAAAATTGATCATATGTTGTTCATGATTTTGATCCATACTAGTACCGAAGGCTCACTTTTTGAAAGGTATAGTCTTGTACATAAGCTTAGTGCCTCCTATAGAGTACCGAAGTGTGACGTCATCAAATTTTGATTTTTGTATTTCAGTATTTTTATGACCATATTTAGGTAGAGCATGATGGAAAACGTTCACATATCAAATTTGACATGAATCAGTTCATGGTGGCCCAAAGTATGGCTATATGAATATCTAATTAGCCCCATTGAAGTCAGTGTAAATTGGCCTGGTTCTAAACAGTTTAGAACCAGGCCAATTTAACACTGACTTCAATGGGGCTAAGGAGGTATTCATGCGGCCATATCTCAGGGCCCAATGAGCCAATTGCCATAAAATTTGGGATCTGGATGTTTTTCACCATGTTCCTTTGAGATATGGGATAAAAAATGTCAAAATGAAAAAATAGCTTTTTGTGACGTCATCACTTCGGTACTCTATGACCCTGAAATGACCCTGAAATGACCCCAATATGTACGCGCACACACATCTGTTTTGGCGGACGTGCTACTCGTTTAACACGTAAAATCATACTGGTGCGCACACTATGAAAGCGTACAAAGGTCAATTGTACTCGGTACAAATGTCAATTGTACTCGGTACAAATGACCTTTATCTGCACATGCGCAAATTGTAATTACAAACTGGCTTATTGCCTAATGGAGGTTCTTGCTGTGAAAATCACTTTCATTTACAATTCACAAAAGTTTGATGTCGGCTTGTCGCATCCATTTCTGGTTTTATAGTATGCTAACGATGAACCATTCCTCTTGTCGATATCTGTACTATTAGAAGTATTAAATACATATACATGTATTATAGTCATTAAAGTTACTAGTCCAATAGTCATGTACAGGTATGTGCATATTTGTGTTTTGGGCAATAAAAGGCAATCCAATCTTTGTAGTAATTTGATTTGTATGGAAGCAGAAAATCAGAGAAGCAGATTGGTGAAAGTTTGGACGAAATCTGATAGGCAATAAGAGAGTTATGAATTTTATTAAATTGTAATCACTGTACATATGGGAATTTCAAATTGGCCGTATCGGTACGGTCACTGATAATCTGTGATGTAACTTTCCCATTCGCTCCAACACACAAAATGTATAACTCAGTAGGATCTTTTTCTTTTTGGTGGACCTATAACAATATACTACCTACTGTATATTCTGAGTACTGCCCCTAGGAAAAGGCACTCGGGGAAGAAAACAGAATTTGATATTTCACAATACAATCAATTCACCAACTTGCCAATGTGAGATCCGAATAGATGTAGTGATCTCATTTTTCAAATAATCATAGCTTTATTCTTTGTCCGATTTCTTTCAAACTTTCACCATGTGTGTGTGTGTGTGTAATTGGGTTTTTACAGACGTGTATCAATCAGATATGATTATTTACATCTGGGGGCCGAAAGACGTGACTCGGTCTCGAACCTGGGTCTGCTGAATCGGTTTATAATCAGTTTATAACTTCCACTGTTAGCTGGATTACAGGTGCACGCTACATGCTAACCCTAACCCTAACCCATCCCGTTTCTCTTATTTTTCTCCTTTTTAACAAAAAGGGTGCATTGCCCTAGGTGTAATGAAAACATGACTGCCACTACTCTGTCAATTTTTCTAGAAGATACTCTCAATATAAAGTTCTAAGAAGTTGGACATACCCGAGTTCCGGGAATGAAGAAAAATAGACCCATTCTAAATATTCTGCACTATATGCCAGGGTTCCATGTCGCTCTACGATATTCAAAATACAGTTAACTTTGCATAAGTCAATCAGTTGGGACCACAAAAAATTGTTAATCTTATGCAAAATTTGACTTGGGAAATTTAAATAACGCATACTTCGCTTAAAAAGTGTTGCCATAAATGAAGAATGCACAAAGAAATAACCACATACCATCAGAATTTTGTCGTTTTTTTAATACCAGAAACTGTGATTTATTATTATTCTTTTACACTGACAGTTTTCCATGTGATATCTTGTTAACCAGGAAAAAAGAAAAACTGAAGAATGCATAAGGTACAATAATAAGTACAAATCAATTTCCCTGCAACATTTGGATCTCCTCTCCATATATTCTTCAAAATTAATTAGCTACGTTAACTACGTCTACATCTAAACCTGTAAATATTTTAAAGTCTTATGTACATCCTTGTCATTGTCACATAGTGGTCAACATTTTTTTTTTAATGAATATATTAAAGACAGGAGGTGCAAATTGTTGTATATATATGTATATGACAAAATTTACAGGTGGTTATGCATGTACAAAGATATAATTAACTTTATTATAAATGAGGCCTTTGTTATACAACTTTATCGTCAGCGATAGAAACACCATTTCCAGGCTTTGTTTTCCTGGTACACCTGTATTTCATGTGCACAGTGTCAATGATATAATACAATGCACCCACATATTAAATTATTATCAAAGCTTTCAGGTCTAAATAAACAGGAAAACCAAATATAAAAATGAATCTGCAATATACGCCCATATCTTTGTTGTCACACTCGACCGTGACTAACTTTTTTTGTCTCGTTAGTTTTCGAATGCTACAATGTAGAGTGCAAAAAAATGTATGCTTCCATGCTGCCTGCAATACGATATGAAAAATTATCACATTCTAACAAGATACTTCGCTTGATTTGTAAAAAAAACTATTTTCTAGCTAACTAAAATATGTTGCCATTTTGAAAGTCTGGAAATGGTTAACTCAACATGTACATGTAACATGGCAACCTAGTTGAAATATTAAAAAGCAAAATGCAATATATCCTACAGAAAGAATAAATACCTTCTAACAAGTTTGTGAAATAATTCTTCAAATATCAAAGTGAAGCATTGAATAGACAAATATTGTAGAATTAGTTACTGGACATTTACTTAATAATTCTTCCAATATGTCTGTAAAATGCTTCTCAGGACACCCTAGCTTGAAGGCAAAGAAATCATTTTTGGAATCTCTTCTTTTTTTCTCCCCTTCAACTCTTACACTACCCGTTTAAATTTACAAATGTATATATATTTAAAATAATCATACATGCTTACATAAACCAAAACACCTATCATACAAATGAAATTAAAAAGTTAGAACAAATGTACCCTATACCTTTGAAAACAAAAGCGCCACTCCTGACAAATGCCAATTCAAATCATATCTAGAGGTAAACAAACCAATTTCATTGTTGAGCGATTTAGCTTTGGAAACTCAAGAAAGAGCTCTTGAAAACCCCAGCTCTGATAATAAACGAAAAGATATATGTAAATTGTTACGAGGAAATCTCACATTTTACACCTACGGTACCTATTCACATCTGCATGTATATCAGGGGGTTCCATGACATTTGCTCCTGTGACAATTGCTCTGGTCTACCTTTCCCATGTTAATCCTAAACTTAAACCTAACCCTAACCCTTATCCTAATCTTCACACTGTCCTAAACAAAAGACCATATCATGATTTTGACCTTAACCTTTGACCTTTCGAGATATGGATGGAGGAGCAAATGTCGCAGGAGCAAATGCCGTGTCACCATGTCTGGGAAACATCGCAATATTTTTTCTTGGAAACTGATCCTCATTGCACAACCTTTTATTCCATGCCTTCTTGAAGTACCAGACTTCACCTGAAACCTGTAGTCCTGTATAATATATCTGAGGCATTCAAAATCTTTTGCTTTCTCAAGTCTCAACAATAGAAATTAAATGTTAGGGACAATTTCTCATGTTAACAGCCTTATTTGAAACTTACATGCACACACACATTTCTCCTTACTTTCTTTTGTCACGTCATCTACTTTCAAATAAAACAATTTTACTATTTACAAGTTACTACTACTAAAACCTACTTTTTACTTGGAAGAGAAAAAAAGAAAAAGCGAACTCAAATAATGAAGAATGAATAAGAATAATACAATAATAAAATCAAATGACAGGAACAAATTTAACTGTTCTAAGACTTCCCAAGAATGTTGGCCAGAAATTAATAGCACCAAAACAGACGTAACACAGGGAAAGAGGATTACTGCACCCATCAACATAGCTGCACTATTTACAAAGATAGAGCCTGCAGTATACACACTTTCCTTTCTGAACATTCAAAGGCTCATTCTCACTCACATTAACACTTTAAAAAAGTGTGAAAGTACATGTATCTATTAATGCACTACACTGTATATAACAGAGGTTTAACAAAAATAATCCCACAGGGAACGGGGCCTTGTTTCATAAAACCTGTTATCAATAACAAGTTGCCATAACCGTTACAAGCTAATGAAATCCTTGCACCTGATTGGCCGAGTGCAAATTCGTCATAGAAATGTGGCAGTTGTTATTGATAACAAGTTTTATGAAATGGGGCCCAGATGAGTGAGGGGATTTTGAACGTTTCCTGTACAGCATTGCCCCGCCCACCTAAAGCTCCATGTAATGAAACACATGAGAGGTTGAGTTACTACAGCCTTGTTAACACATGACAGGTTGAGTTACTACAGCCTTGTTTACACATGATGCGGTACAAAGTACTTCAAAAAACCACGAGGCCAAAATGAAAGGACATAATCGTAGCACGCATCACAAAAATTTCTGTACCTTTAAACACTCGGATTAAAGGACTAGGCTTAGATACCATTGTTGAAAGAAGCGACCTTTTTTCACTCCCACTTGCCGCTCATTTACATGTAAAATGGCTTCATTTTTCCACTGCGTTACTTTTGAGACGATGTACCTCTTCATATGTGAACAATGCCTAATAATGAACTCTCCAATAGGAGTTCAGACACGCCCATTACATCAAAATGTTCACCTTCATGAACATGTACAATGAATTAAAGGGATAGTTTACCCTGATTACAAGTTGGTTTTAAATAAAGCAGAAAAATTAAGGAAACAAATCAGTGAAGGTTTGAGCAAAATCCGACAAGAAATAAGAAAGTTATGAATTTTTGAAGTGGTAATCAATCAGACACAAATTGGCAACTCCGTGATGCATCTTGCGAGCTCCTCTCCCATTTGCTCAGTACAGAAAAATTTCATAATTTTTCATAAATTTTCATTTTCTTGGTTTTTGATGAAGGAATAGATTTGTTTCATACAGGTTTTGTGTAACAGCATATGAGCAATGATTATATCTAAGGTGCATGTACGACTGAATATTTCCTTAAGAGAAAATGGAATTAATAATTTTCGGGGTACAGGGCCAATGGGAGAGGAGCTCGCAAGATACGTTACAGAGTTGCCAATTTGTGTCTGATTGATTACCACTTCAAAAATTAGTTAGTTTCTTATTCCTTATCAGATTTCGCTCAAACCTTCACTGATCTGTTTCATTTGAAACCAACTTGTAATCAGGGTGGACTATCCCTTTAAACATCGACCAATTTGTACCGAATATGGTTTCACAAGAGAACTGAGATTTCTCTTTATATGCCATTAATGCTGTGAATTATCAGCTTGTATACTGGAAAATACATTGTACAGTATATCGGGTATGAAATTTAAAGAAACCTGTCTACATGTAAAGCATACTTGATTCAACTCCCCATGCAGGACTATCTACTCCAAATGATGTTCTGATTTTCCAGAACTAATTTTTATTCTAACTATAAAGTTCTATTGAAAAACCTATCCCAGAACTCAACATAATCATCTACATCTAGGTACCTAAGCAAAGGCAGTACAATTATAATTCCATTCAATTTGTCCAATGTTTTGCTAGCTTACATCTCTCTAACATAACTTTTCTGTTGGATAACGTCATTATCGAGTATGAGGTTTCCTTTTTGAGACCATGCAGTCTCCGGAGGGAAATACAAGACATCAACAGATAAACCTTCAACCATTTGGTTTTCTCACAATGCAAACCCTGAAACAACAATACTGGCAATACATCATCGTGAGCCCTTTTTGACTTTACACAATGATAAAAGGCGAGAATTTCACAACTAGCTCCAACATACTGTACAACTAGGTTATTATACATAACAGAATGGTTCTTATTTACTTTGGATAGGATGTAAATGGATGGTTCCGTGTTTTTACCTAGTAGTGTGTGCGTAAAATATACCATTGCATAATGAATGTATTAAATGGAAAGCTAACATGTCATGAGGGTAAATATGCGTAAATGGAGATGCGAAACGAAGCATGCCACTGATAAGGCCAACTGCTCGTTATAGAGTGGATTAAATACTACGGTATTCATTTTGTGGGGTCAATATATTCCACGCCATGATACCGAGAGTTTGCGTTGCGAGTCCGTCCTTGTGGGTAGGTTGGTATGACAGAGCTGTATGAACATCTTTTTTTATCATCATTGCACATGGTGTAGACTTATGAGACATCTACAAGAAAGAGAGAGAACATTAATATAACCTTTCTGTCACATACAATCACTTCAGAACTCTGTAAACAAATTTCTACTCAAGTCAAACAGACCTCACTATTCACTTTCAAATGAGCAAAACTAATCATTACAAATAATTATAATTTGCAATTATATATCATGATCTGTCATTGCCAAAAAACATGTTCTGTTTCAGAAAATAATTCTGACAATTGAATGTCCAATCTTAAAGAACTGGGTACATGTTCATGGAAGTAGATGCTTCTATATTGCACCTGTTATAAAGGTGTTCAACTATATGGTGCTACAAGTACATTGATATGTGAATACACTATCATCTTTCTGTGTTCTCATTATTTTCCAACAGGATATTTGTCAATTTTTTGTTAGATGAAATTTGGAGGCATCTATATCCACAGAAACAAATGAAGTGTCAAACATTAGTGGTAAAATATGTGTTCAACTTGGAATATGAATTTTCTTTTCAGGCAGCTAACGCCTCACATGGGAAAAGGGCATAAGGTGAATTCCAAAAAGCATGCCAATGATTATGCCGACATTTAATTACTTACAGCTCATGCTCGTAGAGGTAAAACGACGCTGAATCTGATCCTGGTTGAACTTTACAAATGCATCATATTGCTCTGAAAGAATAAATAAATTAAATTCCTGGTAAAAAATTTCTGAAAGGACAATGCAACATGCATCCAATCAACCTCGCATAAGTTGACCTCACATAATAAACAAAAAAATCTGCCTAGTCGATGCTCTGAAAAAGTCCATCTTTTCCCTTTGTAATTAGTTCAGAAAATCTTTGCGTTACGCCAAGTTGAATTTCAGCTATGGCGATAAGAACTTTTAGTCAAAATGTGGAAAAATGTGTTGTATTTCTATGTGTAAGTCAAAGTCAGATAAACACATTTCAAACTCACTCATATTACAAAGAAAATTCCTACAACCTCAAACATTTCCACGTTCAAAATCCTTGTTGTATACTATACAAAAACTAGTTCATAAACTACCCCAGGGGTTTCCCCATGTTTCTTTGACAGCAAGATTTCTCGTTTCCATCGTAAATGTGATGCCTGGGTGCCATTGCATAAAGACTTACTATTATAGTAACTTTGCCATCAATGGTAACTACCATGGTAACGTTGCTCAAGAGCCAATAAAAATCCAGTATTCCATGAAAAGTTACTATAATAGCAAGTTTTATGCAACGGCACCCTGGTGTCCTGCCATACACACACCATGTATGCGTACAAACACATCTAAAAACATTGAAGTAAACACAGCAATGTTCAGAACACTGTCCTCATATTTTCCATCCATGGAGATAATGCTCATTGGCTCCATGGACAACACTTCTATAAGCTTGCAAATTTCCTCAACTGGATTGAGGTTCTTAAGGTGTCTGCCTAACACATATATTCTTACTCTAAAATGTTATACAAGAGTAAAAACTGTCAATATTTGGTGAGCTTTTGCTGTTGAAACATTGACACCTACCAGCTAACTTGCAGGAAAGGGCTTTGTCATATTCCTCACGTATCCTGGATTCTTGCTCTTTCAGCATTCTTTCACATATTAGGATAACCTGTAAAACAAATCAAAGTATGAGAAGAAAACATAAGCATTACCATAGAATGAGCACTCTTTGACTTCACTTATAATAGAATCATAAGTACTAAAAAATACCAATTATCCCTACATGTACATGTAGTTGGCATTTCCAAATATAACTGGCGTCTATCCTAGTTTGCAGGCACAAACCCTGGTCAGTCGTAAATGAGTGTCTGCCCTGTAAGACTGCAATAGGCCATGTACTATAGCTGCTCCTGACACAACCAGTAGATACATGTAGCTGGGTTTAGGCTTCTCTCAAGACAATGATATTCTGATGAAGTGTCAAATTAGGGTTTGTGCTTGCAGACTAGGTCTACCCAGCCATACCACTAACAAGAGTTCCTCAAAATGAGAACACTTTATATTAAATATGTGTGCCTGGCTCGAGCTGAGATCTACTCATAAGTACATGTAAGCAGCAACAGCTTGAATTTCTATGCTAGGGACTGAACTCAAAATTGAACGCCATCCACAATTTAAACAAATTCCCTAGCTACATCCATCCATGGTTGCTAGACACAAGCTACGGCAACAAGATTTAGCTCCGCAGTCAATAACCTATTAACTTGATTCTTATCAGCTCTGGACCTAACCCTAAACCTAATTCCAAACCCAATTGCAACTTACCCTAACCTTGTATCTTTGATAAACTTAAGCCACTAGTGATAAGTTATGTTCACACCATGGGAGCTAAACTTTAAGTTTCGCTTGTAGTTTCAAAACTTGTAGTTATCTTGCAGTTTCAGCCCATATGAACGGACTCGTAGTTGAAACTTTACGTTTACGTGTAGTTCTGGAACCACAAGCGAGCTCGTGGTTAAGGCCGAAACCACGAGCAGGGGGGGGGGGGGGGGGGGGGGGGGGGGGTCTTCCGTCACGGCCCATGTGAATGGAATAAACTTCAAGTTTTGCAAGCTTGTGGTTAAGGATGACCTTGCTGTTCATGTTAAATTTCCGGGTCATACCCTTCGCACGAATTATGAACACAGGATCTGTATGTGTACTGTACACACAATCGGTAGTATTTACTTCCAGGGTTAGCCACAGCGATCACTCGGCTTGTGGTTTCAGCTCGTTGTCTCAGGTTCTTGTGAACCCTCGTTGCGGTTAGGGGGCCATGCTTTCGCTGACAAAGTTTCGAAACCACAAGTCCCGTATGAACGTGTTGGATCACATCCATCCGTACGTACCTGTTTTAAAGTGAACATAGGTTGATCTTTGGTTTGTGGTTGTAGAGAGCCTGTAGGCAAGTTGGGTATGTTGGTTGAGGAGGTGGACGGGGGTGAGAAGCATCCTGATGTAAGACCAAACCTGGATGCCTGCTCTACCATCTCTGATGTGACAGGTGGAGATGATACTGTCTCACTGCTGTACGATTCTTCTAGTCGTTTCCTTCGTTTTATCCTGCGCCATTCTTGACTAATATGTGCTGCTAGCTGACCTGAAAAAGAACAAATTACATCATAATGAATGATTATTCACAGCACAGTGTTACTTCAGCTTTTGAAAAACATTTTTAAGCTGACATTTCTGTTTGTTTTTGTGGGGTTTTTTGGGGGATGGTTTTTTGGGGGGTGGTCTTTAATACTAGCATTTTTTCTTTTACGCGCGCTGTCGGCGATACAACCATAATCGAAACTACACGATGTGGTGCAGTAGTGGAGATATATAATGAATTTGTGAAATCATTATTTATAAATAATGGAAACTGCAAAATTCATTATTTATATATGATGAATATTGTAAAATCATTATTTAAAAAAAATGGAAATTGCAAAATTCATTATTTATAAAACATTGTATCCTTTATGTCATTTTATCGTATAATAATCGTAGAAAAGAGCTAAATAGTGAATTATATGTAAATAATTGAGCTAAATAATAAATTTACAAACGGCGCCTAATAGTTTTCATGATTTCGATTACGGCGATCGTGCCGCCATTTTGATCTGCATGACCTCGGAGGCATGGATACGCAAACGCTGGTGAGTTTTCTGAAATTTTTATCATCTTTTTATTGATTTTTTACCAAAAGTAGAGTCAATCAAAACAAAATTGTCATTGCAATCGTTTCCCTAGGAGGAAACGCTGTGGGGAAGGGCCTGTGCACACCACGAATAGTGGTCATATTGACCACTACGAATACAAAATGCAAAAATAGTTCGTATTTTCTGTCGCGTGTAGTAAAGGTATGGGGGGAAAATAAGATAAATATTTTAAATACCTTACTTTCAAATTCCGCCCTTAAAAATCTCACTCCTACCACAAATGGCCGTTAGGAAGAACTTTTGATATTTTCAGCAAAATCCAAAGTCAAAATCTTGTCCAAAACCGGAGAAATCCCCGCCGATTTGTTTCGCGATCGCGTGTTGTTTACATACTGCCGATGTCTTAGACTAAAATCGGCCAATAAAATTTTTGTCCACGAAGAAACTCGGGATCGCAAGCGCACATCGATCTTTACGATCGCGCACACAGAAAACCGGGACTTTCCGTGTATGCCACATAGGGACCGAATTTTTAAGGACAAAACTATTTTGGGGAGATGTCAGCGCCCGCGGCGACCAGGAAATGTACACATTGACTCCGATAGCTCGTTTCGCGGGAATCAACAGTAAATTACGGATTTGATTTTTGGAAATATCTTTTCCAACATCGGTGAGTTGAATTTATTGTATTTCTTGGATATTTAGTGGTCGGTTTTTGTAAATTAAATGCCGATTTTGAGTGAATGTTTGTGACTTTTGTGCAGTGGTGTTTTAAAAAGTTGAGGTGTATGACTGCCTAAATTATACACACGAAGTATAGGAATGTAGCTATGAGTGGGCCTGTGGGTCGCGGAAATTATCAGAAAAGTGTGATTTCAGGGCATTTTTCATGTCGTACTACCCCGTGCGGAATCTGATTGCTGGGTAATAACGCCTGGCTTCGTGATGTAGAAGGCGTATAGCCATTTTTTTTTTTCTACATTCACGAAGCTAGGCTAGGCACGGATACACAAACACTGGTGAGCTCTCGGAAATTTCTTATGCTATATTTTGTCATTTTTTTCAAGAAATCAAGAAAATAATTTGAACACAAACATTCCAAAAGTTTCCTTAGGAGGAGACGCTGTGGTGAAGAAAGGGATTTTCCAGGGCATTTTTCATGACCTGCTAACCGTGCGCAGTTAGATTGGCAGAATAAAACTCCTAGCTTGGTGATGTAAAATGCGTATAGACCTCTAGCCCTTTTTTTTTTACACCCAGGAAGCTAGTCCTGGCTAGACCAGACGTGCGTGCTTCAGTGTAGTGACTGTAATCCGTATTCGATACTGACTGACCCTGTGATTGTGTGTGACAATAATACGGTTTATTCAGTCAAGAGACGAGCGTCTGGCGTATTGAATACAGCACACTCGTCTGGTCCCCTATTCTCTGGGTTTGCCCTTATTAAGACTTAACTTAGGCCCTAACCAGTATTCATTCATGACTGACATTCAGTGCTTTCCCTTCCCTGAACTGAAGCCTGACCCTGCCCTGCTTCACCCTTGCCCTCGGGCCCCGTCCGGTCCGGTCCGATCCGGTCACGTACTGCATCCGGCAACCGTCCTCACCTGGTGATATTCTTGGCGTTACTGGAGAAAATGGTGATTGTTGAAGACTGCTTTTAGATGTTGGTGTCGTTGGAGTTATCATCGGTGAACACCTTCTTCTTTTAGGGGAGGTACCGGGGCTGTGAAGTGGATCAAAGTCCAGTGTCCGTTTTAGTGTCGCACAAGCCATTGTCGATCTACACAGCAAGATTGAAAAAGAAAACACTACTTTTAAGCCCAGAAAATGGGCACTCGCAGGACTCAAATTCACTCAAAACGGAAGGATGATGTGGAGGGATCTCCACTTGATGATAACTGTCCAGTTTACTATGCGTATTTTCCCCAAAGGAATTGATGATCCGCGATTTAAATCGATGTTTCCTCTTTGTCCCTTCAGCGTTTAAATGTTGATCGCGGCCGGTATACGTACGTACGTACGTACACATATCGTACGTACGTGTGCATAATATACATACTGTAGTACTTGTATGTATGCTAGCCTAGCCTATGCACTATATTCTATACACAATGTACGTACCGTACGCGTATTATGCTTCGGGCCGGGGATATGGTTTTATAACTGCTCGACCATTCAGAATCTTTTTTATACAGGCCCACAAATAATTTTACTTTCTTCAAAATGTTTTGTAATGAAGATTTTAAAACAGACAGGAAACATGTAAATGATTATCACATTTAGGTAACATGAAAGTAGTATGTTGTGAAATAAATCATTAATTAGACAGAATCATTTTGGCAATATACTAAATAGGGAGCTACGGTCCGGCTACATTATGTTATATAATAGATATATTCATTATTTTTCAAGGAGATCTAGTTGATTCTAGATTATTCTATATCCTTCATTATGCAGTTTCATATTTCCTTTCATTTCCAACATGTATAGCCTTTGAATGAATTGTACATTACTGAACAGAAATAAAATAATACGATAATAAGAAATGGTCAATATATCAGCGATCATAACTAGGTCAAAGTTCCCCAGCTCCAGCTGATCATCGAAGGTGGAGATCGATGCAGCTGATTGAAGCCGCACGTCAGAACAAAACAAATTACAAATATTCGCCTCTTGATGGCGCTAATGCTGAAATCCACAGAGATCCTATCATAATCTATATGCTGCAATCAAATAGCCATCTCAACATAGCTTTGTCAATCTTTGTGTTTTTTTGTTAAATCCTTTACATTGTATTGCAATTATTTATTTTGGAGACACTCCGTTTCGATATTTTTTTTAAGACTAAATGATATTCCGCTGATTTAAGACAATAATGCCTAACAAAAGATAAGGACAAGGCAGCTAACGAAGGGACAGTTCCTAAAGTTCTAAAGTTACGGGACGTGGCAGGCCCGTAACTAGGATTTTTGCGGTGGGGGGGGGGGGGGGGGTTCAACATTGGAAAAAGTGCACCTTTCTGAGCGAAGCGACCGAGGAGTAGGGGTGGCGGGTGGCGGGGTCAAGGGGCCCCTGTAAGGGTATGGGCACGAGCGTATTATATAAATAAATAAATATATATATATATATATATATATATATATATATATATATATATATATATATATACAATGCGAAAGGAAATGAGAGAATAATGGTTGCGTAACTTAAATCAAAGTTCCCCAGAGCTGTCCTCCCTTTTTGAAATTTTTGCAAAGGCTGAAAAAATGTCTCCGCCGGGAATCGAACCGGGTCGTTGGCTTAGAACGCCAATGCCTTAACCACTAGACCACGGAGACGGGTTAGTGGTTTCGGCGACACCAGATTCAATTGACCGACAGATTGACAAATCTTCAACCTTATTAATTAATTCCGTTGTCGGGGGCAGGTGAGTTTGAACAAAGACAAGCCGCGTGCCTCAGCTGGATCCAAGCGAATGCTTTGAGATACATGTATACATTAGAATAATTAGTAACAATATTGTGAGGAAATAACATATACAACAGCTTTGGCAACTCTCGTGGAAATATATATACAATGCGAAAGGAAATGAGAGAATAATGGTTGCGTAACTTAAATCAAAGTTCCCCAGAGCTGTCCTCCTTTTTGAAATTTTTGCAAAGGCTGAAAAAATGTCTCCGCCGGGAATCGAACCCGGGTCGTTGGCTTAGAACGCCAATGCCTTAACCACTAGACCACGGAGACGGGTTAGTGGTTTCGGCGACACCAGATTCAATTGACCGACAGATTGACAAATCTTCAACCTTATTAATTAATTCCGTTGTCGGGGGCAGGTATATATTGTATATATATTTCCACGAGAGTTGCCAAAGCTGTTGTATATGTTATTTCCTCACAATATTGTTACTAATTATTCTAATTGTATACATGTATCTCAAAGCATTCGCTTGGATCCAGCTGAGGCACGCGGCTTGTCTTTGTTCAAACTCACATGGCGATAGGGCAGTGACGCGCCTGAAAATTGTCATAACATTGAATATTCATGGACCTCGGAGTCGCCGCATGGAACTATCCCGTTTGTAAGGTGAGCGAGCGTAGCGAGCGAGGAAAAATACTCTTTACTTTGCTGCTGCTCATTTCAATATAGAAAGTGGACCTAACGAGTATTCGGGTGCCATGGCGATAGGGCAGCGACGTACCTGGATATTGGAGTAGCATCCTATGGAAATATTCATGCATCTCGCTGCTTGAAACTATCTAATTTCTAAGATTTGTGAGCGAGCGAAGCGAGCGAAGAAAAATGAACTTTAATTTGTTGCTAATTTCAATATAGAAAGTAAGGTAACCCTAATATATGGGCGCCATGGCGATAATAAGGCAGTGACGTGCCCGAAATTGAACATTCATGGACATATTACAATAAATGCTATGCTATGGAAATATTCATGGTCCTCGCTGCCTGAAACTATTTCAAAGTTTTGTGATTAAGCGAAGCGAGCGACGGAAAACGTACTTTACTATCTCCCAAATAATATTTCCAAAACACCCCAAGTGTTATATTGGGGTATCTTGTTATTTCTCATTACAGTTTCCAAGAAGTTGATGTTTTATAAAATACTCACATGGCACTTCGGTTGAACAGGCTGTATTAGAGGGCCATAATTTAAGGGCCTGAATGACCGCCTGGAGTACTCCATGCAACTTGAGAGCGGGAAAATTTTCCATTTTGAAGTGAACAGACACATTAAATACCCCTCTCTCTCTTTTCCAGTATGGTTTTTATATTTCACTATTATATTCCATTAACACAGATTTCATTTAAGTCTTATCATGCTTATCACTGCTTATCTTCCCATGTTATCTTTGTATGATGTTTTAAGCAATCTATCTCCTTGTATTGTAAGGATTTCCTGTCCAATCTAACACTTTTTAAAGATCAAAATGCATCATTGAGCACTTCAATTTCGTCCTATAGTCTGATAGGAATCAATAATCATCCAAATGTCAGATGTCAAAGATAGTTTAATAATTAAAATGTCATTCAACAGGTTCAATGGTCAATCAACTTCAACATACATTTTTGTATCTCCATTCATTTTCGTCAGATTTCAGTCGAATTCGTCCGACCTGGCAATCCACTGCAAAATTATATCATCAAATCCATCTTTGGGAAGTCGATTTCAAGAAATTGTCATTCAAATTCGTCACATAGACAAGACCTTACAATGAGCGGGTGACGATTTTGAATAACTCTTTGAACTCTTTCAGTCTTTGACAAAATCGACAGCAAAATAAAAAATAAATTCCGAAAATGAATGGCCGAGACGTATATTGACTAGGCCTTATAAATGGCTGTCCAATGTTATGAAGTTGCAGGACAAAAGCAAACAAAATTGACTGGAAACCCTATTATCTCACATTATTTTCTACATTCTTTCCGCTCTCCTTTTTCACATGAACCCTTGTGCGCCCCTCCCCTATCTAAGCCAGTTGGTATGGAAATCTTTTAAAATTTTTAACCTAAACATCACTATTTTGATGTCACTTTGGATTTTTTTTCGCCTTATGATTCTTTTTTGTTGCTGTTCAAGCAAATTTCTGCTCGCCAGCTTGGGGGGGGGGGGGGGATATTCGAACCATCTGACTCCCCCCCCCCCCCCCCCCCCCCCCCGTTACAGGCTTGCCATGCACCTACTACAAATAATTCTTTGAATGACGCTTTGAAAAAATCGATTGCAACATGGTATAACGTACAAAATTCGAAAATGAATGGTGAAAGACGACATTGATTAATTATAGAATTGCCAGATTAGGAAGATACAGGACAAAATCGAAATGATATGTATTAAAATAGACAGAAAGATCGATATCTTATCCAGTTATTTTCCCTTTCCATCATCTCTCCCCTCGCTTCTTCTTTTTTTTTAAATATTTTTTTTCAAGCGGACATCTGCTTGCCAACGGGGGGTTAGTTCGAACCCCTAGGGGGGGGGGGGTCTTGTTCAATTTAGAAGGGGCACTTTTGTGGGGGGGGGGGGCTTTTCTTGAATTGAAAAATGTAGATGACATATCAACCCCCCCCCCCTTCCACCACCGCTGCAGATATGCCTATTAATATAGATATAAGCATCATTGCTACCTTTGGGCATCATATTTCGAGAGAAAAGGGCATGAAAATTCTTTCTTTGTTTCACTGAAAGACTTTTATGATTGACTATGTTTATATGTGTTTTTGCTTTTTTTGTCTGCCAGTGTGCTCTGTTTGATTGTAGGAAAAATCGAGCTGATTAGGGTTTTCTGAAGGATATTTGAAGCCTGCCCCTCCTGGCGAACAAAAAAGTGCTCCTTGGCCAAGGAAACAAATATAGGGCCTGTCCCTCCCGCCACACAATAACTGCCCGTCCTGCACTGCCCTTTCTTTCTAGGATGTACATTTATACATCTTATTCATCATAATTATGATAAACAGAATGAGCTTCTTTCTTCTTCTTCTTCTTCTTCTTCTTCTTCTTCTTCTTCTTCTTCTTCTTCTCCTCCTCCTCCTCCTCCTTCTCCTTCTTCTCCTCCTTCTTGTTCTTGTTCTTGTTCTTCTTCTTCTTCCGCTTCTTCTTCTTAAAAAAATGCGTGCTTCTGTTTTGTGTGCCTAAGAATGTTGTTAACAGAAACATGGCCCAATATATATTCTGTGAATCATCACCATTTGACGTTTGCCCCTCCTGCGACACATCCGGGATAGAATAAGTTCCCTATTTAGATAAAGTTGACCCATGCATCTTTATCTGATTTGCACTCAGTTTATAGCCAAGGAGGTATTAGGCTTGCCTAGTACCTCTTTGGTTTTGTAGCTTCATTGTTTAGCTGACAATAATTATTACATGATTTTGGATAGCCTTTCTTTACTAAAGCTATGCATGGGCCTTACGACCCGTTGCCTAGTTCTGACAACCACTGGTCGGTAGTTAGTTGTCAGAGATCTCAAATAGATTTTTGTCAGTTCTTAAAAGGTTGTCAGGGGTTGGCGACTGATTGTCGAAGCAATTTGGTCGGCTGGAGGTTTGAGCCATGGTCTCACTGGCCTTGTGACCGGTTGCCGACTTCCGAAATCCACATGGTCCGCAGTTGGTTGTCTGAAATCTCAAAGGGGTTTTCGTCAATCTTTATTTTGGTTGTCAGCAGTCTGCAACTTGTCGGAGCATTTGGTCGACTGGAAGCTTACGCTGTTGAATCGAAAAACTTTTCCCGACCGAAATGGTTGTGGAGAGGTTTAAAGGTGGGCGACCTGACTGATCTCCGACTGATATAGTGCTCGAAAAGTGCTTGAAAATAAGGTCGGCGATTGATCACCGAATAATAAACGACCAGTCGCATTTTGATTCCCAAACCATTACTCAGCACCGACAACCAACAATAATCAACACCATCCCGTTGTGTTTCATGAAATCAACTCAAGGATAATTTTGGTTGTGTTGCCTATTGAAAATAATGTTATAAAAGAGATGATTTGATAAATGGACCACATACTTTTAAGCCCATGGTAGAAATGGGAGAGCAATATTGAACTGTTTCCTCTACATGAGCTTGTTAAATTTGAGTATACATGTATATCCAGACAACCTCGAATACATCCTTGCTTGGCACGGTTGCACCCATACAATTATATATTATTCATGTTATTCATGTATTGCAATAATGACATTGCAACGTGATCTATTCATCATAACTGGCATAACTAAATAATACATTTCCACCAGTGATTCATATCCTTCTCACGGGTATCATGATCGCCGAGTGCCGTAAGAACATCGGCCATCAGCTAGTCTACTATCGGTTTATAATCGCCGAATTGACGAATTTCTATATCATCTTTGACGATCGGCGATTGGCCTACAACCGACCGGCGACTATCCTATAACCGATGGGCAACTAATCGCGGACAGACGTTTTTTGCAGATTGGTTGTTGATAGTCGCAGCCTTTTTTTTTTTTTTTTAGGTTGTCAGAATTCGGCAAGCTGTCGTAAGGCCAGTGAGACTAAGTAAGGGAAATTTTTAAAGCTAGAATCACGATCCAATCATGATCCAAAATGCCGTTAAACACGGTTTCTTGTAGAGAGCGTTCATGTAATTTCACGTCAACGCTGCTGATTCTTGATCAAAATATGAAGCTCCGCCTTTGCGCAGCTAAACTGCGGAGTTTGACCCAAGATGTATAGAGGTCAACTTTTGCGTGCACTTTTCCTTCTTCGTAATAAATTGTGTTACATTTCTTCTTTCATCTTCTTCTTAAAAAAAATCTTTCTTCATTTAATTCCACGTTCTACCATCTTCTTTTTCTATCGTTCGTATATGCATTTAATAGTTTTCTTTCATCTTCTCTTTCTATTTTTCATCTGTAATTCCTTTTATCTCTTTCTATCTTTCCTTATTTGTTTCTTCCTCCTATCATCAGTTTTTTCTTCCTTTCCTTGTTTTCCATATTTTCCTTCTGCATCTTTTCTCTTCTCATTAACTTTGTATTTCTTTATCTTTCATGGCTTCCTTTAGCTTCTTTGTATATTATTCTTTGTTTTTATCCTATCTTCTCTTTCTTTTTCCCTTATGTTTCGTTGTATTCTTTCCTTTTTCATCTTTTCTTTTATCCCTTCATATGTATCTCTTTATTTTTCTTCTTTCTCTTTTTTCTTATCTTTTCTAATTATTCTTTAAAAAAATCTTTGTCATCTTCTCATTCTGTCTATCCTTATGTTATCACTATTTGAAACAAAAACACCAAAGTGTGCTCCCCCCCCCCCAAAAAAAATGCTCTGTATATAAAGAAAAAACATGTTCTTACCTTCTGACAATGATAACTCAAAAGTGTTTTATTCAATTCAATTCAAATTTACATAACATAATTTTGAGTATAATAATCTTATTGAGGTGCAGTTTGGTATTAATTGGTTTTTTTTTTATTAATAAGTTATTAAATTGTGAAAAATGTACGGCTTTCTCATAAGTAGCCCAAAAATATTGTCAGGATTATGTAAACACATCATTGTCGATTTGCACCTGTTTGACAAGATGTATGTAATAGATGATCTTGTCATGTGCCTGCCGGGCTGATATTTACTATTCATGTGTTAATTACACAGATACCAAACAAGTTCCTCTATTATGCATTGTCAGATGGTCAACTGGTGTGTTTATGGCCACTTTTGACAAAGCAATAACTTATTAATCAAAAGACAAATTGACACCTCAAGAACATTATTATACTCAAATTTACGTTATGTGAATTTTAATTTAATTGAATAAAACACTTTTGACTTATCATACGGTAGTCAGAAGGTAAGAAAATTGTTATGAAAGATAAGTTTAAATTACATATTCATTTGAAAATTTGAACTATAAATAGTATCCATATAGTATTCTTTTTTTTTTTTTTTTTTTTTTTTTTTGGGGGGGGGGGGGTCGTTTTTGAGTGATGACATAAAGAGCACATGAGGCAGCGATAGAGGGAATTTGTTTCCACCTCTGGAGGAGCATTTCTCCACCGCAGGTGGGACCAGTAATGAGAACTTGAGCATGGTCGCCATGCGACCATGTGTTAACCATAATTATAGGCATACAAAGCATTAGGCCTATAAGATCATCACCATCATCATCATCATCATCATCATCACTGTCGTCGACATCGTTGTCGTTTAACATTCGTTTTTCATGCTGTAGTGGGGTTGGACATTTCGTTTTTTAATGGCCACCGGGAAACTAAAGATGAATTGAAATATAAGGGCATATACATTTATAATGGGCATTTGATCTGTTTGATAAGTATCGCACGTAGTGACGTGGTAAACTACAGTGCAAAACAAACTAACAAACTCATTAATATCTTAAATGAAAGCGTCCCAATAAAAAATCCATCTTCTTTATAACTTATAAAATATGTCAGCTATGGAAATAAATGTGAAAAAGTCTTTCAGGGACACATGTTCAAGCAACAAAAAAAAAAAAAAAAAAAAAAAAAGTAAAATGAAATACAAATAAGAATAAGCAATCACATTTTCAGCTGTCTTTGGGGTCTATAATTTCTTCCAGTGAGGAGCACAATTATTAAAAGGAACATTTTCCATTATTTAAAAAAAAAAAAAATTAATAAAAACATCATTTACAGTGCAGCATCCATCTAGTGAAATATTTTTTTGGCAGGAAACTAAAGATTGGGATATTGGATTTTGACAAGGAATATGCCCCATATGCCCCCCCCCCCTTCCTCCCGCAACTAATTGAACTAATACAGTTCAATATCCACACACAATGACATCCCACTACCACAGGTTAATATCTACACATTCACAAAAACTAAACGATGTTGTTTAATGTCACACATACGCACCCCCCCCCCCCCCCACAAACACACATAACTTCATCTTATTAGCATAAGTAAATAGACTTGTTTACTACTAATGTATTTCAATTTATGCATGTTTCTCTCCAAAATCCTAGTTACCAACTATGTAGTGTACCTGCTATGCATAATGGCATCTCTATGGATGGAATCCATTTTGCATACATTAGTTGTTTCCATGTCAGGCAAGCCTCTGGCAAGCTTTTGAGTCATCAAAGAGAAACTTTTGTTCAAGAAATATGCATAAAATTAGTAAATTGGTCTATTAACAACATACATCCATATATCTATATCCAAAACAACCAATGCAGCTCGATACCCACAAACATATTTATCTGAACACACGTGTACTCACACACACACACACACACAGAGTCTTGTATTGCTTTACTTCCGAGGACAAGTATTGTTCCTCTATTGTTCCTCTATTGTTCCTCCGTCCTCGGACAGTCGACGGAATAAGGCACAAATTCATTGTTCCACGTTCGAGGACTATTGTCCGGCTTCCGAGGACCATTGTTCTCATGATTTTTTTTTTGTTCTCTGTCCGAAAATGTCCTCGGACATACGGCTAAACACGCCCACACACACACACACACACACACCCTTATTTGTAAGCTATTGTTCGAATTTCAACCGATGACTCCACTATTGAATTTCGTCACAAAATTCATTGACTGAATAAACCTCACCAATTGTTGACAACCGATGACCTATTGAATTACTACCGATGACCCATTGTTCTCTTTGTTCGATGTCATAGGTTTGAATGCGTAAACATGTACACACACACACACACACACCCTTATTTGTAAGCTATTGTTCGAATTTCAACCGATGACTCCACTATTGAATTGCGTCACAAAATTCATTGACGGAATAAACCTCACCAATTGTTGACAACCGATGACCTATTGAATTACTACCGATGACCCATTGTTCTCTTTGTTCGATGTCATAGGTTTGAATGCGTATACATGTACACACACACACACACACACGCACCCAAATTAACCTTTTAGTCACTAAACCGCCCGGGATCACCCTTCTTATTACTCACTGAACCGTCCCGGACCGCCTGTGGACTTCGACCTGTGTAACACCACAGCAAATGTATTGTAGGGGATATTGGGCACTGAAACGTGCTATCTTTACACATAAGCCATTTAAAATCCGCATCGAAGCAATGCATTATTGTGGAAAGATTTTGCCTACAGCAGAGAGTCTATGCCGCAAGATGGCTTACTGAGACTGAGTTCAGTGAATTAAATGACTACAATACACGTACTGTAAAGCGGAAATTTTCACGCGATTAATTTTTCGCGCTCGCCTGAGTAAAGTGAATTTCGAATGCTTTTAATTTCGCCAACGCGCTAGGCTCATGGGCAAAAGAATGCATGAACAAAAAAATATTTGCGTGTTTTTATCTTCGCGCATATTTAATGCCGCGTGAAATGCGAGAAAAAATTTCAACACCGCAAAATATTCCACGTTTACAGTAATCGTCAGTGACTAAAAGCTGAACTTCCATACGCACAACTAAAACCAAACGATATAAAGGTCCTTATGAAAGGTATTATACCAGATAAAAACACTCATTTATCCACAAGTGATGATGTGTTCTTTGTGCCGCTTCACAATATTTAATATTTAGAAGGCACATAATTACTTGAACAATCTGACATGTATACAAACAGTATTAGTTCAGTACTGCTGTTCTTTTTTTATACAAAAAGAAATGAAAGAAACTCTACATTGTAATTCAAGAAATTCTGATATCCATATTGTAACTGGAAGATATAAAGAAATATATTTTTTGGGAAAATCATAACATAGAGAAAAGATAATCCACATTCAACATCTCTACGTAACAAAGCATTCCTTTTCAATTTCAGAATGTAATTAAGAAATGTCGAAGCTTTCTTACTTTGAACATGTTGCTTTAACATTCAGCAAACAAAAAAATATGATCTCACACGCTTGTATTATTAGTATGGTTGGCTGATTATGAGTCAAGATTTCATCTTATCTAAAACTATTCTACACTTGTTATATCATTCCCATTTTTCTTTTATCAACAGTCCATTTTCAGTATGTTTCGAAGTTGAGATAAAGCAGTCATCTTTTATTTAGACATGCTCTCTCAATTCAAAACACACATATCTAAGAAAATAAATTCAGATTAATATCCTTGAGCAATATACAAATTATACAAACAACTGGCTAAATATGGAAATTGTTAGTAAATACATTAAAATACCTCATAACTTTGGTCTATCTGACTTCCAACTCAGTTGCAGACTTACTTAAAGAGAAGCTAGAGTTTTGGTAAAGGTGGGACATTAATTGTGAGCTTTTTCATATTCAACATTCCCAAATGGAAGAATAACAATGTCACATATCATGATGGTTTACTGTTGAAATGCCCTCATATTCTAAATATGACTTGATTAGCTTAAAACTTTGGACCAATTTTGATGTTGCAAGTGCATGCAGTCCCACATACCCATATTTATGTGATCATTCTGAAACCTCACAATACAAAAAATTCTTAGATACTACATAATCACCATTGCCAGATGACTTTTAGACAGTTTATTTCACAAGACTATGACCAGTACTACTCCATTATCTTTAAACATAGGATAGCATGAGACACAGTTACTATGAAAACATAAAAGGCCCAAACCACTCCCTGCAAAGTTAACAAGATTTAGAGGTAGTTTTAGTTCTACGAGTACTACGATTTGAAAAAAAAAAATTCAAAATATTTTACACAATTTATTTAAACCTCTTTTTTTATCGTTTTTAAAACTTCCCAGCAAGCAGCTTGAATTTCCAAGCTAAAAAAAAAATGAGAATATGCTTGATCAGTTATAAAGTCCCCTTTTCATTTTTTTTCAATTCCCCAATTATTGCAAGATGGCATGAACTAACATACCTTCAAATAATACAACAGTTATAAACTTGGCACTTTACTCTTCATAATGTACATTCAAGTGCCACACACAAGTATATTTTGCTTTGGTGATCCACATTACAAACACAAAACTTCTCTTACATTTTGAAAAGACAATTACAAAATTTCCATATTTTCCTGACTTTTAACTTTTTTCCTGACATTTATAGCAATAGTATTACGATATTTTCTGATGGGTAGAAGGGTTAGACTTTCAGTTTAAAGGGATAGAGGACAGAGGGTGGATGACCACATTAAAAAAAAACATGTCAGGACTTTCTCAATCAGGTAGGTCCACAATATTCATTAAATGCATTGTACATGACAACAGAATAGACAAGTCAATCAAAAACAAAGAGGGAAGTTAATAACATATGTTGCATAAATTAATTGTTTCAAGCCTGTCATTCTTGCATGATCACCATCAAAGTTTTCACTTCTCCATTGACCTACAAACCTCTTCATCTCTACATCATCCATTGACCTTCACAATTATCTCCATTCCATCCTTATCTATCTCTCACTTTTTAACCAAACCATTCTCTTAACTATTATCAACGATTTTGTTCTCTTTTGTAAAAAAAAAAAAAGACGACACAAGAAACAAAAGACTATGAAAGCAAATAAACATGGAATTATAAAACCCCATACTCCCTATTCTTCCAATGTCTTATTAATGATAGATAAGACTACAATAAGGCAGTTAGAATGTCCAGCAGTGTTTCATACATACTTTACAATTAGAGTTCCTCTATAATTGCTGCTCGAAGGGCTGCAACCCCACACTAAAAAAAAAAGCAGTCGGCTATTATAAGCTTCTTCATATCCATAGAAAAGACAACTAGCTAGTCCATGATTGAATATAAAATGGAAAATATCAAACACCAATGTACACTTTTTACATGATCCATAGCTTCATCGTTTAATTTCTTTATATAACACTACAAAATTGTTCATAATCTCTTGTTGATTGAGAATTACTCAACCCTGTAATGGTATGATATAACATAATTCTCATCTCCTCTGCATTGGCTCAGTCTATACATCTGTCTAATAGAATTTATAACAAAATACATACAAAATTCATCTTCAGCTCTCACTTACGGAGGTTAATTCCTAGAAATCCATCTAAAAAATGCTTGGGTTTAATCAGTGAAGAATCTTGTTTTCAATTCCTTGTTTTGATCAGGATTTTAATGCCTCAGTTTATCAATCATGTAAGAAATATGGATTTGGATATAAACAATCAATACTTCCATTTTTGAATCCTTGAAATATACAAATGCAAACATATAAATATAGCTTTCAGAGAGTGAAACCATCTTCGGCTTCATCAAGAAAATGAAGGGGGGAATTCAACCTAGGCTGATTCGTTTAAAAATATTCTGTATAAAATTGTTTTGGCAGATTATTTCAGATATTTTGATTGGATTAACGCACAGTGGAAGGGGCCTTGTGTAAGAGAGACAACATGGGGAGGGGGGGGGGGGGGGAGTGGGAGGGGGAGTGGGAACCTGTATGAAACTTACTGATCATGTCATACCAAATTCATGATGAATGAATAAAGACAGAAAGAAAACAGTATCTCCTGTAAAGCTGATCTTAATAACTGATACACTACTCTGTAGTATCATACTGATGATACATGTATGTTACATCTTAAACATAAATATCCTCGGTCAAATGCATTTCTTGGAAAAAGAACCATAAATTGACTTATAATAATAATAATAATACCACTGTTCTTGTAAAGCGCATATCACATTATAATATAGCGTCCCTATGCGCTTCCAAAGGGTTTGGGATATTATTACCCTGGCTTTAGCTCCGGCAGCCATAATCAGCGCACAGTACATTTCAAGGAATAAATCCTGCCAGGTACCCATTTAACACCTGGGTGGAGAGTCGCAAATGTGGATTAATGTCTTGCCAAAAGACGCTAGTGCCGGGCTGAGATTCGAACCCTCAACCCTTGGATTGAGAGTCAAGTGAATGAACCACTATACCACGACACCTCCACAACTTACAACTTGATAAAACTTATAGTTCACGATTACTACTTATGCAGTCAACATTTACTGTAATGAAAGTCATTCTTTACGACAGAGGCTTTCATGTCTGAATACTGAAAATGCATAGCATGTAAGATCTTCACTTTACAATATTCCATTCTGCATTGTTAATGGGGGTCAAGAGTTGGCTTGAACAGAGACCCAAAGAGAAACATTTCATATGCGGTAACAGGCTCTGGTCAATCTATGAGCAATTAAAATGGGACAGGTTTGGTATCGGTGTGTCCATGGAGGGAAGGGGGAGGAGAACTGATACACTCTTTAAGATAGTAAGAATCTCTTCTCTTTTTTTTGGTTGTTTTACGGGACTGCATTGTCATAGAAGATAAGTATCAAAGATGAAACAGAAAGCAGAGATGAAGAATGTCTTTTGGGGTTCTGGATGCGTTTCCTTGAGCATACAACTGACTTAAAAGCGATAGAAAATTATGGAAGCTGCTGCGATATAGAACTAAGTCTGCGAGTTCTGAAGTAACGGTGTAGCTAAAGCTAATTAGAGCTGAGGCTAAACCTGCTACATGATGGAGTAGCAACCATGTCCAGACAATGCTTATCGTAAGAGCAGTTTGTAGTTTACCGAATCCAGCGGCATTGAGAGGGTTTCTGATGTGACTGTGTACCTCAAGTTACCCGAGGCAGGCAGGGAGCGTTGTTAGATTGTGGTTGAGCTGAGTTTCTTAAGTTTTCTTCGCTGTGCAAGGTTGGAAGATGTGACTGGTTCTAGAGGACCCTGTTCAGCTTGAGCTTGGTTAAGAGCCTTGAAGGTAGCTTTCACTGCAGACTGAAAACAATCATATGGAAAAAAAAAACACCAAGGATAAAAGGGATCTATAGATCAAAAAACCACAATGGAACCAATTTTTCTTATAAAAATATAGGCCCGAATTCACAAAGGAGGTTTAAACCATGGATTAGGTTTAAACCTCTGTAAGCGTACTAAAATAAATGTAAATAAGCGCACATTGCCAAAACGCGCCCTCAAGGAAAGTATATGATTAGATAGGATTCCGTGCGCACGTACGCTTAAAGAACCCGGGGGGGGGGGGGTTTAAACCATGGTGTAAACCAAACCTCCTTTTTTAATTCGGCCATAGGGTCCTGTTCCTGATTTGCAATCACAAATTTAAAATTGATGTTGTGAACATGACAACACGGAATCATACATGTTATAGAAGAAAAACATGCAGAGAAATTGCTACTTTGAAAGCAAAATGGACATGTAGAAACAGCAATTCATCAATAGATAGTCTTAACTGAGAGAATACAAATATCTTGTATTGGAGTATGAATTGCGGCATGAAACTTCACCTAGTGTAGAAAAAGTGAAATTCTAGCCATCTTTCTGACCTGCACTAGCCAAGTTGTAACTGTGTACTAAGTCTAAGCAATATCTCTACTGTTGTCCCAAATATATACCGTGTGTTGCATGAGAAAAAAAAATAAATGTGAACTCCGATCGTCGCAGTCAGGGACCTGTTTACACAAACTGAAATGACTCGGGTTTACATCTAAGCAACATCAGCAGTAAATGTAGGGTAATACAACAGTTGCATAATTAGTGGATAACCTTGTAGGTCTCAAGAAGTGATTGAACACTATAAATCTGAGTCTGGGTTCCTCATAAAAGTAGAAGTATATGACGTCTGACATTACAACCACAGCTGCGAATGAGGAATAACTTTAGGACATTCTATAACGGTCAATCTATAAGCATTTCTTACCTTGACTAATGTTGTTTCTGGTGCCTTGAGCCTTGAGCTTGAGGACATTCTATAACGTTCATTCTATAAGCATTTCTTACCTTGACTAATGTTGTTTCTGGTGCCTTGAGCCTTGAGCTTGAGGATATTCTATAACGGTCATTCTATAAGCATTTCTTACCTTGACTAATGTTGTTTCTGGTGCCTTGAGCCTTGAGCTTGAGGACATTCTATAACGGTCATTCTATAAGCATTTCTTACCTTGACTAATGTTGTTTCTGGTGCCTTGAGCCTTGAGCTTGAGGACATTCTATAACGGTCATTCTATAAGCATTTCTTACCTTGACTAATGTTGTTTCTGGTGCCTTGAGCCTTGAGCTTGAGGACATTCTATAACGGTCATTCTATAAGCATTTCTTACCTTGACTAATGTTGTTTCTGGTGCCTTGAGCCTTGAGCTTGAGGATATTCTATAACAGTCATTCTATAAGCATTTCTTACCTTGACTAATGTTGCTTCTGGTGCCTTGAACCTTGAGCTTGAGGACATTCTATAACGGTCATTCCATAAGCATTTCTTACCTTGACTAATGTTGTTTCTGGTGCCTTGAGCCTTGAGCTTGAGGACATTCTATAACGGTCATTCCATAAGCATTTCTTACCTTGACTAATGTTGCTTCTGGTGCCTTGAACCTTGAGCTTGAGGACATTCTGTAACGGTCATTCCATAAGCATTTCTTACCTTGACTAATGTTGTTTCTGGTGCCTTGAGCTTGAGTTCTGAGAGTAAATCAATCCTTTGGAACCATGTGTGTTGTAGGACTTGTTTGGTACTAGGCCTCTGGAATGGATCCACATGTAGCATCCTTGATATCAAGTCCTGTGTAACAATACACACAGCAAGGCAATTATTCAAACATTAACAGTGGGTTCTTGTATAGAGTACCGAAGTGTTGACATCATAGTCACTCGTCGTCCAGGTAACTGGTTCCAAACAGAGTCCGCGCATGAGGTTCACCGCAAAATCATTCAAGCAACGAGTTGGAGCAGGGCAAATTCAGAGTTTGGTGTTATCACCATGCCATCGTGTAGCACAACATTGTTTGGAACCAGCAACGTTGACAACTTGGCCGGTATGACATCACACTACGGTACTCTATAGCACTCAGGTCTGTCACACTCCGTACTCGCAGTGCTCCAGTATTATCATACCAGCTTAGGCACTGCTGCTATTACAGCACTCAGGCATTTTCAGGGATAACTTCATAGGAGGTACCCGTTTACCTCACCTGGGTCAATTGTGGCAAATGTAGTTTAAAATTAAAGATAAAGTTGAGTTCTGTTCATGATATTGAGTTGTTCAAAGAAAATGTCTCAAAGCAATGGGGAAAGGTTGATTATATAGCACATAACAATTGGTGTATGCTGTAAGGTTTTGGAATCACCAAAATGATAAGAATTCGACTCAACCCTGCCGAGATTCACATGCACTGCACACAGAAATATGTATATGGGACTAAACACAAATATTCGGCCCAAACATTTCGGCCGTTTCTTGTCATATTTTGAATGTGAGGGCATTTGAAGAGCAATCCTTTCACGATACATTTCTACTATGATAATCTTCCAAACTAATATAATAAGAATGAGAAAGCTCACAAATTATGTTTTACCTTTCCCAGAACTCAACCTTCCCTTTTTAATGTCTTGTCAAAGTGACGTTGCAAGGACTTGAACCCAGTACTTTGTGACCCATAGTCTGGTGAATTATCCACCAGACCAAGACATCTCTACAGAACATTTCGTTACGTCAAATAACACTTCTATGATTCCTCTGAAAAAGAATGATGTCACTGTAATCGCGTATGAAAAAAGTTCTTTAAAATACAAATATGATAAAATACCAGTATAACTCTTGATATAATACGTACATTGGCACATATTTTGAGGTGAAAGGTGAGAAATCATATTCCAAGGATATGTATGTACAGTCAACCTTGCATAACTCGAAGTGGCAGAAGTCGAACTTGCCCTAAAGTCAAATCTTTTTTTTTAAAACCAAACTATGCAAAATATGTTTCCTAAGTCGAATTCTCCATAAGTCAAACAATTTTTTGTGGTCCCAACAGATTTGACTTATGCAAAGTTAACTGTATTTCAAATCTGCAGATTCAGAATATATCAGCTTTTATCCACAATGATGAATATTGTTGCATAAAATAAAATCAAAGCAAAGCTTCACACTTATCTGCCTGTTATAAGAAATAGAATAGTGAAGACCACTATTATCATTTTATGTTGTAGCGGCAGTATTTCTGATATGTGAATAAGGCTTTTGCAGAGCTGCCAACATTGAAATTCAACAATCAGGGAGATTTAGGGAAATATTATTAGAAATCAGGGAGATGACTATTAAATGCATACAACCTAATGGCAATAAGTTTCCATAATCAGGAAGATTGTTCGATAGGAGGCATTTAAACTGGTTAATAAGTGTCCGATTTCAGGGAGTCTCCTGCGAAATTAAGGAGACTTGGCAGCCCTGCTTTTGGTAAGCTTGAACTAACCTTGGCTCTATCTGAGACATTGTCCCAGTTTCCTCCGTCCATGGTGAGGTATTTACCCTCTTGTATCCTAGCTAGTATCACCTTACTAGAGTCATCGGGCTTGTGAATAAATGGGGTGAAGCTACACAGAGAAAAAGAGAGAGAGGGAGAGAAAAGCAAATACAAAAATAATAACAATGATAACATTGGACACTTGTATGGTGATCATATATATGATGCCAGGTGCTCTCAGCACTCTGGGAATTCCTTTCTACCAGGTACCCATTTAACCCTTTCTAGACAATTGACCACATCTTGTGGTTTGGCTCAATACCTTTTTGATCCAGGGCCCTAAAATATATACCAGATGCAGGAGTAGAAAGAGCAAAGATTTCTGCAGACGCTATGTCCATATTTGTTGCGTGACCATATTGCGTTTGATGCCAGGAATTTTAAAATTGAGAAGAAGCTTCAAAATCCTTCAATATCTTGATGTCTCAAATACTTAGGATGGATATATCATCAAAGCCAGCCCCCTTTCTTCCCCCACCCCCCCGAATAAATAAATATATACGTCTAAAAAAAACACTGATCTCCAATGGACACAGGAATAGACAACCATCTTGATAGTTGACCTCTAACTTTTGGTACTGACAATAAAAACAGATTTTCATAATGGCATCTGTTGCCTTTCTCAGCTTAAGCTGTGGTAGAATGCTCAATGGGTGTTGGGAAGATTTGAAACCTTCTTTAACCCATTTAACCATCAAGCGCAATGATGTAATGGACAGTGAACCCTTCCTTTGCCACCATACAGTAAAATGATCTCCTGTGCACTGGAGAAAATGAGAACATACCCTGCTAACATGGTGTAGAGGATTACTCCTAAACTCCAGATATCACAGGCTGCATCGTACCCTTGCTTCTTCAGCACCTACAACAGAGATAAAAGATACAGTCAATATCCTAGATACAAAGATCTCTAGGTATACACTCTAGCTATTACAGTGAAACCTGTCTATAAAGACCACTCAAGGGAGACAAGAAAGTGATCTTTATGAGCAGGTGGTCACTACGGACAAGTTCCTTTAATACACGTTCCAATGAGAAACACTTTGCAAGGGTAACAAATTCATGGTCTTTATAGACAGGTGGTCTTTCTATACAGGTCATTAAAGCCGGTTTATGTATTTTCAGCGGGTTACTATGTGTCAAACTAGACTTGACCATTCAGTGATATCAATGCAACCCAGTGACTGTAACCATTTTCTTGTAGCTTATATGAAGAAGCGCTTAAATGAAAGGGGTAAAAAATTACGCGTTACAACTCGGCGTTGTGGCGTGCGCCTGTAATCCAGCTACCAGTGGAAGTTATAAACTGATTCAGCGGACCCAGGTTCGAGACTGACTCACGTCTTTCGGATGGTGACGTTAAAGGTCGGACCCAGACGTAAATAATCATATCTGATTGATACACGTCTGTAAAAACCCAATTACACACACACATTACGCCAAATCCTTATCCTTATCAATGGATTCTGGAAGAAGGTGGAGATTCAAAACTGTCCTGATATACATGTACGTACAGAAATTGAGATTCAACTATGTCATTAATCTTTCCATATATCTATATTTTAATGTTATACACATAAAGAGCTGTTGAAGAGATAATCTGCATGGATGGCTTGTATCATATCCATCATAAAAAGAATCTGCGCAATTGACTGGTCCATTGTGCATCATGTGACAGAAGAATAATTCACACAAGGCCTCATGCATATGAACAAATTGCCATCACAGGTACCATATAGGGTAACAATCTGTGTATAGTAATACTCTTCGCGGATACTGCACACAACATATGACATCGCAAACAGTAATGTGAATAGCGTAGTGTGACGATCCTCAGGAATATAGTCCTATTCACGTCACCTCGGGTACTGTAGATTCAACCGGAGCCTTTCATGGTGGTTCTATGACCCATGTTCTGGCGACAATGCTCCAAGGTCAATTTGGTACGCTAACCGAATTCTAAACTTCAGGAATATAGTCCTATTCACGTCACCTCGAGTACTGTAGATTCATCCGGAGCCTCTCATGGTGGTTCGATGACCCATGCTTTGGTGACAATGCTCCAAGGTCAATTTGGTACACTAACCGAATTCTAAACTTCAACCCTGGACCAAACAACATACCTAAGCCCTGGGGAGCGTTTCATCAAGCGTTTTGTCATTGATTTTTACTGACAACTGTTATAAGCTTCTGAAATCCTTGCATCTGATTGGCTGAGAGCAAATTTGTCAGTAAAAATCACTGACAAAACGCTTGATGAAACGCTCCCCAGAGCATTTTTTTCCAGAGCATATGTTGGAGTACCCTCATGGAAGTACATAGTTGTATACTAACCTCAGGAGCTACAAAGTTAGCTGTATAGCAGGGTGTCATCAGCATGCCATTGTCAGCTCTCATCTGTTTGGCAAAGCCAAAGTCAGCTATCCTCAGACAGCTAGGTGAATAGTTCTCATCGGCATACAGGATGTTACTGGGTTTCAGATCACGATGTACAACCTAGAGCAAAAATGATAATCATTCAATACAGTCCGTTTACATACCTATGTCATAAAGTTATACTGGCTTAGACCTAAGCCAATGCGCAAGGTCTTAGAGCACCCAAAAGGAATCAACATTTTATAATGATAAAGATTTTATAATGAAAGATTCCAGCTCTTATCTTTATCATTTTCAGATTAATCTTTATCCGACTTTGCAAGATGGTACACCATCAACCTATTTTGAACTTCAGTTACATACAAGTATAGAAATATGATCACATTCATAGCCTGTTCTGGAGAGGGCAATACCAAGGAATTCTGTCACAACTACATCAAAGACTTTAATATTTCCAATAAATAAAATTAATCCGATAGCTCTGCTATTACTGGTTTGGATTGGAGACAAAATAGTGAGGATAACAACACTTTTGATGTTAAATATGTTAAGGATTCCATGATACTTGGTAAAATACAGGACACAAAAAGACAAAATATCTTCGACTTGCACAAGAATGATTACATGAGTTCCACAGAGGAATAATGAACAGAGAATTTGCATAAAGTAACAAACCAAGGTAAACAAACTTCAACACATTGTACTACTTTCTCAAAAAGATGATTCACAACATTATATATGTCACCATATATCTGCTAAAATACCATACAAAGGTGCAAGCATGTCCAATGACGCTTAGTATCTACATATCTGTGGAAATAGGTAGGTACGTTTTTGAGGCATTATGTGGAAATGATAAACAGCAACACACCCTTTGTTGATGTAGAAAGTCAACAGTCCGAGTTACTATTAACATGATCTCACACGCCTCACGCTCTGATAGAAACTTCTGTTTGAGGAGTCTGTCTAGGAGCTCTCCGCCTCGCATTAACTCCATCACCATGTACACATTCTTACCATCATCAAATACCTGCATAAAAAAAAAACAAAGGAAAAATATTCATAACACCGGTAATAACTACTGATCAGGAAAAGTGCTTTCCGCAGCCGTGTGTTAATTTTTTCCATTAAAGGCAGTCATTTGGAAGTTTCTACGGGGGAAAATCATACCATCTGCCAATTCCTAGCAAAATAATTTGCCCTGTGATTATTTTTACAGCCAAGTGATAGCAAACTAAACAAGGTATTCCATGAAAAATCAGCATTATGTCTAGACTAAGCATGCTGTCTACCTCCATTCTTGCCCCATGTATATTTCAGGGTATGCAGTTTTCAGAAAATTTTTAATATCAAATTCACTTATGACGGCCTAAATTTTACCACCACTGATTATGATAATTATGATAACAACCAAAAGTATGTTTTCAAAAGTGAAGATTCACTACAGGTATTCACACTTGGTTACATCAAAAGCTATTTACTGTCCCCTACTCCAATTATAAGCATTACTATAGAGTACCGAAGTGATGACGTCACAAAAAGCTATTTTTTCATTTTGACATTTTTTATACCATATCTCAAAGGAACATGGTGAAAAACATCCAGATCCCAAATTTTATGGCAATTGGCTCATTGGGCCCCGAGATATGGCCGCATGAATACCTCCTTAGCCCCATTGAAGTCAGTGTTAAATTGACCTGGTTCTAAACTGTTAAGAACCAGGCCAATTTACACCGACTTCAATGGGGCTAATTAGATATTCATATAGCCATACCTTGGGCCACCATGAACTGATTCATGTCAAATTTGATTTGTGAAAGTTTCCATCATGCTCTACCTAAATATGGTCCTAAAAATACTGAAATACAAAAATCAAAAAATTTGATGACGTCACACTTCGGTACTCTATTGTTGTCAATCTTAGACCAGATAATGTTCATCAGATAATGTTCATGACTGACTTACATCTCTCAATGTGATGATGTTATTATGGTGACCGTATCTCAATAAGATCTCAATCTCTTCCCTGACATCCTTCGTGTTCTTCTCAATGATCTTCACTGCATAATCCTGTCCTGTTGCTTTGTGAGTACATCTCTTACATACAGAGTAGGAACCAAGACCAATATCCTGCAATCAGAGACAAAAATATTGAGAAGCAGTGAGTGACTTAACTCTGGAAAACTTGAAGAAAAAAAAAGCTGTGGAAAACTACAAAGGAGCCCAGGGCCACGTAACACGATGATTCGCACGATGATTCGCATTCAATTGCAAAGTTGCAATAGCCAATCAAGATCATTGTTTCATGCACATCTCATTCAAAAAGCTGACTTTGGACCAGTCAGAATGGTTGTTTCAAAGTTGTAATTGATTGCAAACCTTTGTGTTACGGAGCCCTTGTATTTCAAAAGGTATTTAGCTGTTCAAGGTATGTCACAATTTTACTTTCACTTTTCCAGTCTTAAATAGAAAATGTACATGACTGAATTTGTCAAAATCGTCAGAGCCCTGAAAAATTAAATATTTTAACTTCAAAAATAATCAAGACGCAAATTTCTAACAGACTTTAGAATGAAATGAGTAAAATGAATGAGAACCACGTACCTCTTGTAAGTCATACTCATCAAGAATGGAGGACACGCGAGCATGCTTAATAGCAATCTAAAATAAAAAGATAAGACCATTATACATAGAATAAGTATTATTGGTTAGGTAAGAGCACATCATTACCGAAGAATTAAAAAAAAGCAAGTTTACAACCTTTTAAATCAATGCAACACAAAATCAGTCCAAACACTAATGAGGAGCAAAGGTAACAATGAAAATAAACCAAGCGTAACATCATAATCAGACTTGTGGATAAGTTCAGTCATATTTCATGTCAAATTCAAATGCATTTCTCAAACAAACAAAATTATTGTACTAGAAAAAATATTACAGTGAATGTCTTCCTAAGAAATTTAATTGACAATGTAAAATAGCAGACTAATACTATAAGCAAAAAAGATAACTGAATTAGTATGATTGGCTTAACCAATAAAGTGAGGTGGTGCATTGGAGAGCCAATATTCAGGGTGTTTTTTAGAACTATGTCTACACTTTACAAATGCATTAATTGGATGACAGAAGATTCAAAATGACTTTTGGGCAATTTATCTCTAAACGTTGAGTTACCATAGGACCACACTGAACTGAAATATGAGATAACTGAAAAGATGTTTGGTACTTCAGAATCGGAAAATGGCGCTGAAGAGAGATATACTGAAGCTTTTCGTCTTGCACTCATCAGAGTATACCGCAAGAATGAACAGAAAGCCAAAATCGAACAATATAACTGGAAACTAAAGGAACAAAGCGCGCAAAATATAACAGGTTTTGATTGGCTGCCTGAAAATAATTAGGCTTATTGCCAGCCAATTTAGTAATAATGGGAACTAAAATAATACAAGTGTCCTCACAAACTCTCTCTGTCGGCACAGAATAGGGTCGGTAAGCTGAATGTATGTGTCCCGTCATTACAAAACCGGCTTGCAATAAGCCTAATTTCCCGCTACTTTCATGCAGCCAATCAAAACCGATTATATTTCGCGTGTTTTGTTCCTTTAGTTTCCAGTTATATTGATTCTATTTCAGCTTTCTGTTCATTTTTGCGGTATACTCTGGCGAGTGCAAGACGAAAAGCTTCAGTATGTCTCCCTTCAGCACCATTTTCCCACTATGAGATACTGACCTGTTCCTTTGGTGAAACATGAGTGTTATTTGAAGCAGCCTCTTTCTGCGCTTCTTCAACTAAAGTAGGATCAATGTAACTAAATCCTCTGAACAGTTGATGTGCTCCAGCACTAGGAGGCACAGCAGGAGAATCTAATCAAATAAACACAGGATAAGATGTAATAAATTAACTAAATCTGATGTACTAAAATAATGATAGGATCGATGATTACGTGTTGATAGTTTGCCATTTTGAATGATGAGGCTCAGTCCCCACTAGGAATGTGTTTTTGGCTCAAAGGTTAAAGCAATGGTATAAGAACCTGATAGGCTCAACAAGTAGTACGCTAGGATATTAAGCAAGGTATAAATCATTAATCAACAAGTCCCTCTGTTAGGACTTCTTGCCATATGTCCCCTAGTTGTTTACTTTCAATGAAACATCAACTTTCTTGGCAGTCAAGTTAAAATATAGCTGAAGATTGTGGTGGTGTAACTTCATATTCAAAGGTGTAACACATGACAGTTAGCGGACTAAAAAATGACCCCCTGCATACTTTCAAGAACATTTACCACAAAATATGACCCCTTTTTGCATAAAAACAGGAACAAATGGGCTTTAAATGTAACCCTATTTTTGGCTTATCCAGTACACATTCACAGAAATTACCCTATTTTCGGAGCAGTTGGCTTGTTAGCTGAGTAACAGATTTCTTTCTCAAACATATGACCCTTCTTTTTGAAATTCCTTGCTCTTTCCACAAAACATGCCCTTTTCTTCAAATCCGTGATCATTTCAATGTTTGTAAACATCGCCATAAATTACCCCTTTTTACGCATATTTCGTACTATCATGCATACATAAAGTCGATATGAAGTGATTCCAACTGGAGGAAGATAAAGCATGATAGTTTACCTCTAGGTGTACGTGATGTGAATTCTGTATCAAAGTAGTGCACGATGTCACTTGTAGGTATCACAGGTCTGAACGGTGGGGTCTGGTCTCGCTTCCTTAGTTTCTATAACAGTAAGGTCAAAGGTTAAAGTTTAAAGTGATCATACATTGAGCATAGAAGATATTAATCGGTCGACTTTATGTTTGGCTACTATTGTTAAAATGATAAAGAAATCACAAGAAAACATCATTAATTATTGCTACACATTAGGACCAGCTGTGGACCAGAATGGGCTCGGGCAGAGTGGATCCCCATTAACCCTTTCAAGGCCGACGGGACTTTTCAGTCCCAGATCAGACTAAGCTTGTTTGTAAAAAAATGCCATGCATTCTTCACCCCTTTCCTGTCTGATGGGACTTTTGAGTCCCTATTCAGTGATTTAATTAACACTACATTTTTTTCCACTTTTGAAAAAATTTCTGTCATATTTAGTATGAAAATAGTGCAGAAAAAACTCACAGAACATATCTGAACATTTCACCATAATTTGGGATTGAAAGGGTTAAAATGGAGAACACCTTAGAGACAGAAAGGAGTAAAACAAAGCCAACGGTGACATAGTACAGTCCCACAGGGCTGCTTACAAAGAGACATGAGCAGGATGTATTAAAATGATGTCCTTCTCCATTGAAGTCATGATCATACTATATATGTTGAGATTTGGTGATACGGCACAAGCTCCGGCTACAGTCGTTCTAGGATTTATTTGGTCAAGATATAGGGTTAGGGGCCACGGATGCAATTGTGTTTTTAGGTTTAGGGTTAGGGTTAGGGGTAGGGGTAGGGGTAGGGTTAGGGTTAGGTATAGTGTTCAAGTTCAATTTTAACTTCAAGTAGCGTTGGGTTCAGGACTGAAGTTAGGAATTTGATTAGTGCAGGAACTTTTGCAGAGAGCAATTGTCGCCAGAGCACGTGTCGTAGAACCTGTGACTCAAGAAATCTTAAAGGGCAAGCCAACCTTGGTAATAAGATAATTTGTGTGAAAGCAGAAAATAAGAAAAACAGGATGGTGAAAGTTTGAAAGAAATCGGACAAGGAATAAGAGAGTTATTGATGTTTGAAAAATGAGATCACTACATCTATGCGAATCTCAAATTGGCAAGCTGGTGAGTTGACTGTGACATACTTGTGGACAACTTTCCTGTTTGTCCTAAACAAATATATCATTAATATGCGGTTCTCTCTGAAGCGCCTTTACCCTCGGCCAGTACTCAAAATATATTGGAGATAGCATATTGTTATAGATCCTCATGAAAGAAAAAGATCCTACTGAGTAATACAATTTGAAAAAAATGACATTTAGTCATTCTGTGTGTTGGAGCAAATGGGGGAGTTGTCCGCAACTACATCACAGTGACATTAACTTTTCGGCCAATTTGAAACTCCCATATGTATAGTGATTACAACTTTCAAAGTTCATAACTTTCTTATTGCTTGTCAGATTTCCTTCAAACTTTCACCAATCTGTTTCTCAGATTCCCCCTCCCCTTCGTTCACAGCAACTTGTCATTAAGGTTTTCCCTTTAACTCAGTTCAACAGAAAATTAGAAGCTGTGGGCACAGAATGTTTGGAAAGATTGCAAGAGACCATATCATTGGATTGACTTACATCCCAATCAATGTTTGAGAAAAAGGCATGACTCTTGATATCATTGATACCATTTGCACCAGCTCCAAGTCTGTTCTGGGGATTCCTCTTGAACAACATCCGAAGGAGACTCTGTGCTTCTGGACTCAAGAACTGAGGCATCCCCAGTTTGGCTCTGAGGGAAAAATGAAGTCAACACATTTATTGTATTATGTAATCAATCTCATTTAACTCTTCTGTACAGTAAATTTAGGAAACAATTCAAACTTCTTGGAGTTGAATCTTTGCTACGTATACTCCTCATTAACAAAAGGGCAGGTGACTGGTAAAAGAATATAAGTTGCTAAAGGAAGTCAGCATCGTTTTTCAACGTGTGCCTTCTCCTGTAACATAGTCAATGATTCCACAATGAAAAAGAACTGTCAAGAATAAGTGTGTGAACCTAAGTTCTTTCATTAGCACAGAATAGGGTCAGTAAACCAAATGTGCAAAAAGAAAGAATTTGAAAGAAAAGTAGTGACATCCCAGACATTTGCTCTTTAACGGCTGGTAACCAAGACTAGTATCCTATTGCAGCAGCCAATCAGAGCTCATTATCTTTTGTTAATATCTATATCATTTGACTTCGGCATTCGGTTTATCATTGCATTTTACTCTCATGAGTGCACGATGAATAGCTTCAGTATCTCTGTATTTAAAGCTACTCTTCAATTTTGTATCACCAATCATATCTAAATGTTAATACAACTTACTTGAGAATGAGTGCCATAGTTTCTTTCCTGTGTTGTCCTTGAAATGGTAATGCTCCGGTCAACATCTCATACTGCATAGTAGAGAATAAGACAAAATGAAGAAGAGAATAAGACAGCTATATAAGAGAGAATACAGAGGGAGGTTAGTGCATCTGGAAAGAATTTCATAGTTATATCTGAAAGAGGTTCATTATGCCTACGTAGATTAATCATACTGACCATTAGAACACCAAACGACCACCAGTCAGCTGCTGTAGTATGGCCTCTCCTGTTCACCACCTCAGGTGCCATGTATTCCACTGTCCCACAGAATGAGTATGTCTTGCCATCGACGGATTCCTTGCTTAGACCAAAGTCCGTTAGCTTGATATGACCAGTGTCATCGAGGAGTATGCTGCATAGGGAGGTGGAATCTTGCATGTTAACACAATAATCAATAATAAAGTATGTCCCAGCAAAATTACAATCAGGTTTTCAGTATCAATAGCTTTCAAAAATCATGAATTAATCTGAACATGGTTTAAGATTATGAAACTATATAACTAATTATCTAATTCTTGGCGAAAACTTCATCCGATTTGGTTGAGTAGTCACAAAGAAATAAAGATTTTTGTAACATATGTCACAAGTCCCTTCCATCCAAGTTTTGACAGAAGGGGGGCTCACAAAGCAAGTTTGAAGTTAATGGATCAAATGGTTCTTGAGACATCACGTTAACAAGGTTAAAACCTGCAATTTCAGAATTGACCTCTATGACCTTTGACCTACGTAACCCAAAATCTAATCAGATCGTCTTCCTATGGTGATACATACTAGCACCAAGTTTTAAGTTCATACCTCATGTGGTTCTTGAGTTATCGCGAGAACATTCAACAAGAAAGCAGGATGGACGAACGTACGGACTGACGGACGGACAACCCGAAAACATAATGCCTCCAGCACCACCTTCGGTGGGCGAAGGCATAACAAAACATTAACTTTCTTTTCAAACCATTTAAAAGGATTTTGGAATTGTTCATTGTGCTTTGTGAGCCTCTCTTCTTTGAAAACTTGGATAGAGGGACTAATGACACATTACAAAACTCGCTATTTCTTTGTGACTACTGAACCAAATCGAATGGGGTTTTTGCCGAAATGCATAGAATTTGTTATTATTTCATAATCTTACACCATATTCAGATTAATTTACAATTTTGAAAGCTACTGATGCTGAAAGTCCGATTGTAATTTTTTTTTACATACTGTACACACTGGATATTGTACAGAGCTCTATGAAACTAGAATATGGCATAAGCCCACAGTACATATTTGATGACAATCTCATTTTCAAAGAAATTGTGATTGCATTAGACATGGAAATTTAAACTAGTAAAATCTTCCTGATTGAGGTTCTTAATAAAGATATGAATCAAATAAAATATCAAAAGTTTTGGTGCATTGTAAGCGGTCTCATCGGAGTTAAAGGCCAAATCGACTTCAAGTCGTAGACAATTATAAGACTGATCCTACGAGGAGCGTTTCATTACGACCAAATTTTTATTTTACTATTCATAGGACTGTTCAGAACCTTGATGATTGAGATTTATATATTTGAATGTTTATATAAAAACGCTAATGTAAATTCTTCTAAAAACAGATCAGTCAGATCGTTTAGCAGCTTTAACGCCGTTTTGGCTGTCAACAGATCATATTCCCTGCTTCCATGAGGAAAAAACAGAATGTTAAGACTGGTGAAGTAATTAAAATCTGCAATGCTAAACAGGAAATACTATGAGGAAGCAACTTTTGAATATACATGTAGACTAACAGGCTTTCTACTTGAAATTATCTACTCATACATACAGATGTATGATGCCTTTACCTAATACCGACCTCTTAACGATATTTCCAACGACTACGGCAAAGAATCTTCATGAAACGTAATGAAAATTCATCAGACTACTACCCAAATACTGGGGAACAAGATCCAGGTACTGACGAGCGATAATACTTGCGCGTTCTTGTAGAAATGACGTCGCAATAGAGTCATCTCATTTTACGCATAGAGGGAGAAGTGCGTTTTATTACCGACCCCTGTACATAAGTCAATGGCAATTTATGAAAAGAGATTATTTTAATGAAAATATGAAAAATTAACAATAAATTGATAATACTTACGTTTTTATTCCTCATCTTGCTCTATTTTGGCTGTTCTCAACGTTGCTAGGCATTCTACGCGTAGTCCCATGCGTTGATTTGCAAGACGCGCGCTAGATGCCATGATACGCTTAATGGTCGGTATTATGACTGGTCGGTATTAGGTGAAGTGATCATACATGTAGGTGAAATCATCTTGCTTTCATATTGTCATACCCTGAGGAACTAACTGCTTCTACTACTATAGTACCTATTATTGAATCACAAGAAGTTTGTTATTTCATCCCTGTGATCTTGACGTATGACCTATGACCTCAACACCATGGTCACTAGATAAATGCTTACTTTTCTGGTTTGAGATCCCTGTATATGATGCCTAGACTGTGTAGATGGTCCAAGGCTAAGGCCAACTCTGCCAAGTAGAACTTTACATCTTCCTCTGTAAACATCACCTGTACAAAGAAATTAGAATAGCACCATTCATCACACTACTGTAGAACTGTAGGACCCAAAGTTTTGCGGCAAGAAACTTCCACAAATTACACAACTTCAACGCTGGTCATGCTGTTATTCGTGCGGCATGAAGCTTTCGTGAATCTCCATTACTTGTGAAATTCGCGAAATTTTCTGGTTGTACAGCATTTCTAACCCCCCCCCCCCCCCCACAAAAAGAAAATAGAAAAAATAATAATTTTTGTTTTTTTTGTACAGAAGACAGGTAACTCAGTATTATCAACAACGTGTAAACATCAATTCACACCATTAACTACTGTCATAGATGTAAATTTTTTTATGCAGAGCTTGACACTAACAAACAGGTGCACATGGCCTCTAAATTCTAACTCCAGAGCACCTAAATTTGTAAATATTAACACAGGGGCCAACACACAGAGAAATTGCTATCTGGACCCCTTGTGAAAGAGTTTAGAGTGGAGACCTGTTTAATGTCACATAGAGTATTGCATATTTGCATTAACTTTAAAAACCATTACTACATGTACACGAAACTCAGTTTGAAAGATGTTATTATACTACATGTATATACTATGGATATGAAGCCAACATATTTATTAAGTTGGGTCAATGATGTGGACAATACTCGATAATCAGGTCAAAAATTCAGTATGTCAAAGACAATATTACATCCTTTGCATAAGGACAAAGATCAAATTGATTCTAAGGGCAAAATTATTCCACTTGAAGTTAGGTCAATCAATTCAGTATGTCAAAGACAATAAAACACTTTTCTAGTACAGTGAAACCTGTCTATAAAGACCGCTCAAGGGAGACAAGAAAAGCGGTCTTTATTGTCAGGAGGTCTTTATGTACAGGTTCCTTGACGGTTCCCATGACAAACACTTTTCAAGGGAAACGAAATTATGGTCTTTATAATACAGGCGGTTGCTAAAGCAGGTTGACTGTATTAGAACAAATACTGGATTCCACATATGTACGAAATAAGAACTTACTTCTTTAGACAACCTTGTGAACAAGTCTCCCCCTTTCAAGAAATCCAGGATGAGATAGAGTTTGCCCTCTGTTTGGAATGCTGTAATATAAACACATTGAGATCAGATAAAAGTTACTCTACAGGTTAAAGGGAAGGTTGACTTCTGGGAATTGTGAAAAATAATTTGTGAGCCTTTTCTTTCTTTTTATGTCACTCTGAAAGAACATCATAGTAGACATTACCCCTGAAAAGGAATGCTCTCAAATGCCCAGCCTCATATTCGAAATATGACGAGGAATAGCTAAAGTGTTCGGGCCCAACATTAATGCCATAATGTGTGCGCAGTCCCACACACCCATTTCTGTGTACAGTACATGTGCTTTTCAGTGAGATTGTGTCAATTTCTTATCATTTTGACGATTCCAAAACCTTGCAGTATAGACCAATTCTAATGCAGACATGATCAACATCTTCCAATTTCTTTGAGACGGTTTCTCTCACAATGTAATCGCATGAAAATAACTCAACTTTATCTTTAAAGACCCAGTCCTATCATACTTTTTATTATTCCTGTATTTCATAAACTATACCTTTAATGTGGTTACTCTGCCACTCTTCTTCAAATGAATAATAAATTCTTGGGTTCAGTCAATCAGAACAATTCATTCATCGGATGTCATACATGTATGTAAACAATAAGATGATTGACCCATAACAGTTTTACTGCATCCATTGATATTTTAGTAACCAATGCAAAAGGTTTTCACTCAACAATCACATGTAAGTACCCTTCATTCATCATTCACGCAGGCAGGCAGTTCCTTCTTCATCACTGTTCATATCTCATAAGACCCTTCAACTCAAATCAGTAATGTTATTATATGGTTATAAGTAACCTGTATATGTTCCTTTTACATGTACCTGTATAGGATTGATGTGTTTATACTACAGTGTTTATTTCTTAGCAATACCAAGATGTAGAACAGTCCTACAACTGATTTTGTCATCCTGTATATGTTTGAATAAATAAATAAATAAAATAAAGTAAATATACAATTTTACAGTCTCCGGAAAAGAGGTCTTCCTTCAACAGGAAATTAACAATAAAGCATTTACGTTCATTTTATTGTAGTAAATTTTGAGATGAATAATTAACCAATAACCATACCACACAATATCCATAAAATAACACCACAATCCAGGAAACTACAAATATAAACAATAACTCGAAATCCAGAAGCACACTGGATTAAAAAAGGCCACAATGACCCTGTTGAGATTAATCGTACAAAATAAGTAATATCAATTTGTATTAAACATTCTATGAAATACAAATACAGCAGTGTTGTAGCTAGAGCATTTTTAGTGGTGGGTGCAACCTCACTGACTTTGACCTGCGTGTGGAGCATAGGTGTGGAGTGAGCGCAGCGAACTCAGCTTCACGACTATCGACCAGGGGTTCCGGGCAACGGCCGCAACAGGGGTTCAGGGGGCAGCGCCCCCTAAGCTTTTGCCTTATACAACATTTAAGGCCCACAATCCCAATTTCTAGATACCCAAATGACTTAAAAGAGTCACACATGAATGGCTGTAACTGAAACAAATTCATACTGCATTAGTTAGTAGATATCATTATAACACTACAGTACATTGTCATTATACTGAATAAAATGTATGAAATGGATAATGAATTAAATGCAATAAAAAACAAACAAAATATAGCTGTGTTGTTTCATTCATTCAGCTGTACTACTTAGTCCTTTCTTACCTAAGTCAGCTTCACTTTCACTTTGTAGCGCATTTCCTTTTTTGTGCCCACAACTTGACCAAACCACGTAATACTAATAGTGGTCATATTGACCACTGCGCGGGACTAATGCAAAAATACTACGAATTTTCTATCGCATGTACTAAAGGTATGGGGGAGGAAAAAGATATTTAAAATACTTCCTATCAAATTCAGCTCTTAAAAATCTCACTCCTACTTCTGATATTTCCAGCAAAATCCAAAGTCAAAATCATGTCCAAAACCGAAGAAATTCCCGCAGATTTTTTTTGACGATCGCATGTTTTTTTTATTCCGCCAATGTTTTAGACTAAAATCGGCCAATAAAATTTTGTCCACAAAGGAACTCGGTATCGCGTGCAAACCATCGATCTCTACGATCACGCATGCAGAAAATTGGGACTTTTACGTGTGTGCGATAAGGACAGAATTTTTAATGACCAAATTTTTGGGGGGAGATGTCTGCGCTCGCGGCGATCAGGAAATGTACAAAAAAATGACCTCCAATACCCCGTTTCGCCATAATTGACGGTAAATTACGGATTTCATTTTTTAAATTACCTTTTCCAACATCGGTAAGTTGAATTTATTGTATTTCATGTATATGTTGGTGTCGGTTTTTGTAAATTAAATGCCGATTTTGAGTGAATCTTAGTGACTTTTGTGCAGTGGTATTTGAAAATGTTGAGGTGTATGACTGCCTAGATTCTACACACGAAGTATAGTAATGACGCTTTGAGTGAATTTGACTGCCTTTGCAATAGGATATCATCTTATTGCGAACCAACCCCACACGATATGTTCCCGGCCCCTTGGTCGCGGACTCCGCCGGAGATGCGGCCGGAGGCGTATACGTAGCTAGCTAGCTATCATACGTTCGGATTACAATCAATTTATATTTGAATTTTCACTTTAGTTTCAGGTTATACGAGTGTATTATACTTACAAGTCAAGTCAAGAAATAATATTTATGGTCAATATCAAAGCACAACAAGGTCATTTCTGCGCATTATGTGTGTTTTGGGGCAATTAATACACATCAAGTTTGGGGAAATAGTGGTGGGCGGGAGACTGACTTTCAGCCAGAGTGCCGGGCGGAAAACGTGAGTGGTGGGCGGGCCCGCCCACCGCCGCCCACCGTAGCTACATCCCTGAAATACAGTATTCATAGAATTAGCATTTATGAATAAAATACAAAAGAACCAATGGGATATTTCATCTGCTAGATATGACTTGATTTTGGATCACGGTTGGAAGAAGAAAAAAAATTAATAGATGCACCAGATAATCAAGAAGTGGGTATTGAGGAAATAAGAACTAATTCTACAAATGGTTATTTCAAATGTATATAAAGGTAAATTGCCAGGAAGTACCATAATTCACCAAACAGAATCATCAACACAAGACATGCGGAAATAATCATGAAATTGCAATGCAACCTTCTGTGAAACAGAGAAATAAGGAAAACAAGATAATGAAAGTTTCAAAGAAATCGGACAAATAATCAGAGAGCTGTGAATTTTGAGTGATGAGATCACTACAGCTATCGAAAGTAATACAAATATGTCCTTATGTTTCTTTGTCTAATATATGAAACTGACAAACTGCTATTAAAGGAGAATTAAGCCCTGATGACAAATTTACTTATATTGGAAGGTGTAATATATTCCTACTTATTGGCCTAAATCATTTTCTAATAAGATATCAGAAAAGGGTATAAATAAAGATATTCCAACACCCGGTATCGTCTACTCATTTACATGGGGGCTGCCATTTTCTTGCTGATTTGGAGTTGTACATCAACCATTGAGAAATGTTCCAGTCAGGAAGATATTTTGAATCCAAATCCTAAATTGATTTTCTTCATTACCTAAAATCCCATATGTGACGGAAAATATAAAGTGGGTGTTTACATGTATTATAAAAATTAAATCTTTATAATGATACTTTTAAATTGTCTGGTTTTGCTTAACAAAAATTTATTTTCTTGGGTTTGCCAAACAGAGCAGAACATAATATATGCAGCATGCATTCTGACTTTTCAAGTCCATTATCCGAAAGCAGGTGAATGCATAGTTTGCCGCTATAGATGCTCAGGGAAGAAGCATCCATAAAATTTGAATTAATTTGCTCCGTCCCATACGTCCTGTATCGAGAAAATAGATTTCTATTAAGCGAATATCGATTTTCAACAGAAATATATAAGGAAATCTTCAGTTTAAAAATAAATTGACATATCTATTCTATATTTTTAATCTCAAATGGGTTTTTAATTTTGAAAAAGGCAATTGAGCATTTGGATTAAGAAAATCTTCTTGTACACATAAACAAAATGGCAGCCCCCATGTGCTGCTAGCAGACGATACATATTGCTAGCAGATGGTAAATTTTGCTCAGAAAAATTTGATTTGTATTGATCTCGTATATTTTGACGCGAAGCCATATAGTCTAACAAGTAGGAATTAATAACACCTTTGAACACTATCGTCTTTATTTTTGAGCGTAATTCTCCTTTAAAGATAAAGTGAGTTCTGGTCATGTGACTACATGGGAAAGGTTGATCATGTCTGCATTAGTATTGGTGTCTGCATTAGTATTGGTGTATACTGCAAGGTTTTGGAATCATCAAAATAAGAAATTGACCCAATCTCGCTGAAAAGCACGTGTACTGTACACAGAAATAGGTATATGGGACATATTTTGAATATAAGGGCAATTGAGGAGCAATCCTTATCAGGGGACATTTCTACTACATGTACAAGTGTATAAAGTTCTTCTAAACTGACATAAGGAATGAGAAAGCTCACAAATTATTTTTCACCTTTCCCAGAACTCAACCTTCTCTAAAGAGAAAAGACTTTTTAATAAAGAGTTAAGATTATGAAGACCATTGCTCACATCAAGGAGTTGTAATGCCTAGTCCTTGCTCACATCAAGGAGTTGTAACTCCTACATGTACATGTAGTCCTTGCTCACATCATGGAGTTGTAACTCCTAGTCCTTGCTCACATCATGGAGTTGTAATTTCTAGTCCTTGCTCACATCAAAGAGTTGTAGTCCTTGCTCACATCGTGGAGTTGTAACTCCTAGTCCTTGCTCACATCAAGGAGTTGTAACTCCTACATGTAGTCCTTGCTCACATCATGGAGTTGTAACTCCTAGTCCTTGCTCACATCATGGAGTTGTAATTTCTAGTCCTTGCTCACATCAAGGAGTTGTAAGTCCTACATGTAGTCCTTGCTCACATCATGGAGTTGTAATTTCTAGTCCTTGCTCACATCAAAGAGTTGTAGTCCTTGCTCACATCGTGGAGTTGTAACTCCTAGTCCTTGCTCACATCAAGGAGTTGTAACTCCTAGTCCTTGCTCACATCATGGAGTTGTAACTCCTAGTCCTTGCTCACATCATGGAGTTGTAATTCCTAGTCCTTGCTCACATTTGCTCCTGCAACATTTGCTCTGGGCTCTAGTTCATCCAAGGAGTTACGAGGGAAGCTACCCTAGTAACTCCTTGGTTCATCAAAGATATAGAGTTAAGTTTATGATTGCAATAGGGTTGTAGGTTACATATATGGGTTTAGGGTAGGGTTAGGGTTTAGGCATAGTGTTTCTCAAGAGTTTGAAGTTTTGAACGATATGCACCACAGAGCAATTGTCACTGAAGCATGTGTGGTACCCCCAGTGACCGCAGATGCGTACTGTCATGCGTTCTGGAAAACGGTTTCGATCGGTAGGATTTCGTACAAATCGTTTTGGAAACTCATTTATTTCGCTGTCAATCCGGGAATACAATAAACTCAAGTAACAAAGCTATACAATTATCGTCCCGCTATACATGCAACTCACCAGACTAGACATTATTGACTTGTTCAACGTATTATCCTCATATTTTTTTTTTATGTTGACTCTATATAGAAAGCTAATTTGTATAGCAATCTAAACTTAAATTGAAAATCTTTCCTTTCTGATGAGTTTAGGCTGAAAAAATATGCTGATTGTAGTACGTATAATTCTGTATGTTCATGACCACATATGACTACATGTTCATAACTTGTGTAATTTTGTTTATTTATATGAATGTTATGTACTTTTGTAAGCCAACAAAGCAAATTTCCTTAATTGGACGAATAAAATTATCTATCTATCTATCTATCTATCTATCTAAAGTGAAAGGGGTGGGGCTGAGTATACGAACAAGCATATTATTTTACACTACATAAGTGTCATGAAACATGTCTACTAAAAAAGTGGGGGGGGGCTGCAGCTCCTACACCCCTCCCCTTCCCCCCTCTAACCCCCCCCCCCCCCCCCCCCCCCCCCCCCCCCCCCCCCCCCCCGGTTCTGCGGCCCATGCCATCCATATGATTGTAAAAATGTAATTGGATCGAGCACGATGCTACTTGATTCATTGTAGGGTGTTATAAGAATAGAGAGATATTGGATCAACGTGACAAGAACGACCCAAGGGAGTATTCATCCAGGCTATAGAGATTGGGAAGATGTCTACTGCAATTCAAGTCAATTAGCACATTACAAGTAGGCACAGATTGATGTTCTCCAAGGAGAGAGAGACAGAGAGACGGTGAGACAGAAAGGAAGGGGAAGAGGAAGAGGAAGAAGAAGAAGAAGAAGAAAAAAGAGAAAGAGACAGACAGACAGAAAGCTAAAGAGATGGAGATGGAGGGAGATGGAGAAGGAGGAAGGGAGGGAGATGGAGAAGGAGGAAGGGAGAAAGAGAGAGGGAGACAGAGATAAAGACAGAGACAGACCCCGGAGGAGTACATCTCATTGAGGCCTGTACAGCATCTGCATCCATGACTTTCTGAAAAGCACCCTAAACGAGAATTTAAGTCGAGATGTTTTCAATACCTTATTCAGAGAAACCTGTGAATATATTCTTGATTTTTTATCCTTAACAGGGACTTTTTAGATGTTGCATAGTATTGTATCTCCTATTCAAATTGGTTCTTCTTGGGCCTTTCTTGGCCAAAAAGGAAGAGTTAAAGACAAATATTTACTTTGGAACACATTACAGAATAATGTTTTCATTGAAAAAATAGAAAAGAACCTCTTTGGATTCTTCTTCTTGTTGTCTATTTATTTTTCACATTCGCTGCTCCTGACCGGATCCCGAATGGTACTGCCAGTTTCCTACCCTTTTTGAGGATCTTTTCTCATCACCTTAGTGAATTTAATACCCTGTTTTTGATGTACACCCTAAACAAGATCCCTGGGTTACCCATCTGGTGGTGAAAAAACAACCCTTTTTACTTGTTTTCATGGATGCGGATGTCGTACAGTCCTTAATGAGAAATCCACCCCCCCCCCCCCCCCCCCGGGAGACAGACAAACAGAGAGAGATAGAGAAAGAACTTAAGAGACATAAAAATTGAGCAAGTAAGGAGAGAGAGAGTAAGAGATCATTCACTATCGGGGGAGCATTTCATCAAGTGTCTTGTCTCTGATTTTTACAGACAAAGTTGCTCTCAGCCAATCAGATGCAAGGATTTCAGTAGCTTATAACAGTTATTGCAACTTGTCATTGATGACAAGTTTTATGAAACGGGACCCACAAGTGGAAGTTAACAGCATCTCTTCAGTGCACACTCAATCCCCGCTTTCCAACTCACATTATCAAAGAGTTTGAGAGCAGATGGACTCTGCAAAACCGAGGCATTACTTGAGTAGTATTTAATAGAGAAATGATGATATACATGTACAGTAGGCCTACAATGTATAGTTGGAAAGCTAATATGACATGGGGTACAGAACAAGTAGATAGCATTCGTCAATAACTTGCTCCAGATTCAACCTACCAAGTAAAGTAATTGACACTGCTTTGGCCACCAAAACAACTGTGTCGGTAACATGTCGAGAAACCAAAATAAAACAAGTACAGTCAAACCTGTCTTAGCGGCCACCTGTCTATAGCGGCCACCTTCTTATAGCGGCCACCAAAAAATCCCCCGCAGGATATTACTGTGTTGTAGACCCTGCATATAGCGGTCACCTGCCTAACGCGGCCAGCGGCCACCCATAATGTATCCCTCGGTCAATATCTGACTGCGTATAGCGGCCACCAATATCGAGTCGAGCCGTAGCTTCATGCACAAAAAGTAGTTTTTGCCATAAAATGTTAGGCATAATAAAGCCGCGATGTGTTTACAGAGTCCTAGCTCAGTCACACTCTCACGCAAATGTCGTGAATAGATTCTACAATGGCCAAGAAGATATAAAAGTTTTACCACATTGCCGACTAATTAGAGATTAAAAGTCTTTTTAGTAAGAATTAAGCACTAGTATTTTTCGTTTACGTAATCTTCGCACCCTCCAGCTGCGATCTCGGGCACCTGCATTGTTCTCTTAAAGCTATCACGGTCGGCATTGATAGCGATCGCCATTCACAGAACTCCTAAAGACATCTTTAGGAATTCTGTGTCAGGTTTTGACTGTACATGTATGTTATGCAAGAGCCCCAAGTCATACATGTATTTCTATTATTATCTGAAGCATGAGGTAAACTCTTTACTTTTCGTTTCCCATGCCTAATTGCAAACATACCATGCATTCAAATAAAGAATAATTAAAAATGAAAGCAACTTCAAATTGCGCGCTGCATGCATTCTCAGTGCATCTTACGAACAGTCAATGCACTGGACTTTTTAATAGTTCATCTTCATTGACTACTTCCAATGAAATTAGTGACACACTTGCCACCCAATACATAGCAAGTAGACAATGCAATTCATTACCAAAATTTCATTATATTTTTTTAACAAGTAAAATTATGATTCATATATTTGGAGGCACAATATCTGACTCTGAGCAGTTAGACGAGTTGTCTATGGACCGGAAAAGTCTAGATATTAAAATTTATCAGTGTGCTCAGGCCATTGGGTAAGTACAGCTAACCTTGCATAATTCGAAGTCATAAAATCGAACTTTCCCCAAGTGAATCATTTTTTTTGACCAAACTATGCAAAATATGTATTATTTACATTACCCAGGCTATACAATTGGTTGATGTACAGTACTTACTATTTACTCCTAAATTACTTTCAGAGAGGAGTACGTAACCTAGGATAACACCTAGTCAGCCTTGAAGCTAGGCTACTTAGGATACTATGTAATTGTCAGGACATAATGGAGAGGCACACACTGAGAGAGAGAGAAAGAGCCTGATGATGGCCAGCAGGCTATACGTTCGTTCATTATTCATGTCTCCTGACTCACTTTAGCACAGGATGAAAGTGGCAAAATGAGGCACCGGTCTATACGAGCCAAGTTTATTAGCTGCATGAATATAAATGATCCACGCATCTTTCAGATTGTGTGCTGCCATAAGGTGCCTCTCTAAGGATAAGCTCTATTGCTTCACCAAATCTGAAGACATTGCATGTTGTTATGGTTTGGATGAAGGAATTTTGGCAAGCAGCTTGGGACAAAATATTCATTAGAATCATTAACGTGTCTAAAATATAATTTTTCTTGAAATAAATTAATGGAGGGAAAAATTGTTCTTTTGGTAATATCGAGGTCCTAGAGGACCTACACATATACCAAAAAGAAAGAGAACAGAACAAAAAACATGCTGGTTATTCTGAATTTTGACCAACTGAATTTTAGAGGTTTTGCTTGCCATACAAGGTTAAAGGTAACGTACAGCTTTGGTAAGCCCTCAAAAAATTTTCATCAGATTTCTTAGATTTTTGTTGATAATACTAGTAATACTATTAAAAGACATTGTGAAGATTTTGCCTCCTAAAGTTTAATATTAAATAAAAAAGGCAAAAAATAATTTATATGCCGGGCCAGGCACGTAAACTCCCAACAATGGCAGCATGTACTGAACACAATACACAAAGTGTAAAACCAGTGAGTAACTACACACAGTGACACGTATTATGCTGTCTCTATGCGAAGCCCCAAGATTGTTGTGCGGAGAGCCATCGGGGAGGAAAGGTCCTAGCATAAGGCAGTGATCTAGCTTTCCTTACAGATATTTACACGGAAATTCATCGGAAATCAATGATCTATGGAATACCAAATGATTTCTAACAAACATCTTTTGATACAAGGAGAACAACATAAAGACTATATTTAACGCATTTCTTTACAATTTTCCCTTTACTATCAATTTACTACTTTTACTACGCAGCTACAATTTTTCATCCCCTAGCCGTTCGACATGTAAAAAAAAAACCTGCCGCAGTAAACTCTGGCGTTTTTTTTTTTAAAAATGTGTATATGAATGGCTAGGGTATGAAAAATTGTAGCTGCGTGCAACAAGGTCCTACACGCACTCACTAACCAGCATCTGTGTGTTGTAAGTTACAAAACTGAGAAGTGCATTACGCTTAATAAAACCCATGGTAAACCACCATGATTCAAAGCATCATTTGTGAACAAGCCTTTACAAATGTATCATGCAATACCACAGACACACCAACAAGACCGAAGTCAGACCAACAACAGACCAAACAAAAAGTTACATTGCCACCAATGGCCAAGAATCAGTCGGTGTGGCGTCTGTGTGGGGTCGATTTGGCGGTGTGACTGTTACTTAAGATTGATTGCTGGTACTCCTTGGCACATCTGTGAAGCTCATTAAATACTTCAATTTGAGATGATAGCAGAGTAATTGGCTCTTTTCTAGTTGTAGCCTGTCCTCAGTTTACCTGTTTACTATGGTGAAGCTCAAGTGATCTTTTCCTGTAAGTGATGTTTTCCTTGATTCCCAAAGGTAAACTGTAAATCAGTGTTGGCCAAGGTAGCACAATCGTCCCTTTTGTTTCACTAAGTTCACCAATAATCATCAAATTAATGTTCAATAGTAAGATTTGGGGGATTGATTCTCTGTCATATTGTTGAATTTAGTTTTGAATATTCAATATAGGCCTATATCTCTCTCAATTAAAATTCCATTATAATATTTCACAATGTGTGTAGGCTCCACGTTTCCATTTTTGGAAAGGAAGAGAAAGCTATTTCTAGGCCAAACTTACAGCCTTGGTGGTAGGAGTTAACATGATTTATTTATGTCCTTGTTAAAGTGCATGTTATTCTTGGAATGTTTTCCAATCAAATTAGATTTTGTGCATGCAGAGCATGCGTCTTACTGTGTGTCCAATGTTAATATGATGTGCTTTCATGGCATCCTAGCTTTGTATATGAATATAGAGCTACTGACCAGGGGTGGTATTCTGAGATTTATTTTATCTTGATTTTAGTGAAATAATTTTCATTGTCAAGTTACACCAAAATGTACGCTTATGGCGCATCATTGGTTAATGCCTGCGCAAAAGTGGCTGCGTATGCGGAATTCATCTGCGCAAACACCAATGAAATTTTGCAATTTGCAATTTGTTATGACAATTCAAATCTTTTCACTAAAATCAAGATAAAATAAATCTCAGAATACCACCCCAGGTATTATTTTAACCATTGCTCTGTATTTGTGATGTAGCAGTCAACTAGTCTGTTTTATGCCCCCAGTTATGACCAATCAAAGGCTTAGAATCTTAGACTGCTTTATATAACAAATAATAAGGAATGTGTAATTTCTAGAGAAAAAAAAATTTGTTTCACGTACTGGTAAAGAGAAGTAAAACTATTGTGCTTGAATTTCTTTGCTTTGCACCTGTTGTCTACGGAGTACAGTCTTCAACCCTTTCAGAACAGGAATTATTTAAAGGTTAAATTTATCACATTTTGTTCTTCAAATTGGCAACAATATTTTTATTTTAGTGCTACATGGTTCTAATAAGGTGTAATGTCAGTGTACACAATATACTCGGTTAGGAATTTGTCGAAAAGTTGATAAAATTGCCAATTTTGATGAAAAAACAATGATTTTGAACCTCTAAATGTGATGCCAAGTTAAGGATTACAAAGCTTATTCTCATTTAAAAATTCCTGGCAATATAGTCATGCAGCAAAAATGGACATTGTTTGTGCAGAAAATTTTGCCCTTTCTTCTCTCTCATGCATCTGGCATATATTGTTTTAGAGGTTTTTAAAAATTATTAAATGCCAAACCACAAAATGTGGACAATTGTCTCGAAAGGGTTAATGCACATTTTAGGAAATGACGTATCTTGCGCATGTATCCACTGGATACCGACCAGTTAAGGTGCTGCACAGTGGCCAGATAGCGATGATGGTCAATTACAATGCAGGTAACATCCCTGCCAAGAGGATGTGAGTAGTCTCCAGGCACAGACCCTATGTTTAATCTTAAATACGATTCCATGAAACCTTGAGCCTAGCCTAACTTTGTCAGTATCTGATTTTGTTGTGCACAAGTCAAGAGTAGCTGCAGTACAGGGTCTACGGAGTGCAGTAAACTGTGTAGTCTACAAAGTCTTCCAGTTCAGACTCTCTGCTCAGCGCATGACTGACAGGGGTTTGCGTTCGCAAACTAGGATGTGAGCGTGTGTGCGTAAGCTATACCAGTTGTGACATTTACCCGTGATACTCCTCTCATATGTCCCATCGATTACAGCCACAGCCTCAGGATATCGTACCCTCTCCATTCAAACACTTGATAAACAAGAATCTAATCATCATCCCATCAAATCTCTTACAACTGGTCCTGTAATATCTCGGTTATTTCATTTTCCGATTAACCGGGGCTAAAAACAGGAGGGTTTTCGGTTAAACGCACTCACACATATGCGAGTTTATAATAATTGGGTGATCCAATATGATTTTGAACACATGGGACATGGGCAAAACAAAAAAAGAGACGCTACAAAAGCCACTATTTTCCTCTTTTTAATCGTAACAGGCCTAGTGATAAAAAACATACATTTACCTACCAAAACTTGAGCTTAAAATGTCTTATTTATTGATATTTTGTAGTTTTCAAAGTGAGTTTAAGCTTCAAAATGTTGATACTACTCCTTTTCCGGATGTTTAACTGTGTCGATACAGCACTACTTACACCAAACTCTAAATTGCTATCTTTATTTTAGTTGGTGGTTTTTTGTTTATATTCCAGAAACATGTTTGATGAAGGAATTCTCCCTTGGAGAGGTACTCCAGAGGTACTTGGTAAAAGGTACTATGGTAGTGTCAGCCGAGGTGAAATACTTAACTCAAAAGTGGGTACGTGGAATACGTACAGTGTTTCTCAGAAAAGCAAGATGGATAGAATCAGAGCATACATTATGCCTTCCATATCAAGTGATTCTGATCATGCATTTCTATCAATTTTGAATTGAGAGCATAATGATCTTTGCAAGAGGTAATAGTCACTCCATTCTATACAATTCATCATTATAACATGTCTGCTGTACAAGGTTATCTGGGATAACCTCTTAATTCTCAGCATGAGCGACTCTTACCAGACTTTTTTTGAAATACTGCACAGGGACTGACAAGCGCTATAAGTGAGATTGACTGAATACATGCGTGTGCTTACATGTGTGCGCTTCAAAATGAATTCGGTGTTTCTGTAGTAATCATCGATTACAGCTGTGGTATGCCTCCAGAAAATTGATTACATTAGCTACGTTCATACGGGACTCGTGGTTTCGAAACTTTACGTTAACAAAACCACAAATCCCTAACCCACAGCAAGGGTTCACACGAGCCTGAAACAACCAGCTCAAACTACAAGCCGAGCGAGCTTCGTGGTTAACACCGGAAGTAGATACTGCCAATTGTGTGTACAGTACACATACAGATCCTGTGTCAATAATTCGTGCAAAGGGTATGACCCGTCCCTTCATACGGTCCTAAACTACAAGTTAACTGAAAATATTGAAACTACAAGCGAAACTTAAAGTTCAGCTCCCATTGTGTGAACGTAACTAATGAAAGTTAGCTGCTCCTGGCCTACATCAGATACGTTTCTCGTCACTGATCATTGGACACACTAACAACCTAGCCTACCTTCAAAGCTGAATGAGTGTCTTCCTTTTATTAATAGAAATAAATGAAATAAGCCTGGATGGGAAAACTATGAATCAAAGAGGGGGCAGCAAGAGGGCATTAGTCTATATACTTCAGACTCAATTCTGATTGATTTCATTGAGGAGGAAGAAAATCAGACTTGAAGCTAGTCGATAATGTTCATTTTAGTCACAGGGAGGATAGACAACTGCAAAGTAGTCTAGCAATACCCATGAACTAGGCTGATAACCTTTATTGCAAGAAAACCGAAGCTGACTTGTACATGTAGTTGTAGCTACACGTATTCCACCTTGGCAAGTCTACTATAAATTAAAAAAAACATTGCTCTATGAACATTGTCATTCCAGTCAGGAATCAGTCCGTGCATCCTCATTATCCCCAAACAAGCCTGACCTTGAGATATTAGACCAATGAGCACTCAAGAAAAAAGGTTTATAAGTTCCCGTTTTCATGAGCCAGCGTCGAGCAACCCCTACTCCATAGCTCGACACTAACAGGCACCCGGGACACATGGGCACCCAAAATCTTGGTCCGGAACCCCACCCCCCCCCCAAAAAAAAATAACATTGGGCTCAATGCGTGCAGACACTAAAATTTTGATTCGGACTCCCTATGAATAAAGTTAAGTGTGGATCCAAGTCTGCTCACTTAGTCTTCACCGACAAATAAGACGGCTATTTCACGAGCAAGTCCTAGTTTGCTTGGGATTATAGAACAACCCAATATCCCAAGTGCAAGGGCAAAATAGCCTGCTATTTGCATCTGCACTGTAAATGTGAATGAGCTCCAGCTAGTTGTGATCGGGCTCATTTCCACAGATGAGAATTAGCAAGCTATTTTGAAAAAAAGGGGCTAATGAAAACGGGCCTTACATCAACATTGTCATTCCAAGTCGGGTATCAGTAAGCTGCTCAGGTATAGCTACGACTCATCCACTGTCTTTACTTTACCTTTCAAAACGTCCCAGGAGTAATGCACTGCTGCACAGAGTCTACAATTTCTCATTACTAATCGACTAAAGCTCCAAGAAGGTATACAAGGCAGGTAGTTCATGCATTGTTCGCATTTGTTACTCTAGGAAATGAAATACTGTGCACAGAATTTCCCAGAACACCGGTTACGGCTAATCTGGTGCGCACAGTATTCACTCTGAAATCTTAGTGCTTGCAGGGACTGCATACAGGAAGCTGCACCATCATGCTCACTGGAAGACAAATCTGAATTCCATCAGCATCACACAAATAGGAATTCTATTAATTCACATAGATCTAACTTCTAATTTTACACGTTTCAAGGACTCAATATTGTCTTGAAAGATTTCAGTTCTGTTTGTAATTACATGACACATCGCCAGTGTTTCATGACGAGACTTAATCAATGTAGAGAGTATTCCTTTATCTATCTGCTCCAGTAAGAGCATGTTCTCTTTCACTCTATCCGTTGTCACTCTGTCTACATGTACCGCTATGCTATCTCTCTCTCTCTCTTTCTCTCTCTCTCTTTCTCTCTCTCTTTCTCTCTCTTTCTCTCTCTCTTTCTCCCTCTCTCTCTCTCTTTTTCTTTTTCTCTCTCTTTCTCTCTCTCTCTCTTTTTTTCTCTCTCTCTCTTACATGCTAAGTCAAACTCATGACTAGGTCTTGAAGACCACATCAAAAATGTTAAAAGTCCTGGTCCCCATTTCAAAAAACTTGTTATCAATAACAACTGCCTAATTTCTATGACAAATTCGCTCTCAGCCAATCAGATTCAAGGATCTGATTTTCAGTAGCTTAAATATCAGTTATTGCAACTTGTCATTGATGAAAAGTTTAATGAAATGGGGCCCAGATCTTAGACTTACCATAGTGGAGTTGGACAATAAACGGATGGTTGACATCAACGAGAATGTTTCTTTCCATCTTTGTTCGTACACGGTCACGCACTGTCAAATGGAGAGGAGAGAAGAACTAGATTAGACAAAACTAAACATCATGAACGGTCATCAGGAGAGGCAGCAACGAGTTATTTCTTCTAGAGATAAAAGAATTATAAAAGAATAATGAAAGCACATCAATTTCAGTGACTAGACATGTACACAATGTCACGTTGAAGTTATGAGGAATCATACTCAGAAGTATTTTTGACCCATTTACAGTGAAACCTGTCTATAAATAAAGACCACTCAAGGGAGAAAAGAAAAGTGGTCTTTATGGACAGGTTCCTTTAATACACATTTCAATGAGAAACATTGTTCAAGGGAAACGAAAATTGTGGTCTTTCTATACAGGTGGTCGCTAAAGCAGGTTTGACTGTAGTACAGTATGATTACTATTTACTAATTTGGAAAACATTATATAATACATACATGGAGTATGAAGTTTCCTTACGTTAAATAATTGAATGCATTAAACATTGCTTACAAATACCACGGATTATGACAGACAGAGTGAGTTGAAAATTATGTAAAAGAGGAAAATATTCATTTGTAGCAATTCCTGGCTTGAAAATACACTATTCTAATGCACGAAGTCTGCAGGTATGTATTACATCCCCAACAAGATGAGCAGAAATGGATTTGGTAAACAAGCTAGAATAGAAACTCAGTTTGAATAAAAGATGAGGACTCAATGCATTTCCATTAAGTAGGTGAAGGTATGACATGCAAGGGTCTGATCAGAACACGGTATAATGTACATGTACAAACAAGGACTGATGTAACCACTGGCGGATTTAGGCACGGGGGAACACCCTGCCCTTGCCTCCTACCCTCTATCGAAACCCAAGTGGCAGAAAGTAAATTTACACAACTCCAAAACTGTTCTAACCTTCTCCAATTTTGACCCGAAAGGCACCTTAAAATGTGATAACCTTTTTTTCTTTGCTTGTTTGTCAGGAATTTTTCTGAATTCTGCCCCCCCCCACCCCCCCTCTCTCTGTTACACAAACCTGAACCCACCCTTGAATGTAACCATCATTTGTGTATTAAAGCAAAAATAGAGAAGAATATTTCTGATAGTTAAGTTTAGAAAGCACAAGTGGACTTTGCCGTCTTTCCCCGTCTTTCCCAGTGATTAATGCATTAAAACTCACTGAGAGAAAATAGTTTCTAAGGGTGCTAGTTTTTCATTAACAGGGCTATTTTTAGACTTTAGTTAGCAGACAGTCGATCCGATGAATGCATGTTTCTACCTTTGGCCTGTAGATGGAGAGACATTTAAGCCTTGCTAACATATGACACAGTAAAGTGCCTCATATATTAACCGTCACGGCAAATGAAAGCTACATGTAAATGGTATACATGAATGGCAAGCGGGGGTGCAGAAAGGGTGCAGAAAGGGCGCAACAAAGGCCCATAAGCATACTAAAGCTCTGGGGGCTGTTTCATAAAGCTGTTCGTAAAGTTACGCATGACTTTACGAACGACTTTTTATATGACATTCCGACATCATGTAAATATATGTTTGATAATTTACAAGCTGGGGGGTGTTTCATAAAGCTGTTCGTAAAGTTAGGCATGACATTACGATCGACTTGAATATGAAGTGCCAGATAGGATGCCCAAAGTTTTTCCTGATGTTTTAACAAAGTGTGACTGTATTTCTAATAACCTCAATTAAATTATGGCAAAAAATTATACTTTGCATTAAAAATGTGTGTTATGATAAGAATGTTAATCTACATCTGCACAGTTCAACTTTAGGTGATGCAGTTAAAAAAGATTGAGCATCCCATTTGGCTTGTCATATATACATGTGTAAGTCATTCGTACAGTCATGCATAACTTTACGAACAGCTTTATGAAAACACCCCCCCCCCCCCCCCCCCCCCCGGTCAGATTTGACTGATAAGAATAACGTTAACAAGATTTTTAATTTAAAGGTACACCCTAGGGCTGTCCTATTATTAACATACAAAAGCATACTTACATGTACACATACACACAACAATGTTAGGGTGTACCTTTAAATGAAAATCTCATTATCATGATTGGTCAAGTCTGAACAGCTCTTTACTTATCTGTACATAACAATAATTATAAAGAAATATGAAGCCCACTGCACAAGTTTCAAGTTTATTTCAATTTTGGGGAAATTTTGGCGATTTTTCGGATCATGTGTGGACGAGGCCTTAGAATCCATCATGTGGAGTTGATGCACAATAAATGTCATCACTGATATTACAGACTACAGACAACTTTTATTGCTACACAATGGGTTTTATTGAAAAGCGCTTTCTGTCCGCCAAGCTCTATACGCCAAGATGGAGAATGTAAATGTCATGTACCTTTTCATTGCCCAAATATACTTCCTATATTTGTAACTACTTAAATGTCAACAGTTTTAAGAGCTACTTAAAGAGAAGGTCCAGTCCTGGGAAAAGGTGAAAAATAATTTGTGAGCTTTCTCATTTCTTTTATGTCACTTTGGAAGAACATCATATTAGAAATGTCCCCTGAAAAGGATTGCTCTTCAAATGCCCTCATATTCGAAATACATGTACGATATTAAGAACTACCGATGTGTTGGCTCAGTCAGTAGAGCGTCCGCCTCACGATCGGGAGGTCGTGGGTTCGAACCTCGGCCGCGTCATACCAAAAGACGTTAAAAGATGGGAGTTGCTGCTACCTTGTTTGGCGTTCAACAATTGAAAGGATAGAGCAACGTCGATCTGGCGCTGCACTGCGGCTGACGGGCCCACGATCAATTGGGCAAAAAGAATTTTCATTTCGGTTATTAAAATTTGGAGTGGACTATAATTGGATTATTATTATTATTATGATTATTATTAAATAGCAAAAGTGTTCAGGCCAAACATCCACGCAACATCTGTGTGCAGTCCCACATACCCATTTCTGCGTGTAGTCTATGTGCACTTCAGTGAGATTACATCAATTTCTTATCATTTTGATGGTTCCAAAACCTTCCAGTATACACACGAGTCTTATGTAGACATGATCAACATTTCCCAATTGCTTTGAGACAGTTTCTTTCACAATGTAATCGCATCACCAAAACTCTACTTTATCTTTAAGAGGCTGGCTGCTTTGGTCAGTCAGGGGATACAAGTGACACAATAATTTCTTTTTTAACACAGGGGGTTCAGATTGAAATTTTTAGGTCTGTGTGCAAGGGGCTACTGTTTGGGGCTACTGTTTGGGGCTCCAGAGTTGAAACTTGGGGCCCACATTCACAGGGCACTTTGTAGGTCGTCAGTGCCCACCAAAAGATGACACTACATACTTTTAATAGAGGACTATCAATCAAGTAGGAATTTCTTTCTTTTCTTAATCTGGGACTGCTCTTTTACATATCTCTTTGATCAACAGGTTAAGGAGAGAAAGCATGTATTTTAGGAGATGGATTAATCTGTTTATCATCTTACCTTTTAGCGTAGCCTTCTTTAAGACCTTCATGGCATATTTTGTTCCTTTATCCTGCCCCGTCGTTTTCCTGACCAAGAAAACCTAAGGGAAGGAAACAAAATACCACTTTCAATCAAGGAAGAAGACATCTGACACATTACATACATGTATGTATACTTATTTGTAAGTCATATCCCTAACGGTCTTTTCTTCCAAAAGATCTAAATTTCAAGTCACCTTCCACTATTCAGCAATCTATTAAGGAAATAAAATCACTTTTAATAATCTCATTTTGACCTTGTGTAGGTGAAACTCTTGCAGCTTGCAGTAACAAAACACAGAATGTTTCTGTTACATGCAGGCTCACTGTCTGCCAATAATTAATGCTTTTAAAAATGAACTTGCACTTTTGCAGGAATGCCAAATATGGGTAATAAAACATGCAGTTAGCTTCCATGGATAATATTACAGAAGAAAGAACACATATAGAGATACAGGAAGAGATTGATATGATAGAGACAGATGCAGCATACACATGTACACTCATCCTACAACATAAATGGCTTGCCAACATAACTCAGCAGGCATCTATTAAATATGAAAAGTAGTAGTGATCGATAATGAGGTAGAGTCTCTCTGGGCAATTCCGTGCGATGTGTCCTGCACGGCACACATCTTTTTTTCCCCACATATCTCTTGGTATGACTATTTAATAAGAGCTTCTTATTGGTATTACTTCCATCAGTCATGGTCATATCAACAGATTTTGTATTCTGGATGAAATATATTTGATAAATGTCATGTGTCGTACAGGACAAATTGCACAGAATCGCCCCTCTGCTGTTAAGCGGAGAACACTTGTCATCAATTCATGCTGTCTGACAGGTATTTAATTGAGCATCGGTGGGAATGATGGAAAGGTATAATGGCAGAATGGTGAGGGCAAGGCCCATGGGAGAAGAGATGGAAGGGCATGGAAGAGAAAGGAAGAAAGGGTGTTGAAATCATATCAAAAGGGGCACATCAAAAGAGAATATGTGGGAAGGAGAAGAAATATTATTAAAGTGGCATTAAACTGGCATATTCGAAATATGACAAGAAATATCTGAAATGTTCTGGCCGAACATTCAAGCCACATGTGTGTACAGTCCCATATACCAATTTCTGTGTGCAGTACATGTGCTTTTCAGTGAGATGATCACTCCATACCTCACAGTATACACCGATTCTTTTATAGACATGATCAACCATTCTCAATTGTTTTGAGACGGTTTCTTTCACAATGTAATCACATGACCAGAACTTAACTTTATATTTAAAGCGCAGGAGTAGAATCCTGTACCCATCGTGTCCTAAATTTATGCTGAAATCCACCTCAAGGAGTCTCTGAATGCATACAGACACACACTCTTCTCCATTGATCGTATGCACCTCCTTTTAATGGGGTAATGTACTTTACTTTCATTTTCCCAACCACCATCTCGGAAGAAAGTGGATTTGATTTCCTGACTAAATTAGGAACAAGGGTTTACGTCAATGCAATCCAGAGCTCATTCTGGTTTTCTTACGAACTCATCGAGTCGAATTCTTCTCCCCCAGGTAGTATTAACATAATTGAAAGTCGATCATGAATGCATAATTTAACACATGAACAGTGCAGTGAGGCAAAGTGGAAAGAAGTATGTCAGATTTATAACGAGATTGAAGATGGATGTGGCGTTAGGAGAAATAGAGCAATGGATCGATGCCCTTCTTCATTCACTGATAACCAGTCAGTCATACTGTACATGTAAATGTACAACAGTCAATAGGAGCTGCAGCTGTGTGATAGGAACACATGTATATAGGAACACATGTATGAAGCAACAAAACCATCCAAATCATATAGAAATTACAAGATCACAAAGAGTAAAATTATGAATATATTATTCACGCATAAATGGGGGTAAATTGGATTACAACTTCAATTTGAGAGACATGAGAGAATATTTCACGGAAACAATGAAAAACCCATCTCATTTTACCTTTCTGATCTTCCATAATAATTATGCAATTTGTTTTATGATCACTTTCCAACATTCCCTGTTCTATTTACAATGTAGCTTAATCATTCAAAATAAATCGAATGATGCTACATCAGTCTTCATTATCATCATGGGAAGCAAAGAGTGAATATTTTCCAAGAAACTGACTCACAAATAATACTAGATTCCTAGGTAATTATCTGTTTGCAAATTGAACTTTTGATGTTTTTATCATGCAAGAATCATTTAGGTGGAAAATTCATCCCCCCACTATTTTGAAATCAATTTGTGCACTAAATGTAGTCATTATACACAGTCCAAGACTTTCAATAATAATACACCTATAGATGAGAATTACAGAATACTGTCAAACTTGAATTTTTAGGGACACAGAAATTTAAAAAATTTATAAACAACAGCCATTTCTGCAACAAGAAACTTTGTGAGTTGCAAAAATTTAGATTTTTTTCTATTTTCGCGGCACGAAAGTTTTGTGAATCTTAACCACTAGCGAAATTCACGTTTCATATTCACAAGATTCACGTTTCATATTCACAAGATTCACGTTTCATATTCACAAGATTCACGTTTCATATTCATAAGATTCACGTTTCATATTCACAAGATTCATGTTTCATATTCACAAGATTCACGTTTCATATTCATAAGATTCACATTTCATATTCACAAAATTCACATTTCATATTCACAAGATTCATGTTTCATATTCACAAGATTCATGTTTCATATTCACAAGATTCACGTTTCATATTCATAAGATTCACGTTTCATATTCACAAGATTCACGTTTCATATTCATATTAAGATTCACGTTTCATATTCATAAGATTCACGTTTCATATTCACAAGATTCACGTTTCATATTCACAAGATTCACGTTTCATGTTTCATATTCACAAGATTCATGTTTCATATTCACAAATTCACGTTTCATATTCACAAGATTCATGTTTCATATTCACAAGATTCACGTTTCATATTCACAAGATTCACGTTTCATATTCACAAGATTCACGTTTCATATTCACAAGATTCACGTTTCATATTCACAAGATTCACGTTTCATATTCATAAGATTCACGTTTCATATTCACAAGATTCACGTTTCATATTCATATTAAGATTCACGTTTCATATTCATAAGATTCACGTTTCATATTCATAAGATTCACGTTTCATATTCACAAGATTCACGTTTCATATTCACAAGATTCACGTTTCATATTCACAAGATTCACGTTTCATATTCACAAGATTCACGTTTCATGTTTCATATTCACAAGATTCACGTTTCATATTCACAAGATTCACGTTTCATATTCACAAGATTCACATTTCATGTTTCATATTCACAAGATTCACGTTTCATATTCACAAGATTCACGATTCATGCACACAAAAGTTTCAGGTTTAACAGCTTCTACTATGGAACTAAATCGATGTACAATTAAATATGATTGCTCACCTTTCCAAATGATCCTTGTCCTAAGACCTTGAGTAATTCAAAGCAGCTTGGATCAGCTTTTTCTAACCCTTCTGCAGCCATGCTGGTCACCTCAATCTCCCTCATCTCTTGATCCTCCTATATGTACAAATACAAAGAAGTAAACTCATTAAAGGGCAATCCAAATTTGGTAATAACATGATTTGTGTGAAAAGCAGAAAAATCAGAAAAACAAGATGGTGAAATTTGTAAACAAATTTTTAGGCATTTTACTCCCAAGATGGTTAAAGTTTGAAAGAAATCGGACAAGGCTAGGAATGACAAAGTTTTGGATGTTTTGTTTTTGTCCATCCATAAATCACCTTGTAATCAAATGTAAATAATATGATTGTTTTGATTCAATAAAACACAAATATTTTAACAAGTTTTTGGATATTTGAAAAATGAGATCACTAAACCTACGCGAATCACAAATTGGCAATTTGGTGAATCGAATGTGACGTATCCGTGGTGAACAAGCCCATTTGTCTTGCACCAAAATATCATTGAATTCTGTGTTTCTCCTGAGTGCCCTTTCCATCAGAACAGTACTCCCAACATATTGTAGAGCGTATATTTTTATACATGTAGGTCCTCATGAAAGAAAAAGATCATGAAAATTGAAATTTTAGTCATTTTGTGTGTTGGAGCTAAATAGGGAGTTGTCCGCCACTACAGTACATGTATATCACAGTGACATTAATAATAATAATAATAATACCTGACATTTATAAAGCGCCTTTCCCAAACTGGCCCAAAACGCTAGATATATATCATTACTGATTCGGCCAATTTGAAACTCCCATATGTATAGTGATTTCAACTTTCCCACAAATATAGAGATTACAACTATCCAAAATTCATAACTTTCTTATTTCTTGTCCGATTTCGTTCAAACTTTCACCAATATGCTTCTCTGATTTTTCTCCTTTCTTTCAGAACAACTTGCCATTAGGTTTTATTTCCCTTTAAAAACACACTGAATCAGCTTTTCATCCCCAAATTGGCAACATTGATATTTGGAGTTGGTCTTACACAGGTCCGTTTTCAAGAAGTATATGCTGCCAATTTAATTTGGTACTGCATGCTTAATATATCTCTCACTCTCAGCAGATGATTATATTATCCTCTTCCGTAAAATATGGAGGCAGTGAAGATACATACATGTACATTCTGTAAACCCTATGTATTTCGCTGGGGTTTTATTTCGCGATTTGCGAGTGGGTTTCAAATTTTTCAACACACTAAACTATTGCCAACATATTCAGTTGAATTTGGTGTCTCCTTGTCAGAAATTCATCACTTAGCTTTGCGAAAGTACATCATCATTGCTACATGTATTTGTAGATCTGAGAACTTCATGGCATATACAGTACATGTAGTGTAGCCCATCATGGCTTACATACAGACTCTCCAGGCCAGGCCCATTCTCAAAACAAAAAAAAACAAAAAAGTGAGATTCAAGTATAAGAATACATTACATTACACTCCTAGCGAGATTTTAAACATGATCAGAAATTCAGAATCTCATTGATTAGTTAAAAAAAACTTCAATGTTTTTGTTCACATGACGGCAAATCAAATATTGATTTTAGAATCTCGTTCATTGCTCTTTTGTGTGAACGGCCCTACTTTCCAAAGGGGAGGGGGGGGGGGGGGTGCTAGGTTCACGCCGTCTTAGAGCCAAGCTTCCATATATACATGTATCCTAGATATTAAAATCCCTCCGGCTACTACTATTAGCTGATGAATAAACCCCCAACTCCATGCTCATATTATCTCATGCAATTCGTATGAAGATGCATTCCATACCTTCTTTAATCAGTCCTCCATTCTTACGAACTAGTACACATACGCATACATGTAAATGTACATTTACATGTACAACACACACCTAGAACTGCTTTCGAGAACATTACTTCATCTTTATGATAAATACATGTAACTCATTTTTAAGAGAAAAAAAAAATCAATGCAAATGTGTGCAATATGTCATTGAAAATTACTTTTTTATGCAGGTAGATAATTTATTAGTACACATACTAATTATGGAGTATTACTCAATGTTCAAGGGAAATGCTGTCATGCTATTTGTGATTAGTGTGCGGGTGTATGTAATGTATACAAATTGTTATCGAACAAAGTACATGTAGAAGATTTCAGATGTAGTAAACTTGATGAATATTAATATAGATACACTGTTTTTGTTTCTCATGTGAACTTTATGGTAATTGAAGAACCTAAAGAAAATAAAAAGAACACATATTAAAACATGATAAAGTTGGCAATTAAACAAAATAAAATCCATTTCAACGATTTGCAGTTCTAACAAAGTCAAGTGACACAAGTCCCTTTAAACAATATATCAGCCATTGCAATGTCAAAAGGAGGGCAGCCTTGAGACCAGACCGACTTCTCTAATCTATACTTACTCTATACATTGCCTATCCAAATGTCTTTCAAAACAACTCAAGTACACACAGCACAGATAATAAACAGGCCAATGGCATGTAGAATGTCACTGCAAAGCGACAACGTAGAGTAGCACTGGCAGAGAGAGCTACTCAACGGGATGTTTCAGGGAGAAAACTTACGGATGTAATTCATCATTCCAGGAAACTACAAATATTTACGACTCTACCAAGAAGTGACTCAGTTCAGGGCATAGAGGTATTTTCCCTTTGCTCCTCTACAACACTTCAAGCCAAATCTTCACAGTCCCATACAACTATTAAACATCTATCTCTCATTTTCAATGTAAGGATTCTCTAAATTGGCAACGCTGATACTTTTCTCTTAAACTTTCAGTAACTGTATTCCAACAAGACACTCTGTATAATAAAATTATGCAAATTAGCATTACATGTAGGCTCACTATAAACGTAATTTGAAAAAGGCTGAATATACATGTACTGAACTATATATATTTGTACCAATTATAAGATTTTGCCTACAAGTAATTTCCTCTAAAACCGACCACATCACATTCTAAAAGAAACAAAGGGAGAAACATGTAATTATCCTGCTCATTTCACATGTATTTAGGCATGAGAAAAAGAAGCATCTCTCAAGTCCTTGATACAATGTCCTCATCCAGAAAAAAAAACCTTTAAATGTAATTTGACTTTGAGCTGATCAGATTTTTAGTTAAATTTATTTTCCATACCACCCTGTAGTTACACGTACGAGGTAATATCCACTATTTCACACCGTCAAATATTTTGATTGGCTCTCAGAAGAACTACCTGCGTATGTGAATATTTTTATACATGTATGTAAATGTTTACCTACATTGTAAGCCCCTATGATCACTATTTCATACTGTCAAATGATATTTTAATTGACTCTCAGAAGAACTACCTGCGTATGTGAATATTTTATACATTGTAAATGTTTACCTACATTAAGTCCCTATGATCCCTCCCGTGCATACAGTGCAAATGTCAAAACTGGGGAGTGTTTCATAGAGCTGTTCGTAAATTTACGCACGACTTTACAAATGACTTATGTACAAGCCAAATGGGATGCTCAATCGTTTTTAACTGCATCAACCAAAGCTGAACTGTGCAGATGTAGATTAACATTCTTATCATAACAAACATTTTTTTAATGCAAAGTATAAATTTTGCCATTTTTTAATTGAGGTTATTGGAAATGCAGTCACACTTTGTTAAAACATCAGGAAAAACTTTGGGCACCCTATCTGGCGCTTCATATTCAGGTCGATCGTAATGTCATGCCCAACTTTACAAACAGCTTTATGAAACACCCCCCCAGCTTGTAAATTATCAAACATATATTTACATGATGTTGGAATGTCATATAAAAAGGAAATTTCAGCAATTCCTGCTCCATTTGATACTAATATCCTCACAAGTAACCTTGCAGCTTGAACTTCCTGTATTGGATTACTTACAGGTAAAAGATACAGGAAAGACTTCACAAGATCATTTACATTTCTATTTTCATAGCAATAGTGCTACGTAATAATCAACTATCACAGCAAAAAAACGTTTCCTTCCTGTAATTTACAAAACTAGTAGGCTAATGCACATGTAGCTAAAAAGGGATAGTAGTTCTACATTGTAGACGATTCTTTAAGATTCCTAATGGAGGTTTGTAGCAATATTTTGTGGAGTACAGGGTGATCCACAAACAAAAATTCAAATATATATGATTACAAAAATGGTACCCTGTGGTCCCAAATGAAAATCTGCCATTTTGTTGAAGTTGAATTATTTAATTTTTTTCAGGGCTGTACCCTGGGTTACCAAAATGTGTGAAATTATTTTTGGTATGCTTTATTAACGTTCAAATGCTCTTCTTGTGCTCCATGTTCTTGTAAAAAGATCTCATCAATTCTACATTGAAAATAAAACACATAATCCAGATCGCGATGGTTACTTTCGTTCCTTACTGTGCACATAGACTACATTATACATTTGTACATACAATAAATTTTCACAGGCTGTATTACTGTAACTATTAAAGTGTACTCAGCAACATAATATGCGTACATAGCAGCTAGCTTTTGAAACTATCAGGGCATGCGAGTGTTATCCATAGCAAATTAAACAGTATAGAAGAAACATAGCATTAAAATGTCTCTGTCAAAATGGCGGAGCTTTAGGGGCCTGGTGTAATCCCGTAAAACGTACTGTACTAACTAGCTAGCGCGCTGCAGTGAGGACCGGGGTAGCGTGCATACAAGCGCTGTATACACAACGTAACGTACACCAGCACTGCAGCTGCGGCACCATGATTGCACTGCAGTACGGTTGAACTTTGGGTGGACACAAGATGGCGCTACACAATGTGGTACCCCAGTGCCGTATATAGAAAGAGTCTGGCCAACTCGGTTTCAGTTGGGTAGCAACATGGCGTATATTCCTTTGTTATGTAAGCTTGCAACAAAGGAATATGCGCCATGTTGTTACCCAACTGGAGCCGAGTTGGCCAGACTCTATCTATATACGGCACTGGGGTACCCCGGTGTACAACGGTACCCTGGGGTACTGCGTGGTGCATCATATGTAAAAATTGGAACTTGGAAGGAGTACAAATTGATATGTGTGTGAAGTGGAAGGTCCCATATGGCAGGGTTTCAGGGCCCTCTTATCTTAAGTGGGCCCTGAAAGCTCTGGAGTTCTCAGATGTTCCCTTGTGCAATCTCAGTGATATTTTGAAGCATTTTAAAAAGAAATTTAAAGACTAATATTTCCTAAATAATTTGGGTTGAAAATGAGTATACATAGATCTGAGAGAAATTTTAAACTGTCCCTGATTTTCAAATCTGTAGTGTCAAAATTCAAACCCATTGGCCTGCATTCACAAGAGAGGTTTATCTAACCATGGTTTAAACCTCCATAAGCATAGTCCTCATGTCCAATTGGAGGATACTGATGCACTTTTATATGCTTATTTACGCTTGTGGTAGTCCACGGCAGAGGTTTAAACCATGGCTTTAATAGACCATGGTTTAAGATAAACCTCTTTCGTGAATTTGGGCCTTGGCTGTTACATGTTAAAACCCTTTGTGGACATTTTTACATCCCACATGACATACACGTGTACAGGTAGGAAGTTCCTCCAAAACAAGATGCTTTGATTAAAAGCAAGCTAATCAGATAAAATTATGAAAGGAATTTGGTTGCTATTTTGCATGCATTAAGTATATTTTTTACATCTCACATTCTACATCCGAAGTCTTTTCATCAAAACTGCTTTGATATTAAAAAGGAAGAAAATTAATCTGAAGAAAAACAAGATGAATGCGACTGCGTCTCCTATATCCTATATGCCTCCGCCTAAATTCAGTTGATGGCTCAAACTATTCTAGAAATATTTGATAACGGGGCTAAAAACCAGTAATTTCATGTAATTTCATGTAATTTCATGTAAATTGACCTCTATGACCTCTGACCTTTGACCTACTTACCCCAAAATCTAATCAGTTCATCTTTCTATGGGGATGCATACTGGTACCAAGTTTGAAGTTCTCACCTCAGATAGATCTTGAGATATCGCGGTAACGGTGCTAAAAACCAGTAATTCCATGTAATTTCATATAAATTGACCTCTGTGACCTCTGAACTTTGACCTACCTACCCCAAAATCTAATCAGTTCCTCTTTCTATGGGGATACATACTGGTACCAAGTTTGAAGTTCTCACCTCAAACAGTTCTTGAGATATCGCGGTAACGGTGCTAAAAACCAAGAATTTCATGTAATTTCATGTAAATTGACCTCTTTGACCTCCTTACCCCAAAATCTAATCAGTTCATCTTCGTATAGGGAAACATACTAGTACCAAGTTTGAAGTTCTTACCTCAAACAGTTCTTGAGATATCGCGGTAACGGTGCTAAAAACCAAGAATTTCATGTAATTTCATGTAAATTGACCTCTGTGACCTCTGACCTTTGACCTACTTACCCCAAAATCCAATCAGTTCATCTTCGTATGGGGATACATACTAGTACCAAGTTTGAGGTTCCTACCTCAAATGATTCTTCAGATATCGCGGTAACGAGAAGTGGGACGGACGGACGCACGCACGCACGCACGCACGGACAACCCGAAAACATAATGCCTCCGGCACCCACCTTCGGTGGGCGGAGGCATAAAAATAAAGAAATTTGGGGGAATCAGAAAAAGAATATGAGGAAGTAATATGTAACTGATATGAACTTTGTAATACACTACTATTTGTTTCACAAATAGAATGATAAAAATATGAAGTTTGTACAAGGAATATGAATCTGTGAATTCGTGCACAGTACATGTAAAATTTATAATTAATCAAAGATAAGCTGAAAGAAATTATTTCCTTATCTAGAGGATAAGTGGAAATTGAAGAAATTCTATTCTATAATAATAGAAGTCTAAGGAGTCAACTCATGACTGAGGTGACATTATGGGATGCAATCGTTATCTGTAAAATCTTCTTCGCCTTGGTTTTTTCCTTCATTTTTTATATTTTGTTCAAATTTTTGGGAAGGTGCTATTCTGTTTGTGTTATTTTTCTTCTTCTTTTGATCAGAGCATCTTCCTTTGAGGCTAACTAACATTTCCAATTCCTAAACGATCAATTTGAAATGCTTGGATGTACATTGTACAGTACATGTATATAATGAACCTTCAAAGTAATGAGGGACATTTACTGTACATGCAAGTTTATCTATGTAAGGCATCCAATTCCATTCATGAACTAATGACCATTATCTCATGTTTGAGAGGAAAGAAAGCAGATGACATCACATCTATTGTTGTAACAAATCCAAACAGGCAAACTATTCATGGTTTCACTTCCTATTGATTATAATGAAATCCTCTCAAACTGAACACGTACTATGCAATGAATGTCCCTCCTTGTAAGTTGTAGGAGATAAGAGCTTGCATTAACTACAGTGATAAGAACATTAAATTAAAACTTAAAGGTAGTGCATAGTGTCGGGGGTTCAAAAATAAATTGTATTCTTTTTTTGTTATAACATTCCCTTTGGGGTATCTAACCAACCCTCCAAACCGCAGATTCTAATATTGTTTAGTTTTCGAGATATTAACGTTTTTCTATTTAATGTATTTTATTGAAAATTCAGGGATCGCCTTTTTATCGGGGGCCTCCCGATAAAACTGTGATCCCTTAGCAACAAAGGCAGAATTGCTGAGCCCTATATCTCAGTTATTCATTGGCCGATCGCCATGAAATTTTAGGAGTATCTTCATGTGAGACTACTTCATCATATTATTTAACGACAAACTTGATTTCTTATGTAAAACCTTTATTTTGGCAGAGGAGAATATCTTTGCCGATTGCGCTATACAGCTCGAGGAAAGAAAACCCTTTATATCTCCGAACCTTGACCGATTTTAACCAGACCAACGACCATTATCTTCTCCTGTAGGTCACTTGGATCGAATAAAATATACATTTGAAAATCTATGATCTTTGCAAACACTATGTACTACCTTTAAAGGGAAATCCGAACTTTGCAATATTAATTGATTTGTAATGAAAGCAGAAATTTAAGAGAAACAGGATGATGAAAACTTGAAAGCAACCAAGACAAATACTAAGAAAGTTATGTTTCATTGACGAGATCACTAAATTTATGCCAATCTCAAATTGGCATGGACTCCTTATTTGGTGGAACATTAATTTTAATAATTTATTTCCAGTTTTCTCCTGAGCACCCCTTTTCCCCCAGGGCATTTAATACTCAAAGTCTACCATGAATGGCATATTGTTGAGAAAGCACCTAGTCTGGTCCCGAAATGTATTTCAATTATTTTCTGGGAATTATTCCTGTAGTTTCTGTTCAAATCGCCGATATACATGTACAGGCATTTTCTGCTCAGATACAAGGACATTTTCCTGATCAGGAGGGTATGATATAATGTCTATAATAATATTCTATAATGATTACAGCATCATCATTCATTGGTGAGAGGATGTTTGATGATTGTATGTCAGTGAGTAAATCATACATGCTTAAAGATAAAGTTGAGTTCTGGTCATGCGATTACATTGTAAAGGACACTGTCTCAAAGCAATTGGGACAGGTTGATCATGTCTACATAAGAATTGGTGTATACTGTGAGGTTTTGGAATCATCAAAACGATAAGAAATTGATCCAATCTCGCTGAAAAGCACATGCACTGCACACAGATATGGGTATATGGGACTGCATACACGTGGCAAGAATGTTCAGCCCGAGCACTTCAGCTATTTCTCGTCATAATTCAAATATGACAGCATTTGAAGAGCAATCATTTTCCGGGGACATTCTTACTACATGTATGATGTTCTTCCAAACTGAGATTGCTCACAAAATATTTTTTTAAAGCTTTCCCAGAACACAACCTTCTCTTTAACATTGCTGAGATGGAGAAACAGACACTACCCAAGCCTGTATTCAATAGCCAGGTCAACAGGACATGCGTCACAACAATGCCTTGTGGTAATGAATGACCCAGCATCATGCAAAAGCAATTTGAAAAACTGGAAATAGATCATTTTCCTTGGCCTGGGAATTCAATAACAGACATCAATGTCATCAGCTTTTGTTATCTAAGTACATTGTTACCTATTTGATTTGCTATTGGGAGCACGAACCAAAACAAATGTAGCATACCTATACTATTTATCTAGTTTTAAAAAGAAATTGTTCATATGCCCCCCCCCCCATCCCAGGCAGAGAATCCTAGATTTGCAAAGGAATAGATTGGGTGTGCTCAGAGCTATCCATACAGAGAGTCCTGACACTCGAGGTCGTTCTGATTGGTCAGTCCATTTCATGGAGCTTCAAAAAAAGTTCCCTCTCATAGAGAATGCATGTGAAAGGGAACTATTGGGAGCTCCATGATCCGCATCCGCGTACGCGTAGGCTTATTATGCGCGTGTCACAACACTCCATTAAAGGGAGCGACAAGTCGCAATCTATGGGCGCTTTTACAGTTGGCTGCTCCTTTCTCTGGATCAAAGTTCAAAGTGACTTCAATTTATCGTGCGCAGCTAATAAAAGTTCGCACATTGACCCAAATTTGAGTAAACAAGATCCCGCGTTCTTTATTCCAATATTTGAATCTCATTGGTCGGTTGCGCATGGAGGGATTCGAGTTAACGATCGCGCGAGGAATCCGGCAATAACATTCCTTCGGTAGCGCACGATTGGACCTGATTGTATCCGAATTTCCCCGAGTCAGGCCAACTGGTCAGGCCCAATTGCCACTCCCTTTAACGCGCTCTGGGTGTGCTCAACATCATTACATGTACATGTACTGTACAGTACATGTACATGAGGGCAAATCCAAGCAAGCCTTAGCTATTGTCCCATACCTTACCAACCACTTCTAAGATTTTAGTACATCACAGGAGCGTTTCATCATGCGTTTTGTCAGTGATTTTTACCAACAACTGTTATAAGCTACTGAAATCCTTGCATCTGATTGGCTGAGAGCAAATTTGTCAGTAAAAATCACTGACAAAACACTTGATGAAACGCTCCCCTGAGCACTGCATATTAAAGTGAATAGCCCTACTAGAGCTTACATACATGTAGATCAGGGGAGCATTTCATCAAGCATTTTGTCAGTGATTTTTACTGACAAATTTGCTCTCAGCCAATCAGATGCAAGGATTTCAGTAGCTTATAACCGTTGTCGGTAAAAATCACTGACAAAACGTTTGATGAAACGCTCCCCAGATCATCTAATGTCAATTCATGTTCAGACTTCCACAATAACTAACTTTATGGGACACCAAATGACCAAATAGATGTACCTTGGACTGGTCCATGAACACAAGCAATGCAGATTGCTTTCACTCACAACTAGGCTTTTTACACTTGTGAATTTTGCTGACAGTCAGACCACAGGTCGTATGCAAATGAGCAAAAAGGGCTGATTTTATTTCCAGTGTCTGAAATGGCACACTCTCCTAGCAACCAGTAGGCTGTTTTGCATTTCACACATTCAAATTCATTAACTCAAAAAATATTAATGCTACGCTCATCAAACTTTGTGAAAAGATAAATGGATAGTTTATCAACACAGACATACCTTGTTTAAGTTATAATTCAAAGAATAAGTAGTTGAAAATAAGTGATAGACTAGTGAAAACACTTTTCTTTATAAGATTTCAAGTCTATAAAAGACATATTAAAAATATATGAGCCACTATTAAAACGCATATATGGAAGCGTTGAAGTTTCATCTTTTACATTGTCATATTCAAAACACCCATACATTTATGACAGGGTCAGTATCCAGCAATATTCAACCCAAGTACATAGTACATGTATATCCTTGAAATTGTCAAGACCATAGAATCCTAGCACTGTGATTGGCTAACAAGGCCACCCTGAAAGATTAGGGCGCCAATATTTGAAACCACATGCCACCTGTTGGGTGAACTCTTGACCTCTTGTGCAAACATGGTCCTGGCTGTGACAAACATGTTGATCTATTTTGGGGAAAGGGCTTGTGAAGTAACCAATCAGAGTGCTGGAAGCAACTGTTTGAAGGACACAATGTGTAGTTTGGTTACATTTTGCTGGATCCTGACTCTGTCATAAAGTGTACATTCATATTATTTCAATATTTGTGGAAGTAAAGATATTGCCTTAACACTCATGTCAAATTCAGCCTGGCTCACAATAAAACTATGTGACATTTTACAGGTTTACTTTTCGTTTCGTTTCCCTATTTTCGTCATAAAATAACATTACTTTTCACCAATTTTGTCATATTTTTCATAGACAAATAGAATATCATTTATTCCTCCTCTTTTATTTGATGTGTAAATCGTGACAATCGGTAAATGTTACCTAGTCCATTCAATCATTTGGAAATTAGATGTTCCTGGGGATTCCTGCTCATTATGTATTCAGAGACTGACCCAGTCAAGCAAAACTGGAAATAAAATAGAGCACTTTTTGGGGACTTACAGTTTGACTGCTTTAATAGTCTCACTGAGTACGGGACTAATAAAGCTTAGCCCACTTTTTGTTCACATTGCATTTTACCAAAGTGGGCTAACTCCACGATTGTACAGGATTATTTTATCCCTGGAAAAAGCAGGGTTCAAGTACAGCTAAATGTAAAAGGGTAGGGCTAAGCGTTCTGGCTAGGGAGATAGTACAGGACTAAAACAGCAAATGAGAACAACTTCCGGGGTTTAAGGATCGTACGGGGATAAAAAGATCAAATGTAAAAAGCCTGTACATGTTTATAAAACCATCAACCTAGTGCAAAAGCACCTATCACACTACTATCCAATCAAGCAAGACTTAGTGTTAAATGTGGTCAATCATAATGCTGTCAATGGTGATCATTACACAAATTGCCCTAGTTCCAATTTCTAATGAGGTAATCAATGAATCCAAATTAGTCCAGAGAATGGGTAAAATAGCTAAAATGGCCTAATGAAGTTTACATGTCCACAAATGTGTATGTATTTCAGATTCAGTAGCAATTTATCACGTCTTGACAGCAACATGTGTACAGTCTAGGAGAAATGAGTACCCAAAATGCAAATCCAGACCCCCCAAAAATTTCAAAACACAGGTACATAAGAATTCCAAACCCTGAAAATGCACTGTGGACCCCAACGGGAAAAGGTGTTGTGCAGCCCTGAGCCCTGTCTTGTAAAGAGTTGTGATGGATCCAAATCGATCAAAAGTCCTCCAATCAATCGCAAATTAACAGTCTCCTACGTGAATCTTGTATACATGTACAGAGTTGTGATTGTTATCAATCTCAAATTAAATGGCGATCAATCGAAACTCTTTATAAGATGGGGCCCTGTTCATTCTAATGAATCAGGAGTTGATCTAGCGGTAACGTCTACGGGAAGCTCTTTGTATTCAACTACAAACTGACTCTGTTCAGACCCAGGTTCGAATATCAGTCAAGTCTTTCAGATCGTGACATTAAAGGTCGGTGACATTAAAGGTCGGTCCCATATTTGATTGGTACATGTCAAAAAACTCAATTACACACACACACTCATTCTAATGTCAACAAATTGTATCCATGTCAGTTAATTTAGCTACAGGCCTACAGCTCTAAAAATCACTCCCTACGGGGCACCGTTTCATAAAACTTGTTATCAGTAACAAGTGCTACATATCTATGACAAATTTGGTCTAAGACCCCGTTCTCATCACATTTCCTAAACTGGTTTCCACTAAACCAGTTTTCAAAACCAGTTTAGAAGATCGATTCGTTAGCATTCACATTACGCTCCCCTGAACTGGTTTCCAAAACCACTTCACCGAAAGTGATCTTGTTGCTATGGGAACACTCTAAGCGGGGTCAAATGTTTCGCGCGGAATTTGAAACCGTCGAGCGTTACGTACGTGTATCTATTCTGATCAGCTCAGCTAAAAAACAGCGTGGATCGTATACCGCGCGCACAATAGTACTTCCGGGTGAAGATCGGTTTCCGAAGAACGGTTGTGTCCACATTACACGTAAAACCAGTTTAACGACTAAAGCGGTCTTGAAAACCACATCGCGAGGTGGTTTTCAAAACTGGTTTCCAAGACCACTTAAGATCGCTTCCAAGACCACTTTGAGCGTTCTCATTACACCCCAAACTGGTTTCCACTAAACTAGTTTAAGGATGTAGATGAGAACGGGGTCTAAGCCAATCAGTTGCAAGGATTTCAGTAGCTTAAAACAGTTATTGCAACTTGTTATTGATAACAGGTTTTATGAAACAGGGCCCTGGTGTATGAACAGATGCAGTGCTAATCAGGCATGATCAATACATGCAGAATGATGAGCAAGCAAGTCTAGTTCATCTGCTACAATTCTACTACATCTACATGCATGGTATCGATCAGTGCGTCCAGTGACCTACATATCATATGGTGAGAGTCAGAAGGGCATAAGCTCCACTTATGAGTAAATGAGTTAATGCCCTTCTAGCTCTCAATCAGACGATATACAAGTAGGTCATCCCATTCACCAGCCTTGAATTTATTCAATTTCACAATTTTCAATATTTTTCATTTATCATACTCTCTGTAAAAGAAATCTAAGTATTAAAAATAAAAAGGTATTATGTGATCCTAAATATCTAGAGCAGTTTAGTTATTTTGGTATATGTGTATTTACGTACAATAAATTATTTCTTTAAGCACAGCCAAATGTAAACATGAGTGTTCTAGTAAACATGTAATTCAATTCTATTCAATCAAACAAATCAAATTCAATTAATCACACAAACAAACAAACAAACAAACAAACATGTATGTACAGTGTATCATACATCTACAATTTGTTTTGTAAAGATGAGCAAGATTTCATCTCTAAATTATCTAATAACGAAGATTAAATCAATTTGGTATTCTGAAACCTCTTCCATCTTATATTTTATATTTCATTTCATCATTTTTTAATACATTTTGTGAGCCATTGAATTTTGAAGCATGACATGTGCAGATTTAATGTTTATTACCCACATTTTATCTTACAAATTATTGGAAAATAAAACTGGAAATAATTTAGAGGCTATTGACCATCTACTTTCCTGCCCCAAATCCTGCCTTTGTTGCCCAGTAGTCTTTTGGGCAGTTAACTGTAAGTGACCACAAAAAGATTAGGTTTGAAAAGGTTTGATGGTTTATTCTACCTGAATGCTAAGAAAAGCATGCGTATGCTCATCATAAAGCAACCAGGGGACCGATAGATTTAGTCCTCACTGAGGGACTTGGTAATGAGGATTAATGCCTTTAATATCAAAGGGCACTAGCACATCCACTTGGTTCCGAACCCGGGTCCTCCAGTTACGAGACCGCTGCTCTACTACTGAGCCATCGCACCTCCATTAAATTGGCAACCTTATGCAACCGTTAGGTTGGCCAGCCAGCAACCTATGTGTAAGTGAAGCAAGAGCCCGGTAGACATGCAAAAGATACACCCACATGCACACGTTTTGAATTCTGTTTCATTTTCATAATCAATGGAAAATATAATTAATGGAAAATGAAATTAGGTCATTACTGCTCCATAGAGGAAATGGGAAGGAAGAGTAGTTTACAAGTGTCATAGTTACAGTACATGTATGTACTTTACTTTCTGAAAAACAAATTCAAAGTTTTATCTACAGCTGAATATATCAATTACATACCTATGGGGACAGAGAGGATTACAGGACATGGGATGTTGTAAAAGGTCGTTTGTTAAATAGTACAGGGGACATCCCCTCCCTTTCCCCTAATCATATTCCTGGTGGACTACACTGATACATGGAGATGAACAATTTTATATTCAACCTACATTTACTGTAAAAGTGGTTTCTTTCGCGTACAGATACTTTCGCGGTTTCCATCGGTGCCGACTTTTTCGCGTGTGTTTAAATTCGCGGTCGGCAAAATCTGTGAATTCACAGTCAGCAAAAACTGTTTTTTTGCACATGAATGAATTCTTTTGTTTTACTAGTAACATCACCAACGTACTCCAGTACAATGACCACACATGAGTTGACCTACATTGCGCGGTACCGCTGTGTACCGCTGTGCGTGGCTGTGTGTGGCATGTGGCAATGCGCGGAATCTTCGTGTGTGTGCAATAGCGGTGTATGTGTACACCGTGTAAGAAGCCGTAAGCTTTGCAAGCGGCGAGTTCAAAACATTTCCTAGCGTGGTTAATTTCGCGCGACTTTTCAAAACATTTTCGCGTGATGTTAAATTCGCGGTTCAATCTCAACACGCGAAAATAAAACCATCGCGAAAGAAACCATTTTTACAGTAGTAGTAGCGATCATACCATGGGGTCCCCTGAACATGTTAATACCAAGGAGAGATCTCCCTGAAATTATGCTATTGAAAAAAAAAATTGCAACCATGTTTCAAAATGGCTGTCATGGTTAAACTAAAATAATGAATACATTTTTAGCAGCATATTTTCATGGTAGTCAATAATAGCGTAGTCAATAATAGCAAAGTCACTCAGTGGGGTTCCTTGAACATGTTAATACCAGGGAGAGATATCCCTGAAATTATGCTATTGAGAAAAAAAAATGGCAACCATGTTTCAAAATGGCTGTCATGGTCAACTAAAATACTGAATACATTTTTTAGCAGCATATTTTCATGGTAGTCAACGTAGTAGAAGTCACTCAGTGGGGTTCCTTGAACATGTCAATACCAGGGAGAGATATCCCTGAAATTATGCTATTGAGAGAAAAAAAATGGCAACCATGTTTCAAAATGGCTGTCATGGTTAACTAAAATACTGAATACATTTTTTAGCAGCATATTTTCATGGTAGTCAACGTAGAAGTCACTCAGTGGGGTTCCTTGAACATGTCAATACCAGGGAGAGATATCCCTGATATTATGCTATTGAGAAAAAAAAATTGGCAACCATGTTTGGAAATGGCCGTCAATATTTTGAGCAGCATATTTTCAGGGTAGTCCACCTCAAAATAGAAGTCAATCCATGGGGTAACCTGAACACAGTGATACCAGGAAGAGATCTCCCTGTCAATACCAAATAACCTTCTACAACATCCAATATCTACATGGAGTTGACCCCCAAAATGGGGTTTTGCCCGCTGGATAACACATATTTTCTATCTAAGGAAGACGTATGTCCTTTATGTCCTTTATATCATGTGAAATCATGGGTTACACCATCAATTAGTCTGCAAACTCTGCATATTAAACGTTCACCTCTTCTTCCTCATCTTCCTGTTTTTGCTCTTGTCTTTGGTTTATCTTCCGGTATCCTACCATTGTATTCCATTCACTTCCTGTCAGCGTGAGACATGTCTGTCCACTGTGGGCCTACCCTTCAATCCTGCTTCCCTATAGGCATTCCACCCAGTGCATATAAATCATTTTGCACATGAACCCTATTGTGCCATCAAGTTTTTTGACAATTGTCAAATAAGAAATTTCAAGAGTGAAATTGTGATTTAAAACGCTTGGTTTTATTGATGAAATGGTCGTAAAATATCTTCCATGGATACAGTATAAACTACACAATCTAGAACTGTTTCAACAAGAAAAATGTAGCTATTCCTCATCAATCCCACACCTGTAATATTCAATGCTTACATTATTGGACAGGATTTTCCACCCATGGTACTGAAGCAGTTAAAGGCAAAGATTTATGAAAAGTACCTAACTACATGTATCTTAAAACCAACAGCAAGGACCTGACATTAACAGGGGGTTTGGTGCACATGGCCTCCTAAACTTTTAACTCTGGTCTCTAAAACGTAAGAATTTAAACATGGTGCCCCTAGGTACATAGCCCAATCCACACCCCATGTGAAAAGTCAATGTAAAGTCCTGCCTATCGTGTTAGGCAGTTCAATTGCATTCCTACATGTACATGATTATTGGCAATTTAGTACTCCATAGTTAGTTATCAATGACTATCTTTACATTGTCTGTATGTATTGAGCCCACACATTCTCATGTTTTGTTTGACTCAGTCTGTACATGCAAGAATCAACACTTCACGTTTGTCAAAAAAGAAATGCCACTATAAAATTCACAATGAGCATCACATCCTATTAAAAACTCCTCCTTTTTATGACTACATGTACATTGTTTGTTTTCAAAAGTGAGTTTTCTAAAGTATTATCCCTATGAAGTGATAAGTCATTCTGCATTCACTGAGAGTATTCAATTTTTCTGAAGTAAATGCATTGGTTTATAAATCAATTTAAGTTTTTATTGAAAAAGAAAATTTGAAAAGTATACATATATATATATATATATAGCCTACATGTGTATAATGTACATTTACATGTAAATAGATTGAAATGAAATCAAATTCAAGTGATTATTATCTACTATCGGGTTACTCAGCATTTTTTCCTGTTTCTTTGTGTTGGTTATCTTTTACTCTACATGTATATTATTCTATAACATATCAATTACTTTGCCTCAGCCCAATGTGTAAAGTATCTTTACAATTTGTCTACAGGTAGTTCAGCAAATGTAATGACCATGAGGGAAGCTTGTGAAGCCTGCTCTTTAACCCTTTCAAGACAATTGACATTTTGTGGCTTGGCTCAATAACTTTTGATTCAGAACTCTAAAAATTATACCAGATGCATGAGTGGAAAGAGCAAAATTTCCTGCACACACTATGTCCATTTTTGTTGCATGACCATATTGCATTTGGACAAGGGAACTTTAGAAATGAGAATGCTTTGAAATCCTTATATTGGCAACAGATTGACAGGTTCATCATTGTTTTTTTATCAAAATTTTTCAAATTTTTGACCTATTTCTAACCATGCATATTGTTTTCAAAGACATACATGTGTAATACACCTTGTTAGAACCATGTATCACTAAAAGAAAAATATTAGTGTTGCCAATTTGAAGAATAAAATGTGATTTATTTAGCCTTTAAATAATTCCTGTCCTGGGGGGTGTTTCATAAAGCTGTTCGTAAGTTACGCACGACTGGTGATCAGTTCTTGTGCTAAATGATTGAGAATCTGATTAGTATAGCACCCAAGAACATGTTCCAGTCGTTTGTAAAGTCATTCGAAACTTTACGAACAGCTTTATGAAACACCCCCCTGAAAGGGTTAAACCACTTTAGCTTTGGATTAGTTTGGTATCAGAATTCATCCTCAGTAGCATTTGTATAAAGTCAAATCAAGTGAATGATCACGCATTGTCACAGCCTGAACTTTGATCACAGCATGAATAAGAACATAAACACCCAACTAAACTCACTCCTCAAAAGCACTCTTTATTTGATTTACTAGCGGGTGTGACTGGATCTCTAATATGTTTGTAAATGATTGGGTGATCTTCTGAAAATGAATAATCAGTGGTATCTTAGATTTTACATGATGGTTGTTCACAAGTGAAGGATCTGTTATCTCTGTCTCAGGAGAGTATCATAGAGGTTTCATAACTATTGAAAAACAAATTATTTTTTTCTGTTGACATGTCGCCATACAACTTTACACACATCGATACCAAGTCAACGAAACTTCTGAATTTCTGTGAATTTCAGATTCATATCACATTGAGTGTGTGAATAAGAAAGTCAGTTAGAAAAATCGAGTATTGTAACTTGCTTGACATGAAATTTGAATTCTACGAAATAAATGTGAAAAAAAAACTCACATAAGATTAACTTGAACAATGTCATTTGTTACTAGATAGTAGTGTAATGCATCATACATCTACTTGTGTTTAAGATACCAAGCAGGTTCTTGGAAACGGTGACATGACATTTGGTCATGCGACATTTGCTCCACCATCCATATGTCAAAAGGTCAAAGGTTAAGGTGTAGGTCGTGATTTGGTTTTTTGTTGTGAAAAATGTGAAGTATCGGGTTAGGGTTACGTTTGGGATTAGGATTAACATTGCAAAGGTAGACCGAGCAATAGATCGCTTCTGTAATGTATACAAATTTATGCACTTACATTCTCTGAGCACCTAATGTAGTGACGAGCTATTCGATGAACATGCTTTTTACAAATGAGCCTCAATGCTTGGAATCCAGTTTGCATACATTATCTGTTGCTATGTCCGGCAAGCTGTCAGGTTGTCAAGAACAACCTTTGTTTGAAAGGTATGCATAAAATTTGCATACATTACCGAAGCGGTCTATTGTTACAGGAGCAAATGCCATGGAACCCTTTGAAACACCATGTGTACAAAATGTGTGCTAAAAAGTCTTCTGTCAACAAAGAGAAACTATGTCAACAAACTCAAATTATCTTCTGTTGACATAAATGTAAGAAAATATAAAAGGCCTGTCAAGGACAACAAAACAACAGCCCTCATGTTGCCCAACAGCATTTTAGCTTGTCAACTTATTAATAGAGAATTTATTCTCATAAGGTCCCTGCTCTTTTTTGCTATTTCTCTGTTCATTCATTATTAGTTTCTAGCAAAAGCTAAATTTCATTTATTTATAAGATTAAAAAGTAAATGATTTTGTATGCATTGTATTCATTGTATGTAAATATTTCTATCCAAAATGAATGAATGAATAAACGAAACAAAACAAAACAAAACTGAAGGTCGAGAGCAGTGAGCGATTTAGCTCTGGAAAGCTCCAAAAGAGCTCTGGGCCCTGTTTCATAAAACTTATTATCAATAACAACTGCTACATATCTATGACAAATTTGCTCTCTGCCAATTAGATGCAAGTATTTCAGTAGCTTATAACAATTATTGAAACTTGTTATTGATATCAAGTTTAATGAAACAGGGCCCTGGATTGATCCAACTCAACACTCCTAGTGTAGGAGTGGGAGTTGGGTTTTAAAGGAACATTCATACTTACAGGACCATGGCTATTGCTATCATCCAACATTTCTTCATGACTTTTGCCCTGCAAAGATAAAGATTAAGAATACTCGGCATTAGTACTGGGTCACTGGGTCGTGAAACAAGTTCTGAAACAGGCATTTTTTGCACATAAAGCGTCATAACTTTTTAACCGTAGAATCAGCTGAATTCTGGTGCCCGGATTTGAAAAGTACATTTTGGGGGGATAATACTTTTAATCATTGTAAACAGTCACACATTTTTGAAGAGAATTGAGCTAGGTTGCTCCGTTTGTCTATGGCGAGTCGTCAAAATTGTTGGGATTTTTCCGGTTTTTGCCGTCTTTCAAGTCTTTGGCGTAGCACATCTCAGGGACTACTGATCGCATCGACTTGTGGTGTGTAGTTTCTGAAAGCTGAAATCTTGCCAATTTCTCTGATGTAAAGCTTGTTATCATTGGTCAATCAGTTTCAACAAACTTTTTTGATAATTACGTTCCAACCAAAATGTTTGATACATAATACACACAGGGTATAGGAATCGCGCATGAGTTCACTGGAGGGTCAGGACTCACAGGCGCATGTTGTGTGTATACGCGCTTCAGATTTTCTGCGTGAACAGAGGTACGCAGTTTTAAATATGTTGAAGATTTTTACGCAATGAATATGTATAGTATTGCCCTGCCAGAATCATTCCTGTTTTGATTGGAACACTTTCAAAGCTTTCTGCTTAAAATGCATTTCTTTTTATACCAGCGTTACATGGACATCACATTTATGTGACATTAAATATAATTTTGTTCTTCAATCTTGATTCACCATGAAGCTTGAGTACTTCAACATTAATGGCTATGCTTTTTATGCTGAACTCAATTTTAGCAAACAATGGTTGATAGGAGACATACTGTCGTTCCTCATTTCTGGAGTGTCACAAAAATGACCTCAACTCCATGGAATGACCCTACTGGACTTCATTAATTAACATACCAGTAACATTAAAGAGTTTAGAGCAGATCTATGTATATTACATTTCACCAAAGTTGGTCTGATCAGTAAAAGATGTTAGCAGATATTGTTACTGGTATTCACTTTAAAGATAAAGCCGAGTTCTTGTCATATTATTACATTGTGAAAGAAACTATCTTGAATTTGGGACAGGTTGATTATGCACTACACAAGAATTGTTGTGGAATCCTCACAATGATAACAAATTGACTTCGTTTTGCTGAAAGTCATGTGCACTACACACAGAAATGTGCATATATGGGACTACACACACACATGAGGCAAGAAAGTCTGGTCGAAACTTTCCAACTTTTTCAGTCCTATTTTGAATATGAGGCCATGAGGGCATATTGAGGTAGCATTATTTCTTCTATGATACACTGCAATACTGAAATAAAAGGAAGGTGAAAGCTCACATATCATTTTACACCTTAACCGGAACAAAACCATCAATATCAAATATCCTGATTAAATATTGAATTAAATATTGATTGACCTAGTAAATGAAAACAAATTCCTTCATCAAAAATAATGAACATGAAAATTTATGAGATTTCCAGTACTGAGCGAATGGGAGAAGAGATCGCAAGATACATGTACGTCCAGAGTTGCCAATTTGTGTTTGATTGATTACAATTTCAAAAATTCATAACTTTTTTATTTCTTATCGAAATTTGCTCAAACTTTCACTAATCTGTTTCTTTCATTTTTCTTCTTTTATTCAAATGAACTTAATACCAGTGTAGACTTTCCCTTCAACCCTTTCAAGACAATTGACCACATTTTATGGTTTGGTTCAATAACTTTTGATTCAGAGCCTTAAAAAATTATACCAGATACACAAATAGAAAGAGCAAAAATTTCTGCATACACTATGTTCATTTTTGTTGCATGACCATATTACATTTGATGTTTGGAATTTCAAAAAGGAGCATAAGCTTTAAAATCCTTAAATTGGCAACACATTGAGTGGTTCAAATTCACAGACTGGTCTCTGCACAACACGCATGTTCAGCCTGAGCTTGAGCTAATCAGGACTGATTTTCATGGGTAATCAAAGAGGTTTTGTAGAACATTTATGAACATGAAAAATCAACAAAGAACACTCAGAAATAACAGGAAAGTAAAATTGAACAAAAAAAGTATCAAAGTTCTGATTCTGAGTGACTGGAAAAGAGTTTGGGTAGATGTGATTTAATGATTGTTGAGTAATACACATCATTATCAAATCATTATTTTTTTTCTAACGTTAAATCTTGTGGCTATATTTTGGAATAAGTCTCCGCTTATTCAGAGTGTACGCACACACTTGCGTATTAAGTCTATGGAGGTGGAATGAAGTCACCATAGAGTTGAGTTGCACGCAATAAACCGATAGTGTGCGGAGTGAATGAATGAGGGGTGACTTACATTTCACGATAATGCCAATCTTGTTATCTAACAAAGGAATAGGTTAACTTTTGAGCACAATTTATGAAAAAAGGAGGATGAACGGCTATTGCAGCTAATATGCCCAGTAATCCTCAAATTGGCAAGAATCCTACCTAGGGTATCCAAAAAACAGCTAGATCTAGATAATATACATGTAGGATTTGGATGATCTTTGAAGGTTTGCATGGTGGAGCTTATAACGTGGAGGTGGTTTACGGTTCACCATGTGTTCACCACACATGGTGAACCGTAAACCTTCTCCAAGTAATATAGGATTTGTATGGAGCGGAGGTATAAACTAAGTACAGCATCATTCGCTGTCAATTGCTCGTGGTCTAGTGGTAAAGGCGTCTGGTCAGACTGTCTAGAGTATTCTCTTTCTACAGTGCACTTGCGTTTAATGCACTTGTCAATGTAAAGTCCCACCCTGTTACCCCCGGGCATGGGTGCGTCATGGTCATTTTTTGGACGACCATACATGGTTTTTGACGCACTCCTCGGGCATTTTTTTGACTGACAAAACATTGAAAATGACCCACACCTCAGTCACAATAATGACGGACATCCTGGGTAAATTGACTCACACTAGAGTCAAAATTTTGACAGACAAAAGGTGGAAATGACGCACATCCGTAACGGAAACAATTTGAGAATGAAAAAAAAAAAAAACACCCACTGCCTGGTACGCTCAACGCATGCAGCGATCCGGGCAACGATCTTTGGCCGCGGCCGTGCAATGAGCGCAAGAAGCAACAACAACCAACGTTTTCATTTTTTTTTTGCCTTCTTTTATGTAGAAATCTAGCATGTTTTGTATAGGATGGGGGTCGTATGACCGGCCTGTCCGGACACCTTTTGCTTCTGGATTGAACAACAGATTTTTAAAGTAGGTCTAGGACCGATCACCACAGTTCCTTTGATTTTTTTTGCGAAAATATTGTTTGTAGTCTATTAATAAACGAAGTTAATGTTTAAAATTGCTGTTTAAAGCTGTCCGGATTTTCTTCGGCCCGTATAAACGTACCTTAAATGAAAGCTTGGAGAGATGCAGTGTCGGATGATAAAACCTTCTTGGGGAAATGGCGAAATTTTAAGCTTCTTTTGAGAACACAAATAGCAAAGCTGCGACCTCAAAAATCTCCCCTCGACCAAGCGCGCATACTTTGATCAAGGGGCCGCCCGGGGCGCGGGCCGGCCGAGCGGAAGTGCCATTGGCATTGCACGGTAAACGGCGTGCTGGAGCGCGATGCTATTGCACATCGCCAGAAGTAGATCTCCAAAATATTCATGAAATTCATGAAATTGCCAATATGTAATGATGTAAACTTAATTTTGATATGAAATTGGCGCCTAGGTTAGATTGCAAACTTATTAAATTTTGACAGCGTAAAATGACTGATGATCGATGCAGTATAGATTATTTCATATTATTTGGGTTCTGTTTGAGAGTATCAGCCCTCAAATTATTGTTATTATTATTATGATTATTATTATTAGGTGGTCTGTCGATATCGACAGATCACCTATTAATTTTGTCAGAATTTTCTTCTTTATTTTTATTATTTCTTCTTTTTATTACAAATTGTTGTTCCCACCAAATCTCAAAATCGGCCATGTCAATGTCATCGCGTTTCATGTCATGTATGAGGTCAATCATGTACATGGTCCATTAAGATTTTGGAGGTCATCAGGTCATCGTGACGTCATCAAGACGCCATTTTGTAAATTTACAAGATCGATTATATCTTCATAATCGATCATCAAAAATCAACTATATTCACATCACATAAACTTCACATGACGAGTCATCAAGTCATGACCTCACAGGTCATCTAGAGGTCAGGACGTGCGCGTACGCGCGCGTCAAAATTTTAAAATGCTCAAAATAACGTAGGATCAAGTCTGCATACGTTTCAGGTCATTTTGAGCATTTCAAAATTGTCCGTGCGTAAGCGTCCGCGCGCGCGTTTTACGCGCGTGCAAGTCGTAAATAACGTTAAAGCGCTGTTTTTTTTATTGATTTGCAATCCTGACACTTTTCTTCATCATTTCCATCAACTTGGAATCAATTTCAATCAATAATATCGTCGTACGGGCGCGTCAAAGTTCAAAATCCGTGCGCGCGTCTATGGCGAAAATAACGTAAAAACGTGCAAAAACATGCCTCTACAAAATTAACTCTAGCTCTTTAAATAGTACATAAACCCCCAATTTTTTTTCATCATCAGGTAGGGTATGAATCATAGATATGATTTCATGTATCGTTTGACCCTTATAAACATTATGACGTCATCAAAATGGCGCCAGAATTCAAAATTTCCATTTTTCATATTTTGACGTCATCACATTTATGCAAATTTGGCTCTCGATTCGTAATTATTGGTCGTTTTTCGTCCAGATTTTAATATGTTGTAGCTGAGGCAATTTCCTACAAAATCAGTCTCCACCATTTTTCATTTTGATGACGTCATCACACTGAAATTTTCAATTAAAGACGACATGTCAGAATTGTCCCTATTTGCGTGTTATGTCTATGGAAGATGATTTTTTTTCGAATCATGAATCTACATGACATCGTTCTCTGAGCTGTATCTCAGTTATTTTTGGTCTATTTCCTTCCAGATTTTAATATGTTGTAGCTGAGACTATAAGCTTTCATAATGGTGGTCTCCAAATTTTGATCAGATGTCGGGATCATGCCCTATTTTGAACTACCAAATGGGATTCGAGAATCCTTTTTTTCGTTTACGTGTTATCTCTATGGGAAATATTTTAGTCTATCGGTAAAGCACATGACTACCATGGTCAAGGTACCTGGTTCGATCCCCGGGGCCGATTTTTTTTTTTTTTTTTTTTTTGCTTCTTTTTGCCTGTCATTTTACCATCCTCTTCGACTATTATAACATAAACAATCACAAATCATGTAATAAACTGCCTTATTTTCCATGTTATGTCTATTAGAAAGTAATGTGCAGTAGTTTGTGTACAACCCTATGGAAATAATGATTTCCTGTCCTGTATTAGAGCTATGGGGTTAATCTCCCAAGTATCCTGTATCATCATCACCGTCATGATCATCATCACTATTATTATATCCATCGCCATCATATCATTATAATCATCATAATCACCATTATCATCTTCACCATAATCGTTTTACAATGACCGTTACACATTTTGCTACATTCCTGTCCTCAAGAAGCATCTCCATTCATGGCATTTCTTGACATCCTATCTTCAGTTTAGCATTTCCCCATTATTATGATCATCCTGATTACAATCATGATCGTACAAATTGAAAGACAGACCACCTAATTCGTCCTCATGACGAATTAAATTCTAGTTTATTATTATTATTATTATTATGATTATGATTATTATGATCATTATTATTATTATGATTATTATTATTATTATTATTATTGATGTTGTTGATATTGCTGTTGTAGTCCTGGAGAGGAGAGGAGAGAGGGGGGGGGGGTGAGAAAAAAATCTTCGCTAGCAGCTACAGAAGAGAAGAGAAAGAAAAGAAAAGAGAAATGAAAAATTCCAGAAAAGATGAAAAAGGAAAGGAAAATAAGAGAATAGAAGAGAAAGAAATGTAATGAAAAGAAAACAAAACGAGATAAAGAAGAAAAGAGGGGAAAAAGGAAAGTAAAGAAATGCATTTTTAGAATCAAATAATTCAGCACTGTGAAGTCTTTTCTACGAATTAACTGCAAAATCAGGCAAAACAAGTGTACCCTTACAAATTTTAGAGGAAATTTAATGTGAAAATTAGTATAATGTCTTTTTTAAATAAAAAAATCAAATCACGTATATCTTTCGAATAGGAGTTCACTGGAATCATACACAGCAGACGATGCCCCACGCTATGCCGGTCCCACGCACTGTGTATGATCTGAGTGAGGGCTCCTAATTTTGGCTACGCTGCCGCATCATCAACTGCGAGCTCGCACAGTACAGAGCCGTGCGTACGATGGTATTGTGATAAAGTGTGAATCTGTAATATACGGAGCAGTCCGCGGCATCGCATTGGGCTGGATCAAAGGTAAATATTGTGTGTTTGCGAATAGCACCCAACTCCCCAAATTCACGTAAATTTATTAAACCCCCACGTATAGAAATACACATGGCGTGTTTAGAGGACTGGCTTGACAACATCAAATCCACAATCGGGTTGCTTGCCTTCTACCCGGCCCCCGGCCCGCGCCTACGGCGCAAAATTTCATGCATTTCACGCGCGGCGTGCGTGCGAAACTTCACTGTTTTTTCCATAGCCAAATGACGTACCATGACTGACACCAAGTCATTTTTTTGACTGACAAGGATAGGAATATGACGCAAACCTCGGTCACAAATTTGACCGACAAACCTTGTTAAATGACGCACACCTGGGTCACAAATTTGACTGACCAAACCAGGAAATGACGCACCCATGCCCGGGGGTAGCACGGTGGGACTTTACATTGACAAGTGCATAAGGTCCCGGGTTCGAATCCCGCTCTTTCTTGTTGATAATTTTTTCAGTTATGAATCGATAATGATAGCGTTTATTCCGTTATAACTGAATTTCAACAATGAAAACCAAGAAACTTGACTTAATTATTCACTTGTTCAGTCGGATTTAATGGCGGCTGGGCATAATAACGACTTTGGCCGGATGAACTTATATTTAATTTATTTTAAATTAACTGACTAAAGTTAACTAAACACTAAAATAAAGCTATACTATACACACTCACACATGCAAGGTTTCTAAACAGAGAAACAGAGTCAGAGAAACAAACATTTAATTTATCACTCAAATCAACATCTTCACTATGGTCACAAGCGTTTTGGCAGCCATCTATTTAATATAAGTAATAATGAAATTATCTTTTCATATAATAAAAACAATGCCCATGTCGACGTATGGCCTCACTGGCTGCCACCTCAGCTCAGCTGTTCGTATCACCAGTGCGCAATACACATTCACAACGGAAGGAGAGGCCAGTACCAGCCTGCCAACAGTGTCAGGCATCCACCGTTCCACTTATTTTCAAAATATGAATAATGAATTTGAATTTACCTCTGCAAGTTGTTTTACTGGCACTTTCTGCCATGGGTCCGCTAGCTGGTGCAGCGGCATCTTTGAATGAAGTCCGAGAAAAATTTTGGGAGATTTCAAAAGCTTCCTGGGAGAAATTTGTTAAAAGTAGACCTATTTTGAACCTGTTTAATATACCACCAGTGTGCCGAAGATACCAGTTCCGATACCCTACGTTAATGTACAATGCAAAGCAATTATTATCGCATGAACCGGATTTCGCCCATACACCCAAAATGGAGGGGGCTCGCTAGCTAACTCAGATGGCGCTATGGCCTTTTATGGAGCGATCACTCGCGACCGCTACCAGTACCACCACCAACGTGGGCCTACTCAATCCACAGAACTCCTAAATGCGTCGATCATCTAATGATTTAATACAGTGCGTCCGAAAAAGTTAGCAGTTGGACAATGTCTCCTTTATTAAATAAATATTTCAAAATATTTGAAAGAAATTTTCATGCCTGGGATAGCTTAGGGTCTCTCCTATCATGACACAAAAAATCTGGCAATATTTTAACCTTGCGAGTGAGCAAAAGCGACATTTGCATATGGGTGCAAAATCCAGACTTGACAAGAATTGGTATGTTATTTTGGCTGGTATTAACAAATTTGAGAACCGTTAAAATTGACAGTTGGAAAAAGTCCCCCCAAATGGACATTTCAAAATATGTTCATATAATGTTCATATACCTATGGAAAGCTTATGGTCTCTCCCATCAAATGACACCCAAACATCAGAACATTTTACGCCGTTGAGTGAGCAAAAAAAATTGTGCATTTTTGCAAAATCCATGGTGGACAAAAATCTGCATTGCATGCATGGTTCTGGAGTTGAGAGTCTTGAACATTCTCAGAAACTTTCATATTTTCAGTGGCGGATCCAGGATTTAGTAAAAAAAAAAGGGTTTTTCCTTCCAAAATCCTCTCCGGACAAGCAAAAAAAAAAGGGGGGGGGCTTTTTTGGCCGGGGCGGGCACGTGCCCCTTGTGCCCCCCCCCCCCTTGATCCACCATTGATTCTGATCATTAAAAGTCAATTTATGAAAGAATAGGCTTTGTTTTTTTCTATGTCCTGACCTATCGTATCAAAAATTTATGGTAATTGACTATAGAAAGCCAGCTTTTATTAAAACCTTGCTAAAAACCAGTGCTTTGAAATATTAGTAATATTTCAAAACACTCAATATAGTTCATTGCTCACTGTAGCATACAAACTGGTGATGACAGATGAGATTATACGGAAGTACACAGTGTAGAAAAAAAAACCTGTTCTGTCTTAAATTATTATTGATTAAAATGTGAAAATTTCTAAGCATTTTCATGCCTCTATAAACTTTGCTGATACACCAGCTAGGACATGTACCGATCGAGACTTGTCAAGTCTGGATTTGCACCTTTTCACAAAAGTGGCCTTTGCTCACTCAAACGTAAAATATCTTCAGAACTTTAGGTGTCATTTTATATTTCAAGAGACCCTAAACCTTACACAGGTGTGAAATCTTGCTTCAAATACTTTATGAAATATTTATTTGGGGAGACCTTTTCAGTTAACTTTTTTCTGGGACGCAATGGGATACCGTAAAACGGGCTGAATATAGGAACAAAAAAGTGAAAAGCTTCCTGACAAAATATTTATTCCTTATATTAAAGCAGACCCTTTTTATTTTATTTATAATGAATTAAAGAAATAAAAAGAGTAAGCTAAAAACTATGTCAAAACACCTTTCCAATTTTTGTTTCTATTCACTATGAGCTATATATAATTATATTCACCCCATCTGGGGGAATCCCGATAGTCCGCGGAGCCGCTATAGACCGCGGCGTCTCAATGTACACGCCGGTGATATCAGGTGAATGTTAGGAAACAGAAATATATTTGCTTATTTTCAAAGAAAAATAAATGATAAGTGATATTCCAAAAAAAAAAAAAATGGGGTGAGGGGGAGGGTTGGCAAGAAAGTTCGATCAGTCAAAAAAGAAGTTTTATTGGTGCAAATCTCAAGTTATTCATCTTCCAGCCAATGTCCTATTGATTCATTTCCTCAATTATCTAAAAATAAACTGGAGAAAATTCTTTGAAAGGGAATAAAATTAAGAGCTTTTCTTGGTGCAGAAATATATAAATCACATATGCACACCAAGATTTAAATTCTACATAATGTCAAGCAGAAAACTCCGATAAGAATCATGGAAATGAGTTCAAATTACCAACATTTCTTTTTGATCATCTTCAGTAACAAATGTAAGATTGAGAAGAATAGTATGTATATATGTAGATGAATGGATATCAATTAAACTATGGAAATATTCAGCATCCTTCTTTTATTTATAGTTCATACAGATTAACTGATACCAATTCATCCAACTATACAGTTTTTCTTATTTCTAAGTTATTTCGTTCTTTACTTTATAAAGCGAATATAAATTATAGGGCATGCAGTGTTGCTATGTGTAATTCGATATAAAAGAACTAAGTATTATTATTATTATTTTTTTATTATTATATATTTTTCGTTTTTGACACCCTGAACGCGGATCCGCGCCCGACCCTGAAAAACTATACACTTTTTCTTCGTTTTCAGGTTCGCGGATGCTTTACGAATTTCAATGGAAGATACCCCCCCCCCCCCGGATTAAGATAGGCCTGAATTATTTGAGTCTTGGCGGATCCAGGGGGCACTTCCGGCCCGTGCCCCCCCCCCCCCCCCATTGGAAGAAAAGTATGCATTTTGACCATAGACGATCCGCCATTTTCCATTTTCTCAATTGTGCCCCCCCCCCCCTTTTTAGAATGAAGACCTTTTTTTTTTTTTGCTTGTCAGGAAATTATGGAGGGAAACTGGACCCCATATGATTTGATTTGATTTTATTTGTCAGGTATATTGCAATACAAACATAACCAGGTACCATGACAGGATAGCCCATGAAAGCCGAAATGGCTTATTTCCAATGGGGTCCTTACCTAAATAACTGATTAAAAAATACACTAAGAAAACACATTAGTACGGCTACAAGACTATCGTACACATACGACAAGTAATAAGAATGTACTAATTAAAAGTAGCAAAATAAAACATAACATTTTTTATAAAGTAGGCGAAGATTACATAAATGTGAAAACAAGACTTACTCAACGGAAAAAACTATATACAGAAAATCATAATGAAACTATCGATAATAAACGTTGGTTACATAAGTCAAATAATATAGGAAAAAACCATCTGAGCTACAAAAAGGAGAGGAGAAATATAGTTATGGAGTAGACACATTTTTCAAATGATGCTTCAATACCCTTTTAAAATGTAAAAAATTCTTAACTGACTTAACATGATTTGGGAGGGAATTCCAGAAAAGAATACCGTTAAAATAAAAAGAATTTCCAATTTTACCTTTCCGCTTAGGCACTACGAAATTAAATTGACTTTTTCTAGTGTCATGCCTATGAACACTTGAAGAGCGAGTAAAATTATTTGAAATATAGTGATCTGCATTAGAGTAAAAAATCTTATACATGGTGAATTAAAAGTTGTTGTGATCTAAGGTTTACATGAAGAAGACCAGCTGTTTCAAGTTCACTCTTCCCAATGTGTGTTCTTGGTGGTAAGTGATTGATAAATCTTACAATCTTATTTTGAATTATTTTTAACTTGTTTTGATCCACTTTGCCTAGACTGCAGTACCATGCCGCATTAGCATAATCAAATAAACATTGTATTAAGGAAAAACTTAAAATGCGTCTTGATTTTAAGTTCATGCAATTTTGATAACGATACAAGAATTTTAGACGAGCATTAGCTTTTTTGACAATACTGTCAACCAAACTTGAGCAAGAAAGATCACTAGCTATATTTAGTCCTAAATACTTCACAGAATCCTGTCTCTTAATGAGTTGATTGTTATAACTTATATTGAAATCATCAGTATACTTCAGCCTACCCCGCGAACAAAACAAAATACTTTCGGTTTTACCAATATGTAAGCTAAGCTTATTTGCTGTCATCCAATTAACACAGTTTGATAATTCTAAGCTAAGTTTTTCCCCGATCAGCTTAGGATCAGTACCAGAATATAGTAACACACTGTCATCCGCATATAAAAGTAATTTACTGTCGTTGACACAAACACACATATCATTAATGTAGCACATGAAAAGAATAGGACCTAATATGCTCCCCTGGGGAACTCCGCATCTTATGGGCATAGAATCGGAGAGTACATTTTGCAACGAGACAACTTGATGACGATTGGTCAAGTAAGACCTAAACCATTGCACACATGCAGAATTTAAACCCATTACTTCTAATTTACTTAACAGTATATTATGGTTAACGGTATCGAAGGCTTTTTGCAAGTCAAGAAGAACCATCCCAACAAAACGTCCTTGGGAAATTTCGTTCCTCACAAAATCTAACAGGTGAATAAGACAAGTTTCAGTGGAATAACCATTTCTAAAACCAGATTGAAATTCGTATATTATTTTGTTTTCTTGAAAGTAGTTCTCTAATTGGGCATACACACATTTCTCTAGGACCTTCGAGACTATACTTAAAACGCTAATCGGTCTATAATTGCTAACATTAGTTTTATCTTTCTTTTATAAAGAGGTGTTACTTTTGCAATTTTCATTTCATCAGGGAAGGTGGAGGTTGAGATAGATAAGTTAATAATGTAAGTTAAAGGTTTATACAAATATTTAGCTCCATCCTTCAAAAATCTGGCAGGTACCAAGTCAAGCCCGGTACTTTTTGATATTTTCAACTTATTTAATTCATCTAAAACAAACTTTTCTTTGACAGGAGAAAAAAGAAAACAACCTTTCGACACACCCTTAGTGTCGTATAATTTTTGTAATTTAACACTGTCCGTTCCAAATTCATTTGTGTTGCTATCTGGCAGATTACTAGCTAATTTTTCTGCCACAGTTGTGAAATAATTGTTAAATTCGTTCGCTATCCTCATATTATCATGACATAACTCCCCTTGGATATTAATAACATTCTCTTTAATATTCTTTTGTTTGTTTTTACAACCTAAATCTTTCAGATTCTTCCACAACTTTTTAGAATCATTTTTATGCTCATCAATTTGATTTTGGAAGTATTCATCTTTAGCCTGTCTCACTTTTCTTTGCACCAAATTACGTAAAAGTTTATATTTCTTTTCTAATTCTAAATTACCACAATCCTTTTTCATTCTTTTAAAAGCTATATTTCTTTGTCTTATTAACGAAATAATTTCAGCATTCATCCACTTATCGGTTCTTTGCTTAATTCTTACTTGTTTTAATGGAGCACATTTATCAACTATAGACATGAAAATATTTTTGAAAATTGACCACGCAGTATTTACTTCTTTACATTCTAATATGTCAGACCAATTGACTCGAGATAAAACATTATTAGAATCATCTATACAATAGTTTCTCATACACCGAATATTTATATTTTTATGCTGTTTGAATACAGGTCTTATTAGCTTCCTAGAGCAGTAGGTTAAAAAATGATCACTTAGGCCAATTTCAATAACACCACTTTGACAAATATTTTCTTCTTTACTGCTGATTACATGGTCTATTAATGAAGATAACCCCCTACTGAGCGAATACGGGTCTACCTTTTGACAAACTTTCATTTTTGTGCCCCTCTTTTAATCCTGGATCCGCCCCTGATTTGAGTCATTATGCTTTTAAGACGTGATGTGAAAATGCGTTGCATTTCAGACACCGCTGTCTGTCGGCCCCGCGGACTATCGGGCTTAAGACCTTTTATGGTACTTGAGAAAATAATGATTCGTTTAAGCCGAGTTTGTAGTTTGTAAAGGAAGGAGTCACATTAACAGATTAACACAGAATATCAGAAATAGTTTTTGCTAGCAATATCTTAATTACAGGCCTATTTAGAACAGAAGGGGGAAAATCTATAAATGCTCAACATTATCCCTAAGCCACCAATTTTTTGGACCTTTCAGGACTTTTATCATTAGGCCTAGTATATGGACTGCTGCATGACCAGCTCACAATTTTGATACCTGAAATGAATATTTCTTCACCGGGATACAAATCTCATGAGAGCTTGATATCAAGTAAGGCAAATTAATAAGCCACGCCATTAATGGATCATTTGAAGTATCCAGCCAGAATAAGGCAGAAGGCAAATTCCTTCGTGGGGTGGGGGTGAAGATCGCACACCCCCCCCCCCCCCCTCCGCCCCGGGCCCCTCCCGTTCTAGTCAGATCTTGTACCCGGGCCTGTACCACTTAGTATTTTCTTCTATTCTTGATTGATCGGCTATGCTCTGTAGGCAAACAGGCAAAGTTACCTGCAGGGGCTGACGTCTGATAGGCCTAACCAAAATATCCTCCATTTTCTAAAATTTGGAGTGAGCGAGAAAAAAAGAAAAGAAAAAGAAAACTGTTGAATATAAATCTCTTTAAAATCTAATTTTCTTTATATCAAATTTTCATTTCATCATATATTCAGAATTTCTACTTCTGAATATCTACAGTTTATTCACACAAAAAATAGCATATTTCCTAATGTATTTTACCATTAATGTCCAACTTCCAAAACTATTCTTCAGAAAGTGATGGTCACGTCACAGGACTATTCTTCACAAGTTTCCTGGAAGAGGCGATTTTCGTGGACGCCATAAGGCGTTGTATTCATATTGATTTGCCATTTCTCCGTGGCAGTAGTTCTGAACGTTTTGGAATATCGAGCCATTACGCGAGTCATCTATATTTAGCCGACATTGCGCGCACTTCATTATTGCACGCACATGTACTGTGTGTGTACGCAAGTCAATGCAAAGTGATTGAAACTCATTCATTCTTTTGCAAATTACGACACATAAATTGTGAGTTGCTTCCAGTGGATTTAGCATTTCAAGTGTACCAGATTGTTCATCATGCCAAAGAATAAAGGTGAGTTTTGAAAAATAACTAAATTTCATTCACATCAATGTGAAATTTCGGTCAATATGTGGTCAAAATGACATCTGTGACTGTGTAATCTACGCCGACGGTAATCAGTCAATGGGACTAAAGCAAAAAATGCAGTCTGTTAAAAGTGTTAGTGTTTGTTGTGCAACGCAAAATTGTGTGTGTCTGACTGGAATCATCAAGATCTAAAGGAGGTTAAAAAATTTGTGGGGCATTATCGTGAAATAGTCCCCGCTTCAAAAAAATCAAAGTTTTTTTAGGATTAGGATTAGGGTTAGGGTTTAGGATTAGGGTTAGGTTTTAGGGTTAGGGTTAGGGTTTAGGATTAGGATTAGGGTTAGGGTAGGGTTTAGGATTAGGGTTAGGGTTAGGGTTAGGGTTAGGGTATGGTGGGGACTATATCACGATTATGCCATTTGTGGTTATAAAAAGTCAATTCTCATCAGAAAATCATAGAAAGCATGGCATTATCTAGACAGAAATAACCGTCTGTTATGGGGAAATCTTTAATAATAATATTTCTGACATTTCTCAACCTTCCCCATACATCATAGACAGACGGTACGACCGTGTATCACCAACAAGGTGGACGATCAGCTGACCTGAGCCTTAGGTCACTCATAGGTACACGCCATTGCCGACTGTGTAGTAACGCAGCCAACACACATCCCATACCTAAACTGCATCACTGTGCATTTTTGGCTATATTTAATTGAAACTCATATAGGCCTAGGCCTATTGCAGTTTACTAGTTAAATCCAAATAATTATGTTGAATAATAGATGATTAAAACTTACCAGGTTGTTTTGTGACCTTTGAAGAGGGTTTCCTGAAATTTTGGGTCCTTTTTGTCGATAACTGCTATCGAGACTGTCCCGTCAGCATCCAGTTTGTATTTTTCACGATTATGATGAAGGGAGCCCTCAGCGCTCGTAGTAGTACCGGCGCGATCGGTTCGTCGATCTCCTACGAAGACCTGAAAGGGCCAAACTGCCATTACATGTTTTGTATAATTTTACATTAGTCATTACACGATTAGTTTCCTCATTCTCCGTCCATACACTCTGTCTCTGGCCTCTGCACTTTATTTTGGTGTGCTAACGAAAGAGTGGTTTCCTCAACGGATCCGGGCTAACTCGGCACTAGGGCGGACTTGGCCTTGGCAGAAAATCGTGACGGAGTGAGCCCAGAGCAGAGACTGAGAGAGTTGAATTCATCACAAATACTTGTTGAATTTTGCGTCAATTACGCATTTCAAAACACGTAAATTAAAAATTATTTGATATCAATTTCTAAAATGATTAGTAAAGAAGACTTAGAAGTAATGTTGAAAATTTTAAAAAGTAAAATTATACAAAACATGAAATTTAAGGCAAAAAAACGGTACGGTGCGTAGAGTGGACTTCTACTCTTGAAACGATAGTCACCGCGCAGTGCAGAGTTCTCCCTAGTGCCGAGTTAGCCCGACCCCTCCTCAACCATGATATAGCCGAAAGTGTTATCTCTCAAATTATGTTTGGCATTCATTCTAATTCAGCTCAGCTTGAATAATCATGATAATGAACAGATTGGCTTGATTGGTGAACGATCTGAATTCAAACAAATAATTTAAATTTTAGAAAATATTGCTCGACTATACTGCCAATCTTTTGACATGTAACTATTTCTTTTTTCTTTATATAGTTCTGTATCTATATTATTGTACCTACGTTGAATGTTCTATGTCATGTTCTGAAATGTACACACAGCAAATTTCCTATTGGATCAATAAATTTTGAATTGAATTGAATTGAATTGAATGGAATTGAATGAGAGTCCGTCCAAAGTCACTCACAGAACCATCACTATGACTATGTGGGGCTGTGTCAAGTTTGGCGGCGGTCACGACCTCTTATTTTCAGAGGTAAAAACACAATATAATCAGCAAAATTTTGAGAAAATACTTTCTTCTACAATTTAGGATGATAGAATATCTAATTTCATGCCACATTCTTCGATAGGATTTTATAGGATTTTATAGGATTTTGGAATGCTCCCCAGGGAGTGGAGAATGTGCATACACTGTTTGCGGGCGTGCCAGAATCCAATGACCGGGGTAATAATATACATGTATATCTAGCGCTTTGAGCCAGTTTGGGAAAGGCGCTTTATAAATGCCAGGTATTATTATTATTATCATCGTGATCAAGTGAATATTCAGGCTGTTTTTGGTCGGTGATCTTGCTCCTCTCCAGCACACATATGTGCTAGATATCACACGCTTGCTATGGGAGGCAATTGCTCACTGTATGAAGGTACAGAGTGCGAGGTTATCTACAATAACCTTGCATAAGTGTGAGTGGTCTAAAGTCACACACAGTTACACTACAGTGTGTACAAATATATTGTTTGATCCATGATTTCTCATATTCTTTACAACTTAATGGAAAATTGAGATTACTTCCTTCTGGCAATGGATTTAGCAAATTTTAGCCACAAATAAAGTGCAATTTGAACTGCAATCTTAAATTTGATGTTGGATCTTATTCTTATGCTTGACCTAAAATTGCTTTTTGATTGGTGATGTCAATGTCATATTCATGCATAAACAACAGCACAGGTTCAAGTTTTGCAGATGGGAGTTTACAAGTATATTTCTTACAAAATCCTCAGTGATGTATCAAAGGTATTAAAGATGATTGCATCATGATGGCGGTGTGTTTAGCCTGGAAAGGCTCTTTGAAGAGTAAAAACAAAAAAGAGAGAAGCTGGCTCACAGTAAAGTCAATTATCAAGAGATTCTTTAGATTCTAAAATGGCTGCTATGTTGCTGAGATAGATAAAAGCACCAGGCTCTTTGAACAGTAGCATCAGCTTAAAAAAAATTATTTTTTATTCAAAGAGCATTTCCAGGCTAGGTGTGTTATACTGGTGAAAACTCTTCTTTCACTGATGACTTCTAACATATGAATAGAGCAATACTTAGCAATGGAATGGCATTGCTAGGCTTTTGCTAAGTGAGGCTCATGTAGCTCAACAGGATGAAACACCGCTCATTATATTGTACACTGTACAGTGTAATATCTGAATAAACTATTCATTTTAGATGAAATGTTTAATGGATGAATTCTTGATTTTCCTAACAGGAAAGGGAGGAAAGAACAGGAGGCGAGGAAAGAACGAGAATGAGTCAGAAAAGAGAGAACTGGTCTTCAAAGAAGATGGACAAGGTCAGTGTTGTCAACCCACATAATCAGATGAATACTGGAATGTCTTTAGAAAATGGAGATTCAGTCCTGGGGAGCGTTTCATCAAGCGTTTTGTCAGTGATTTTTACCGACAACTGTTATAAGCTACTGAAATCCTTGCATCTGATTGGCTGAGAGCAAATTTGTCAGTCAAAATCACTGACAAGGCATTTGATGAAACGCTCCCCAGAATTTAGACATGGTCTTGAAATTCTTTAAATTTTTATATTAATTTGTTTAAAACTGTAAGAGAAAGCATCCCTGGGGAGCGTTTCATCAAGTGTTTTGTCAGTGATTTTTACTGACAAATTTGCTCTCAGCCAATCAGATGCAAGGATTTCAGTAGCTTATAACAGTTGTCAGTAAAAATCACTGACAAAACGCTTGGTGAAACGCTCCCCTGAAAGTCATGGTTGGGGAAAAATAAATGTAGATTTTGTTTATTATAATAAGAATTTTATTTTTCTGTGGTATGAATAACTCTAAAACCTTAGTTATCATAATGAGAGGAGTCGTACAGGTATTGAAGATATTTCTTATAATCTTGTTTCTCATAACCTTTTTGTCCAGTTTTTGAACATGTATTTTCAAAAGTTGAATAGGTCTAGTACCTAGTACCGTCTAGCATGAAGTTCAAACTTCAGACTAATGACGTCTCTTCAAGCTTTCTGCCCTTGTGAAAAACATTGGCCATAAATTCACAAAGGAGGTTTGGTTTAAACCACGGTTTTTAAGCGTACGTGCGCACGGAATCCGATCCAATCATATATTCTCTTTGAGCAATGTGCGCTTATTTACCCTTATGTCAGTACGCTTACGGAGGTTTAAACCATGGTTTAGGTTTAAACCTCCTTTGTGAATTCGGGCCATTATGTCAAACCAAACCCATCTGTTTCTCCTTTATTGAACTGTGGAACCTCTGGATATATTTGGATTAGAACAAAGACATTGCTGTTGCTGACAGGAAACAAAAATCACTTGATATGTCCTTTGAGTCTTTGACTAATAGTAATAATACCAGAAAGAACTATTACCAACAGATTTTCATTTATGGATATTGAAAGTATTATGGGATGCATTTCATGGAATTTCCTTCAGAGCATAGTGTCCATGTACTATTGTCCTGCCCTTGGAAAAAAAAGGTGCTTTGGTCAGTTGTTACTGGTAAAGCACTTTATATGAAACCGTTATTATTATTGTTATTATATTATTATTTCATCTAAGATTTTTTTGTTTTGTTTTTTTTTAATTTAAGAAAAGTTGTACCAATTTTAGGAAGGCTGTACCAGAGATGGAAAATTTATCAGGAAAATGAAGACAATGGAGAATGGACTTATAACTCTAAGTCTGACACTTTGTGCATTTCTGAATATCATGATCTTAACATAGTGTTATTCCTAAGTCTGAATGACGGATCACCGATAATGGGAATGCCCATTTTGAGTTGTACTTATTCTCTCTTGATTGCTTTATTCAGAATACGCACAGGTGATTAAAATGCTTGGCAACGGGAGATTAGAGGCACTGTGCTTCGATGGCAAAAAGAGGTTGTGTCACATAAGAGGAAAATTAAGAAAAAAGGTAAGTATTGGAAAGGGTGAGGCGTCTTGTCAGAAAGGATAGAGCAAAGTTATCAAGCATGTACTTTTACATAGTAAATGTTCATTAACTTCATTTATGCATACAATACAGCCAAATGTAAAGACTTCAGTACAATTTTCCAGTCTGTTTCAGCAGATTTGTGGTCATTATTCAATTTTCTCATTCAATGTGTACTTGTCTGGAAATTTGTTATTTTTATTTTTCCCATAGTATTTTGGAGCCAATTTTCACTAGAGGATCTTGGGAGGGGGGGGGGGGGGGGAGCTCTGAAAACCTCCACAAAAGCTTTTGTAATCTTTACAGAAACTCTAGATAAGTATCAAAGGAATGTAGATATCACCCAAAGAAAATCTCTTGTTTACCATCAACAAGTTGTAAGAAATCTCCAGTGAACATAAACATAATTTTTACCCTGCATACATGATGCATACATGGTATATATTCTAGACTTTAAGTAGTGATTGGTTTAATTGAATCTTGCCTTATGTAGATACTGGTGATAGATTTTATGAATTAATTCTTACAGGTTTGGATTAACCAAGGTGATATCATCCTAATTGGTTTGAGAGATTACCAAGATGAGAAGGCAGACGTCATCCTCAAGTACAACGTTGACGAAGCAAGGAACCTGAAGGTGTACGGAGAACTCCCAGAAACGGCCAAGATCAACGAGTCGGTGGCGTTCGGTCAGGAATACGAGGATGACGAGGTGGCGTTTGATGACCAAGGATTTGATGATGACATAGGGGATGAAATAGCAGGGGTGAGTATCATCTAAGAGTAAAAATAAGGGTGAACATCTCTGAATTTACTGCAATAAATCATATATACCTACCTATTATGCCTGTAGTCTTGACTACGGGACCCCTTCGAGAATTTAACACACATGAGTCACAATATTGTGCGCACCCCCCGTAATCCTATTGTCCCCTTCGCCACTCACGCGCGTCAACACGCTACGGCCATCTTCCTCTTTCTTGCTCGCCCCCGACGAGTTAGGACGTATAGTCACAGCGCTCCTGAAATCAGGTCGTATAGTATCTTTTTGGTGCGCTTTTTCACATAGTTAAAGCACTTTTAGGTACCTATATTCGTTTAGATTATAGTACTTTGTGTTTTAGTAGTCACTCTTGCCGATTGCAAGGGATTTTTTGATTCCCTTTCTTGGCATTTATTTTTCTCTTTCACGGTCAGCCCAACGTAGATATTTCCGTGTTTGCGGGTGTTTCCGTTTGTCACCGAGCCTTCGGGTTCGGCGTTTATTCTTACGGTTTTTAGGCTGTGAAAATTTCTTTAGTGCGTATCTCCCAAATAATTTTACCCTTATTTTACTGCATTCAGTTGAAGTATTTCTTAATTTGAAAAGTATACTTTATTGTCTGTTTTATTGCAGTGGTATGGATTCGGAAGAAGAAGCAGCTAGGTCAAGGAGACCTGCTTCTTCCGAAGAGTCGTCTAGCAAGACGACTCGGCCTTCCAGAACTCTCCCGAGTACTTCGGTACATGGGGGAGGGAGGAGGGCTAAGGGTAAGTTGCCTAGTGGTGTTTCCTTGCAGAGTTTGCCAGTCTCGTAGCTTGCGGCTTCGGGACGGGTGGCGTTAACTGAGTCGGGATTGTCAACTCCGAAGCCCGTGGTTTCGGGGTGGGTGGCGTCAGATTCTAGTGGTTTGGATATCTAACGATTCCAATCCCCCGGTCGCTGAGACCAGAGGGGGGAGGCGGTTGTTTCCCGTACGGTAGCGTTCACTCGCTCTGATCCGTTAGGGGAGACGCGCCCCACTACTGCAGGGCAACCCACGGGCTTAGTCCATGTTGGTCTGGGTTCTCAAACCCTAGCCCCCGGCAAACGCCATATGGGGGAACGAGTACTTCCTGGGCTGTCTACATTGCCAGCTAATGGGAATGCTCGAGCTAACAATTATGGACGCTCTTCGGAGCAACAGGTGTTTTCACCTGAGTGCGTGACTACTAGTGCTCCCCTATTGCTGCTTTCGAGCGGTTCAATAGCGGGTTCACACGCCTTTAGTAGTCATCGGGCACATACCGAGTCATCTCGGTCTGCCCATGCACTGGGAGCTTTTAACTCCCAACCCATGGCTACTGCATCTTCTTGCTTAGCCAATATGGGTGATTTGGGCGATTCTCTAGGCTTACGCCATGAGCGCTCCAATCCCTTTTTGGGGAAGTGAACGTCCCTCCGCGGAGGGATCGGTTCGTGTTTCCGAAGTGGCTTCGGAGATCCGAACGAATCCGATTAAGCGTTCTAACAAAAGGGTTTCGGCTACGACTCTTGTCGAGCCAGCCAAGAAAAAGGCCAAGAAGAGGGCAAAAAGTGGCAAGGCTTTGCCGGCCTCTTGCCCGTCTGGCCTGGCTAACCCAGCTAGCTCCTCTCAAGCTGACATGTTCAGCATGATGCGGGCTTTTGCTCAGAATCAGGGTTGGTCCTTGTACCGGCTACTTCAACCCTGACTTCTGTCCCTATTCAGGGGTCTGACTTTGAGACTAATCAGCCTTTTGTGTTGGATTCGTCTTTGTCTGAGTCGGTTTCGCATGTGCCTCCTATTCCCGCGGCCCTTGGGGGGCCGCTGGGCGAGGAGACTTTCGTTGAACCATGCGGGGCTCTGCCTGCTGAGGCCTTTGTTAGCGTTCCTTTGTCTCTTTCCACTCGGGTGGAACCAGATTTGGAGGTGGCCTCTCAAGCTTCTTTTTTGAATCGCTTGGGCAGGCGGAGTCTCAATCGCTCGCCCTCTGTGGGGTGGAAGCGATTGCTTTGTTATCCAGATATCTCTCTGAATTTTAGTCAACCCGCGCGCAGGGTTCGACTTCGCGTTGGTTTAAGCAGCGGGATTCCTGCTGAGTCCTTTGTTGGCGTTCCTTTGCCGGGTCATCCCGGTCCGCCCTTGCTCTGGGCGCCTTGGCGTCCGGCCCATGGCTGTTGCATCTCCTTGCTCGGCCGATATGGGTAATTGGTGCGCGTCTTTGGGTTCAATACCCTCAGCGCACTTCTCCCATAAAGGGAGGTGAGCGTCCCTCAGCGGAGGGTTCGGTTCGTGTTCCCGAAGGGCTTCGGGGATCCGAACGAAACCGAATAAACGCTCTGAAAAGCGGGTTTCGACTTAGGCTCTTTTTGGGCCAATCAGAAGCCTAGGGAAGGGGCTAAAAGAGGCAAGGCTTTGCCTGCCTCTTGCCCATCGGGTTTAGCTAACCCTCCGGTCTCTCAAGCTGAGTTGTTCAGTGTGAGATGGGCTTTGCCCAGACTCAGGGTTGGTCCCTTGTACCAGGATTCACATCCCCTGCTCTTGTCCCTTTTTTGGGTCGGACATCGAGACTAATTAGCCTTTTATGGTTTATTCTTCTTTGTCTGTGATGGGATCACATGCGCCTCCTAGTCTCGCAGCTTCGGGGCTCCGTCGGGTGAGGAGGCTTATGGCGGTTCATGCGTGAATCCGACCGTTTCGGCCTTTGTTCGTGATTCTTTGTCACGATTATTTCAGGCGGATCCAGTTTTGGAAGCGGCCTCTCAAGCTTCGGTTTCCGAATCGCTGGGGCAGGCAGAGCCTTAGTTGCTCTCCCTTTGTGGGGTAGAAGCGATTGCTTTGTTCTAAACTTTCCCTGACTTTTAGTCAACCCGCGCGCAGGGTTCGGCTTTGCTTGGGTTCAGGCAGCGGGATTCCTCCGAGCGTTTTTCTCTTGCGGAGGATTTCTAGCTGGATTTTGGACGCATTGAAGCGGTGCTTCTTTTGAGCGTCATGTTTGGTTTGCAGTGGTCATAGTTTTCCACTGCAGCTGCCTCGGTCATGTACCATCGCAGAGTATTGGTTGGTGGCTGTCTTCGTTCCTTTCTCCCCGCTTGGGAGGCCATCTCCGGGGACGCTTTTGTTCTCTTTGGCGGACGAGACTGATTCTTCATAGATCTGTCCGCCCCGCTCCCGGAGGTGCTATAGGAACTCGGTCACCTCACAGGCTGTCTTTTTCCCTTTCTCCGACTTTTGTTATTCCCAAGCGCTCGGGAAAACTCCAGTACATTTTCGGATGGAGACTCTCGCCTCCATTCTTCCGTTGATCAAGAGGAAGGACTACGCGGTCTTGATAGTTTTCGAAGATGCGTATTTCCACTTTCCCGTTCATCGCGCTTTGCGCGATCTTCTGGGGTTTTTCTTCCTCTCAGAGACTTATCGTTTTCGCACTCTTCACGTCGGGCCGTGCCCAGTCCCTCGGGTTCTTACTCAGGTTGTAGCCGTGCTGGCAGCCTCTCTGATGCGATGCGGCCTTCGGCTATTTTTGCTACCTGGACGATTGGCTTCTCCTAGCGGAGTTGCGCGATTGTTTGTTGGACGAGACTAGTTTGCTCGTCATTCTTTCTCAAGACTTAGGTTATCTAGCCAGTCTAGTCGATGTTTTTAGAGGACTGCCGGCTCCTCATGAGACCCTTTCAGAGACAGCTCCTCAGGTTCTTCAAGCCGGGAAAAAACTCTCTTTTGGTCTGGATTCCAGTACCAGTAAGGATCAAGTCTCTTCTCCTTTGTTGGACGAGCGAGGTGTTTCTCGCGCGAGGCAGGTCCTTCTCTGCCCCTCTTCCGTCGATATCGGTTTCGACGGACGCCTCTCGGTTGGGGTGGGGAGGACACTGCAACGGCAGCACGGTTGCGGGGGATTGGTCTCATTTTGGGACTCTTCCTCATATCAATGTCCTGGAGTTTATGGCAGTTCTGTTGACCTTGCTCCATTTCAGAAGTCGACTTCTCAGTCGTTCGGTTCTGATTCTTACGGACAATGTTACTGTGGCGGCATATATCAATCGGCAGGGAGGCACTCGTTCGGTTGCCCTGAATGCCCTAGCAGCTCAGCTGTGGAGGTGGTGTCGTCGCATGGCAATCACACCCGTGGCCTCTTTCATCCCCGGTCGGGAAAAACCTCATTGCGGATTTTCTGTCTCGGGGCAGGTATCTTCCATCGGAATGGACGCTCCATCCGGAGGTATTTTGCCGCATTCGCAGTTGCCTAGGTCCACTGGAAGTGGATCTATTTGCGTAGTGGATCTATTTGCGTCGGTGCTAAATCACCAGCTGCCGAAGTTTTGCTCCCGTGTTCGCGATCAGGGAGCATGGGCTCTCGATGCTTTCTCCCTCAGCTGGGAGAACCTTCAGGGATTCGCCTTTCCTCCCTTCCAACTGATTCCGCGTGTCTTGCGGAAAATCAGGGAAGATCGGGCGCGGGTGCTCGTAATAGCTCCCTTTTGGCCCAGGAGGAATTGGTTTCCAGAACTTATGAGCCTCCTAAGGGCTCAACCGTTCGTTCTCCCGTTAAGAGCGGATCTGGTGTTACAGCCCCTATCGGGGATTCTTCACCACAGTCCGGAGTCTCTTCATTTGACTGCTTGGCCCCTGTCAGGGGATCTGCAAGACAGTCGGGTCTCTCTGATAGAGCCGTGGACTTTTTAATGTCCAGTCGTAGGGTTTCTACTAGGGAAATTTACAATTCCCGTCTCTCGGTCTTTTTCCTTTGGTGCAAAGAGAAGAAATCGAACCCCTTCTAAGGCTCCTATTGGTTCAATTGCGGATTTCTTAATCTTGTTATTTGACAAAGGGAGATCTATCTCTACTATCCGAGGCTACCGTTCGGCGATCGGGGCCATTCATTCGGGTTTCTCAGATGGTTCGGGGATTTCCAATTCCCCGCTACTAAGTGGTTTGATTCGTTCGTTCTTTCTGAAACGACCTTCTTTTTCTAAGTTAGTGCCGTCTTGGAGTCTGCCTAAGGTCCTGGAGGCCTTGGCGAAAGCTCCTTTCGAACCGTTAGGTGAAGCTTCGCTTCGTCATCTTACGGTTAAGACGCTCTTTTTGGTAGCTTTTGCCTCTGGGCAGAGGCGCAGTACTCTTCATGCTCTCTGTCTTACTCCTGGTCATGTTCGCTGGGAGAGAAAAGGTGTTAGATTGATTCCTAGGGCTTCTTTCGTTGCCAAGAATCAGACAGCTGCCTCCGGTCCTGTTGAGATTTTTCTTTGTCCGCTTTCTAACTTTTCTTCGGTGCGTGAGGACAAAGTTTGGTGTCCTGTTAGGGCTCTCAAATGGTATATTGATAAGACTAAGTCTTATCGTAAGGATGATCAGTTGTTCCTGATCACTAGAGAGCCTTTTTCTCCTGCCTCTCTTGATTCCATCTCTAGATGGATCGTTGAAGCTATTAGGGCCGCTGGCACAGAGGCTCTTTTATCCGACAGTAAGCCTCGTGCTCATGATACTCGTAGTGTCAGCACTTCTTGGGCTCTGTTTCAAGGTGTGGCGCTTGTTGATATTTTGAAGGCTGCTTATTGGCGTTCGCCCAATTCCTTCATTTCTTGCTACCTTAGGGATTTTCCCGCAGGTGAAGCTTTGTTTGCGTCAGCCACCTTGAAGGCCGCTGTGTCTTCTTTGTAGTCTTTGGTGTAATCCTATTTCCTTCTGCTCGAAACATGCCTCCCGGTCTTTGAGTTGGCGCTGGTCTGGCATAATAGGTAGGTATATATGATTTATTGCAGTAAATTTGTAAAATCAGCACTGATTTTCTTATTTACTATATAAATCTATATACCTACCTATGACCCTCCCTCCTTCCCCGCTCCTTGCAAGCAACATGTTTCTACTTGGGATTGCTCGCAAAAGAGGAAGATGGCCGTAGCGTGTTGACGCGCGTGAGTGGCGAAGGGGACAATAGGATTACGGGGGGTGCGCACAATATTGTGACTCATGTGTGTTAAATTCTCGAAGGGGTCCCGTAGTCAAGACTACAGGCATAATAGGTAGGTATATAGATTTATATAGTAAATAAGAAAATCAGTGCTGATTTTACAAGTTGCTGTGATGGTACTAGAGATAAAATAATGGTAACCATCATGTTGCTGTGACAATGTAGGAGTAGAAATAGGTGTAAGCATAGCCAAAGTTACCGAGAAGACTAGCTATCGGGTGGCTAATTGCAGTGTAGGGCCGCGACTAATATAGGGTTATTGATAAGTGCAACCAAAGTCCCCCCAATCACCCTTGCAATAGACCGCTTCAGTAATGTATGCAAATTTTATACATACCTTTCAAACAAAGGTTGTTCTTGACAACCTGAAAGCTTGCCGGACATAGCAAAAAGTAATGTATGCAAAAATGGATTCCAAGCATTGAGACTCATTTATAAAAAGCAGGTTAATGGAATAGCTCGTCACTAGGTGCTCAGAGAAGAAATGTGCATAAATTTGAATACATTACAGAACCGATCTATGATACATGGATTGTGTAAACCTAGATGTTCATTTATTATTGTTGTATCATAATTTACATGATGTATAGTATCACCATGCAAAGTGAATGAAGGTAGACAAATTAAGTAGGATTTTAATCGGCATGATCTCGAACCGATCCTGGGATGCTGTAAATGTTGTGTTTGGGTGAGAGGTGAAGCAAATAAGTGCGTTATCTCACAAATACACATTAAAATGATCTGACATTGACTGCTTTTTATGCCTCCGCCCACCAAAGGTGGGTGCCGGAGGCATTATGTTTTCGGGTTGTCCGTCCGTCCGTCCCACTTCTCGTTACCGCGATATCTGAAGAATCATTTGAGGTAGGAACCTCAAACTTGGTACTAGTATGTATCCCCATACGAAGATGAACTGATTAGATTTTGGGGTAAGTAGGTCAAAGGTCAGAGGTCACAGAGGTCAATTTACATGAAATTACATGAAATTCTTGGTTTTTAGCACCGTTACCGCGATATCTCAAGAACTGTTTGAGGTGAGAACTTCAAACTTGGTACCAGTATGTATCCCCATAGAAAGAGGAACTGATTAGATTTTGGGGTAGGTAGGTCAAAGTTCAGAGGTCAAAGAGGTCAATTTACATGAAATTACATGGAATTACTGGTTTTTAGCACCGTTACCACGATATCTCAAGAACTATCTGAGGTGAGAACTTCAAACTTGGTACCAGTATGTATCCCCATAGAAAGATGAACTGATTAGATTTTGGGGTAAGTAGGTCAAAGGTCAGAGGTCACAGGTCAATTTACATGAAAATACATGAAATTCTTGGTTTTTAGCACCGTTACCGCGATATCTCAAGAACTATCTGAGGTGAGAACTTCAAACTTGTCGCAGTCGCATTCATCTTGTTTTTGTTTGTGTTTATTCCTACCACAGATATAGCAGAGTGAGAGACGAGGAGGAAGGAATACAATCTGTGTGCCTCTGGTTTCAGTCTTGTGCAATGGAATTTAGAAAAGGACATACACCATACCACCATCTAATCTCCTTTTCTTCATTGGATCTGTGTGAGAGGGTTCAATATTCCCTCTGATATTCATTGCCAGTAGGTTTCAACCAAATACTTGGTCATCAACCAACTGGTACAAAGTTGAAAGAAAAGACATTTTCCCAGTCATAGATTTTTCATTCTATTGCATTTGAATAGTAGATTTTGTGTACATGTTGATTTTTATTTTAGTTGATATTTAATAAACTTTTCTTTGAGGAATCTCTTGGGTATCGGTCTTGCTGAGATATGTGTCCAGTTTACTTGGAGATGTCTATAATGTAGCTGGTATAAATAGATATCTACTTACATCAGTTTATCCATGTGTTGTGTCGATTTTTGAGACGGTGTAACGGGAGATTTTATGGTTAAATGACTCACAGCTACTGGATGTAGTTATTCCAGTGCTGAAGGTGGAGTCCAACTTTATGACTTAAGAGTCTTCCATAAAGTGTACAGAACTCTACATTTTTATTTAATGACATTCTTCAAAAATATCTTTCTCCCAAATCTTGCATTGAATCGGGGGGGGGGGGGGGGGGGGGAGGGGAGGTGATGGTCCAGCATTTTCCTTACTGTTTTTTTGACAAGCTCTTTGTGAGGTTTGTACATCCAGGGAAAGTTTGATGTTAGCGAACTGTGACACAACGCCATAGGAACTCCCACACCACCGTCTTTAATACATGAAGGAGTTAGATAGATAGATGGAGAGCATATCTTCTCTGTGGAATAAATTTCATTGCACAAGCTACTGTAGATAAGAGAACATATAAACAAATGAGGAGCGGCCAGGGCCCGGCTAGGGATGATATTGCCTTTGTAAACTGCATGCTATTTCATATTCACATTATAAGGCAAAATATATAGCCCTGCATGAGCCTATCACATGCGAAACTGACTTGTGAATAATAAGATGAGGACGTAGTTTCCTAATGGGAATACATGATGACAATTATTGGCATGATGCAGTTAATAGCAATTACATGTACAATGCAGAGTAATAACAATACCATGTATAAAGATGAAGTTGTGTAAGGCTGGATGTCATTTGTTGGTGCATATTGAAATGAAGAAGTTTAAATTTTCTTCCAAATGCAAAAATGCTTTATATTTTGTGTTTTCATATTGTTTTTTTTTCTTCAAATGTGATTTCCCTTTGAGGTAGACCATTAGTTTGGGAGAGATATTAAATTTCTGATTTCATTATCAAATTTTATATGCATGTAAATGTAATGTTGAGCAGAATAGTTGAAAATGAAGGTAAATTAAAGCTGTATATTAACCCTTTCAGGACAGGAATTATTTAAGGGCTAAATTGATCACATTTCGTTCTTCAAATTGGCAACAATAATATTTTTCTATCAGTGCTACATGTTTCCAATGAAATGTAATGTCTCTGAAAACAACATACACAGTTGAGAACTTTGTTGAAAAGTTGAAAAAATTGCCAGTTTCGACAAAAAACACCTCTCAATTTGTTGCCAATTTAAGGATTTTAAAGCTTATTATTCTTTTTAAAATTCCTGGCATCAAATGCAATACGGTCGTGCAACAAAAATGGATGGTGTGTGCAGAATTTTTTGCTCTTTCTACTCATGCACCTGGTATATTTTTTAGGGCTCTGAATCAAAAGTTACTGAGCCAATCCACAAAGTGTGGTCAATTGTCTCAAAAGGGTTAAAAAGCCATTCACTTCACTGATCCAGCGACTACACCAAAACTTGTTTCATGGATTTGTACAGGATCGATTATTATAACTTATTCAGGATGTTGTTCACTATTATATTATTTTTGCATTGACTTATACAGAAAATGGGTATTGTATGAGAAATGTTTGATTTTTCAAGAAGTAATTATCGCCATCTCCTTTATTTTCAAAATCTGAACTTGACAGTTTTAAGAAGATTAACTTTAGACTTTTCTCCACTTTATGATTTGTTAGATATTACACTATTTTGTTATCATATAATCATTTAAAGATTTCTTTTTGTGTGTTTTGGATAAGACATAGTTTGGGACTGACCTTTGACATTCTTATGGATGAAATGTTTTTATAAAATCTGAAGTGAAGAGCTTAACAATACTGGAGTGTTTTCATGGTGAAATGTAGAAGATTATAACCAATGAAAGGCCTAAATAATGAGCTTATCACAAGCACTTGAATATCTGTTCCAAAACTTGCAAAAACTGTATACATGTACTGATTGTTCATGAATGAGTTGTAATAAATGACAGTTGTTCTAAGTCAGCATTGAATGTCAAGTCATTGCTGGATGCTATTAAGATCAAGTTGAGTTCTGGTCATGAGATTGAATTGTGAAAGAAACTGTCTCAAAGCAATTGGGAAAGGTTGATTATAAATAAGAATTGGTGTATGCTGTAAGGTTCTGGAATCACCAAAATAATTAGAAATTGACTCAATCCTGCTGAGAGTTGCATGCACAGCACACAGAAGTGTGTATATGGTGCTACTCACAAATGTTCGGCCCAAACATATCAGCTGTTTCTTGTCATATTTTGAATGTGAGAGCATATGAAGAGAAATCCTTTTCAGGGGACATACCTATTATGATAATCTTCCAAACTAACATTACATAGAAAGAATGAGAAAGCTCACAAATTATTTTTTTCCTTTCTCAGAACCCGACCTTCCCTTTTACCCCGAAACTTTGCAGCACAAATCTTTCGGAATCTGTAAACGACAGCAATTTTCATGGCATTGCAAAAAATGCTGAGTTGTGTTTAATAGTTGTGATTGAATTATTTCTGAGCTTGAAAGTTAAACTTTCACGAATTTGAACCCCTTTGAAAGTTACAAACATTTCATGCACATGAAAGTCTCGTTTTACAGTATGTATGTATACATGTATCTCTCTATATATGTGCTGTGCCATGTTATGTTAATCCTTGTATAAAAGAAGAACAAAAACAGATGAAACTCGGCTGATTATCCTTGTGATCACCAATCACCTGTAAAGCTTACCACACACTATACGACCAGTCTGCAATCTGACTTCGGAAGAAAATGTAATAGCATTTGATTTAAACATTCAAACTCATTAAATACTTTTAATTGCGGTTCTGAATAGTCTAATAGATATTTAAGATCGAAAATACGGCCTATTGAGAGCCTACTAGTCAGAGGAAAGGCCAAATTGGCTTGGAGTCGTAGTGATTTCAGGCCACAATGTGAAACTAATTTGGCCCTTATTCCGGGTATAAGGCCGACAGTGCACCAAAATCCTATGCAATGTTTAGTACAAGATATTGTTGTTCAGAACGTGAATCAGGTGAATTTTATTTGTTGAAATTCCCATGTTTAATGCTATTGCAATTTATTTCCAAAATCTGATCGCAGTCGATCGTATACTGTGCGTTGGGCTTAACCCTGAAAGGACTGAAAGGAGGGGGGGGGGGGGGCGGCATCATGGCACCCCCCACAGACAATTTTCGCCGCGAAATTCGAACCGCTGCATTTCATGCCATGTCACTTTCTGACTTTTTTCTTTCAAGTCTTGCGCATTTTTTGACACCCAAGTTTTCGAAAATGGGTCATACCGTTACCGAGTCACATGACCTTGTGTGACCTCATGTCAGCCCGAAAACGGACAATTTCTGAGTTTTGTGTACAAAACGAATGGGAAATGGCATTTCATATTCCTCCATGACCTATAATTTTGTATTTAAGCTGTTATAATCATCTATTCTAATTGAATAGTGTTCCAGATAACACCTTGAAACAGCAAACTTTAAAAACTAAAAAAAAACAATAAAAAAGTTAAAGTTGAAAAACAAAGAAATGTATAAGAAATTTGTAAACAATAGAATACATAAGAATTGAAATCAATTTCATTTTTTTCTTTCATAAGTGTTTTTAATGTTAATAAAGAGCTTCTTGCATAGAAATTTTATCTCCAGGGCCTTTCATTACTTAATATCACTCAAAAATGTGTATTTACGCATATAATTTGCATAAATTATATTAAAAGAATAAAGATTTACATTAAAATAATGATGGATTTGTGTCATTTACAGGATTCTCTGCAAATTTTGGCGCCGTTCGGTCATGTCGCGGCCGAGATATCAAGGGGGGCCTTCATGCCCCCCCCCCCCCCCCCCCCAGTCCTCGATACCTCCAAAATAGCCCAGTCTTTTTCGGGTTAAGGCTCTTTATTTTTCTCTTGTAGTAAACCATCAAAACAGAAACTGCCAGGAATGCGGAGATGTTATGTAATGTACTTATGGGACTTATTGGAACAAATTGAGGTTGATTTATTAAATGCAATAGCATTAACTTCTATAAGATTTTTTAAATGCCATGAAAATAAAGACAGAATTGGCAATCTAATATGTTCTGCTACATTTCAGTGATTTCAGGAAATTGCTGCATAAAATATTTTATTGGGATGTTATTTGACTACAGCATGAGTGAAAGTATCAGGGGTAAGGTTAACATTTGGTCGTTTGCTATTTCAGTTGAAGGTTTGGTCAGGCGCTTTATTTATCCACACAATACATCATATTTGAATATAAACTTTATTTCCTGTATGTAATTTCGTTTTTCTTTTTAAAATAAGGTATGAAGATGGAAAAGACGTCCCTACATTCATTCAAATGTGAATTTAGGTGATACATAAAGATGGAAATATAAGAAGTTTGTTTCCTGAATATTAGAATGGCGAGCAAATGAGAACCAAGTAAACTTATATGAAATTAAATTTTGGTTTCCCATGCATTTATCATTTCTGTTGAATCTTTAAAGGGCAATCCAACCTTGGTATTAAGGTAAGATTTGTGTGAAAGCAGAAAAATAGGTGAAAGTTTGAAAGAAATCGGACAAGGAATACAAAATTTATGTCTGAAAAAATGAGATCACATCATCTATGTGAATCACAAATTAGCAATTTTAACGAGTCAATTGTGACATACTTTCGGACAACTCTCCCGTTTGTCGCACACAAAAATATTAATTTGAGGTTTTCTCCGAAGCGCCTTTACTCTCGGGACAGTACTCAAAATATATTGGAGATCTATACTGTATTGTTATAGGTCCTTAAGAAAGAATAAAAACCTAATGAGCAATACATATTGAAAAAATTACATTTTACTCATTTTGTGTGTTGGAGCAAATGTACCTTGTACCCTTGTAGATGTAGCCCCTGAAGTCCTCCTCTAGGAAGGGTAACTCAGGGCCGACGTGAGTGGTTTAGTTTATTCCATTTTACTAGTTTGGTGCTTAAAAGTGTTCATTTTGCTTTTAAAACTATCCGTGGATTTGGATTCTACGAGTTCTTGTGGAAGGGTGTTCCAACGGGGTATGGTTTCCGGGAAAAACGAGTTTGCCATTTGTGTTGTGGAAATGAATTTTGATTTAACATCGTACTGCTGGTCATGGGTCCTTCGCAGTCTGGATATTTTTCTGGCGGTGTACTTGTCTAGATCCAGTTGGAGCTCTCCATGTACTATCTTATAGAAACTGATCAGTCATAGGTTTTTTCTTCTTTCTTCGAGGGTACTCCAGCCTAGGGTTGTCATCATGTTGGTTACACTGGCTTCGCTTGTGTACACTCCGGTAACAAATCTGACAGCCCGTCTTTGTACCATTTCCAGAATCTGTGTGTTCTTAAATGTACCAGGTTGCCATGCCATGGAGGCATATTCTAAATGAGGTCTGACTAACGTATGATACAGGCGTTCCTTAACTGTTTTGGAACAGTTGTTGAAATTTCTTCTAATGAAGTTTAACGCCCTCGTTCCCTTAGCAGTTGCGTGTTTGGTCTGTTTATCCCACTTGAGGTTGTTTTCTATGTGTATTCCTAGGTATTGATGACTCTTGACTTCTTGGAGCTGTTCACCCAGAAGAGTGTAGTTGGTAAGGCGTGGGTCTCTCTTTCTGGAGATCCTTTCATGGGGGAGTTGTCCGCAACTACATCACAGTGACATTACCTTTTCAACCAATTTGAAATTCCCATATGTAGAGTGATTACAACTTAAATTAATAACTTTCTTGCTGCTTGTCCAATTTATTTGCCATTAAATCAGTGAATTCTTTGTATTTTATTTAAATTATACTCTGCTTCTGGCTAATTCACTGTTCACTTCTGTATGTAATGCTTTCTTGTTGTTATAGTACAATGCCCGATATGCTGATATTTTATTTCAGTTGTGTTCCACTTTTATCAGTTATGGTACATTATAAAACTGGTTCAAGAATGTAGCTATCCTGAATGGTCAAATAACACCACGTGACCGTGCAAAAGAAAAGCACTAACGCATGGCAAAAGAGGCTCTAAAGCACGGCTGAGCTGTGTGTACGCGCACCTCTGGTGCGTGCAAACTTAAAATGCAATGAAATCGCGTAGTTTGTCATTTTAGCGCAGGGATTACATGTGCGCACTGAAACACGCATGACTTTTGTTGGCTGCGCTTAATGTTATGTCGTCCAGGAAAGGAAATGGCAGCCTCCAGGAGGCTCCATGACTGTGCGACTCTTGGCATTTCTGTGGGGTTTGTAACCATTTTTATAGACTTCATAATCATATTGCCGACCCGTTTTATAAAACTATTAATACACGATTGTGAGTTAGTGCGATCCGGCAACACGCAGGTTTTTATCGTGGTGTCCAACACACTCGGCTTGCGCCTCGTGCGTATAGAACACGATAAAAACCTTTGTGTTGCCAGATCGCACCAACGCACTCCCAACCATGTATTAATAGTATAGTAACATACAAATCTCAATATTAGATACCACAAAATACATGTACCAGGTTTAGCTAATAACTTCCGACATTAACTATACTGTTATTTTACAATCCACCTAGTTTCTTCTTCAGATTTCAATATAACAAGGTAATTTCCCTGGTTCCAAAGTGTTTGTTACCATGAAGTCCCACTGTATAGTGTTCTGCAGTCCATTTCATCAAAATTTTTCAAAGCTTCATTGTATTTTTGTCACTGTTCATCACTACATGTATAAAAAGTTCGAACATCACGTTTGAGAAATAAAATGCTACTGAACAGTGAAAGAATGAATATACAGTGTACATGTATGCCTCAATTAGATTTTGTTACGTTGCTTCATCAGAATGGATACTCGCTTAGTTTATTTTATAGAAATATTCCATCAAATCCATTTTTAACTCATTACTTATTCAAATAAGTCTGTGTTGAATTATTTTTCTTGTCTAATACAAATTGCTTTTAAATGTATACTTTCCTTGATTTTTTTTCTTTCTTGTACTTCTGTGTAAATCATTGAATCAAACTGGAGGAAAATGATAGAGGATTACAGAGTATATACAATACTAGTTAAGAAAAGATAATAAACAGGAGCATTGTGAGTGGGTAGCTCTGGGCCCCATTTCATAAAACTTGTTATCAATAACAAGTTGAAATAACTGTTATAAGCTACTGAAATCCTTGCATCTGATTGGCTGAGAGCAAATTTGTCATAGAAATGTGGCAGTTGTCACTGACAAGTTTTATGAAACGGGGGCCCTGAAAAGCTCTAAAAGAGATCTGGAAAACTAAGGAAGAGTTGAGTTAAAAAGGAAAAAAAAAAGAAAAAATGAATCTTCGACCGCGCGCGGTCGGAATTTATGCCTCCGCCATCACCATATTGGAAATGTATGGTATACAAGTACACTCTAAAAAGGATCGGTCCAACAAAATTACAAATTTTACAATGCCTAAAAATTTGTTTACAAATCAAAATTACAAATCTTTTCTCTTAAAAACCACAGGAGACAGAAAATTTATATCATTTCATTTTCATCCCATACAAATAAAAATCTTACCATTGATGACTTACAATCATCAAATACACCAAGGAAATAGATATTTTATAGCAAATAGACCACTGTCCCCTTGAAATTTCTAAAATAGGTAGGCCTAGACTCCATACATCACGAACCATTTTTATGTATATAATGACCTCTATGACCTTTGAACTTTGACCTTGAGACCCCAAAATCTAATCAGTTCATTGTCCCTCCCATATGAATACATGGGCCAACTTAGAAGCTGATCCGCCAAACGGTTCCTAAGTTATCACAAGAACGAACCATTTTTATGTACATAATGACCTCTGTGACCTTTGACCTTTGACCTTGAGACCCCAAAATCTAATCAGTTCATCGTCCCTCCCATATGCATACATGGGCCAAGTTACAAACTGATCCAAAAAAACGGTTTTGAAGTTATCGCGAGAACGAAAAGGGGACGGACAGACGGATGGACGGATGGACGGACGGACGACCCGAAAACATATTGCCTCCGGCACCAACTACGGTTTGCGGAGGCATAAAAAAAAAGAAAAAGAAATGCATAAAAATTGCCTGGTAAAACTGTACATGTATGTCACATTTACAACAGGAAGTCCCAAAATAGCTTCCATGAACAACAAAGAAAAAACAGCCTTTTTTAAACTGCAAAAGACCTACACCTGTAGTAAGCAGACGTATTATTGTGTCTTGTAAAACATTGACCATTTTATGAATGTCAATATCAGATTGAAAACATGACAACCCTATTCCTATTCTGTACATAAACATAATAAAACTGCACTGCCAGCATTACAAAACACCTTGTCCAAGCATGTAAAGCACCGTGCATTGATCGAACCCAGTGAGTGAGTGATATGTGGTTTAAAGCCCTGTCAGCACCTAAGTGGGCTATATCCGGGCTTAACACATATGTTTGGTTCCATTAATAGTATATTCCATAAACACTGATAAGATCGAACCCAGAACCTCTCGTATAAGAGTCAAGAGCATTCACCAATACATGTATAACCACAGTGATCCCACAACTTGCACCTTCCACGAGTTTTCTGTTCTAGGAAATTCAAGAGTATTAGATCATGTATGAAATTCCATGCTGTGCAAAATTATTAATATTTAAATATATAGATACAGTGGTAGCTTGTTATAAAGAACACTGTTATGACAAATTCTCGTTATAACAAGGTGATTTTCCTGGTCCCACTTCTTTGCATTCTATTGTTATGTAGCCCTGATAACAAGGTTTCGATATAAAGAGGTAATTTCACTGGTCCAAAGGAGTTTGTTATAACAAGGTTTCCATATAAAGAGGTAATTTCACTGGTCCCAAGGAATTTGTTATAAAGAGGTTCCAGTACATCACAATATAACTGTATTTATTTCACATCTGTAATGCTAGGAAAGTGACAAGCAAGAAAGAATCAAGTCATATATTTATTCATTCTCTTTTTTACAAAGAGTGCATTTATTCAACAAAAAAAGCAAGAATATGATGTACACTTTTCAGCATTTTTTTTTTTACACATTTCACAGTGTAGATCATTATAATATTTTACAATATACAACGATACAGGTACAAAGTATATTAAAGAGACCCTAACATGAATGGCATTTTGACTTTTTATAGATTAAAACATTGCAAAAACTGAAAAGAAGTGAATTATTCTCACCATTACAGTGCTAGCTCTTTCAATTGCTCTTTATTGAAAGGCGAGCGAGAATTTTGAAGTCTAAAAGCAGAATTGTGAGTGAATGATTTGACTCAAGAAATAAAACATGTATACTGTAAAGTGTTTTGATCATTCACTAATAGTAACATCTGGGGGAAAGTCCTCCATAAAACAAGCAGCATGCATGTCATACTTGCATCCCACAATTAGCACTGTAGGATGCACATTTGGAACACTCAGCTTGGAACATTCACACCAAGTTACATGGCACTTGGCCAAACAGGACTGGCAATGCCTCAAATATGTCAAATAATCGTCAAGTAACTCAACATTTTATTCTGGAGTTTCATATTCCTCATCTAACCATATCAGATAAAACATACTAAATTGGAATTGGTCGAGAAATGATGGTCAAGTATTTTGAAATTGTGAATAATCAACCTCTATGAATTTTGAACCCACTATGAATTTTGAACCCACTCATGTAAGTCTACATCCCTATGGTGATGCATAATGGTACCTAGGCCCCGTTTCATAAAACTTCTTATCGATAACAAGTTACAATAATTGTTACATGTATGAGCTAATGAAATCCTTGAATCTGATTGGCTGAGAGATAATTTGTCATAGAAATGGGGCAGTTGTTACTGATAAGTTTTATGCAACAGGGTCCAGGAATGCTTGAGAAGCAGGATGGAGAATAAACACATGACAAACTTCAGGAAAATTTCAAAATTCTAAGAGCATGTTTAAGTTTGAAAGCTGCATTTGAACTTTGTAAAACTAAGTGTCCTATGTCTACAAATTCTTTTTTTACACATATCTCATGCGTTTTCAAATAAAATATGTCAGTTGAGATTTTTTTTCAGTACTTTCATTTGTTTTCCAATCTTGCTATAGTAAAAACTGAAATCAGATGTTTACTGCATGCATTGTTCCAGATAACAATCATGTATTTATGCTCATTAGCAGACACGGGTGCTGTGCAGAATAGGGCCACCAGTAACGCCATTTTAACAATGCACCAAACTTCACCAGGCATGAACCCATTTCCAGATTATGATACCATCAAGTGAGCTGATGGAGTGTTTTCTTGGTACCATCAAACGAGCTGAAGGAGTATTTACTTGGTAGAGTCCCATCTACATGATGATGAGGTTCACTTGGTATGATCACATTGCCAGATGGTACCATTAAATGATCTGAAGGAGCATTTACTTGGTACCATCAAATGAGCTGGAGGAGTATTTACTTTGTACAGTCCCATGCAGCGCTGGTCCTATGTACATGATGACTTAATGGAGGTTTACTTGGTTCAATCCCATCTGCAGATGGTACCATCAAATATGCGAAAGGAGTGTTTACTTGGTACCGTCCAATGGGCTGAAGGAATGTTTACTTGAACAATCTCATCTCCAAATGGTACCATGAAATGAGCTGAAGGAATATTTACTTGGTACAATCCAATCTACATATGGTACCATCAAACGATCTGAAGAAGTTTTTACTTGGTACAATCCCATCTGTGTATGGTACCACCAAATGGGCTGAAGGAGCATTTACTTGGTACAATCCCATCTTCAGATGGTACCACCAAATGAGCTGAAGGAGTAAATACTTGGTACAGTCCAGTCTACATGTATCGTAACTTGCTGGAGGAGGTTTACTTGGTACGATCCCATCGCCAGATGGTACCATCATCACAAGCAGCAAGAAGGATGTTACCGCTAGGATTGAGAGCTGTCTGACGGATGGCTGATACACACTTGGGATGAGTAAATGTGGCACATCTGTAGAGATACAAACAAGAATACAGTGGACACTCGTTACTAAAATAGCTCTGGGGAGCGTTTCATCAAGCGTTTTGTCAGTGATTTTTACTGACAAATTTGCTCTCAGCCAATCAGATGTAAGGATTTTGGTACCTTATAACTGTCGTCGATAAAAATCACTGCCAAAACGCTTGGTGAAATGCTCCCCTGATATAACAAGATTCCAGATATAACAACTTGAAGGTAATTTTGCTGGTCCCAGGTCTTTAGGTGCTTTTGTTTTCTACCCTGATACATGTACATGTATAAGGAGATTCCTGATATAACAAGGTAATTTTCATGGTCCCAAGGTCCTCGTTATACTGAGTTTCCACTGTATATTTCATATCACATTGCCATGTAAGTTATTCTAAATTATCAGCGGGGGGCATAATCATTCTTAAAAGAGAGAGAGAAAGAGAAAGAGAGATGGACAGACAGACAGAGTAAGAATGAAGGAGGAAGGTTGAGAGAAAAAAAAACTAGATGAATTCTATGCCTCCTCCCTTGCCAGATCAGAAATATATCGCACATTCATGTTGATTTGTTTTAAATTTTGATTGAACCAGAATAAAAACCCTCTAATTACATGTTAATTCACCTCTTTAACATTCGATCTTACACCTTATAACCCAAAAGTCTGATCACTTTATCTCCTCCTAGTCATGAATACAAAACAGTTGAGATATAGTGATGACAAAGGTAAAAAAACATTGATTTCACATACACCTGTATAATGACCTCTATGTCCTGTCACCTTTGACCCACGTGAACAAAAACCTGATCAGTTCGTCTCACTATGGTGATGCATATTAGTGCCAAGTTTGAAGGTAATGGATCAAATTGTTCTTGAGATATCATGTGAACAAGGCTAAAACCTGCAATTTCAGAATTGACCTTTGACCTACGTATCCCAAAATCTAATCAAATTGTCTTTCTATGGTGATACATACTAGTACTAAGTTTGAAGTTCATACCTCAAATGGTTCTTGAGTTCTCGCTAGAACGAGACTAACACCTGAAATTTCAGGAATAGGCCTCTGTGACCTTGACCTTTGACCTACGTACCTCAAAATCTAATCTGATCGTCTTCCTGTGGTGATACATACTAGCACTAAGTTTGAAGTTCATACCTCATGTGGTTCTTGAGTTATCGCTGGAATGAGAAAGCGGGACGGAAGGATGGACGGACAACCCAAAAACATAATGCCTCCGGCACCACCTTCGGTGGGCGGAGGCATAAAATGTAAATGAAAGGGACAAGACAAAGATGGAGTGACTGAGATTATGTGAGAGAGACAGGGAGAGACAGGCAGAAAGATGGAGACAAGGGGAAGAAAGGAGATACAGAGAGAGAAACAGAGAGAGAGAGAGAGAGAGACATAGAAAGGGAGGGGATGAGAGAAAGGGAGGGATGGAATGAAATGGAGGAAGGGATAGAGAGAGAGGGGGTGAGAGAAAGAGAGTTGATTCTTACTTTGGTTTGATGCAGTCTTCCATCTCCAGATCCCATACAAATATCTTGCCAACCTGGTTACCCAGAGCGAGGATCTGTATCACAAAAAAAAAAAAAGAGATAACACCCTGGTACTTGGTGGGATGAGCCTGATGGTTAGTCATGGACGGACATTGGACAAATTTTGAAAGTTTGAAGGCCTGTAGAAAATAAGTATTTAATTGCAGGGAGCTATATTTATGTTTCATTATGAAGGGTATCACTAAAGGAGTTGAAACTTGATAAAATTTGGTTGCCATGATCGCTGACTAAAATTATAATCCATAACATATTCAATGTCACTGATCGACAAAATGCCTACTCTTAACCGATCAGGATCTGATACTGTGCTTCACAGTGTGGAAAAGTCACCTCAGAATGTACAGGGGTAAACACACATTTTCAAGTTATCTCTGTTTAAAAAAAAATCATGTTAGTAGATCTGCTCTATAACCCAACTCCAGAGCAAACATTAAATATCGTTTACATGACTCCTAAAAATCACTGCAAACCGACCAGTAAGAATAAATTAAGAATGTTGTAGGGTCAATCTTTAAAGGGAGGGTGGACGACATAATCCTCAAACATTTTCCTCATTAACAAATACTTCTACGTCTACCCTCCCCTCAACTGCATATCCGTAACATATGTACTATCCCCTTGTAATTCATTCTTAATTAAAAATTTGTAATTCTTTGCAGTTTTCTGTTATTCATTGTATTTTTCATTATGTTATTGTTTTAAGTTTTTCTTTAATTGACTGTTTAATTTTAAGCATAATGTTGTTCATTTCATATTATTTATTCATTTATTTATATGATGAATATAAACAAATGATATTTTACCTTCTGCCTGTAATCCATGCTAAACCTCATGAACCAGATATCACACTGGGTGTAGTTGAAGCGGGTCAAGACAGTGACCTCTGACATGGATGGCTTGATGACCTCTATAGGATCATGGACACCACCAGGTTTCCAACATACAATGCAATTCTCACAAGACTGTGGAATAAAAAATAATCATGAACAGGTAAGGCTTATTTATACAGGATGCAGTAAACCACAGCAGTTTTCCATGACAATTTTTTTGTTTAAATCTTGTACATGAATGGCAAGAAGGGGTCAAAAAGGGGCCTACCGTTACTTGCAACAATCCTTTTATGTGTACTCACTTGGCCGTGTGCCAGAAATTACAAAAAAGCAGGGTTGGAAAAATATGATGATTAAAAAGAAATCGGATTTCCTTTCAAGATTTAAATGGATTTACATGTATTTGATATTTTAATTAAAGTAACAGCCCTAAATGTTGCTCCTATATAGAAAAGAAAAGATTTTTTTGTTAGATTTAACATTAGACATTATTTGGAGTATAAAAACTCTCAGCTGGATAATTTTTCTGCCCCAAAATTTAACATCGACAAAATCAACAAAATTGTTCACGTATTTGTTTGTGTTTTATTTAAATAGGCAATTTTCTATAAAAAAATCAAGGCGATATAAATCGGGTTGACTTATATTGTGCCAACCCTGCTACATAGTAAATGAATTGAATCGAAAATTCTAAGGCTAGAAATATGTACAGCGTCACATGATACTAGATCAGTCTTACATATAATACCGGTTGTATGACACATGCTACGGTGATGATTGCTCCATGGTTACCTTTCCTACATCAACCAAATTCCTAATTTCAACCCCGGACCAAACTCTAGACCCTGACCCTGACCCTGAACACAAACATAGCCTTAAACCCAATTACAACCCTAACCCTATGGCCCGTATTCTCGAAAGTGGCCTAAGTTAAGCCTGGCTTAACTTGGGCCACTCATTTATGAATGGCCATTCTTCAACCCCTAAGTCTTGTATAATTTACTATATTTCTGTTCTTTGGCAAGACATTAATCTACATTTGCCACTCTCCACCCAGGTGTTAAATGGGTACCGGCAGGAATTAATTCCTTGAATGCTGTGAGCACAGAAATCGGTAGCCTAGCTAGAGCCGGGGTAATATTGGAGTGCCTTGAGCACCATTCATGGTGGATATGAGCGCTATATAAATAGCCAATATTATTATTATTATTATTTATGTAACAAAATAAAGAAGCAAAATTATTTTCTTTCATGAAATGAGCATCAGAAATAAAATCTGCATCGTGTCAGGTTTTGTATTTGCATTTAGTCCCAAAGTATGGTGATTTTGAAGGATTAAAAGAGGGTGACATTTGGCTATCCATACTTCAGTGGCCTAAATCTACGCACTTAAAGTAAGGCTACGTTAGGCGTCTTTCAAGAATACGGACCTATATCTTTTAATGAAACAAAGCCCAGAGCAATTGTGAGATTCCAATGTTACCTTAGAGAGAACAAAGTCCCCCAGCCAGCGAACACAATCAACATAGTTCCTATGGATGTCCCTGGTTGTGAAGTCTGGTGTATTCACATACAGAGACTTGAAGGGCCTGTAAAAAATACAACATGCTCATAGTCACCTTTACTATAATAGCAACAATTACGGATGTAAGTTGACTCAGTCTGTAAAGTGTCTGGATCAGTGGCATAACGAGGATTTTGTAAAAGGGGGGCACACAAATGCAGGGCTGTCAACTTCAGGGAACTGCTTGGAAGGAGATTCAGATTTTTTTTCTTCTCTTTTTTTTGTCAAAAGTTGTCAGGGGAGGGGAGCCTCTCCTCTCCTCTCCGCCCCCCCCCCCCCCACCCCCCAGCTATGCTAGTGGTCTGCATGTCAAACAGTCAAACAAAAGACTGTGGGTTCAAAATTCACCCCAGCAGCCTGTGTAGGGTGTTAACATGCCACTTCCCTGTTTCACAGTCAGATGCTATGTTACAGTTGAAAACATCTCTTGACAAGAAAATTAAATGGAGGCCCCTTGTGTGTCACATTCATAATCTATGCATTAAGAACCAACTACACTATTAATGAAAGAGTGGGGAAACCTGGTGTAGTGGTCCACCAGGACATCCCAATCCGTTACATCTGGACGAGAGACCCTAGGGTCACACTGATTAAATTCACATTTCAACTCCTAGGCACAGGTGACGACTACCTAATATTTAAACTGTTGAGTACCAAAGCATGAGATATCTTGGGCAGGAGTCTATGAAAAATGCATGTTATACCAACATCAAATCGTATCCAACAGGTCAATAACAGAATGTGACACCAAGATTTGGTACTCACTTATTGGTCTTAGATGCAATGTATGCATGAGATGCTTGTATGGCTTGTTGGATCTTGTCTTTCTCCAGGTTCCAAATCTTGAGTGAATGATCCATACCGCAAGATGCTATCCGCAGACCATCTATGTCAAAGTCCTACAAAAGATACAAAGTACAGAGTTCTCTCCTTATTTGATGTGAGAAAACAAAATGACATGAAGAAAAGTACATCACACTTCCATAAATTTTTTTCTACCAGCACCCATTTCACACTTCGGTTTAGAGATACAACTGGAGTTAAATGCCTTGTCTTAGGACATAAATGTAAGCACTGGGGCCAAGATTTAAAGGGATACGCCACCAGGCGGCCGTGGAGATATTCAGGATTGCGTAAGCCTCATTCACTTGTACACAAAATTTGTGCGTCGAACGCGTCCGTCGAACTACTGGGATTATATTTCGGACTGCACGAAGCCGACTGAATCTCGCACAAGAGCTCGAGCTCAGGGGGAGCGTGCATGTTGCGCAGCGACTAGTCTGTCCAGAGCCTGCGCCCCACGGGGCAACGGCATGATCAGGTGACGATCACGGTGCCCTCTCGCGGCATAAAAACGTCCACAATCTGCGATTGAGCATCCCCTGAAAGTGGTTAAACCACTATAAGATGTACTCAACTATCAATTTCAATTCCTTGATAGACCTACTTTCCCATCTCATAAATCTAATGCATACTGGTTCAGAAAACCCACTTCCTTTTCACTGCTACCAGATGCAGGTCCAACCACCGCAGGCCTTAAATTGCCCATGTTTCCACTCAACGTATTGTAATGTTCTAATCACTCTCAGCAGTGCACATCGCAAAATGTGAGAAAATTTAAGGCTCCTTTAGCCTATGCCCTGCTTTGTCTTTTTTTCTGTACCCTCTGACTGACCAAGGTGGCCTGCCCATAAAATTGATGACATCTAAAGCCCGTACTGAGCTAATGAGCTCCCACTGGCAATGCAGGCATATAGATATACAGAGATGCCATGGACATTATATCTCTCATATGGATCACTTACCCCTGAAAGAACTTCATCTCGATGACCTTCGACCCCACCAAAGATAGCAACCAAAGTATCTGTCTTCAGGTTCCATAACCTGACGGAATGATCTGTGTGTGACAGTCAATAGCTGAGTCAAACTAATGTACAATTATATAATTTAACAAACATAATATTAGTATGTTGATACAAGTACACTCCATCAATTCTCATATAAAATGACTCAGGTCAAGTATTCAGAACTACATGTAGAAGCAACAACTCTAGTTTAACAATGAAAATAAAGAACTTGGTTTTCTATGACTCCCCTTCCATATTTTGAACTCTAGTAAATTATGATTAAAATTTAAAATACTGGTAACTACAAATTCAGAATGATAACTAATACTATATCCTTTTATTACTTGGCCCTTTCCCGCACTGTAAGGCATACATGCATCAATGTGCTTTACAATTCGCTCCACTAAAGACATTCTTTCGAACCAAGTAGATTTTGAAACATTTCTTGAACATTTCCAAATGAATAACAGGAGAGTGCAAGTGAACTTCCAAAGCCTCACAGGCTAGGGCCTCCATATGCACACAGTCCTCGTCCACACATTTGAAAAGTCCCTAATCATATATGAGAAAGACACTAGATCGAGAAAGACACTAGATCAAGAAATGTCCTTTCCACGGTAAATATTTTACAAAAAGAGATCAATAAAGCAAAATAAATAAATAAAAATAAAAAATAAATAAATATTTACCTTTGCTGACTGATAAGAGTAGATTAGAATCATGTGGGTGTGTCTTCAATTCATTCACAGCATTGCCATGGGCGATGAAGTGCTGAAATGAAAGTAACATGAATCATAAAATCCACTGCCTATCTAAAGGCTCAATCACACATGACATGGGGAAACCGTAGCAGGTGTTGTTTTTTTTTATGCACATACATAATCATTTTAATGGCAAGTGGGGATGAGAAAAAGTAGCTATACACAACAAAGCTCCTAACCTCACTTATCTGTGTATTGTAAGTTAAAATGCATGTAGAGTTTCGGTAGCAAAAGGAAAATGGAAAGTATTAAACATAGTCTCATGTTGTTTTCCATGTACTGAAAGATGGTTGTACAAGATTATTTGGTATTCCATTAACGATTTCCATTAACGAATTTCACTGAAAATATATGTAAGAAACGCTAGATCATGGCAATATACCGGTACTGCCCTATGCTACGGCCTTTCCATCCTGACCACAGAGATAGCACATGTAGGATTTGAACGCGTGTATGGTGTACAGAGCATGCTGTTCAAGTTGTTAGTTTATATCCCTGCCCCGACACCTAAATGATTTTTTGCCTCTCATTTGTTTAGTATGCCACTTTAGGACATGAAATCTTCACATCATCATTGTATTGCTAGTATCTTGCTATTTATCAACAAAGATCCAATAAATCTTACGAAAAGTTTTTGAGGGCTTACCAAAACTGAACATTAACTTTAAGGAAATGCAAAGTGCACTAGGCTTACATGTATGTCATCTTAATTTGTCACAGCCCTTTACCATAGCATATCGTGAACGAGACTTACACAACTAGAAGGTGCAATAAGCCCTTACTAATCATATATGAACACATAATATGCTCCTAAGTATTGATATCTTTCACACAGCATAAAAAATATATAGAAATAATAGTTGAACAAACATAATGAATAGGAAACAGTATTATATATGTCAGGGCCTCAGGGGGTATATGTAATAAAAATAATCCCATTGAATACAGATTTATGCAATAAGTTTCAATTACAGTCAAATTGGAAATAACTGAATAAAATATTAGCACATAAAAGTATTAAAGGTACAGGGAGGTACAATTATTACGAATAATGCAGAAGTAAAATCAGTCATTCTATTCTGAACCCCTTGTACAACTAGAAAAAAATGCAAGGAAATTTAAATACCCTCCAAACGAGATAATAATCTTTATTATCTAGCAAGCAACTGAGGGTTTACCTTGATACACTGTAGTGTGATTGGGCTGATGATGCGGATGACCCCTCTTGAACCAGCAACGGCCAGGAGAGGGAGCCCTGTAGTTTCTTCATACGTCCATGCACATGTGTAGAAGTTCTCATCAGACTGTGCTCTCAAAGTTAAAGAAACACATCTTTTGAAGAGTATAATATCTCAATTTGAATGTAACAAGAGATTTCACTACTAGTTCCTACTAGTTCCTAGTGTGAGTTTTTCTAGGGAAAAAAATGGTCAATCAAGAGCAATTTTCAACAAAGGCATGGAACATTTCAAATTACCCAGCCTTAAAGTACTGTCTAATCATGTAAGCTATTACAGACAGAAAATAAAGAAAAAAAATATTCATATAAAATTTTCATGAGCATGTATGTTTTGGGTTCAATAAGTAAACGTACAACAAGACAAGATCAATATTATTCATAAAAACAAAACACTGGAGCATGGTAAGTTTTGGGTTCCAACTAAATGTTCTGGAGGGTGTTTCACAAAGAGTTCAGTTCGACTTAAAGTCATGCATAAGTGTCAATGCGCATACGGTATTAAACGCGTAATCTCATTGGTAGATTACCCAAAAGCGTGCGGCCCCTGAGCATGATCTGACCAATGCGGTGATGTGTCATATACTGCACACAACTAGGAATTTAAGTGCGACTGTAATAGTCAATCTTAACTCTTTGTGAAACACCCCCTGGTTATCTTGAACAATCACTTCTTTGAATCATTGTAGTAGGGAGATGGGGTCATATGACCCCCAAAACTTTTTTCAATTCAATTTAGCAAACAATGGTTTAATATGTAGTTTAAAAAAACATAGTCATTATCTAAAATCAAGTACATATTGATATTTATTTAATGAATCAAAAAATTTCTTCCAACTACAGTGAAAAGAAAAGGATACATCAGCGTCCACATAGCTCTGTAAGAGCTTTATCTTGCCATCATCTTGAAGCTCATAGATTGATACACGGTTACTACCGACTGAACAGAAGACGTTAGGATCACTTTCCTTGCGATAAGGATTGAAGATTACTCCAAATATAGGTTGACCATGATCCTCCTGGAAAAAGATGGAACACAGTTATATAATCAAAATATATGTACGCTCTACGTACATGTACAGACCTGCCAACCCTGAAACCCAAGAAATAGGGACAAATAACAAGGCAAAGGCTGAAAATAGGGACATTTCTGAGTTTCCTATACAACATTACTACAGACTACACTACTACAAAAATAGGGATACAGTGGTAGAAGTGGCCCTTTCTTTTACCAACAATTGGGATTGTCCCTGCTAAATAGGGACAGTTGGCAGGTATGCATGTACTATGTACCACAGCATTTACAATTCACTTGTATTTTCATAACATAAAATTGAATAATCTATGTCAGTTTTCACAAATATCTCAGGAGTCCCAGTAACAGATCCCTTCACAACAAGTGCACAATCTATCAAAAGTAGTATTCTGTGCACTTCATAGAACAAACATTTGTTACCCATTTGTAAAATATGTGTTTGACAAGAAGCAAAGATTTCTGTTAAGGAATTTTTATTTGTCAACACTCAAATTATAATTCCAAGCTTAAAACTTGATGGTCCGTATTCTGAACTCTGGTTTAACTTAAACCAGGGTCTAAATGTGTGGTTTAACTATGGGCAGCCAAATGTGACACAAATCTCTATCAGCAGATATTCAATTTACCAACATTTCTGGTACTCTAACTAATAAAAACTGTCTGAGAATGATACAAAGTACAATAGCTTTCTTGACGATTAAAGCATGACACCAGAATCCAGTAAACATATAAAGGAACATACAGTGTAAATAAAGTTTTGACATTTTTGGCTACCCATAGTTAGACTACAGATTTAGACTACGGTTTAAGTTAAACTGGAGTTCAGAATACAGGTTGATGTGTTTAACATTAGAAAAGGGGAATTGATTATCACAAGTGAATAACTTAGTTATTCTAGATACAACAACAACACACAAACAACACAATAACAAACAGACAGGCAGAGTGACAGAGAGACAGATTAACAGACAGAAATGAGAGATGTGTAATATAGACGACAGAGAGTGACAGAGAGTGACAGAGAGAAAGAGATATACCTTCACATAGCAGCTATACTTGAACTGCCATTTGCATTTCTTTGATTTCCATCTTCCTCTGGCCCATCTCTTGGCTACCAGTGCTTGATCTGAGCCAGCAGTTACCATGCTTGTAGGGGTTTCTGAACGTGAGTTTGTGCTATCATGTGACTGACTCGTCGTCTCACTCTTAGAATCGTCGATGTCCATTATCTAGCAACAAAAAAATGAATAAATTAAAAACAACAACAATGCACATTCAAATACCTAGCTAATAAAGACAAGCTAATACAAAGGACAATTCCATGTACATTTTGCTAGAAATAAAGGTAAGTTTCCAGTATACATGTAAGTAAAAGTTACAGAAGAAAAAAATCTTATGTGTAGATATTTGATAAACTTACAATTATTACAATAATTAAAATACCTACTGGTAACAAAATAAGAATGCAACGTCATTTCCAATGTGCATCCACCTTTAATCATAAAATTTTTAATTATCATTTTCCCTAGCTCATGTTTCATTTCACTGATCTCTTTATCATTCAAAATTTAATAATCATTTTATCTTCCTATGGTGATAGACACTCATACCAAGTTTGAATTTCATGATACAAATACATCTTGAAATGGAGTCATAACAATTATCATTTACTGTGATTTACCCATTGTCAAAAGGAATAAGACAATGACAATCCAGGAAGACAAATTAAGAAATGCTTAAAGTAGATATTCAAAGAAAATCACAAATATGGCAATTAATGTATCACTAGAAACTGGGAAGCTTACAGATGGCAATCGTATAAGTTTTATGTCAACTGCGTATCTGGTGATTATAAAAACAACACAAATAAAAGCTCTTCTCAGCATCTGGAATATCCGAGGATTCGCCAGAAATATAGCGATGTTTTGATGTCGTCACACTCGGGATCGATCCTGCTTAAGCAGACGACGTCCTATAATGAATGAACGTAATTGCAATGCAATTATTTATCAAATTATAAAGAGTTTGGTGTATTTAAACATGACCTTATTTCACACCATTATAAAGGGAAAGTGAAACTGATTCTGATAGCTAAAACCGTTTGATTGTAAATACATAGGAGAAGGGTCAATGATCAATGAAATAAACCCCACTTTCAAGTTGAAAAGCCCTCCGAATAATAGCAGGATGGTATTCGTTCCCTCTTGAAACGCCGAACATGGCCCGGTGCAAGCAGCTGAAAATACAATGGCGTCTTATTTTGTTTACAAGTGACTGATTCCTTTATTTTTTTAACGCTGCATTTTTCATCAAAATAATACCATACACGAAGTTAAGAGTGAGGCAACAGACTAACATTAAGACTGACGCTAGTGAAGGAAGAGAAATAAGTGAAGAGGAGATGACAAAATAGGCTCTGAAAAATGTGTAAGATGTTATGGGACATCGTCTGCTTAGACAGGACTGGTCCAGGGTGTGTCGTCACATATCTCAGCAGCGTTCGAGGAGCTCTTCAGCTGCTATATCGGGGGCTGTATTTTACCGTTTTATAATTGATAATAATCATTACTTCAAATGTTTCCAAGCGTTGAATTTGGATAACCTTGTTTAATTTATGCCATCTATGCAATAATAAGTATTAAGCCAATATTTAAAATCATTAACGTTCTACTTTAACCCTACCATGCCATGGGCGGCAAATCCAGCCAAAAAATGTGAGTGTTGAACATTTTGTTTAGGCTCAGAATGGCTTGAAAATTCTTCCTCATATAGACCCTGTGCCTCCAATATAATGTTTATTCCTATGCAATAAATCTTTGCCCAGTTTGCTCAAGAAAAACACTCCCTGAACATTAATAATCAACTCATGAAAGTTCATTTTTGACAATTGCTCAAAATTCTGGTGGCATGGAAGGGGTTAAACGAACCTGAAAGAAGTGGATGAAGAGCAAATCTTGAAAAACTTTGCAAACATGGAGGTTGTTTGTAAAAGAAAATCCTGATATTTATCTTTCCTACTTTTAAGCTTAAAATATTTTATTTTCACATTAAAGTTTAAAGGTACAAAACCCACTTTCAGTACTTATACCACTTATTATACTACCCTTAAAGAAACTGAATACTACCGGTGATATATCTACTGCGGGGGAGTGGCGGCGGGGGTGTTGGCAGGTGCCCCAAAGTCCAATTTTCACTGTTTATTTTTTACTACTACTTTTCTATTTCTCCTAGTTATCCTTTGACAAAAATATTTCTCCTTTCCCTCTTTTAAAAATTTATTTCATTTTTTATCTCTCTGGCTTCACACTGCAACTTGATTCTTCTCTACTTTCCCTCCACATTTACTCCAGTTTTATTTTTCACTTTCTCAAAGATCAAAATTATTAAATATCATACGTATAAGAGCCCTGATCATGCTGATTGTAAGGTTAAGAAAGAATAAACAAGAGTATCTATATATGGAAAATAAAATAAATGGACAAGAGCAATTAGCATTGTGAGGGTGTGGCACAACGACAGGGGCGGGGGTGGCCGGTGCCCCCAAATCAAAATTTTACTCTTATTTCCTTTCTCCACTGTTTCCCATTCCTTCATCTTTCCATTTGTCTTTTATTTTTCTAAACTGGTTCTCTCTTCCTTCTATCTTTTTAAATTTCTTATCAATCATTCATTTGTTTTTCAGTAGGCAACTTGATTCTTCTCTTCTCTTCACTCCTTTCCTTAGATTTCTCACTTATTCAACTCTCTGTTAAGAGAATATTTCTCTCATTTCTCTATTGTTCACTCTTTAACAAAAAAATTCTTCCTTTTCCTCTTGTTTCATTCATTATCTTTTTATTTTCTTCACAGAAACATCTTTATTAGGTACTGCTCTTGACTTCGCAATATATTACAAATACATAACAAAACATATAGGGCCTACATGTACGTAAAGAAGAATAGCCGAGGAAGTGTAGATTCGTGGTTCCGAATTGGGAGTGGCGAATCTGCACTTCTAAGGCTATTCTCTGACTTTAATAAACCATTGCGTACTTCGTAAAAATAATACACTTTATTGAAAAGATTGACGTCATAGCAATGGTTTAAATAATATTTAAACAATAGAATGAACAAAAAAAATAGGGCATAGTGGTAAACAGGTTTCCACCTGTTATCAAATGATATAAATTGGTTATTTTTAATATAGATGTAATGTTCATGAGAACGATATATCATGACATGCATTTAAAAGAGCTGATTGATAATATGCTATTTTTGCATTTGCTGGAAAACATATAGGCCTAGTATTTAGAATCCCAAAGCAAGTGGTTGATTTTAGTCAAGGTATCTTTGTCATCTAAAATGAAATGTTGGACGTCCACAAACTCTTCTGATGACTCGGCAATCCCAAAATAAATGTACTATACTTATTTCCTTGGATTTATAACTTTCTCATAGTTATATCACAAAAGAGAGTGAGAGGAAATAAACGGAGCTTCAGAATTTATAAAGAAATCACTCCTCAAATCAAATAATTTCCCCACTTGGCCACGATTGCCACAGTGAAAATTCCATGAACTAAAAGTGAACTGAAATTTCTTTTATTTTTCCCGAAATGTTTTTAACATTAAACTAGAAATGTGCATTCCTCGTGCCGCGCAATGCGAAATGTATCCCCGGCGCTGGCAGCGATTTGAAGGAGGGACAAAGACCCTCCCCCATCCCCTCCCTCAAACAAAAGGATGGTGTAGAAATTGCCGCCAGTGGCCCGGAATATTGTCAACACCAGGAGCAGCATTACCAAAACGATTTGTGTAGATTAGAGTATAATGCATTTTTATAGAAAATTCGGAAGAAATATGACCTCAGAGCGCACATAAGACATCCACTAAAATATGACCTTTGATCCTATGAAAGACGGAACACTAGAGGCAGCATCACCAAAAACTGTAGAGGTGTAATCTATAATGGACCTACATACAAAATTTGAATGAAATCCGTCAAGAAATGCAGAAGTAAGAGTGCACAAAAGGGACAAATGAGCTTTGACCCTATAAAGGATGGAACAATGAGGGCAGCATCACCAAACAGTAAAGATGTGTAGATTATACCAAGATACATCTCCATACAAAATTTGAAAGAAATCCATCAAGAAATGTGGCCTGCAGAGTGAACTCACGCCATCCCTTGAAGTATGACCTTTGACCCTATAAAAGACGGGACACTGGTGGCAGCATCACCAAAAACTACAGGTTTTTAGATTACACCAAGGGACACCTTCATGCACAATTTGAACGCAATCCGTCAAGAAATGCAGAAGTAAGAGTGCAAGAAATGGAAAAATGACCTTTGACCCTATAAAGGACGGAACAATGAGGGCAGCATCACCAAAAATTAAATATGTGTAGATTATACCAAGATACATCTCCATACAAAATTTGAATGAAATCCGTCAAGAAATGCAGAAGTAAGAGTGCACAAAAGGGACAAATGAGCTTTGACCCTATAAAGGACGGAACAATGAGGGCAGCATCACCAAACAGTAAAGATGTGTAGATTATACCAAGATACATCTCCATACAAAATTTGAAAGAAATCCATCAAGAAATGTGGCCTGCAGAGTGAACTCACGCCATCCCTTGAAGTATGACCTTTGACCCTATAAAAGACGGGACACTGGTGGCAGCATCACCAAAAACTACAGGTTTTTAGATTACACCAAGGGACACCTTCATGCAAAATTTGAACGAAATCCGTCAAGAAATGCAGAAGTAAGAGTGCAAGAAATGGAAAAATGACCTTTGACCCTATAAAGGACGGAACAATGAGGGCAGCATCACAAAAAATTAAACATGTGTAGATTATACCAAGATACATCTCCATACAAAATTTGAACAAAATCCATTGAGAAATGTGGCCTGCAGAGTGCACTCACGACATGTCCTGAAGTATGACTTTTGACCCTATAAAAGACGGGACACTGGGGGCAGCATCACCAAACACTATAGGTTTTTAAATTACACCAAGAGACACCTTCATGTAAAATTTGAACAAAATCCGTTGAGAAATGTGACCGCCAGAGCGCACACAAGAGTACACACAAGACATCTATCAAAATATGACCTTTGACCCTATAAAAGACGGAACACTGGGGGCAGCATCACCAAAATCTATAGGGTTCCAGATTTTACCAAGAGACACCTTCATACAAAATTTGAACAAAATCCGTTGAGAAATGTGACCGCTAGAGCGCACACAAACTTTCCCCAAAAATATGGCCTTTTACCCTATAAAAGACGGAACACTGGGGGCAGCATCACCAGAAAGTATAGGGGTCCAGATTTTACCAAGATACACGTCCATAGGAAGTCTGAAAGAAATTCGTCGAGAAATGTGACCGCTAGAGCGCACACAAGAATGTGACGCGGCGGCGGCGGCGGCGAAACGCTGCTGAATCCAAAGTATCCCCCGGCAGTATGCCGGGGGATACAATAAAAAAATAATGAATTGCTGCACAATAGGCCTACACTCTACGGTACAGGATTTTCCTGGCCCGGTCTCCATCGAACACCCGCTTTGGTCAGTTTCTCCATGTATCACATGTTTCTGGAGATTTCTTTCAAGGAATCTTGTAGAATGACAATTTCTCTCCTCGTTTGAAGTTGTGATTTGTGCAATACAGCTTCACAGCTTAGTTTTAGGCATGATGATCACTTAATTTGGAGCACTACAACTGAGAAGACAGACGACGCTGTACGTACATGTATGTATGAACTATAGCGAGTGCTAGTGGCTAGACGCGTCTAGCCAGGACTAGCTTCCTGAGTGTAAAAAAAAAAATGTGCTATAGGCCTACGCCTTTACATCACGAACTGCGAAGCTATGATGGTTAGCAGGTCATGAAAAATATCCAAGAACTCACCAGTGTTTGTGTATCCATGCCTCCTCTTGTCATGCAGATTTAAAATGGCGGCTGCGTGCGACGGCGCGCCCGCTGTCGGCGATACAACCATAATCGAAACTATACTTAAATACAATGTGGTGCATTGGCATGATTGGTGGAGATGAACCCCGTGAAGATGTCTGACGAAATTTCCATTAATGCTAAACGTTGAGGTCTCAACTGGCTTAGTGCCATCTACGAGTTTCAAAGTACGTTAACATTTTGTTAAGCATTAATGGAAATTTATCAACCTTCCCCAACCATAGTGGAGCCAGACGTAGTCTCAGCGGAACAACCGACGATACAGACATGACAGAGAGACTGAAGCTAAGTTTTGGTTAACTATACACACTGTAGTGTAACACAGCGCTGTCGCGAAGCGACAGCGCTGTACAAGCTGGCCATTCAAAAGCGTTGTTTAGGTTTGTTTAGGTAAGTGGCATCACATATATGATACTTTGATTTAAAAAATAGTCTCTATGATACAACTATACATTGTCATTTGCCCATGTAAATTGTGAGACACACGGAATAGTAGTGGTTTCACTCAGGACGCTGCCACTTCGTGGCAGCGTCCCGCGGCTAGGTCTAACGTAGACCGAAAATTCTGTCTCTCGTTCGCTAGCTCTTCACTTAGAGACAGAAACTCGCCTGTGCAAACCGAATACACATTGACTTACACACTATACAGTTTGAATACGGCTGGAAGATTTTCAAACGGAGAAAACCTTGGACCCTGAATTACCTGAAAAAGGAGCATTAAAAAGGAATAACAGTCAAATTGGTAAGTTGAACATGTTCGTTTAAGTATAGAGCCTAGGCCTAATCTATTTAATTTACACAAATATTTTTAAAAATCGTAATATTCACATTTTAACAACGACATGCCTACTGTCTCTCGGCAGTCAGTGAGTTTGCACAGGCGAGTGAATGGAGCGTTTCTGTCTCTAAGTGAAGAGCCGACCCTATCCAAATAAGAGGCTAACGAACGAGAGACAGAATTTTCGGTCTAGGTCTAACGTAGTCCTGAGTGAAACCAGTACGATTCGGTGGGTCTCACAATTTACCAATGTTCAAATGACCATTGAAAATATGGCCATATAAGTTATTTTTTGGAATTAAAGTATCATATATACGATGCCACTTACCTAAACAGACCTTCCGCAAATCAGCTTTTCCTAAAAAATGTGTAGAATCGATGAATGTCACTTTTTACTCTCAATTTTCGAAACCAGTCCCATTCGCCATGTTGTTAAAGCAGAAGCGAAAATAGGCACTTGCGCATGCGCCTATGAATATTTATTACAACGACGGCATAGTTTTCGTCACAGGAATAGGCCTAATGAATATTCTAGGTATGTTACAAAAATTTGAGAAATCTTATTTCAAGCATATAATTGATTCCATCAAATAGAGCTTAATGAAAGCTTCAATTTGATACCTCATTCAGCTCCGTAGCTGCAAAATTAACGAAGTTACAGTCATTTTTATGTCGAAAAATGAGCGCAGTTAATTTCTTTTGTTTTCTATTGTTTTTATAGGAAAAAAATGTCAAAAGTTGTGATCTCGGACCATCCATTCAAACACAAAAACTTTTATAACTTTCTTAAAATTAAAGCTAACAAGATGAAACTTTCAGCAATTACAGATAATAACAGTATGAACATTATGTGAAACTGTCTCATAAAAAAACAAAGGGTAACCATTAATTAATTAATTAATTAGGTGATTATTTTTTCTTTTCGTTCCATATTAAATGTATTTATCTCGTTTTTATATATATCTGTATATATATAATATACTGATTTCCGCTCGAAATCTCTTTTATTTCACCATGCAATCTTATTTTGTAATGTTAGATCAACTGTATATAATATGTTTTGTTTAGTAGTTTTCTCCCTCTCAAACAATTACTTTAATTAAACGAAAATCGTTTTTTTAAAGGGTCACTAAAAAAAAAAATAATTGCCCATTTTTCGTAGGAAGGTGTCATCAGGAGCCAAAAAATATCCATCACACAATTTTTTATGCATTCAGTCATATTTTATAATCATTTGAAAAGTACATTTTTGCTGATTTACACAGTCATAAGCCCCGCCCCTAAAAAAACTCATCGAAGCGACATCGTGATCACGTGATCTGTGACGCATGAAAAGTAAGGGAAAATATTCCACTAACCTATACCGTGCGCGCCCGGAGGCCCCCGGCAGGCCCAGCCCGGTGCCGAGCATGATATTCACCGCATCGACCATTTGCATTGCGTATTTTCGTGTGTTTAATTCCTCACAATAACTTTGATTTTGGGACACAGTTTCATCAATAATGCCTAATCGGTGTATAGTTGCGGGCTGTAGCAAGACCCCTAAAGATGGTGTAAGCCTACATCATTTTCCTAAAGATGAAAATGTACGGAAATTGTGGGTCGCAAAGGTAAAGCTCACGCGGGCAGAGTGGCAAGGGCCGGCCAAGTGAGTGGAGAACAATCTGCAGCGATCACTTTGCTGAAGATGATTAAGAGGATCCTGGCCTGTATTCAGAATTTGACATGAAGAGAAGGATAAGCTAGTTAAAAGATTCAGCTATTCCAACGATCAGACTTGGAGTCAAGTCTTCCAATCTGTTTTTCAACGACAGCAGCTGCAGCAGCTTCACTCGTAGACCGAAAATTCTGTCTCTCGTTCGTTAGCTAAGACGACCTAACGAACGAGAGACAGAATTTTCGGTCTACTTCACCCGTAACTCCAGGGAGCTCCAACGCGTTGGAGCTCCCTGGAGTTACTTCACCCACGGCCCTTCACCGTATTCTGCGAGGGGTTCAAACATATAATATGGTCGAATTTCCCCTTGCCACTCGAGCTTCTTTGCCTTCGGTGTCTGATAAATCATTTGATAAATCAGACTTCGTATCTGCAGAAAAGTCCTCCAACTCGGAATCGCGGGCACTTTTCCTCTCGCTATATAAGTTACTCGAATTCAGCCAAAATCTAAGTCAGTACTAACGTACTATGTAAAGCGAAGTAAAAAAAAAAAAGCCGTGTGAAATAAACAAAACAAAAGCGTTCACCAGTCGCTATGTACGAGGGGAACATAGTCACTGCCGTACTAAAGATGTGTAGGACATTGTACATTATACAGACGCATAAAACGGCTGTGCACGCGTTTATGACCAATGCAAAACTCTCGTTCGGCAAGCTCAGATGGATGAGAACATTGTTCAAAAGAAAAGCTAAAAACAAAACAAGAGCTGTATATTTGGGCAAAAGCGTTTTCTGATCTTGTAGAAAATATATTGCTAATGATTATTCACTCCTAAGATTATATTGATTAATTTCCCTTTTTCATAAATTGTCCATTGAACAGAGGGGTCAAATACCGCATTCTGTGTACAGTATTATATGCTGCAGCCTGCAGATCTTGTGCCTCTTACTTTTCATACGTCACTTGGGGGTTAGCCAATCAGCTCACGAGTTTTAAGGAACGGTCCCAAAACCTCTACTTTTCCCCTTTTCCCCCAAAACGAGACACAATTTGGACAATCGATTGGCAGATTCGTGATTAGAAGGCAAAACTACATGGAAAGAGCACCCATTTTCTCTCTAATTTAGTCAACCTTTAATATATATTGTATCATTCGATTAGGGGGTCTACATCACACAAGCTAACATTTTTAGTAGATCCCTCCACATATCCTTTTGTCATCTTTCTATGTCATATCCATGTATTCTGTTTTTGCAGTGTTACTTGTACATATTGTTGTAATTTCATTGTAAATGTGGAATCTGAATAAAATCAAATCAAATCAAAATCAAATCAAATTATTTTGTGACTGCATGTGTTTTTGTGTATGTAAAAATGAAGCGTTTACTGAAATTATCAAGTCATCGAAGTCAAATGCAGGATATTTGTAAATAGAACAGACAAGGATATTGGTTCTATCATCTGGTAAGGATCTTGTTGTATACTTAGTTAATTAATACCATAATTAGTTATTTAATTAAGTAGCCATTTTCATCAATAAGTTAACTAAATACTGCAAATTTGTCGAAGAACTGAAGTTGAAAATTGTACATGTGGATAAAAAATATTGACCGAAAATAGGTGTTAATATTCTTTTTAAAAAGATAATTACACTAATTAATACATAATTATGAGAAAACTATTCCAATTTCTTGTGTGCAGGTTTTCAGTTTAAAACTTTAAATTATCATCTATTTTTGTCAAAGCAAATTTACATTTTTGCACGGCCTTGGGAAAATTAAAGGATTGAATTTCTTGCTGAATTAAATCCAAATGATTAGTAATTTAGGCAATAAAATACAGTAAAATTTAGAATGACATGAACTATAATTCAGAGATGTTATTTACTTCAAAATTACGTTTCTATTCTAAAAAATATGATTATTAATCTCCTCTGCATTATTTTCAACTCACATTGTATGATGGGGGGGGGGGGGGGCCTACAGCTACGCACTTTGTTTTGTATGTGGAGCGCATTATTCTCCCCCATAGACAACGCGTATTAAAAGTGGTGCGTAGCATAGACTGCAATATAAAATGCACACATGCAATCGCACGCGTTTCATCAAGCGATTTGTCAGTGATTTTCACTGACAAATTTGCTCTCAGCCAATCAGATGCAAGGATTTCAGTAGCTTATAACAGTTGTCGGTAAAAATCACTGACAATACGCTTGATGAAACGCTCCCCCGGATCGCACAGAGCAAAGCGCATGCATCTCCCGGCGGGAAGCCATCGCTTCGCCGTGTCAACTTTGCAATGACATCCCTCAACTTCGCAACTAAAAAAACACATTTCGGATCGTAGAATTTTCACACAAATTCACCAACATCAAGAAAACATGTATAGAAAACATCCATTATACCTTAAATTGAATCCATTATCCAAGATTTATGAGAAAAAAGCACTGACAATCAAGCTCTCGGGGAAAAAGTGGTGTGCTGATCGCAACGATGAAAAATTGCATACATGTTGGGTATTGAATGAAAGCTTGTACATTCAGCTACAGCTTGAAAATAACGTCACATGACAAAAATGCTATCAGCCAATGCAAAGGCAGTATTTACGGGGAGTCCCCACAGCCATACGCAAATCGCCCGAACAGCCGCTCGGGAGAATTTACTGCCGCGAGAGCGCACGCATTGTAACGTACCTAAATATTCATTCATATATCCACTGTCATGACTGTGACCCGGCGATCTCTACTCGCTCAAGCTCCTGCCTGCCACTCGTCTTAATATTCATAATGCTCCCTTCTTAATTAATTCTATATAATTATTGGAGCTGCTGACGCATGCGCATTGCAAGCAAAACACTGACCTATGGAAGTTTTTAGTACAGGCTTTTGGAGATAAATAGGCCTTTTTTGTATCATCCTCATTGAAAAGAAAGACGACGGTCAATGGGATAGTATTGTACCGTAATGCACCTATCAATTGTAAGACGCACCCCTCGACCCCCGGGAAAGGTGCGTCATGGTTGGGTAATTTACCAACAAATGAATGACGCAGGGTATGGTCATGGAAGCATTTGGTCAGTCACAGCATGGAGAATGGGGTGCGTCATAGTCGGTCATTTTACATGGGTGCGTCATAATGCCTCGCTATGTTTACAAACGGGTCTGTCCGCGCAATACTCACCGCGTACCGGGCTTTTAAACATGCAAACTCCTTGAATATAAAAAAAAATATATTGACATGGAATCTATACTTTCGCACCGGGCGCCCAAAATCGAGTTTGATGACATCAAATAAAATGGAAACCCCCAAATAATAATAATTGATCTCAAATCCTCTCTCATGCTGTCTTCTGTCTGGGTTCTCAAAAAAGGGAAGAAATAAGGTATTTTTCGTTACTTTGTTTATTTTTACCCCGTTCGTTCCAGCACTGCGTTGGCTGGTTCGGTGCTTGCCGCGATGATCGCGATCGGTAGCATTTGTGCTAGGCTGGATTGAGACATGAATATTCATGTGTTGACGTCACAAGAATGTCAGCGATTGCACTGTGTGACTTCTGCACATTTTCATATGTCATCGCCGATAATCTTATCTCGAGCTCGGCCTCAATAGCGTGCAGGATGATAACGTGTGTTTGTGTCTTCAGCTAGCGTTCATGCATGCATGTCGATATCAACAATGCATGCAATACTATACTAGCGCCGCGCCGATGCATAGCGTGCCACGTGCGCGCGGAGCTTTACCATGACGGGGTGCGTCACAATGGTAAGTCAAAGTCTAGAACTGGTGCGTCATATTTTTTCGTCCAGGCACAGTCATTGTAAGAAAAGGTCCGTCATAGTCGAGACACACAGGTGCGTCATGGTATAGGAAAATCCGACTCACATCTGACAAGTGACGCACCATTCCCGGGGGTCGAGGGGTGCGTCTTACAATTGATAAGTGCATAAGTACCTAAAGTAGCCTAAAATCAACTGATGTCATGTTTCATGGCTATCATTTTGACAAACGACCTTGTAATTATGAGACATCCAAGCAATCAAAGGACTGCTGATCGCCGTTTGTAAATTTATTATTTAGCTCAATTATTTACATATAATTCACTATTTAGCTCTTTTCTACGATTATTATACGATAAAATGACATAAAGGATACAATGTTTTATAAATAATGAATTTTGCAATTTCCATAATATTTGATATATAATGAATTTGTGAAATCATTATTTATAAATAATGGAAACTTCAAAATTCATTATTTATATATGATGAATATTGTAAAATCATTATTTTAAAAAAATGGAAATTGCAAAATTCATTATTTATAAAACATTGTATCCTTTATGTCATTTTATCGTATAATAATCGTAGAAAAGAGCTAAATAGTGAATTATATGTAAATAATTGAGCTAAATAATAAATTTACAAACGGCGCCTAATAGTTTTCATGATTTCGATTACGGCGATCGTGCCTCGGAGGCATGGATACGCAAACGCTGGTGAGTTTTCTGAAATTTTTATCATCTTTTTATGGATATATTTCCAAAATTAGAGTCAATCGAAAAAAAATTGTCATTACAAACGTTTCCCTAGGAGGAAACGCTGTGGGGAAGGGTCTGTGGGTCACGGAAACTATCAGAAAAGTGTGATTTCAGGGCATTTTTCATGTCGTACTACCCCGTGCGGAATGTGATTGCTGGGTAATAACGCCTAGCTTCGTGTGTAGAAGGCGTATAGCCATTTTTTTTTTCTACAATCACGAAGCTAATCCTGGCTAACCATGATGACCCATGTCCAGCCCGCGAACGGGTGGCTAGCGGGTTCGTTCCCCGGGGTTGGAGTTGAAGGTGCACTTGCTTGAGAGCGGTTGTTGTAGACACAATTTAGTAAATTTTTGGAGCTTAAATTTTACCATAATGCCCGAAGTTACTCACCGTAGTTTCACTAATGCTCACATTTACGGCCACAGACGTGTGATCCTCTTTTGTTGCAAGTAAAGTTTGTTTGTTTAAAGCAATTCCATGATCTGCCCGAGTGTTCGAAACACCCGCTTTGTTTTTGTCATCAGCCATTGCACGTGCGTCGGTCATCTCGCCCAAACCTAATTCTGCATTACAAACTCGTCTTTATACTGCACATAACGTTTAGGGTAACCATGGCTTTATGGAAATTTTGATTTTGATTGAGTAAAAGCATATAAAAAGCAGAAAAAACAGAAAAGCAAAAAAAGTAGAAAAACAGAATGCTAGTAGTGACAGTTGAGAAAAAAAAGTGAGAAAAAATGGACGAAGGATAAGATAGTTATGGACATTTGAAACTTAAAATTACTTATGAGAATCTCCTCTATTGCTATATTGGCTATTAATGCAGTCATAAACTCTGGACAAGGCAGGGGCGGGGGCAGTGGCTATACTATTTTACATCGGGTGATGTGTATGTTTGTATGTAAGCCCCCATGTAATTGTCCATGCATTTGAGTGCGGTGAGACTGAAGGGCGAACCCCCTGATAGGCCAGGAGCCTGTCCCGAAATAGGGGCCCCAGTTTACCCATATAAGTTTTGACCCCTTAAAGTTACTTTGACCATCTAAGTCACTGACAAAATGTTGTCTTCCTGACCGTAGCCGTCGGTTTATTAGCCACCGAGAGCGCCCAAAAGAGACCCCAAAGTCGGGTCGATTTCACCCCATCTCTCCCGATGCACCAAACTTTGCCAGAATGAAGCAGTATGACTGGACATTACAAAACACACCCCAAAAAATGACAAAATTTTTCGTCGGGATGGGATGTCAGACGGCCCCTAAAAATTGGGGTAAATTTTTCCCCTAAAAGCCCAGGGACCATATTTTGTCAGCAGAAAGAGCTATATGGATGTAAATTCCAAAAATATAAAAACTGACAAAATTATCCATCGGGAAGGGGGTGTCAGGCACCCTGAAATGAAAACTCAAAGGTGCACTTTGACAACGCTTTGCCCCCCCCCCCCCCCCCAAAAAAAAATAAATAAATAAATAAATAAATAAAGCTCTAGATTCTATATGTAAAGAAAAAACGTTTCTTATCTTCTGACTGTGATAACTCAAAAGTGTTTTATTCAATTCAATTCAAACTTTCATAACATAATTTTTAATATAATAATTTATTTAATATAATAATTTGGTGTTAATTGGTCTTTTTGATTAATAAGTTAGTAAATTATGAAAAATGTTTTGCTTTCTCAAAAGTAGCTAAAAAATATTGTCAGCATTATGTAAACACAACCATTGTCCCTCTTCACCTGTTTGGCAAGGCATAATAGAAAAGTTTTCATTTATCTTTGGTATGTAATTAACTGCGTGAGGCTGCAAAAATGTACTATTTATGTGTTAATTACACAGATACCAAGCAAGCTCCTCTATTATGCCTTGTCAGATCGACTATGGATGTGTTTACAAAAAGGCATAACCTGACAATATTTTTTGGCTACTTTTGAGAAAGCAATACATTTTTCACAATTTAATAATGTATTAATCAAAAGACAAACAAACACCAAATTGCACCTCAAGAAGATTATTATACTCAAAATTATGTTATGCAAATTTGAATAAAATACTTTTGAGTTATCATAGTCAGAAGGTAAGAAAATGTTGTTTTCTGTACATAGAACATTTTTCTTTTTTTTTTTTTGGGGGGGGGGGGGCAAAACGTTGTCAAAAGGGCACTTTGGGTTTTCATTTCAGGGGGTTTGACACCCCCTTTCCGATGGACAATTTTGTCAGTTTTTATATTTTTGGAATGTAGCCTACATCCATAGCTCTTCATTCTGACAAAATTTGGTCCCTGGGCTTCAAGGGGAAACATTTACCCCAATATTTAGAGGCCGTCTGACACCCTATCCCGACGGAAATTTTTGTCCTTTTTTGTGTTTTGTATTGTCCAGTCATACTACTTCCTACTGAAAAAGTTTGGGGCCTGGGGAGATGGGGTGAAATCTACCGGACTTTGGGGCTTCTTTGGGGGGCTCTGGGGGCTAAACCCGACAGTTACGGTCAGGTTGAAGACGTTTTTGCCAATTACTTAGATGGTCTAAGCAACTTAAAGGGTCAAATCTTATGGGTAAAATTGGGTGACTATTTCGGTACAGGCTCCCAGACCATGGAGCTCTCGAGATTTAGCCATTTTGAACCTTCAAATATATTTTCTTTTGATTACCAATTGGGGGCCACACCACATGATTTAACTGTCCGAAATGTTCGGAAATTTTTTGACGAGTCAGTTTCCAATCTGATGCTACCGGTACTGGGCCCAACATTTTCTGCTGATTGGACATGCATTGATCAGCAGCAACTTTGTGTTAATTGGCACCATCTGTTCACGAGATGAGCTGCAGCAATACGAATAACTGCAGGCCTTCTATAATATGTTCCGGTATAAGTTAATTTATAGGTGGGAGAGGGGAGTGGTCCTGACTCCTGACTGATCGATTGATTTTATTGGCCAAGCCAACATACAACAATAACAAGAATAACAGATCCCACGAAAGCTCGAGAGCTTATTTCCAGTGGGGTCCCCAACATACAAAATTAATAAGTTTATATTATTTATAGACTGAGAAGGAAAAAAAATTAAAGATATTATAATAATGATACTAATAACAACAACAGTAAGAAGAAGAAGAAGAAGAAGAAGAAGAAGAAGAAGAAGAAGAAGAAGAAGAAGAAGAAGAAGAAGAAGAAGAAGAAGAAGGAGGAGGAGGAGGAGGAGGAGGAGGAGGAGCAAAAAGAACAAAGAATACTAGTATATGTTGAATCTCTAAAACGTACAAACACAAAAGTACATACAAAATTAGACAGTATGAACCTGGTCACTGAGAAAAGAAAAGTGTTCTGTATTCAGGCTATTTCAATCATATACCATGTCATTCGCTTCTCTCCTCTGCCTCTCAGGGCTTTTGCTAAAAAGTCGGGTAACGTCGCGTCGCGTTGGTAGAAATTTTCGAACATTTTTCAGGAAGGTGTCTTCAAGGGGACAAATTGAAAAAGAGTCCATCTCAGTATGATTTTTCCCGTTTTCAGGCTAAAAACGACAAACAAGGGAATAAAGAAAACAATAGAAGGATAATGCAAAGAAAAACATGAACTATAAAGAGAGAATAGAAGGGTAGGAAGGATGGAAGAAAATAATTTTTATGATGAAAGAAAACAAAGAATACAACAAAAGGAAAGTTGGAAAGTAAAAATAAGTGGATAAAAACAAAGAATAACATAAAGAAAGATAGAGACATAAATGATAAAAGGATAAAGATATTAAGAGTAACATAAAGAGAAGATGATAATTTGAATAAAGGAATAACATAACGAAAGAAAAGATGAAAGGAAAACAAAATGATAGGATAAAAGCAAAGAATGTTTTAAGGAAAGTAAGTAAAGATGGGAAGCAGAAAATGATTTTAAAAAGAATAATATGAAAGATAGAGAGAGAAATGATAGGATAAAAAAAGTTTAACTTATATAAAGAAAGACAGAGAGAAATGATAGAAGGATAAATATTAACGTGAGGAAGGATGGGGAAGAAAAATGATAACAGGAAACAAAGAATATCATAACGAGAGGAAGGATGGAAAGATAATTGATAGAAGGATAAAAGCAAGAAATGACAAAGCGAGAGATAGAGAGAAAAATGATAAAAAGATAAATATAAACATGAAGAAAGGTGGAAGAGAAATGATAAAAGGGAACAAAGAACGGTGCCAGGTAAAAATGCCAGAGGTAAAAATGCCAGAGGTAAAAATGCCAGAGGTAAAAATGCCAGAGGTAAAAATGCCAGAGGTAAAAATGCCAGAGGAAAAAATGCCAGAGGTAAAAATGCCAGAGGAAAAAATGCCAGAGGAAAAAAAAATGCCAGAGGTAAAGATGCCAGAGGAAAAAATGCCAGAGGAAAAAATGCCAGAGATAAAAATGCGAGAGGTAAAATGGCAGAGATAAACACGCGATGGGTGATGTCAGGAACAAAAAGTAAAGAGGCAAAATATGCCAGCTGCATACTAGGAGAATACAGGTGAAAAATCAAGAGGAGAAATATAAAGGTCAAGAAGCAGACCTGACATCTGCTTGTTATTTTACTTTTTAGACTATTTGGTTTGACGGGTTTTTCTTGTCGAACTGTTGGACTCTGGACTCCAGATCGGAGACCCAGTTTTTTTTTAAATCGACGTACGATTTCATTATCCCGAATGGAATTTGGAACGAGAAGGAAGTCTGCAACTGAATTTTAGGTTTAGAGAAGGGAAAGGAGGTATGCAAAAATGACATCACCCTAACGTGGGACAGTCCTTTTGTGGGTAAATATGTACCTTTTCGGAATTACAGGGTTGGAAAAAAGTTTGGAATATTTTTATTCCAAGAATTATTTCTTGTCTTAAACATATCCCTCGTCATTTTAAGTTCTTCTTTGAGGTTCAAATAAAAGATATGTGTCCCTTTTTAACTTTAAAAGCACAACATTAAAAATCAGGCTTATCACACAGTGCAGAGGTCCACTTGGAATTCGGAAGCGTATATTTGCTGTTTTTGCAAATGTCTAACGAAAAAGTTAAATAATCAGATACAGTTTAATTGCTATACCGAAGTCCTCAAAATGACTGCAAACTGCACGTAGCTTTTTCAAAATTCCACGTGAAGTACAGAAATGTATAACAAGATGTTCAAACACAAATAGAGCAAATCTGACAACATGTGGTTCATTGGTCAGCCATTGTAACATGTTTAACAATATTACGCAATCTTTGGTACAAGATGGAAGAGTAGACTTCATTCAACACAGTTAATCCGATTTGGATGAATTATTCATCACAATATAGTAGAAACTAGCATTTAAAATCAGACATACTCATCGCCAAAAAAATATTCCAAACTTTTTTCCAACCCTGTATTTACTCAATCTTAGCTCAAATTTCATCTCACATTTTCTTTTCTGACAACTTTTTTCCTTTTACATTTACCACTAGCATTTTTTACCTCTGGCATTTTTACCACTGGCATTAATTTTTTACCTCCGGCATTTTTTTACCTCTGGCATTTTTACCACTGGCATTTTTACCTCTGGCATTTTTACCTCTGGCATTTTTTCCTCTGGCATTTTTACCTCTGGCATATTTTCCTCTGGCATTTTTTCCTCTGGCATTTTTACCTCTGGCATTTTTACCAGTGGCATTTTTACCTCTGGCATTTTTACCTCTGGCATTTTTACACCGAACCCAAAGAACAAAGTGAAGATGGAAAGCAATAAAAAAAAAGAGGAAAAAAAGAATAAATATAAACAGTAACATTATGAAAGTTGGAAAACAAAATGATAAAAGCAATAAAAGAATAACGTAATGAAAGGAAAGGTGGAAAGAAAAAATTAATAAAAGGATTAAAAACAACTGAATTAGTAATTACGCGATGCGTAATATATGTCCCCGCCAGAAGTGTAGATCTGTGAAATGGCTGTTAATTTATGTAATTTCTGATAGAACCTTGAAGATAAATGTGAGAAATGAATTATCAAATTAATGTTTTATGATTATAAATGCATTTTCTGTTGATTTTGAATAAATTACAATAAATTTGCATAATTAATGAATTTCAAAATTCTGTGTAGAGGTTTGACAGCCCCTACCCAGCCCTATCAGATAAAAAAATCACATTCAAAATACGGTGTGAAATAGAGGAGAAGTAGCATTTTTCGTCGATTTTGAATAAATTTGCATAATTGATGAATTTCATGATTTTGTGTAGAAGTTAGGAAGCCCCCACTCAGCCCTATCAGATAAAACAATCAGAATCAAAATCGGCCAAGAAATGACGGAGAAGTAGCATTTTCTAACTTTTTGAGCACACACGGACGGACGGACACACACACGCACACACGAACGGAGTTCGTTTCATAGTCCCCTCGCGAACTTCGGCGGGGACAAAAAAGAATAACACTACGAAAGATAGACTAAGGAATGATAGATGGATGAATATAAAGAGTAACATAAAAGATGGAAGAACAGATAAAATGAATCACAGAATAACATAACGAAAGTAAAGGTGGAAAGAAAAAAATTATAGGATAAAAAAAATTGCAGAAATCATCATAATTAATGTTTGAGGCAGAGTTCCCAAATCCTATGTAGAATTTCTATGTATATCACTTAGCTCTACTGGATAAAACAAACAAAATTTAAAGAAATGAAGGAGAAAAGGCTTTTTTTGCGGGGGGGGGGGATTTTGTACTAAAAAATTATCATAGTTAATATAAAGCAAACAAAATCAGATGAGAAAAGACAAAGATATGATAGAAGGATAAAGATTTAGAAATAGAGCTATACATCCGCACACAGATTGGACGCTCATCATTCAACAAAACAAAAAAATCAAGAAAAAGAATACAAAGAAAGTTTTCTTTTTGTCTATAATTGTAACTTTGTCTATAATTGTAACATTATAACTCTTGTTAAATACCTCAGGATAAAATATGAAGATACATAAGCAGCTTGTGGCACACAAAACGGGAAAAATCATACTGAGATGGACTCTTTTTCAATTTGTCCCCTTGAAGACACCTTCCTGAAAAATGTTCGAAAATTTCTACCAACGCGACGCGACGTTACCCGACTGTTTAGCAAAAGCCGCCTCTCAGTGATTTCCTTTATATCTTGCCGACAAACACTGACCGTTTCGGGGACCGTGAAATCTCATGTAGAGGGAAGATTTGTTATGAAATTTGAAATGAAATTCATGGCTTAATTAAGACTGCATGTATAGGAGGTACCCGTTCAACAGAAAAAGATGAGATTTCATATTCCCCATGCAACTATGCAACTATGAATAGGGCTTGCATGCTGTGGGGAGGGTTCCCCCAATCAAGGAGTTATCACAGTTCTGTGATAACTCCTTGCCCCAATTAAGCTCCTTTATTTGGTATGTTGAAATTTTCAATCCCCAATCCTTGTTATGATGCTTGTCACTGCAGGAGCCTGCAATGAGAACTAAGTAGTCATATGAATAGTTTCCATAATTTGTAGATTATTGGGGTATATTTCTTTCAGGATCCTGAAGGGTCAAAACTGCCATGCATGGGCATGGACGCCGCATGGACGGGTCACGTCCACCCATTGTTGATAATCAATTCATGACGTCATTATACAGCGCGAGCGCAAGTGGATGAATGACTCACTAATCTCAAACCAAAGCTGGAACTGGAAACCCCGACGTGACAGAAATACCGATCTTGCCATTCAGCTATTTAATACCAGTAACGTTGAATTACGAAATTTGCACTTGTATATTCATCCTGGAAAATGAATGAAGCCCGAAAGATTTGACTGAGAACCGAGAATTAGACGTGAACGACTTAAACAAGATGGATAATGTGAACGGAGAACCGAGTGAAAGGCAACGCACATCACGCCAGTCGACCGGGGAGTTTCAGTACAGTGAACTGCCGACTGCACTCATTGCTACCAATGTCAGCGAGTGTGTTTTTACAGATGACAAAGAAAGGGTAACTTTTTTAATTCAATTATTGTTTAAAATGATTGTGGAAAAAGAATGAGTAGTGAACATGGTAAAAGAACAAGAAGAAGTTCAAGAAGTGTTTACCTTAGGCTTTTACTTTTAGCTGAAACAATGAAAAAATCATAAGTATCTCTTAATTTCTTTAATCATTCATGCATCCGCTACAGTTAGAATAGATCATAACCCCTGTCTGAAACGAATCCATTCCTTCATCAACATGCTACAAAGAAAATAAAATTTTATGAAATTAGTTCCATGTGTCTATAAATAATCTCATTACCCAGGCTGCCTTTGAGGAGCTGTGTTGTGCATTTGGAGAGAGTGTTGAATTCCATTATCTTCCCAGCTTTCGTCGCATCAGGTTGACGTATGGATCACCAGAGGAAGCGGTAGGGGCTAGGATAGCACTACATTCCAAAGACATCAGTGGCTCCATTGTAAATTTCTATTTTGCACAGGTAATTATGGACAAGGTGGGGATACAATGTATTAGATTACATCAAGTAAAGTAGAAAGATGAATTTTACTAGATACATGTATGCATGAAATATTATCTTTGTTAATCAGTTATAAGTTTTGTAATTTTGTCAGTGAATCATGTTAAGTTGTAACCAGACCATTATAATCTAGTTGTTTGTCTATGCTGTAATTATATGGTGCAGATAAAATAACTCTGTTATTGAGTGTATCCAAGCACTTGCATACTACATGTTGATTTGGTTTTTACAGGTATGTATCAATCTTATCTGGTTATTTTTGTATGGGACGGACCTTTTCAACATTCAAAATAACAAGTCTCTTTATAACCTGGGTCAGTTTATAGGTGAACACCACAGAGCTCACCTCTATTCTTAAATACCTCCCGGAATAATTCTCTGAGTGTCTTTTTAATCAGTGGAAAATCATTTGTGTGTTTGTGTGTGTGTGTGTGTGTGATTGCGTTTTGACAGATGTGTATCAGTCAAATATGATTATACGTGTGGGACCGACCTTTAAAGTCACCATCCGAAAGACGTGACTGAGATTCGAACCTGGGTCTGATCAGAGTCAGTTTGTAGGCAAGTACAGAGAGCTGCCCGCAGACGTTACCGCTACACCAACTCTTGACCCGTATCGTTTATCTGTTATATGACCTGAGATATTTCAGTTAATAAGTTGTGTGATTTTTTTTGTTTATTTTTCAGACCAAGGTATTGAAAGACACAAACCCAAGTCTGGAACCTCCTCAGCCAGTCAAACAGTTCTTGATATCTCCTCCAGCCTCTCCTCCTGTCGGTTGGGAGCCTGTCCAAGAGTCTGAACCTATCATTGACTATGACCTACTGGCAGCACTAGCCAACCTTGCACCTGGTAAATATTATTGATTTTGACCTTTTAACTGTACTTGCTAATCTTGCACCAGGTAATTATCATTGGCTACGACCTTCAAGGTGCACTGCCAACCTTGTTCCAGGTAAATACTATTGACTATGACCTAGCTGCACTAACCAACCTTGTACCAGGTAAATATTATTGACTATGACCTTCTGGCTGAACTAACCAACCTTGTACCAGGTAGATATTATTGACTATGACCTTCTAGCTGCACTAACCAACCTTGTATCAGGTAAATATTTCATTCACTATGACCTAGCTTTACTACCCTATCTTGCACTAATTATGACCTTCTAGAAATCTGTTATAAAAGATTGTTATTTGACAGTGCAAGTAAAGGATGTAGGATATTCGCAGTATTTATTACCGTACATTTCCACTTTATGAACTAATGTACATGTGCATGTAGGTAGGGGGGAAAAAAGGGCCTATTCAAGATTGTGATGATATTAGTCAGCATTTCTCTGCAAGTGATAACACTATGACTAGTATTGTTTCACGGCTGTGACTATTTATTTTAGCGTATTGCTTCATGACCGTGTCCGTGACTATCTATTTTTAGGTACATTGTTTCATGATAATTACAAGCAGGACATAGCTAACGTACTTCCTGAATGGAAGTGGTCATCTATGAGCCTGTGATCTGCTTATCACACGTCAACCTGGTAATGACCCAATCGATTTCTCTACAGTGTGTCACATAAAAAAGTTAACAGTAGGAAAAATTCTCCCCATATAAATGTTTCAAAACATGTTAAGGAAATAGCTGAGGGTCTCTTCTATGAAATGACATAAAAATATCTCACAATATTTTTACGCTTCGGTGAGCAAATGCAAATTTTGTGAAAGGGTGCAAATTCCAGTCTTGGCAAGAATTGATATTGGCTCTGGCTGGGGAGTCTTTTTTAAACTGTCAATTTTTAATGGTTCTCAACTTTGTTGATACCAGCCAGAACAAATACCAATTCTTATCAAGTCTGAATTTTGCACCCTTTCACAAAAGTGGTTTTAAATTACTCAAGCCTTATAAGTAATAACTAGGCAGATTTTTGGTGTTATTGCATAGAAAAGACCCTAAGCTATCTACAAGAATTAAGATTTATTGAAAATATTCAGAATATTTATTTGGGGAGACTTTTTCCAACTTTTTTTTTTTTTGGGGGGGGGATGCACTATATAGGAATAATTTGTCATATAAGGTGCACTGTGATTACTGCCTGTTTTTTTTGTTTGTTTTGTTTTGTTTTTGTTTTTTGTTGTTTGTTTTTGTTTTGTTTTGTTTTGTTTTTTTTTGTTTTTTTTTTTTTTTGGGGGGGGGGATGTTTGGTTTAAATACATGACCCAATGAACTTAAACCTACATGTATGCTACCTGAAATTACTTATTTTTCTCTCTTTTTGTGTGTATACAGGTGAAACCCATGAACTCCATCCAGCTGAGGGTAACAAACCTAGCATTGTAGTAGAACCCTGTGATGATCCTATCTCAAGACGTCCAGTCCCGCAGAAGATACAACAAACAAAGAGACCGGATCTTCCATTCTCGTCATGATCACCAGTCAACTCATCTTAATGATACGGCTTGAGACTGGAAGGGCTTTGGTCCTTCATTACTCATACCAGTACATGTAGCTGATTGACTCTTTATGTCTGTGTCGGAAATGATGTCTCTGAGTTGGTTCACACACAGGAAGGGAATACTGGTACCAATCAACAGAATATGCTTGGCATCCAGTCTAAATGGAAGCCAACTCTTGCTCTTCATTATTTTATGTTACTTGTAAATTACAGCATTAAAAAAACAGATCTTAAATTACAGCATTAAAACAGATCTCTGTACAGCCTTAACCTTTACTTTGCAATGCAACAAGTATCTGAATGCAGGCTATTGGGGTTGTCATTATCAACTGAGCTGTATTTCACGAGTGATAGAAAGAGAAAGAGAAAGAGCATACTTTTAGAAGTTAAAGCTGCATTCGCTGTGGTTATGTTGATGTGTGCATACTGCTGTCTGTTATTAACCCCCAACTGCGCAGATGACAATTTTGAACACCATTTACCCAAAAGATCCTTTGTACCACAGGGAATCAAATTTGCTAAAATCTTTCTTCAGATTGATTGCATGTTGACATGAATAACTATTAGAATAAACAGGTAAACAAATAAACTGTTGATCATTAAACAAAGAGTCAAGCATTTCAAATCAGGTTTGCTGCAAGTATGGTACAGAGAAATGTGTTTATCCAATATGCTAGTACTGTTATGCACTTAAGCTCACTGCACACTTTAACATCCGATGGTGATCCGACTTTGGAAGAAATACCAATATGAAGAGATGTTGTGAAATCTTCCTGATTTAGGTTCTTACCCTTCTGAATTTCAAGATTAAAATTGCAGGGTATTGTAGGGCTTTATGTCATAGAAAAAAAATTTGGTTTTCAATTCAGGTACAGTCTTGCAAGTTGCAATTGTTCTGATGTCACAGCCATTCACAGCTGATCTGCATAAAAAGTTGCATTTGAACGCAACTCAAAAATTAAACGCGACATGATTTTCAATGCAACTTGATTTTCAACCAATCAGAATTAAGTATTGGACTTGCGTTTAATTCTTATAGTTGCGTTTAAACGCAACTATTTATGCAAGAGGGCCCTGCTCTGTTTTCTGACTGGGAGGCCCACAAATACCCTGCTAAATTAATTTTGCTTTTAAGTGAATACAGGGTGTATATAGATGGATTCCTGAGGATTTAAAACTTCATATTTAATGATTTCGCTATTTCTGCCACATTTGATTACTATAAGATCGTCAAGTGTGCTTTGGGCTTATTCAAATTAAAAAAGGAAATAACTGATCAGTAGATGACTAGATATTGTAAATTTTTGTATATAATATAAAAATTTTATTTGTAGAAGGTGACATTAATGAAGCCAAAGTATCATTTTTTTCTTTTGTTGTTTCACCAAGAGCTGCCATGCATAAAGTAGTCTGTATTGTATGTGGTTATTATTTTTAAAGACCTTAATTGGGTATCTTTAAGAGCTCAATGGTATAGTGACCTCACTTGACTGCACGATAAGTCAAGATTAGAGCGTATGGATACTTGCCTGGTGTTTACGTCATTTCGTTGTTTGCCTTCCACGAGGGCATTAGTTCAGATTCTAAACGATTTTATTTTAAGAGCTGCCATGCCGAGAGAGGGCATGACCCCGAATTTGTACGAGCGAGGAAATAATCCTCGCTCGTACGAATTTTAAGATTACGCCATCCTCGGCCCGGCAGCAGTTTGTGGGAGATCGCATAATGAGGAAATCGTTCAGAATCTGAACTACAAGGGCATTAGCCGAAGTAATGTCACATAAAAATTACTGCTTCTTTTTGCTGGATATGCAATGGTTGTTGTTTTTTGTCTCACAGTTTTCCATCTCAACCCCAGGTATTGTAAACAGGTTGCCTGGTAGGATATTTTTTCTAAATTTCATTTGCTAATTATTATAATTCTTTTTTTGGTAATACACTAACCATGCTGTAGATGCGTCTGCAAGGTCAGGAGGGGCTTATAGCCAGGGTAACAATATTTAGCAGGACATATTGAGACATCTTTTTGATGTGTTACCTTCTACCGGTACTAAAAAACGCAATTTATTCCTCAAAGAATCCTCATTATTAGTGTGTTATTCACTGATTAGAAAGGTGCTATAAACAGGGGGTCCGGTCGCTACTCATAAGGACCGCTATTCATAGAAAACCGCTATTCATTTAACACTCGTTATGAATAGCGGTCCGTATGAATAGTTATGAATAGTGGTCCTCATGAATGGAGGGCCTTATGAATAGCGAGGTAATTTGTCTATAGTTTGCTCGCTATTTAGAAGGACCACTATTCATAGAAAACTGCTATACATTTAGTCATGCATTATGGATAGCGGTCCTTATGACTAGCAAGGTTACCCCGAAACAGTGGGAATAGCCATATTTGGGGGGGGGGGGGGGGGGGGTAGGAATTGACTTATCGACTTTCTGTGAGTGGTTTATTTTGGAGCCTTATTGAACCTGCTAGAAATTGTGATTGTTTATGCAATCATTTGCTAATTCCAAATATTAATTACAAAATACATGTTGCTAAATATAGCAACATGTATGATGTAATACGGGAGTGAGATATATTGTATTGATAAATTTTAATCAAGTAATTTGTGACACAATTCATAAGCTAGGGACAATATGTAAAGGCTTACATCGAACCATCGTGTGATCACGTTCATGTCATGTCGTCACGCTACACGACCTTTTGTGAATACTAAGCCCTAAAGTCACGAAGGGTAGGGTGTAACGTTTGTGAAATACCCCCCCCCCCCCCTTATTGATGAAGTGTCGGGTTCGAGACACGAGTATTTGTAGATTTGCAATACTTTTTTATAAAGTGTCAGGGAAACTGGACCCTACACTTCGCCATAAAGTGGGGGGTATTTCACAAACGTTTAAACCCTACCCTTTGTGAATTAAGGGCTGACTATTCACGAAAGGTCGTGTAACGTGACGACGTGATGTGCACGTGACCACACGATGGTTCGAAGTAAGCAGATGTAAATGTATGATTTGATAATGGCCTTAGCTTGGAAAAAGAAGTCATGAATACTGCTTTGTTAACTAGATGTACAGTATTTATTCAAAGGAATGTTAATATATCGATTTCATCCAAATGTAAAATATAGTGCATGTAGTCCTTATGCAATGTACACATATATTTATTTGCATATGTACCAGTCGTTTATTTCCTTCATTTACCACATACATCTATATGTATTGTTTTTATAATGAAATTGAAAGTTTAAGTTGTTGTAAATTATGGGATTTGTGGGCAGCTACAAATAGCCCACTTCAGTGAAGCAGTATAGGTTACATGGATAGGCATACTGGTAGACATAATGAAATTTATTTACCATAGAAGAGTTTTTAGTTGCACCAAAATATTCACTTAATGTATATATATGAATGAAATTACTGGATTTCAAAGAGTTTAATAAGGAACATGAAAAAATATTTATTTTCCCAATGACCAATTTGAAACAAACAAAAATTTGTCTTGAAATGTTTAAATACTGGTAAATAATATTATTGCAAAAGTTTAGATGTTGGAGAATATTCTTCTATTGTACGAAAGTGTTTATACTGTGTATGAAAGGAATTGTGGGTTACTTTAGGTTCATTTCAATACAGATTAATATTTTTTACAATGAGCTTCTTTGGCCAGTATTCACAAAAGCATACTAACTTAAGTCCAGGTTTAAACCCCAACAAAGTGGGTAGAGTTAGTCTATTGATTTGTAGAGCACCCTGTGTCGACCTTTCTTTCTGGAAAAATTACATAATTCTGTAACAGACAAAAATAATATCATGAAGTAAATATTTCATGATTGGTTTATTTCATTTATTCATTTGGTTTCAGAATGACAGTAATTTTTAAAGACATTGACACTTGTTGCTGTATAAATCTGGGAAATTAAAGCAGTTTGACTTTGTCCACCTTTATAAATACAAGCCATTGTGTTCGTAAGCTTCATAAAATGCAACTTGCCATTAATCTCCCAATTTATCTTAGGAAATGCCAAGATAACTATGATGTTATCAATGACAGAGATAGAACAAAGTCACTTCAAGTATTTGGTAGCTTCCCATTGAAGCGATTGTGCTCACTATTGCACAAAATACAAATGTCAATAGATGCTCATTATCGTCATGACTTTTGTCTTTTGTTTCAAAGACATTATGTTGAGGAACATGTTTTTTGTGACATTTTTTTCTTCTTGTTATTTTGTATATTTACTGTGCAATAAACATGTTCTACAAATATGGTGAAATTGTTTTAGCTCGCGTCATATTGTATGATCTGCTTGAAGTTTGTTTCCTCTGTACCAATTACCATCGTCATCAAAGTTTACCTCGGCTTCCGAAAGGTAATCCCAAGTACAGTCGACCTACGTGCCCCCCTTTTGAAAGAACAGTGTACATTGTGCCTCCTTGTTTTGAATTTATCCCCGCCCCCCCTTTATTTTGTTTTGCTTGTCAGAGAATTCTGGAGGGAAACTGGATCCAAAATAATCTGATACTTTTTTTTGCTTGTCAGAAAATTTTCAGAGATTTACAAAATCCTGGATCCGCTCCTGCACTACACAACCTAATCATTACCCGCATGTGTTCCGAAGCTCAAAACTCACATTCTGGGGGATAACACATCATCATGAAGCTTGCTTATCATTGTTACAGCTTTATTGACAACAAGTTCAATATAAATGTGTACTTTAAGAAGAGTTCTGGGAAAGGGGAAAAATAATTTGTGAGCTTTCTCATTCCTTTTATGTTGGTTTGAAAGAACATAGAAATAACTGTTTGGGCCGAACATTCAGGCAACATGTGCGTGCAGTCCGATATATCCAGTTCTGTGTGCAGTGCATGTGCTGTTCAGTAAGCTTGCTTCAATTTCTTATCATTTCGATGATTCCAAAACCTAGTGTACACCTATTCTTATGTAGACATGAGACAGTTTCTTTCACAAGGTGATCGCATGACCAGAACTCAACTTTATCTTTAAGAATCATTAAAAGTATATCAGTATATCAGTGAGATGGGAATGGTTAAATTTCATTAGATTTAAAATTAAAGCTGAATTGAAATGTTTGAAATAAGAATAATAGTTTTCAAATGTACACATCGCTACATGTTTGTATTTTATAACATGTACTACACAAGAAAATTTTAGTATAGATTCACATAACATATCTCTCCTTGTAATTAGTTTTCATGTTTCTGTGTTTAAAGCTCAAGCACAGTACTGGTGAGCTTAAAATTGTAGATTTTGTATTAATTTATGTCTGTAATCCCTCTGAAATCTTCAATGGATATCAAAGGAAGTAGATTTTCAAAGAAGAATATAACACAGCAGTTCATTATAATTCAACTACCCATTAATTTAATGGGCCTTTTATTGACATCAATATAACTGTACCTAAATCATTTTGTCAACATTTGTTGTGATAGCTTTTTATTTTACTATCTTTGATGTGGACAAACCATTCATTTACTACATTAATTACCACACTAATCTAGATTAGTACAGACATTGTCTCAACTATAAACAGAAGATTGAGTTCTAGGAAAGGTGAAATATAATTTGTGAGCTTTCTCATTCCTTTTATATCAGTTTGGAAGAACATCACACTAGAAATGTCCCCTGAAAAGAAATGCTTTTCAAATGCCCCATATTCGAAATATGACGAGAAATAGCTGAAGTTCAGGCCGAACATTCATGCCACATATGTGTGCAGTCCCATATACCCATTTCTGTGTGCACTGCATGTGCTTTCCAGCGAGATTGTATCAATTTCCTATCATTTTGATGATTCCAAAACCTCACAGTATACGACATGATCGACCTTTCCCAATTGCTTTCAGACAGTTTCTTTCACAATGTAATAGCAGAACCAGAACTCTAACATACTCTTTAAAGGTGTCTTAAACAAAATTAGCATATTCACATGTTTGCATGCAAGTAGATGAATGTTTATAAAATTAGCAAAGAAAGTACGGTAAAAAATCCCTGCAAGTTAAAAAAAAAAGAAAGAAAAAGGAATTAACATTTAATACCAGGAAAAGTCAATGTTCATTTTCAATAAGAATACGGTACTGCTGTACACAATCATAGCTTTTGTTATAACTAGGGGACCAATTACAGAGGATGTCCATATCATTGCTGCCATCGATCTAAACTACTTCCCACTTTTTGGACTGTTATCTCAAACATATAATTTCAAAATTTCAATAAATGTCATGCCTTTCGTCAAAATCCTGAAATTTAAAAGCACGATGGCCATCAGTTTACATTATTAATTACATCTGCAATATCTGTGTTTGTGCCTTCGACAGGGCCGTTTCATAAAACTTGTTATCAATTACAACTGCCAAAGTTCTGTCCTAAATTTGCTCTCAGCCAATAAGATGTAAGGATATCAGTAGCTTATAACAGTTATTGCAACTTGTTATTGATAACAAGTTTCATGAAACAGGGACCCAGAATATGAGAATTCAGCACGACTTCAATTAGTATTGGGTCCAAACAACCTTTATTTACTCTTTACTCCATGACCAAAAATGTAGGATATAGTGCTGTAGCTTGGAACCAGAACCGTTCTCAAACTCACCAGACTGAAGTTTTTGAGCCGAGCTAAACACGAACCAGACATGAACCAGACATTAACCAGACTTAAAAACTCAAATCTGGTCAACTCGGGAACACAGGTCCGGTAGAAAAGGGTTGTGAAATAGCTCACTCTTTGTCAGCTTTTCTTTTACCACTCAGAAAGTGTATTGTAATATGTGTTTCAAAGCCCTCTATAAAGGAAAAGAACAGACATTTAGTGGTGTCAAAATATTGATGATATATTCAACTGTGTTCCTGAATGAGTTAACGGGACTGCTCCAGAACCCGGTAAGGATTTTAAGAAGTTAACAAGGCAGACCAGATCAGGATTTTGGGTAGACAGAAAAATCTGTCTGTTTGGAGGAGTTTTATAACTTTTTTTTACTTTAGAGGCTCTCCTCCAAGACATATGTAGGAGAGGGATTCTGTGAAGCCAAACGTAGTCTCAATATCCCCGAACGAAATAGACTGATTTTTCGGTCTAGATTTTGGGTTGCGAGCTACAAGCACTATTAGAATAATTTCCACAGTTTCTCTCACTATTCAGATTTGCTGTTAAAGTACATGTAGTACTCAAGATTGTAATAATTCAAAGCCAATGAACGCTTACCTAACTGGGTATCAATGAACACATATCAACACTAAACAGCAAACAGAAAACAACTACAAACTGAAATCCCAAAGATGAATCATTCTTTAATCATTCCATGTCATCTTAATCTTGTATGTGTCGAAAAAATGAGAAACCATTTTTCTTTGCAAATCAGCAACTGCTTGCTTCAATATTGTTATACTGATTCATATACATGTAAAACAGTTTCAATTTAGACACGTTTTATGTGAAGAACGGTACATAAACAGATATTGTTGCCAATTTCAATGAGAAACACTGATTAATGCCTCCAGAGAAATACATTTTAAAGAGTTAAAATGAGTCCTGGGGCAGAGAATGTTCATCAGGTGTAAAAATGTATTCATTCTATAGATATCTACAAGTACAATAGTACTTAATCCAACTCTGAAAATGAGTATGTGAAATTGTAGGATAGATTTATCATTTTAAAAATACATTCTTTCAGACAGGGAGTGGAATGAAACATACATTCAGCTAAAAACACAAATACTTCTTTCAAGGTTTATCTATACAACAAGGGGGCCTTACAACATTCTGGACACCAATGCTTGTGGCAAGCTTAAAGAAAAGGTTGAGTCCTGGTCAAGGTGAACACGACTTTGTGAGCTTTCTCATTCTTTTTATGTTACCTTTGAGTTACGGTATCGTAGGAGAAATTTTTGGACCGAACATTCATGCCCCACATCTGTGTAGTCCCATGTGCCCATTTCTGTGTGCAGCGCACATGAATTTCAGCAAGATAGAATCAATTTCCTATCATTTTGATCAGGGGCGGATCCAGGATTTTGTAAAAGAGGGGGCACAGAGCCGGAAAAGTACACAATTTAAGGGGACATTTTTTTTTATTGTGCACTTAAGGTATGCCAGTTGGGTTTCAAAAGAGGGGGCACGGGCCGGTTTTCCCCCTATGTAGATCCGCCACTGATTTTGATAATTCCAAAACCTCACAGTATAAACTAATCTTTGTGTACTACATAATCCTTTCCCAATTGGTTCCAGACAGTTTCTTTCACAATGTACTAGACCAGAACTCAACTTCATCTTTTATGACCACTCACTGTGACACACAATTACAATCAGACCCTCTTTGTGAAATGTTACCCAATTATGTGCCTTGCATATCAATTTCCTTTATACACATGATGTATCGCTTATTCCGAAAGAGAAAACAGAAAATAATACAGAAAAATACTAGTACAACAGTGATCTCTCAATTTGTTACCCTAATATCTGACCAGTAGTTACCAATTACCACAATAACTGTCAATTCTTGGGGCTCTAGAGTGAGTTAGTTATTATGCAATATTTTAACATTAACCCATATACTAAGGGAACCGTGTGGCTCCTGTATCAAGCCTATTAGAGTTAAAGAATTCAGTAATCAACGGGTTAATTTTGATATATGACCATATTAGCACTATTTGTACATGCTTTATGAAATACGCCTCCCCCCATAACAATACAGTGGAAATTTGTTATAAAGAGCTCTTGGGAAGCGTTTCATCAAGCGTTTTGTCAGTGATTTTTACCGACAACTGTTATAAGCTACTGAAATCCTTGCATCTGATTGGCTAAGAGCAAATTTGTCAGTAAAAATCACTGATATAACAAGGTAATTTTCATGGTCCCAAAGGTCTCCTTATAGCGATTTTCCACTGTACATGTTTAGTCAGATGAACATCAATTAATGTGTCGTAAATTCAATTTAAAGACAGAGAGAGGAGCTACGTAAGTCGTTCAATATCCCTTGACCTTTGACCTCAGACCACAAGGTATACCCAAGCTCTCATTTCATATGCAGTAGTTAACAAAGACAGATTTGGTTTTCAGATATCTTTGGTCTAGAATTTCTAATATTTCTTGAAGATGTCCATGTAAATGTAAATGTATCATTGACAGGGAATTTGAATTTCCGTCCACAATCTATCTCCAAAGACGAAATACAAACTGGTAAAAACAGGGCAAATCCCTCAAACAGTAGACATTTTGTGTAATTGTTTTAATGGACCTACTGAATGTTTCACTGTCCTGGCAGAAGAATAGAAATAGAGATTATACATGTAGCACATATTGGAGGAGGATTCTCCAGGTCATGTATGCTGAAGTGTGTAACATGAGTACAGAAAATAGAAACCAAATTTTTTAGAGATGCCAACCTTTATCCCCCAAACAGTAAAACATACTTTTTGTTGTTGTTGATGTTGCGTTTTTCTAGAGAGGGAGAAAAACAAAACAGAAAAAAACAAACTTGCAATAAACATGCACCCTTTCAAAATTGTACGGTAAATTCTGATAAACCAAGCATTGTAATAGATGACCACCGAGTGCATAAGAGGTAAGTTTGGTGGATGCAGTCTCTGCCAGTGTGCTGGGATAAATAATGTAAGCATTGTTTGTAACATAAAGCATTGTAACAGATGACCACCGAATGCATAACAAGTAAGTTTGGTAGATGCAGTCTCTGCCAGTGTGCTGGGATAAATAATGTAAGACCAGAAACTATCGCAGCATAAAACATTCACAAATTGTTCATGACAGACAATACTGCAGCAAGAAACTTTCGCGAATTGCAATAATTTTATGTTGTTTCAATTGTGATTTGATTATTTCGCGGCATGAAACTTTCGCGATCTCGACCACTCGCGAAATTCGCCAAAGTTTCATGCACGCAAAAATGCCTGGTTTTACAGTATCAGTTTAACCAGTCTGCTAAGAGAGCATTGATATGTAAGAAACCAGGGGGACCTACTGTTCTAAGTCCTATCCAAGGGAATTGGTAATTAATGATTAATGCCTTACCAAGAAGGTGCTATAGCGCATTGACTTGAACCTTGGACATCACCGTTGCAAGACTACTGCTCTACCACTGAGCCATCACGACTCATCATTTAATGCAAGCTATGATTCTCCCTTCACCTGTGAAGCTATTCTATCGCAAAAACTTTGCAATGCTCCAATCACAACAAACTCTAATTCTCCAGTGTTAGTACCAATGTTTGACTGGGTTGAACCATTGCAGAACTGCAACTTTTGCAACAAAATCGATTGTTATTAAAAGTAGTTTTAGCCATTTGCAAGCTATTGCCAATTAAAATGAAGGACAAGACATATCTTCTACATGAGGAACTTACACTATGTCCAACATTTCTGGGTTAAAATGTCTCATACCTGATTCGCATCACCAAACTGACTCAAAACTTACTTGCCATTTAGGGTACCGGTAAAGCAATTTTTTATTTTGTCTTGTCAGTGAGACCAGTGTATTAAGAAATACTGTTTGAAAATGGAAACTCAAACACCATTATAGTTCCAGTCATGTAAAGTAAATTTGCACATACTGATATCCTTTGCATGCATTGTGCTTGAAGACGAGTCTCTATTTGGCCAGACATGCAAGCACATAAATACTTACAAATGATACCAGTTCTTACAAATGCTTTTATGTTAACAAGAGCTCTCTTTGGATTTGCTATAGAAATGTTGGGATATCTATTTCTATTCAGTCATTCTCACTGTCTTTTCAGTTCCTTTTCCCCAAGCTCTTTATTTAATTTCACAGTTGAGCATTCCAGAGCTAAATCAATATCTGCTCAGCATATTTTTTTATTGCGTGATACAAGCGGTTCGGATAATGTGCCAACTATTTCAATTTTCTGCTCTATTTCACATTCCTATTCAGGGTTCCTACACTTTCTAGAAATTAATTCCATGACTTTCCAATACTAACATTTAAAAGATCCAAGACCCATATTTCTTTGACAACATCAAATAAATTTGGGAACTTACAATTTACAACACCACTTGCCCTGTCTTGCGATGATGGACTCACTACTCACCACAGAAATAATTTTAATATTAATATTCTGTGCTTCTAGTAATTTTTCTTTCTTTTCATGATTAATCCAGGTGGAAATGTTTTTGTATTACCATGACTTTTCCAGATGTTCCATAACCACAGGAACCTTCAAATATGGAGCAACTTTGATGTTGATGGCTTGCAAAGGCTGACACTATCTAAGCCTGATCGGTTAGTCACGGATGGAAATTTGAAAATTTTTGAAAGTTTGAAGGCCTGTAGAAATTAAGTATTTAACTGAAGAGAGCTATTTTATGTCTCATTGTGAAGGGAATAACTGAAAGAGTTGAAATTTGATAAAATTTGGTTGCCATGGTCACCTACTAAAATTATTATGCATAAAATATTCAATGTCATGGATGGATAAGATGCCTAACTGATCAGGCTCACTTTTCAATGGAGAATCGAATTGAACGGGTGAAGCATAAGCAGAGATAACATTCACAATGCATGCCATCCAAATACAAGTTTGTTACATTTTAAACTCACTATAAAGAGCTCTGATATAACGAGATTCCTGATATAACAAGGTATTTTGCTTGTCCCAGGTCTTCATGTTCCTGTGTTTTTTCTACCCTGATATAAGGAGATTCCTGATGTAACAAGGTATTTTGCTTGTCCCTGGTCTTTATGTTCCTTTGTTTTTTCTACCCTGATATAAGGAGATTCCTGATATAGCAAGGTAATTTTCATGGTCCCAAGGTCCTCCTTATAGTGAGTTTCCACTGTACACATATTTGACTGCATGAATACTGTAAATCATCTACGGTGACAGGGTTCTTTGTACTCAACAAGCAGTACAAAGCCAGTGTCAATGTATTGTGCAACCCGGCTTCTTGGCAGGAAACTATTTACCATTGGTCTAAATTTCAGTGAAATAGGGTCTTGCAGCATCCAGGGGTTATTTGGGAGGACCAAAGCAATTTTGCAGGTTATTACCCTATCGCTATCCTAGTCAGGACCCTCGTCGGGGGAATGTTTTGCCCTTAGTATTTTTTTAATCTGAAGTCCCGATGCTTGGTATTAGCACAAAGGGTGATATGCACCGGTGAGGATCCTGCTCATATGCTCCTCATGCACATATTTTCATGGCAAGAATACAGCAGATGGTCTACTGTGACACGGTTTATTGTAGTCAGAATAAAGTTGTCAGCATATGCAGTCAAATACAAGAATGTATTGTGCAACTTATCTCACCATACCTATGAACGAAAGTACAGTTCATACAAGAACCCAGAAACCAATAGAAAATAATCATTTCATTTATCAATTTTAATGCTGCATTCTCACAGAGCTTTTTTCAGATCTCCGTTTTGTTGTTGTTGATCAACAACCATGGGAATTAGCTGCATCAGTTGCATAAGTGTTAATTACAATAGAAATGCCTCATTACAACAAACCTTATATCTGGGCTCAGTCGTATTTCAGAATAAATCCACATTAGTTTACTACTTTTTGGATGAAATACAATCATATCATATACTGGTTGGCATCCCTGGAAGATTTATGGTTTGTTTTTCATAGCAGGAAAAAAGAAGAAAGTACTTCAAGTGCACCATAATTATAACAAACTACAATTGATCATTTTCATAGGACAACATAAAAAAAACCAACCTAAAACAGGAGGCCAATAGCCTAGAGGCCAAACAAGGTACATAGATTTTATGATACACCATCCAATGCGTAATTCTAAGCCTGATAATGATGAAGTCTGAATGTTAGTTCAGACAGAAATCTCTTCGGCATTAGAGTTAGTGGTAGAGGGGATCTCTTCACACTGTTCTGACTGAATCCTTTCATCAGGACTGTTAGTGTAAGAGTGTGAATTCAAAGACTTGATCACATTTTCTGTTCTTGCATACTCCCCATCTGACGCACAATTGAGTTCTGCTTGAGGACTAGACAGACTACTGCTTACCCCATCCCCTGGGTTCAATAAACCATTATTATTATCAGTAGTTGTCTCTTCAGACTGTTTATCTGTAATATCTGATTGTTTATCTGTAATATCTGATTGTTTATCAGTAATATCGGACTGTTTATCGGTTATATCGGACTGTTTATCACTAAGATCCGATCGTTTGTCCGATTCGTCGCCAAGACTGCTGCTGATCTCTTCCTCAAAAGCAGCCTCAAAAGTACTAGGATCTCTGACCAAGGTGCTCATTTCATTATTATCATGACAATACTCATTCTCCCCCAACCTTCCATAATCTAATTCCTTCCCATTACTTTGGGGCATGATGTTTAGAACGGGTTCAGGATGGCTTTCGTCACCATTTGTACTGAAATCTGGGGTCACGCTTCCTGACCCTTGACCCGTCCTTGAACTGACGGCATCAATCTCCGGAGCATCCTCACTTGGTAAGCTGCCCTGTGAATATTCTTCCAGTGGAGTCCTGACTTGTAGTTCTTCTTCATCTCTTTCATCCTTCTCTATCTCTCTGCACTCTATATGTTGTTGCTCCTGATCCTGCTCTGAAGGGTTGACTTCTATCAACAGCTGACCATCGGAGTCTGATGTTTCAGGGGATTTCCCTCCTTGGAATTCAGGGGAATTCCCTCCATGGAATTCGGGGATTCCGCTGCCTTCAACCTTGCTGGGTAGTTCGCATGGTTCCTCAGATTGCGCTTCTGTCCTGAATTCTGGCTCTTCGGCTGTTCTTACATTTTCCTCCTCCACAGGGCTAGCTGGTGACTCCACGAAGTGGGAAGGGTTGCCCCAAGGCTCTACGGACAAACTCTTATTCTCTGTTTGGCCAGGGTCCTGAGGAGACATGACATCCATTGGGGTCTCTTCATCTAGGTATTCTGTAGTTCTGACATCGGGTATCTGCTTATCAACTGCCTCCTCCTCCTCCTCCTCCTCCTCCTCTTCCTCATGTTCTACAAGCTCTTTACAAGGTTCTACATTCTTACCCTCTGTACTGTCTTGCATATTGGGTGGACTTTCTGGCTGCATGTTTTGCTCCCAATTATCTTCATTCTGTGGTTCATGTTTCACATCAGCAATTGATTCAGGAGTCAACACGATGCCAGCAGAATTTGCAGCATAAGTTATTCTGGCTATTTCAAGCTGCTTGTCCTTGAGTTCTTGTTGTAATGCTAGGATGGTACTCTGCATGCCTTCCCCCTCATCATTCAGTTGAATCACCATCTCATACATCTCTGTTGAAACAAAGCGAAATAAAAGAGAACATTTGTCATTAGTAACCACACAAAAGTCTGCATGTCATGTCCATTTTTTTTTCTTTGACAGACACATTTCTATAGAAGTTTCATTTGGACATGGCATAAATGATTAAGCCTGAGTCATATCGAATATTTCATAAACCGGGATTCGATGGCTTTGATTCGATCGAATACCGGTTAATCGATAAATGATGTGCGGTGAAAACAGAGTTGCACACAGTTGCACGCAGTGCATGCACCATGCACCGGTGACCGGTCCGCTGGCATCGCGGGCATAATGTTTGGGCTCTCGCTGCTCGAAATTAACGATAGCCCGCTAGCCAATGGCTAGTAAAAATCACAGCGGACGAGCCAAAATCTTAAGTTTCTAGTCCGTATGGCTAGCCAAAATGTCACTAGTGTCGCACGAAGCGATGCTCATTGTCGACACACCCGACAATGATTCAAATTCAAAGAATTAATAATCTTACTTTGTCTTTGGAGAGCTGAATGGAACACGTTTGTTCGATGCCAAAAAAAACAAACAATACGAAATAAACTTTTCGTCGCTCAATATAGACTCGACTTCATTCAGCTTCAGAGATCATTCAGAAGTAATTGCCAATTTGATGAGAGTGTGATATTAGTTATTGCGAATTAAGTAGGAACACTCGTACTCATGCCCGTATTTATCATGTTCAATTATACAATTGTCAAATTGACAATGCAGAGAGAGTGCAAGAAAATTATCGTAAACTTCAGTTCGTAACGACAAAACGATTTTTCCATAGAGAAAGCACAGGTAAAGCGCGACGTCCTCCGCGAGCGAATTAGCGAAAGTTAGCCAACAGTTTGAACTTTGAAGTCGCCTTCACGTTCTCTGCTAGTATATATGCTGTACGTTACGGAGTTTCTTTTTTTATTTGATTTTTTCATGGTGGCTACGGTAGTCAAAAATCTGGCGGACTACATATCGATGCACCGAATTTGCCAAAACGTATTCGGGATTCGATGTCTTCGATCGAACACCGGCTAACCAATCGATTCGACTCAGGCTTATAAATGATATTTTGGAACCAAACTCAATTTTATGGCCAGATTTTGTACTTTCCCATACCATATTCAACTTTTTGTATGCATTATATGTAGCTTCTAGAAGTGAGTATAATTATGTAAAAAAAAAAAAGTAATTCTTGTCTAAAAATGGATTTAGTAGGTTTCGGAACCAAACTCAATGTCGAGATGTACTATGCTTACAGCATTTTATTTTGGCGCGTCAGTATTTTGCTTCACAAAGTCATCTGTGAATGAGGCTTTATTTCTATCCTACAATAGTTTTCTTACCATCCTGACTGTTCTTGAGTTCCTCATTGATCTCTTTCTGCAAAGCTAGTTCCGCTTCGACCTGAGCAACCTTTCCCTGAGACATCTGTTTACCAAGCTCCTGATTCTCCTGGATCAGAGTACGACATCTCGCCATCAGACGCTTTCCTGTTTGACTGTTAATACACAGAGAACAACAATAAAAACACTGACAAACAAACTCACAACCCAACAAACTAGGCGTTGTGGCGTGCACCTGTAATCCAGCTAACGGTGGAAGTTATAAACTGATTCTGTGGACCCAGGTTCGAGACTGAGTCACGTCTTTCGGATGGTGACGTTAAAGGGCGGTCCCCAGACGTAAATGATCATATCTGATTGATAAACGTCTGTAAAAACCCAATTACACACACACACACTCACTCAAATTCATCATTTCTGACTGATGTGTAACTTGCATTTATGTGGCAATTTCTAAAAGTTGTCTTTAATATTTAGGAAAATCTACAGAAAACTGGTGGGGTTCTGTTGATCAAAGAAAATGGGCATTGCCGACACAACAGATGCTGAGCTGATGTCAAATCTAAGGAATGAACTTTCCTTAGAAGCTCGGTGCTTTTTTGGTAGCAGCGAACTGATTATGGTTACATCTAGTACATGTATCTACCATTATTACCATTATTACCATCTGTTGTATGGGACTGGTTTTTAAGCCTTCCTTTAGAATCTTTTTACCTGTCAGGGGTGAATTTCCAAGCCGCCATATCCTCATGTGCCTGCTGGAGACTAGTCGTCTTATCTTCTAGTTCTTTCTTGAGACGTTGAACGAGGAGATTGAGAGCAGGGTCCACTGTGGCTGATCGTAGCTGAGCTGTGCTGGCATTCTGGGTTTTATCTGCAAGCTGATTCTATAGAAATTAAAAAAAAAAAAAAATAAAATATTCAACTGGTCACTTCAAATTGAAGCATGACATGGCAATGACAAAGAGTACATCAGTCCAAATACAAGACCATGAGAAAAAACAGCAGTTATTTTGGTAGGATAATAAGTGGTACCTTGAAGAAACATACATGTACATCTAGGTGCAAAGACCTATGTAAGTGAGAAAAAATGTTATAAGCTCACTTTGTCATGTACAGAATATTATCCAAGCTGATTTTAAGAGCTGTAATAAGGACAAAATCTGAGATTGCAAAAATATTGATCTAGGTGTACTGGTTCATATATTTCTAGTATGATTACTTTGTTTGTCTTTTCTTTCTTTTTTAAATGGGCACTTTCAAAAGTGACGTGTAATTGTAATATGCTGATGGTATCATTTAATCTTGCTCAATAATCTTGTTACAAAGACCCAAAGTGGGCATGATGACTTACAGCTAGTTCATGAAGTTCTTGTTCCTTTGTGGTTAGTCTCATTACCAAAAGCTGTTCACGACGAGCTGCCTTGAGATGACGAACCTTGTCCTCTCCATCTCCTGTATTAATTAAACAACCCTCAACTATCATTGGTCCTTGGCAAAAAAAATGTTTTTAGAAGTCAATAAATACTCAATCTACAGAAACCCAGCATATTCTGACACCAAACAGATTCATTAATTACCAAAAACATAATATAATTGAAGTAATTTGGTAGCAATTTGGATGCTTAGAGGTAAAAAATATCTTTTGCAACATTATACATGTAGTTGAAGTTACAGTGACTTATCAGTCCCATGGGTCAAATTTTTGTCATCGAGAAGGGTATCCTTAGCTTAGCTCTTCTTGGTGGTCAGTTACTGATATATACACCACAGTGTTATAGCTACGGTGGTCGGCGGTGGACGGGCCCGACCAGCACGGGGGATTTCCGTCCACCACTCCGGGTGAAAAACACTGCTTCCGACCGGCACTAATTTCACATAAGAACAGCATTAAACGTAACTGTTTGTGAAGAAACGTGGTACTTACATTCATATTTCCATCTTTATTCTTGTTTTATTTGCAATCGTACAAGAATCATGCTTTCTATTTGACAATAAATGATTATTTCTTAAAGATTTGCCGAGTTTCGTTGTCTTTTGTTACGCACTATACTGTACTACTGTTCGTAATTTGCACATACAAATAGATATCATGTTTTACGTAGCGTATACCGGAAGCTGCTAATTGCGAGGCTCCGTTCGCTAGAATGACTTGTTGCTTGTCAGTCAGTGAAATTTGAACCACCACTAAAAAGTTCCTAGCTATAACACTGATACACCATATCAGGGTCCTCTTGCATAAAGATTTGCAATTAAACGAAATCAAAAGATTAAACGCATCTTGATTTTCTACCAATCAGGATTGCGCATTTTGGACTTTTTATGCAAGAGGGCCTCCATCTCAAAAGGGACAGGAATCTACCTTTGCCCTTATAAAATCTGGGCCCTGTTGCATAAAACTTACCATTAATGGTAACTCTGCTATCACTGGTAACTACCATAGTAACATCACAAGGTTTCCATGGGAGTTACCATTGATGGCAAAGTTACTGTTAATGGCAAGTTTTATGCAACGGGGCCCTGAAGGCTTGAATATGACCGACAGTTCCACCACCTGCTCTCACTCATCAAGTCTTTGTAAGCCTGGTTCACATATGATATGGTATAGCCCTCCAAAAGCCACGATGACAAGACACAAGCGTAGTGCGCTTCAGGTTTTTATTTCATAAAATACAAAAACCGGTAAGTTAATAAGCACAAGGGGCTTTGTAGCTCACTTGTATGTAAATGATTTGTTTTTTGCCGTGGCGTTGTGTTAATAAGCAGTTAACTGCGTCAGATGTGAATGAGGCGTTGGGGATTAAACCTGTGCTGGGTTCACAGCCTTCTTACCATTGTTACTACTGCTAGGTGCACTCAACTCCAGTCTTGCCTCCAGCTCTGCTATATACTCCCCTTGTTTCTTGATGTGCTCCTGAAGATCTGGTTTACACAGATTATCCACCTCAAGATCTTCACACAGCCTTGCCTGCAAAGAATATCGTGAAAATACCATATTTGTTTTTGTACAGACTTTCATTGAGGTGCAGAATGCTACGGATGAAAATACGACGTGGATTAAATTATCTCCTAACTTTTACAGGTATGATTCAGTTTATCTTGATAAATCCCTAAATCTATAAGGAGAACAAATATAGCTATTGACAAAGGAAAACACTTTTGTTTGACCAGACCAATTACCCTGAATGTTGCCCAATAACAGTCTTGAAAGGGAATTTTGAAACAAGAACAATTAAATGACACATTTCTCTTTGGCAACAGGGATAGAGGTATAATACATGTACTTCTGCCCACATCCAGTGTTCTCACCAGTGTATAAACTCCCTTGGTGCTAATAACAAGCATGAGGGAGCTCTGGGCAGCGTTTCATCAAGCGTTTTGTCAGTGATTTTTAACGACAACTGTTATAAGCTACTGAAATTCTTGCATCTGATTGGCTGACAGCAAATTTGTCGGTTAATATCACGGACAAAACGCTTGATGAAACGCTCCCCAGGACAAAAAAAAAACCCAGTCTGACTTCTCCACAAGGATACTGAAAAATGTGATAAATATGTCAATGCATACTTCATCTATAAATGTTTACCGGTATAGATGACCCTTGCAAATCACCTGACCGTTATGACACAATTTCACTCAATGTGGACCAATTAATGTGCTCATTCATAATTTCAACCTGCAAGTGCTTTGGTCCTCTCCAATGCACCCCCATGGGATTCCAAAAAGCCATATTTCTTTCAATGTGAACCATGTGTGAACCATTTTCTGCCCAGAAGAGATCCATTATTAAAGGTATTTCAAACACATACAAATGATATGATTAGGTATTTACCCTTTTTCTGGGACTTTCTTCTGTCATGGTGCTGTTTCTGAAAGATATAAGACACAACGTATTGAAATTAAAAAACACATTAAAATTGAATTCCCATCAAACAAACACTAGTCAACAACTGACATATGGCCAATGGTCCTAAAGCTACGCACCCACAAGGCACAAATATGTGTAATACACCAAATTTCTGCTGTGACTGAGCAATGAGAATATCACCAAGGTTTGCCAAAAGAATTACTAATTTTCCTTTAATTCTGTGGATATCATTACTTGGAAATCAGGGTGAAATTCACATCAGTCAGCTTCAAAATCAAGATTTGCATTTACATTGTGTATTTATTATGTGTGCGAAGCTCTAGAACCCTTTCATTTCGTCAAACAAAATTTGACACAGGCATTGATATCACCTTGAAAATGTGAGTTATTGACATTCAGAATATTTAGAAACTATTATCGAAACAAAATGCACAGCTATAATTTGGGTTCTCCCATTGGTCTGCACTAAAAAACATGGCAAAACAAGTTTGTGAAGCATAAAAAAATGCCCCTATCAACAGCAGTAAGGAAAATAGTGAGCAGATCGAGCTAGAATTTGCAACCCAATTTCCTGACCAGTGGCTCCAACGCTCCGGCTCGTTAACTTAATAGAAATCCTGAACTGGTTCTTGACCGATAATTAGTTGAGGAACACATTTAAAGATAAGGTGGAGTGCTGGTCATGTAATTGCAATGTTAAACTCGATCTAATCAATGGTCATTTCACATCATAATCACCGGATCTACCCTTGGCTATAGGCTCTAGTCTGTTCAACTTAGATAGGAATCGGAGTGAAACTTACATCAGTCAGATATCAAACCTTAAAGATTTCATAATCATTCATTTATAATCATACATACATACATGTACACATGTGAGTAGCTTCAGGACCAGCTAACTAGCATGTCAAACAAAACTTTACATGTGATGGCAAGGGCACTGTATCAATTGGAAAATATGCGTCGACATATGTCACACACAATTTTCTCAACAAACCTAACATTGTAACTTCAGAATACGAATCATAGCTATCAAAAAAGTGGCTTGTATTTGTAAGAAGGTCAGGAATTAGATAACATTTCTGCCATTGAAAAGAAAGTGCAAAGCCTTAGACCTCCATCATCATCATCATCATCATCATCATCATCATCATCATCATCATCATCATCATCATCATCATCATTCATTCATTCACATAATTATTATAATTCATGACTGCAAAATTGTATCGTCAAGTGTCAGCAAGTTAACAACCATGACAAAAGTCATCAACATGATCAAGCATCTTTTTAGAAAAAAAGGGGAAAAGGTAATAATTTTAGCAATGCAGTATGGTAGGTGTCGGCTTTCAACCACTACATATCGACCACCCTTTTTTAAACCGACCACCTTCTTGCCATAGACTCATCGCGTATATATAAGAAATACGCATGGGACTAAGCGCAATGCGCAACGCAGTGGTACCAGACTCACTTGCTCAAGAAAAATGAGGAGGAAACAGGTAAGAAATTTATAAAATTCATAAAATATACGGTTATAATGTTATTATATTCGATTGCCTTATAAAAAAAATCCTTGTTTGTGGTTTTTAGAACACATTTCCATCGATTTTCGGACGATAAATGTTCCGTAGCCGACAGTATATGTACATGTATCTACTAATATAATGACGTCATACGGCTTTCTGTATGTCGCCAGCTACGCACATATGTCATAAATAATCTGTATGCATATAAGCGGGAAAAATATGATGATGATGATGACGAATCCCGTTATTGTTGCATCCAGTGGATTCACTTTGCATGCATAATAGTGCTGGGACTAAAAACCGGGTACCCGAGTCCCGCCCGAGAGCATCGGGTCCCGGGTCAAAATATTACATGCCCGTTTCCCGAAAATAAGTATTTTAATGATTACTCATCGTCGACCAGCCATTAAATGAAAAATCCATTCAATGAAAATCCATGTAGCGCCCCACTGCAGTGATGCGCTTTGGATTCGTTCAACTTACTATAACATTCGTTATACACAGACAGCAAAGCCCACAGCCGCGATTCAGAGACTGCATGCTCATTGGTTCATCGAACCCATAACATAATTTGCATTTGAATGCCCTTCCCCCTTATTGGGAGTAAACAATATGTCGTAGTCATGAGCGATCAACGGGCGTAAAGTTTACAAACTCATCCATATTCAACATCAACCGTCGCTCCATACTCGGATTACTCGCACGTGGCATCTCATCATGAATACGACTTATACATGTAGCGCCCCACTGCAGTGATGCGCTTTCGATTCGTTCAACTTACTATAATACAGTACATAACCCTTAAACCTTACACATTCGTATACACAGACAGCAAAGCCCACAGCCGCGATTCAGAGACTGCATGCTCATTGGTTCATCGAACCCATAATATAATTTGCATTTGAATGCCTTTCCCCCTTATTTGGAGTAAACAATATGTCGTAGTCATGAGCATCAACGGGCGTAAAGCTTACAAACTCATCCATATTCAACATCAACCGTCGCTCCATACTCGCACGCGGCATCTCATCATGAATATGACTCGTACATGAACAGATGTATTAACATCAACAAGATTAAGCGCGAGCACGATTTGGCACTGTCACAATTCCTGAAACTTTAGCACACAATTAATAAATTCGAAATTACTAAAATCAGATTATATCCATGGCGATATATCCAAAATAATATCCTTCATTCATGTGAAAGTGAAAAACAAGGCATGGGAAGCAAAGGCTGTCTAGAGTGCGCACGATCAAGAATTTCATTCATAAAATTGGGCTTGTGACCTCATTTGATGACCACAAGTCATGACATGTGCAAAATATGCCAACCAGCCAATGAAGGTTTGCGCCTTTTTTCCTCCCCGTTCCTTTGATCCTTAATTCACACCGCCGCGGCATTGGGCGCGAAGGCGCTTCGTATAAACAGATCGAATATCAAAGGGGAACCGCATGTGCGTAAAAGGATGAAGTTACGGTCGGGCAGGGATGAAGTGGTTGGCTTGATATTTTTTGATATTTTTTTATGATGATGATACTTGTTTTCACGATAATGATTATCAAGATGATAATGATGATGATCGATGTCTTTGATGATGATTATGATGACGATCATCATGGATCATGATGATATGATAATTATGTTATGATGATGATACGATGGTTATGAAGATCATGCCGATGACAGAAAACACATACCAGCTCTTCTTTGTTTTGCATTTAGTCCTTTGAAAGAACGTTTTTATTTTAATACATGTACATGCACAACGAAAATGTCATAATGAAAAGTTACCTGTTGACTACTTGACTGTTGAGAAGACATCTATGCATGTTTCCTTTGTTTCATTTATTAATTATTGTCTCCGATCTCCATCACGTGGGGGAAGGGGTGGGGCCGTAACGTTGAGGGACGGGTTATAACTTATAAGGGTTACATCACTATTGTCTAAACGCTAATACACTAGGCCCACGCATTTTTTTTTAATTCAGGCAAAGCAGTTTAAGAACCCTTTCTTTAAAATAAACCCTGTCATTTATGAGAGAGAGAGAGAGAGAGAGTCATTCAGAAAGAAATGATTACCCCCCCCCCCCCAAAAAAAGGAAAAAAATATAAAAATCTTGTTTTCAGTTTTCGTTTATGAACTTGCACTTTCTAAATTCTAAATAAAAGAAGCATGATCTTATGAGCGTGTCTGTGTGTGTATACGAAGAGAGATCGGACTAGCATACATTTACGAATATCAGTAGACTGTGGTACATGAAGTGTGTGTATGTGTGTGTGTGAATTTCAATAATTGACGCGGCGCGATGAGTTGTTTGAGAAGGAAACTATCGTTGATCGTGCGTGGGGAATTACAATGTGTACACGTATGTGTGTATGAGGACTGTAGCAGAGAAAGCTCGCCATTTTCGTCAGGGACATCAATTGATACTACGCGTGAAGTTTGCCTCTTGCTCTCTTTACGATCGGATGTCAAAATTCCCAAGGGCTGCTCGTGCAAAATTATAAAGAATCATCATGATCATCGTCTCAAACAAGTTTTTCTTTGAGATTTCATTGTATTTCCCTTCCTTTCAAGTTCATGTGTGTATTTTTGGATAAACATGTGCAAGGGACTGTTGACCGTTATTTACCTCAGGCTAAGGCGCTGGCATGATTATTATCGATGATTTCTATGGATTAAATTTAGGAGGCTTAGGCCTAATATCATGTCTTGCGCCCGCGATTTTCCCAGTCTCTTTTTTCCCTTGAATTGTTTATTTCAGGTGCCAAACACGAAGGAGTTTTTCCCAGTGTTAATAGCTTCTTAGGGGTAAATATAAGCTTGTAATTTGTGTTATATGATTTTCGGGTAACCGGGAACCCGCCCGAAAAATCGTCGGGTTCCCGATTTGAAAAAATACCCGAAACTCCCACCCCTAATGCATAATCAGTAGAGGGCGGGTGGTCGGTTCATAAAAAGGGCTTATTTAGCGCACAGAAAAAAACATGCGTTTGTTTACGTCGCGCGCCGCACTGGTAGGACCCAACCCGTCGTCATTGTGGAATGACGTGAATCTGCAGGATTTTTCGTCCAAGATAGATCAATTGCAGGTAAATTTGACAAATAGTTTTGTAGATATCGTGATTTTAACATTAGGCGGTCGATAAGGGGTAGGTCCAACCATACTCCAGTAGGACAATGCAGGACATGAAAAGTTTGGTCTACATGTACATCCTTAGTGCCATAATACTCAACTCATTGATTAAGTTAAGGGTTTCGGCTATATTAGCTAATATGCCCAGTAATCCTCAAATTGGCAAAAATCCTACCTAGGATATCGAAAAAACAGTGAGCAGAACAGAGGTACTGAATTTCTATAGAGTGGAGGTATAAAGCCTTAAGAGCAACGAGCTGTACCGTCAACTGCTCGTGGTCCAGTGGTATTAAGAAATCTGCATGGTCGAAGTATCCTTATTCTACACCGCACGTTCTACAATGTTGCTGGTTCGAATCCCGCTCTTCTAAGTTCTTGACTGATATTTTTTCAGTTTTTCAGTTATCAGGTAATGAATTAACAAGTCAATAGCGTTTATTCCGTTGAAAATGATCAGAATTTCAATAATAAAAACACAAGAAACTTGACTAAATATTCACTTGGTCAGGCGGATTTAATGGTGGCTGGGCATAATAACGAATTTGGCCAGGGTTTCTTCAGTTCAGGAAGAAAAGTCATTAACAGTCAAGACAAGACAAAATTCAACACAAATCAACACCAATGAACATAGACCGAAAAATCAGTCTATTTCGTTCGGGGATATGCTCCGCTGAGACTACGTCTGGCTTCGCGGAATCCCTCTCCTACATAGACCGAAGTCTGCCCCAGCCACTCCCGTTGGGGTCCATCGCTATGTGCTTTCCTATGGTGCTACAATATTTGGCTCATCGCGGACGAGCTATACACCCTTGTGCATTACTTTTGCTTTGACCAAAGTTCGATTAAAATATTACAAATACCACATCACATAAAATCACCAGCTCTACTCATACTTACATGAAAATAAAAAAGACTTGCAATCGGAGTGATTATACGTACGTTTTCAATATTTCTTTGGCAAAAAAAAATGCGATAGAAATGTCACAATGCTGGTCTCTCGAAAACCCGATTGCCAATCACCATTGCGCACGCGCAGTAGTACATCAACATGAATGAAAAGATCGTTCACGATCATCCGCGATATAATATTCTTGCCTTTTTTCATCGGAAAATATTCAAATCGTAAAATTCATCCTCCTTCACGCAAATCTATGATTATTTATTGCATTTTAAGTAAGGTTTGTAAGATTATCTTACATGGTATTTGTAATATCTTTACCGAAATACGATGGAACGACAGATTTATCAGCTTTGACTGCATTTGAGTCAGGAGCTCCGCAGCAAAGCTGGGACCTACGTACGCGCGCGCGTGCGTTCACTACATTAGTATTCCATTCGCCTCGATTCATTTGCGATAACCCCGCTGACAACATGTCAAAACGAGGTTAATTTTGGATTAAATTTGGATTATTTCAAAATTCAGGTGAGCGCACTATATTTAGTACCGTATAGTCGCGTGTATACGGCGCACTTTTTTTCATGGAAGAGAATGTCAAAAGTCGGGGTGCGCCATATAAACGAGTACAAGGAAATGACAACGAAATGCAGCTCTTACTGGGTCTTGCCCGCCAGCGCTACCCGCCGCCCCAGGCCCCCGGCGCGGCCGGACATATCACATGTAACACTAGGCCTATGTCATTGCACTGTATCGGGGTAGTGTGCAGTTGAACGACAATTGTCCGATTTTTATATTAAAAACTCCGCTTTATAAAACAATTATCGAAATTCTACATACATGGCCAGTATAATCCTAGTCTAAGCTTCACTTTCATAACTGTAATGACGAAAACCAGATTGAATTCGCGGCTATAATGATGAAAATAGATTGTCTTTTTCATTTGTTCGCAAGGTGGCTGTAGATGACTGTACGTGGTATGACCAAGAGGTGGCGCGCGCGCGATAAACGGCATGAGCTAGCTACAGAGAGTATCTACACTGATCCGCCATGTTTTACACAAAGACAGCATACGTGCAGGATTATTATGCGCGTGTTACAGCTCTCTTTATAAACGGCCTCTGGCATCTTCCTTTTTCTATTTTACGTGACCTACGGGCGCCATTTTTTTTTCTTCGATTCTAACGAACAATAATTTTTCTTCCGATTGGTAGCCTAGTTTGAATTATTATTTTGTACCGTCACTGTGGTATGAATAATATTTGCTTCCTCAAATTTTGGAGGGGTTTTCCTTTTAGTTCTTCAATGTCTTATATTTTTAAGTGAGGGGCAGGCTTAATTGTTGACCATTGCTTTTGATATTTGATCTAGGTTTTTTCTTCGTAAATTCCCTCTTTCGGTAGGCCTACTTTTAAAGAAAATTATTACTATTCCTTATCTTAATATTTCTTAATTCTGATGTACTCTAACAATGAATAAATTTGTGCCTCGAATTTTTCTAAAGACCTGAAAGCTATCTTTTCATTTTATATTTTCTTCTCAGACTTTTTCTTTTTCCGTGATTTATTTATTTTTTATTTTTTGGTGTGTTTGTGTGTGTGGTGTTGTTAGTTCTTCAAACGCTGAGTTTCCATTCCGGAGTAAATTTCGTTGATTTGTTTCATTAATTTTTATATTATTACACCGGATTTAGATATGCAAACCAGCAATGATATATTATGTTCTGTCCCTAGCCCTGCCCCCTAAATATTCATCTCGCTCCCTCGCTCACGCTTTCTCTCTTCCAAGCTCTCCCGCGTGAGTTTCCCGGTCTTGCTCATACGATGAAGTATGCGCTATTAACGGCGTTGTACACACACATACCCCTACGTATACACACACTGTATACATATGTACTGATAGATTTTTGCGGAGCTAAGTAGCGGCGCTGATATGACTGGAAGTTCAAACTTTCACTCATTCTGGGGCCGATTCCGAGCCTCGTATGTATTATCACGCGATAGAATCGCGCCATGTGCAAAGACGGCAATATTTTTTTTTTTTAATACAGAGGGTCGAAAGTATGGATGCGCCTTATATACGTGTGCGCCGTGTACACGCGACTATACGGTATAGGCCTAGGCTAGGCCTACATGTAGGCCTACATTATTTTTACTATATAAGTTAATTTATTTTATGTCGATCTACGACTTTTAATTAGTAATAAACGTGTAGGGTGAGGTACCTCATACTTTTGGCCATAGACCCTAGTGGTTAAGGCCCGCAGAGAGGTACTCGACTACGCTACGGTGACTATGGTAGGCTTCCCTCTGTCTTGGAGTTGGACATGTTGGAGGAGAGCCTCGAAAGTCAAAAAATGTTATTATAAAACCATGTAAAACTCCTCCAAACAGACGGATTTTTCTGTCTACAAGTACAACATGTACAATGAACACTGCCACTGGAAATGGATTAAACAGCAATGAATAAGGTCAAGAAGTGTATGTTAAGCTACAGCCTACAATACAACAATAACATACAATTGAATGAGGTAACTAACATGAACAATTTGCAGGCCTAGGCCTAGGCCCTAATTATGAAACTTTAAGGTCTATTATTATTAACATGGGTAGTTTTTTAATTTTAATTCATCACTAACTAGGCCTACAACAAAATCGCCGGGCTCACACTGCAAAGCAGGGGTCACAGACACAGATCAGAGGGATCGGTGGCAATAATCCCACTTTCGACATGTTTCGAATTCGACTCGAGCTCAAGTCATGTCAAGTCAAGCTGACCTGGTCCTGGTTGGCCTGGCAAAGAAAATCTTTTCTGAATTAATATTAGAGAAAGAATTTACTCTAGCAATGGAATTCCATAATTACCTTTCAGTTGTACTTCATGTAATTGTGTTAGTCCAAGAGTTAGAATTTTGGGACACCACAAAAATCTCGAGTTTCTCCGTCGACATGCATCACGGGATTCACCATGTGCACACATACAACATACAGATTATGCACAAAACATATAGGCGCATAAAATGCATTGGATCGCATGAGTTTCTACAGTACATACCCTGCTGCTAATACGAATCGCCTCCATAGCCAGTGTGACGCGTTTACTAATTACGGTGTATATTGTGTTTAGGCAGCTCTGAGAAGACTGACCCCGTTATTATTTTGTACACAATTATTTCCATCGTTTTCTTTTCTGCATTATGTTCATTATATACGTTTTATAATACTTTGTTTATCTGAGCATTATATCATGGTAAAATTCAAATTCAAATTCATGTATCGATTACAATTCCAAACATACATGTAAGGACCATTCTCAACTTCAATTTAAAAAGGATACAAAAGTCATGTATTACAATAGACCTGTTTACAAATATATTCAAATGTTATGCATACTTTCAAAACAAGCTTGTTTTTGACAACCTGAAAGCTTGTCAGATGCTTGTCAGACATAGCAACAAGTAATGTATGCAAACTGGATTCCAGGTATTGTAGTTCATTCATTAATAACAGGTTCATGGAATACCTCGTTACTATAGGTCCCTGCATGCAGAAAAGAAACATCCATAAATTAGTAACTTTGTAAACAAGTCTGTTCAAATGGTAACATAAATTACAAATTTACAAACTGCCACAGGCCTCTTCGGAACTTAATATATTAGGATATAATAACTTCAAAATAATACTTATGCATAAAATATTCGAACATCATGGAACAAAAAAATAACACCGGCTTTATACCCTTTACAATTATTACTTCTCATATTACTCTTTTTTACACAATATTCAAGGAGACTGAAAACTACAACATATAATTTTTCGTCATAAAACAGCAAACTAGAGCTAATCTTCTAATCTCCATTTTTAGCGTATATTTATAAACGAACTTAAAAGTATTAATAATCAATATATCCACAAAAAGAAGAACCCTTTAAAAAAACAGAAATATATATATATATAGAGAATAAAAAACACACACACAACAACAACAACAACACAATCTAACCATAACAAACAGATAGTAGGTGTTAAAAACTATACAGTGGACACTTTTAATCGTTGTAAACTAAAAAAAATATGCATCGTATCAGACTGAGGATTTTACATAGTGCAAAAATCTAAGTTATGCCTAGTTCACATTTGGCTTGCGATGTGTCTATGGAGCCCGTAAACTGCCCGTATCCCCCTTTCCGCGCGGCCTCCGTTCGGAGGCTGTAAGATTTTCGTGCCGATTCACGGGCTCCGCAGCCTCTACGATTTGTTATCGAGAGGAATTTTACAAATTTTTAAAAATAGTAAGACCGTATAGCCTGTAGACATGTCGTAGGTGACATCGCACAATTCTCGCACGGGCACCGTGCAATGGCCAAGCGTGATCGTGCAGCAAACGCACGATTTTTGGTGGACATGGGGGCAAAAAAAAAATCGTAAGGAGATTGTATATTTGCACGACCCTCGCACAGCTATCGCAAGGTTGCCGCTCGCTGCCCGTGCAGTACCCGTAAAATATGAAATATGTACACATAATCCCTATTGCATGGGGATTGGGATCCTCAAACGGCACGGCGACTGCACAGTCACCGTACCACCACCGTGAAGCCTCGCCACGGGAGCCGTGCGGGCTCCGTACGATTTCCTCATGGTTGTGGAGACTGTACGGCAACTGCATTGACATCGCACAATGCCCGTACGTGAATTTAGACGGGTTGCCCCCGAGGTCCCGAATAACAAATTGCACGATGCCCGTAGACAATGTGAACACAAATGCCGTAGCCCTTAGCCACGTACGATGCCCGCAAAATTGCACGGAAAATCGTAGACACTTTTATCGCACGGCGTCCGCGGCAAATGTGAACTAGGCATAAGTTGAACGATGTACAATTTATTGCGAGCAAGTGTTATGGCATTTCTCTGAATACTTTTCTTGAAATATCGTTCTGGATATTGAATTAGATTTGTCACTTTTTGGAAAATAATTCCACGAGAATTAATTGCTTCATATTGCAACAACTGCCATTGTGCATTAATTGCAGCTGAAATTTCAGAACACCTTTTTAACCCAGAGTCATGAATCATTAATGACACTGGACATCAAAGAGTTTGCAGAAATGACAGTTGCCACACACAGTGGCAATTGTTGTGTCCTGAATTCAGGGGCGTCGCTAGAAAGAAAAGAAGGAAATGAAAACGGAAGGAAACAAGGGTGTCGATCCGTGTTCACGATTTGAGGGGACCGGCGAGGGAGCGAAGCCAGCGGCGTATCGGGATTATGGCGCCTAGGGCAAAAAATGAAGTTACGCCCCCGTGCCCAAACTCATCTACGTTAGCGAGGGAGCAAAGCGACCGAGCGGCAAATTTTTCAATTTTTAACCCTAAAGAACGCAATTTCTTGTGTATTTTACCCAGGAAATTTTGCAATTGACCACCGCAATTAAGCGGTAGAGAAGCTCGAATTTTATACATTGATCAGCGGTTTTCTATTCCCTCACTTCTACAATCGGGAGCAAAACTGACGAAAACCCTATATATACAGGGTGTCTCTAAAAAAAGTAAACCCAACTACAACGGCAAATTTTCAGAAAACTATAAAATATTTACACATTATTTTTTCATGGTTAGATAGTCCAATAAGTCCTCTGTCCAATTATATCACTTAGGTTATCTAACTGTCATGCATGACTGAGCATGATTCAACTTAGTGAATGTGTGTCAAATCATCACTGTGGCAAGTTAGAATTGCACTTTGATTGGAAGTTCTGACATAGGAAATGTCTGATTTCCTACGAGCATAGCTTAAGGATTTGTACCCTCGACATGACCGCCATTCCTTTCGATGCAAAGCTCGCAACGCCTCCTCATGTCCCTGACAGCACGCCTGATCATTCCCTGATCTTGTTGTAATCGGTTCATGTTATTATGTTATTATGCGTTGCCTCAGCTCCTGTGGCCGGTATAGGGTTTGGAACACTTTTCCTTTATACCCCAAAGAAAGAAATCGCATGATGCAGCCATGATGTCAGATCTGGTGAACGTGCAGGCCACTCAAATAGGCCCTGAATGCATGACAATAGCAAGAACGAACTTGCCACAGTGATGATTTGACACCCATTCACTAAGTTGAATCATGCTCAGTCATGCATCCCTCCAAGTGCCGCTAAGGGCACGTGCCCCCTGCCCCCTAGATAGCCTACGCCACTGAGCGAAGCGACCGAGCGGAGGAGGGTGTGGGAGGGGGTATCCCCCTCCCACACCAGCGACTTTTTCAAAAATCTGTCTATAAAACTTGCATTTTAGAGCATCCAAAATTGTTTTTTATTATGAAAAGAAGGAATGCACGGACTTACACCAATGGACAGAACCCCTCATTTGAGAATAACAATGCGAGCGAAAGAATTTTCTTCGATATTTTCGCACTGAAATTATGGAATTTCTTATTTCCTTACTTCTGTCATTAAAGAATGTGATGGTACTTCAAGATCAAACATAATGAGTTGGGATAATTATTAGTTTTAAGTTAATGTATCATAATTCTTATTTATTTCATCCAAAAATATGGGGGGGGGGGGGGTGGGGGGGGGGGTGATAATACAGGCCATCCCCCCACCTCAATTTTTTTTTTGATATATACCCCCATCCCCCTCGGGATCGACACCCATGGGGGGGGGGGGGGGGATGACCGGCGAGGGAGCGAAGCCAGTGGCGCGTCTAGGGCTGATGGCACCCGGGGTAAACAATGAATTTACGCCCCCCCCCCCCCCCCGAGTGCCCCAACTTATCTATGTTATTGTACAAGCGAGGGACCTAGCGAAAAAAAAAATATTGTATCATTTTTTTAAAACTTTGCATTATAGGCTACAGAGCTACAGAGCCGATAATATACGTGGGAGTTGAATTCAAATTCAGATTAAGATTTATTGACTGTTTTCAATAACTGATGTCACATCATAATAGCTTTTAAAACTGATAGTGAATAATTTTCATGTACTACCTGGGGGCGATATATCTTTGGGAGACAAACCTTACATTAAGTTTATTAGTGTCCCCTCCATGGCCGATCCCCTCCCTCTTCCAAGATCACCGTGATGCGCCCTTACGGTGATGTTTCAGTTAATAACTGGTAATTAAAGTATCCTCAATCGTTGAAAAATATAATAAACATAGAGGGTGTCCAGAGGGAAAGAGAGAGAGAGAGAGAGAGAGAGAGAGAGAGAGAGAGAGAGAGAGAGAGAGAGAGAGAGAGAGAGATCTGGAACTATAGTGTAAAACGGAATCGCAAAATGAACGCTGCCGCTCGACGTCTGCGCGCGCGACGTACTCGCACGACCGGCAAGATACAGAATCCCCGTAGCGTTACGCACTGCTCGCCGCCTCCTCGATCCTAGATCCTGTAAGTAAATGAACATGTGAAGGGACTTTTCGAGTAGCAGTCGATTGAAATACAACACATGTAGGCCTACATCATATTTTAAAGAATTTGGGCCGGCTTTAGACCTCTCTAACGTTGTAAAATTTGATGCCTGAAGGAAGAAGAAAGTGATGTCTAAAATGTACATAAAAATTCCTAGCATTAAGTGGGTGGAGTTGGGGGGGGGGGGGGGCCGGGTATGTGACCCACTAAAAAAAATTGAGAAGAGACAGATACGTGACCCCACTAAAAAAGATTGAGAAGACAGATACGCCCCTCCCCCATTAATCTCCCTAAGCTTCCAGTGTTCTCACCAGTTTTAATACCGAATACCACAAAGAATGAACCTCAATTCTGTACAATATAGGGCTTAAGAAACTTCAGAAGGATTTTTTTTTCCAGCCGCGGGTAATCAGGATAGGCAAAGATCGACTTTCCATAAAGTCTGAAAAATATGTGACAAGCAAACACCCCCCCCCCCCCAAAAAAAAAAAACCCCAAGCAAAACACCAACAACAACACAGCAACAACAATAAAAAGGTCATTACAAATTTTGGGCGCCTTTTCACTCCACAAGACACTTGCAGCATTCCGCAGCCCAGCACCCCATCACTTTGCATCACAGAATCTTTCACGGCACCGCCCCCTTAAAAAAAAAAAATCCTGAGAATGGAAATAGTGCATGCCGTGCCGCATTCCTAGTAGGCCTATATATCCACAGACCACAGGTTCCATGCAGGTAACACATCATAAACACCGGGGACGGGGTGGGGCGGGAACTACTCTTGACCAGTATAAAACAGAAAAAGAAAAGATAAAAGATACATAAACAGAAAATTTAAAATGGGGTTTTGAAAAAGGGTCTTTACTCTTTAGACTCAGAGTCATGCATAGGTGCGGTCACATTTTCACCAGGAGCTGATGCCTCTTGCCCGGAATATCAACTTTCTGGTTTTCTAATTTTGTGAGCGAGCAACAACAACAAAAAAAAACCTTTAAAAAAAGAGGTAAAATTTGATAATTCTAATACTCTTGGTGAAATATGAAAGTTACATGTTCTTGTACCCCGCTGTCCGAATTTAGATAATGATTGCCCAGATATTTGTATTTTTCAATTCTTTGGGGGTGCCTCTGTCACTGCCTCTGATGCCTCAGAAGGTGAGAGGCAGAGTCATAAGAATAGGCCTATTGGTCCCGGAAGAAAAAAAATAAAAAGATAGGCATCACACCCCCACCCAGTTTCTCTCCCCTCTACCAACGCACGGTTATTATTGTTTAGTTATCTTTTTATAAATCTATTTTTCAGAGTACAGTGCATTGTTTAAAAATTAAAAAAATCTGCCCTTTGAGACCCTACCCTGCCGGTGTAGCACCGGCCCTCTGTAAGATACCATACATAGCTGACCTCGAGCGAGCTGGACTTGGCTAGGCTGGCTCACGCTGACACATGAGCTATACTGTATGTACACCGTACCGAGGAGCTCCCGGTGCGTCGCGTCCGGATCCCGCTAGCTAGATATGCTAGAGCTGAGCAGAGCTGTCGATCGAGTCTCCTTTGCGTTGTTCAACTCCACGCTGCTGAGCTTCTCGTTATTCTAATCTAAGTCTCATTTCCATCTGTATTGGAGGAGCAAAATGCTAGCTGCAACTGCTGTAGTAGGGAGGTGAGTATTGCTATTGGACTTTTGAAGAATGACACTTTAAATAAAATAAAGTCGACAAAACTCGACTAAGTCTAACTCTAGGGCCTAGCCCTTAGCCTGCTAAGTCTAACTCACTAAGAAAGTAAGATTAAGAAGAAGACATTGTCATTATTTTAGTAACGTTAGAACTGAGAAGAAGAAGGAGGAGGAGGAGGAGGAGGCGGCAAAGGCAAATCTTGAATGACAATTCAGAGATCAGACAAGAGGACAGAGCAAAAACTTGTTTATTCTTAATCTTAGGACCGAAACGTTCAGAGATACAAAAATTCTATGACTATGTACGATACGTAAACCATGGAATAATCTTCACAACGACACCATTACTGCTCCGAGTGTCTGAGTGTGCACAGTTTTGAAGTAGCTTTGGACAGGTGCTGGAAAAGGAGCCCATTAGTACGATTATGAATTGCCTGCACCAGCTTGACCAGGAAACGATCCAGCCATCTTGAAAAGGAAGAAGAACTTGGAACTGAATACAGGCGTAATGCCTGCATTCAGTATCTTCCCTAGGTATCCCTAGGTAAGAAGAAGAAGAAGGAGGAGGAGAGAGAGGGGGGGGGGGGGGGGAAGCAAGGCCGTACGCAGCGGGGGGCAGGGGGGGGGGGCAGTTGCCCCCCCCCCCCCAGAAATTTCAAAATCATAATTTTTTTAAATCTGGTTTTAGACTTTCAAATGATCCAATAATAAAAAGCGATCATCTTGCCCCCCCAGGAAAAAATTTCTGCGTACGGCCTTGGGGGGAAGGATAGGAAAAGAAGAAGAAAGAGTGTTAAGTCAGAGAGAGAGGGGGGAGGCTAGGACTAGGAGGACAAAGCCAAATTCCTTGGTCAGCAATCAGACTTAATACGATTGAGTCAACAAACATGACAAGGCAAAAAAAAAAGGCAAACCAGTTATTTAGTTAGAAAAAAACCCAGAAGTAGACACTAACACTAAATAACAGTATCTACAGATTGGCGAAATTTAAATGAAATCTGATAAGCAAGAAAGTAATGTGACATGTTATGATTCAGATCGAACAGTTACAAAATCCTTTTAAAATCAACCATTCCTTGTCTGAATTCAGGTGCTGTCTTTGTTACTATAGTGTTAGGGGATAATTGCTTAAAATGTATAGAATGGCAGGCCTATGGTATCGGGACCAAAACTTCTTTAGCATGTGCAGGACTAATACATACAATAGATCTAGGTGCTTTGAAACTGAGGAAATACAATTTAGTTTCTCACCACACATTTCTTTTGTTTCCGTCTATAAAGGGCACTTTTGAGGAGTCATGCCAGAGTTGTCTCTGGAGTGAGTTCCCTTCACACGTTGCCAGAGCTTCCCTATGACTACAATGCCTTGTCACCAGTCATCAGTACTGAGATCATGGAGCTCCATCACAAGAAACATCACAACACATATGTGACCAACCTCAATAATGCTGAAGAGGCATTGGAACATGCAGTTGAAGCAGGTAAGGTGAACACCCCCTTTCTCTTCTCTCTTTCCCTCTCTCTCTCCTTCTCTCTCTGCTCGCTCTCTCTTAAGACCAAAAAGAGAAATCTTTGTTTTTACAGGGATCGAAGTACACAATAAAAGAAAATCTTATTTGTGAAAAAATACTTTGAGTGATATTTGGGATTACATTAGCTGAGACAAGCTTTTTGATAAAGGACAAATGTGGCTTCAGTATGAATTATGAATGACTGTTTTGGGGCAAATTGCTGCTCTTTTAATATATCATTGGTATATCATTGGTCAACAAAGATAATTATCAATTTGGAACAAAATCGCTGTTTTTGTACCAAATATGCGCTGGCCTTTTGAATTTTTAAGCTGAAAATATTTATAGATGAATATTATAGATGAATACAAGAAAATATTTATAGATGAATACAAGTACCATCTCATTGTTAAATATCACCTAATTTAAATCATCAGCGTTGACATGCTCTGTGTAACAATGTTTTCTTTTGTTTGGTGCTCCTAGGCGACATCAGCACAATGATATCTTTACAATCAGCGCTAAAGTTTAATGGAGGAGGTCACATCAACCACACCATCTTCTGGCAGAACCTCTCACCAGATGGTGGAGGAGAACCAACAGGTACAGTGACCACACAGTAGAATAAGAACCTCTCACCGGATGGTGGAGGAGAACTAACATGTACATTGACCACACCCTAGAATAATAACTTATCAAAGGTGGTGGAGGAGAACTAACAGGTACAGTGACCACACCCTAGAATAAGAACCTCTCGCCAGATGGTGGAGGAGAACCAACAGGTATATTGACCACACCCTAGAATAAGAACCTCTCACCGGATGGTGGAGGAGAACTAACATGTACATTGACCACACCCTAGAATAATAACTTCTCACCAGGTGGTGGAGGAGAACTAACAGGTACATTGACCACACCCTAGAATAATAACCTCTCAACAGATGGTGGAGGAGAACCAACAGGTACATTGACCACACCTTAGAATAAGAACCTCTCGCCAGATGGTAGAGGAGAACCAACAGGTACATTGACCACACCCTAGAATAATAACCTCTCGACAGATGGTGGAGGAGAACTAACAAGTACATTGACCACACCCTAGAATAATAACCTCTCAACAGATGGTGGAGGAGAACCAACAGGTACATTGACCACACCTTAGAATAAGAACCTCTCGCCAGATGGTAGAGGAGAACCAACAGGTACATTGACCACACCCTAGAATAATAACCTCTCAACAGATGGTGGAGGAGAACCAACAGGTACAGTGACCACACCCTAGAATAAGAACCTCTCACCAGATGGTGGAGGAGAACCAACAGGTACTTTGACCACACCCTAGAATAAGAACCTCTCACCAGATGGTGGAGGAGAACCAACAGGTACATTGACCACATCCTAGAATAAGAACCTCTCACCAGATGGTGGAGGAGAACCAACAGGTGTAATGAACACACCCTAGAATAAGAACCTCTCGCCAGATGGTGGAGGAGAACCAACAGGTACATTGACCACACCCTAGAATAATAACCTCTCGACAGATGGTGGAGGAGAACCAACAGGTACATTGACCACACCCTAGAATAAGAACCTCTCGCCAGATGGTGGAGGAGAACCAACATGTACATTGACCACACCCTACCATAATAACCTCTCACCAGATGGGAAGAGAGAGAGAGAGAGAGAGAGAGAAAATGCGAGATGAGTGAATGTTTACATAAAGGGTCAACTATTGTGGAATGTCAAAAGTACCGACAGCAAACATAATCTTTGTGCACACAAAAGAATAAGGAGTGATGTGCGAAAATGTGAGCGTACGATGTCAGAGGACAGAAAGATGTGAAATACCACAAGCCCTGATACCTCTGTGCATGAATAACAACCCCTCGACAGATGGTGGAGGAGTGACCACACCTTAGAATAAGAACCTCTTGCCAGATGGTGGAGGATGACCAACAGGTACATTGACCACACCCTAGAATAATAACCTCTCACCAGATGGTAGAGAAGAACCAACAGGTACATTGACCACACCCTAGAATAAGAACCTCTGACCAGATTGTAGAAGAGAACCAACAGGTACATTGACCACACCCTAGAATAAGAACCTCTGACCAGATTGTAGAAGAGAACCAACAGGTACATTGACCACACCCTAGAATAAGAACCTCTCACCAGATGGTGGAGGAGAACCAACAGGTACATTGACCACACCCTAGAATAAGAACCTCTCACCAGATGGTGGAGGAGAACCAACAGGTACATTGACCACACCCTAGAATAAGAACCTCTCACCAGATGGTGGAGGAGAACCAACAGGTACAGTGACCACACCCTAGAATAAGAACCTCTCAACAGATGGTGGAGGAGAACCAACAGGTACAGTGACCACACCTGAGAATAAGAACCTCTTGCCAGATGGTGGAGGAGAACTAACAGGTACAGTGACCACACCCTATAATGATAACCTCTCACCAGATGGTGGAGAACTAACAGGTACAGTGACCACACCTTAGAATAAGAACCTCTTGCCAGATGGTGGAGGAGAACTAACAGGTACAGTGACCACACCCTATAATGATAACCTCTCACCAGATGGTGGAGAACTAACAGGTACAGTGACCACACCTTAGAATAAGAACCTCTTGCCAGATGGTGGAGGAGAACTAACAGGTACAGTGACCACACCCTAGAATAAGAACCTCTCAACAGATGGTGGAGGAGAACCAACAGGTACATTGACCACACCCTAGAATAAGAACCTCTGACCAGATTGTAGAAGAGAACCAACAGGTACATTGACCACACCCTAGAATAAGAACCTCTGACCAGATTGTAGAAGAGAACCAACAGGTACATTGACCACACCCTAGAATAAGAACCTCTCACCAGATGGTGGAGAACCAACAGGTACATTGACCACACCTTAGAATAAGAACCTCTCACCAGATGGTGGAGGAGAACCAACATGTACATTGACCACACCCTAGAATAAGAACCTCTCACCAGATGGTGGAGGAGAACCAACAGGTACAGTGACCACACCCTAGAATAAGAACCTCTCAACAGATGGTGGAGGAGAACCAACAGGTACAGTGACCACACCTGAGAATAAGAACCTCTTGCCAGATGGTGGAGGAGAACTAACAGGTACAGTGACCACACCCTATAATGATAACCTCTCACCAGATGGTGGAGAACTAACAGGTACAGTGACCACACCTTAGAATAAGAACCTCTTGCCAGATGGTGGAGGAGAACTAACAGGTACAGTGACCACACCCTAGAATGATAACCTCTCACCAGATGGTGGAGAACTAACAGGTACAGTGACCACACCTTAGAATAAGAACCTCTTGCCAGATGGTGGAGGAGAACTAACAGGTACAGTGACCACACCCTAGAATAAGAACCTCTCAACAGATGGTGGAGGAGAACCAACAGGTACAGTGACCACACCTGAGAATAAGAACCTCTTGCCATATGGTGGAGGAGAACTAACAGGTACAGTGACCACACCCTAGAATGATAACCTCTCACCAGATGGTGGAGAACTAACAGGTACAGTGACCACACCTTAGAATAAGAACCTCTCACCAGATGGTGGAGGAGAACCAACAGGTACATTGACCACACCCTAGAATAAGAACCTCTCACCAGATGGTGGAGGAGAACCAACAGGTACATTGACCACACCCTAGAATAATAACCTCTCACCAGATGGTAGAGGAGAACCAACAGGTACATTGACCACACCTTAGAATAAGAACCTCTCACCAGATGGTAGAGGAGAACCAACAGGTACATTGACCACACCTTAGAATGATAACCTCTCAGATTGTGGAGAAGAACCAACATGTACATTGACCACACCTTAGAATAATAACCTCTCACCAGATGGTGGAGGAGAACCAACAGGTACATTGACCACACCCTAGAATAAGAACCTCTCAACAGATGGTGGAGGAGAACCAACAGGTACATTGACCACACCCTAGAATAATAACCTCTCACCAGATGGTAGAGGAGAACCAACAGGTATAATGACCACACCTTAGAATAAGAACCTCTTTCCAGATGGTGGAGGACAACCAACAGGTACATTGACCACACCCTAGAATAATAACCTCTCACCAGATGGTAGAGGAGAACCAACAGGTATAATGACCACTCTACAATTGCAGTCATTTGTATCTCCTGTTATTTATGATACTCCTCCTGATCCTCAAATATTCATAATGAACTGTGATAAAATATTTTTGTTGGCTCATTCTAAAGTCTTTCTGGAACCAAAAGATATATTTTACCCGTTGTGATTTCAGTCTGTATAATGTGAATGATGATCATACTTTATTCCATTTTTGTGATCTTTTCTGAAGTGTACGAGTACCTACAGATCATTCCTATAGTATGCGGCATACTCCGTTAACATTTTTAAACTATGGAGCATGTAAATCCTATACATCAGAATTTGAGAAAAGAATGGTTTTAGCAGCACTGTCTGATGATTTATACTTCATCTTAGCCCTTATTTATTTCCATTTTGCTAATGAAGATTTATGATTATCGTTATTGCTTGAAATTTGTGTGAAAGATTGATAATCAAGCTACAGAGTGAAATTTATACCTCAAAATATATTGAAAGATAGCATTCTTCCTTGTCCATTCTACCTTCAATATCTCTGTCTCTCTTTCCCTTTCTCCTTCCGTCTTTCTCTTTGTGTTTCTGTCTCTCTCTGTCTCTCTGTTCTTCCTACTCTTTTATCAATCACACCTTCCCCCCTCGCTCTCTTTGTGTCTATATGTTTGTCTTTCTATCACTGTCTCTCTCACCCTCTATCTTTCTCTCCGTACATCTCTTCTCATCTGTCTCATCAGGTGAGTTACTGAATGCAATCAAGAAAGACTTTGGTTCGTACGATGATATGAGGAGTAAGCTGAGCGCTGCAACTGTCGCTATCCAAGGCTCTGGTTGGGGTTGGTTAGGATACAACAAGGGAACCAGAAGTATTCAGATTGCAACTTGTGCTAACCAAGATCCTCTCCAAGCTACCACAGGTAAGGCATGTCTGCGTCCAGATCATTAAATATTTAATGGTAGTGAGTGAGATGTAGTAAAGAGTAAAGTTATTTCATGAGGTTAGGTTACAATAAGGGAAGTAGAAGTCTTCAGGTCGCTACCTGTGCATCTACCTGACTGAGATCAGGGGAGCATTTCATCAAGCGTTTTGTCAGTGATTTTTACCGACAACTGTTATAAGCTACTGAAATCCTTGCATCTGATTGGCTGATAGCAAATTTTTCAGTAAATATCACTGACAAAACGCTTGATGAAACGCTCCCCGGTGTACAAATATTTAATGGTTATGAATAAGATATTAAACTATTTCTTGAGGTTAGGATACAAGGGAACTAGAAGTCTTCAGATTGCTATCTGTGCTAGCCAAGATCATCTCCATGCTACCACTGGTAAGTCATGTGTGCATCTACCTCATTGTGATCTGATATACAAATATTTAATGTTTATGAGATAGTAAAACTATTTCATGGGGTTAAAATACAATGGAACCAGAAGTCTTCAGATGATAAGTGGATAATCAAGATCCTTTCCAAGCTACCACAGATAAGACATATCTGTATATTTCTCATTGAGATCAGGTATATTTAATGGCTATGAGGGAGATAGTAAAAACTATTTCATTAGGTTAGAATAGAAGGGAACCAGAAGTCTTTAAATTGTTATCTGTGCTAACCAAAATTGTCTTCAAGCTACTACAGGTAAGACATGCATCTGCATCACTGAGATCAGCTATCCAAATATTTAATGGTTATATAGTAAATATAGTATAGAGTGATATAGTAAAACAATTTCATGTGTTTAGGATACAACAGGGCAACCAGAAATTTCAGATTGCTACCTGTGCTAATCAAAATCCTACTCAAGATCATCCTATATATAAGATGACATGTCTGCATCTATCTCATTGAGATCTAATATACAAATATTTTATATTTATGAATGAGATAGTAAAACTATTTCATAAGGTGAAAAATACAGCTAGCTGAATTGAATGAAACACTGACATATCTCACTGAAATTAAAATCTTTTTCATTTTCTTGCATCTCACATTAAACAATGAAATATTTGTTTTATATAACATCCATAGTCATTTATCCTGGATAAAAAAGATGGATACCCCATCATCATCATAATTATATTATAATTATCATTAATTTACAGGACTGATCCCACTTTTTGGTATTGATGTATGGGAACATGCCTACTACCTTCAGTATAAGAACGTCCGTCCTGACTACGTGAAGGCCATCTTCAACATTGCTAACTGGAATGATGTGGAGAAGAGACTGACAGGCGCTATGTCCAGTTAGATATATACCTCCTTCTTAGTCAACCCTAGAATTATGCTGTTTAATCAGGAGTTTTACAACACCTAGCCTGGTAGACCATCAAATGCCTCTTATCATGTCAGGCTTTGGTACTGTCTTCTCGGAGTCATAAGGACGTTAGCTCATATACGTAATACAAGATTGCATGTACATGTATAGTAAACCATTGCTTAGCATCAACCTTTCAGTCAGTAGGATTTGAAAAGCACTCGGGAACTTGCCATCGAACCTTGTAATCATGAGGTCAGAGGTCAAAACCATTGATTGTTAGCATAGGGAGACAATCAAATAATATATGATGTACTATTTCTTATGAGAAAAAAAACTGCCAAAGTGTAAAAACGTTGTTGGGATTTTCAGGGATGCATATGTAGTGCTCAGTGTTGTAGTCAAGGCCCAAACCCTCAAGGCCAAGGCATTGAAAAAACTGGCCATACGACCAAGGCAGATCATCAAGGCGCTACAACACTGGCACGGCTACCGTACACGCTAACTCTTTCTCCTGTGGTCCTTGTATTCCAGGCCTCTGTTTTCATTTGAAAATTTTGGGGTCTTGTGTGTACCTGACGACCCCTGTTCGTGTCATCGGCTCTTGCATATGAATAGTGTTGCTATATTCTCATAACCCTTTATATGTACATGTACTAGTTGTAGACTGTTTAAATGTCTTTTTGTTTACAAATATTGAATCGTTGCATTATTTTCTTCCAAAATACTCCCAAATTATGATGTATGATGGGAGGAGGAGCTCTCTCTTTGAAGCTGAAGAGGATTAGAATGAAAGATGTTATAAAAACCCTTATGAAAATTGCTGTCAATTGGAGATACTTTTTCTTTTTGCTTTGAATTAGTCTTACTAGAACTGAAGCAACTTTAATCGTTCTTTTCTCAGCCAATCAGGCAGGGATTTCAGTAGCTTATAACAGTTATTGCAACTTGTCAATTGATGACAAGTTTTATGAAACAGGGCCCTGATCTCTACTGTTACATTTTGCTGTCATGAACTAAGCTAAGCTTCACACCAGTGAACACCGTGGAGAAGTCCTGAAAGACACATTACTGTGGTACATAACACATTTCTGTGGTACATAACACATTTTGATCTGTAGCTTATGAGGAAGGTTTTATGTCCAGGTTGACCGTTTTACAGCAAAAGAAAATTTTTATATATACATGTAGGAAAGATCATTGAAACAGCATATCTGACATGTATGGTTTTGAATATATGGTGCTGTGAGTTTGAGAACACTTAATCTCTGAGATCATTAAAGTCAATATTGATTTTACTGCACCTATTGAATCAAAGATTATCTTTAAAAAAAATTATTTTCATCATATCACATTAAATGTGTAAAAAGTATATTTTTGTTTATTTTTTGTTCTTTCTCTTAAAGGGCGATCCGATATTTGTGACAAGCTCAGGTGTGTGGAAGTAGAAAAATAAGAGAAACAAATTGGTGAAAGTTTGAATGAAATTGGACAAGACAATAATTAAGAAAGTTATGAATGTTTGAAGGATGAGATCTCTAAATCTATGTGAATCTCATATATATTGGTAATTGGTTACTTGACTATGACATTTATTGACAGCTTTGTGTGTAGATGCAAATGGGAGAGTTGACAGAAAATACATCATATTTCCAACTACATATGTATTTTCAAGTTACCGCATGTATAGTGATTTTCCAAAAATTCACAACTTTCTTATCTTTTATCTTATCTTGTTCAAACTTTCACCAAAGATATTTTTCACTGATTTTTCTTCTTTTCATTCAGTGGATGGCTGTATGTTTTAGAGAGATCCATGAGAGATGCTCTCTGAGGATTAGGTAAGAAAGGGAGATAAAGGAAGAGGAGAGAGAGAGAGAGAGAGGGGGGGGGGGTGATGGTGGGAGGTAAGATGAGAAGTATATGGTTATGATCTAGTGATGGAGAGACATATGGAAGAGAGATATATGGGAGATGAGGTGGTGGTAGATAAAGAGAGGAAATAAATAAGAGTATTAGAGATACAGAGCGGGGATATATACAATGATATAATAGGGCAGATAAGAGAGAGAGAGAGACAGACAGACGTATATATACATGTATATATATATGGTGCAAGATGGAAAAGATTAGAGGTGGATAGTTGGAGGAATACAAAAGTGGGAGAGAGGGGGTACGGGCATTAGAAACTAAACTCTATTCAGGTTAAGACGTTAAAAAATAGGGCATAGTAGCTGCAACGCAATATAATGACCAGGGCTCAACCTATGTTTCGATTTTCAGTTAAAATTTCATCAAATGCAAACTCTTGTCTCCATGTTCTAAATTACATTGTACCATGCAAAATTCACACCCCCCCCCCCCCCCCCCGCCCTTCATTAACGAGAAATGTAAAAGAAAATATAGAAACTAATCTACACGTTTCAATTAAAGTTCAAAATGAATCTTTTAATTCTTCTTTTAATTTTTTTTTATCGAGTTGGTGATATGCTTGTTCATAATGGGCATGGCATCCATCACGCTCAACAATTAATAATCACTGGTTACGGTGCCCAGCATGTAGGGAGCATTAAATCTGCATCAAATAATATCGCAATAACTCTTGAAGTGTTAACATTTTTTATCAGTGTCGCAGGCCTTGGGGCACAGGGGCACGTGGCACCTTTCGAATGGTGAAAAAAAGAAAAGCGAGAGAGTCAGAGAGAGAAGAGAAAGTTAGGAAGAAAGAAAGGGAAAGAAAGGGAATATGAAAACAAGATCCAAGGATCCTCTCCCACCCTTTCTCGTGCCCAACGTTTTATTCGCATTTCACCCACATATTATGAGACCGATGCCGTCCCCCATGCCAGTTTCCCCTTGGTGTCTGGATCGACCCACGTGTGTGTGTGTAATTGGATTTTTACAGACGTGTATCAATCAGATATGATTATTACGTCTGGGACGACCTTAACGTCACATCCGAAAGACGTGACTCAGTCTCGAACTGGGTCCGCTGAATCAGTTTATAACTTCCACTGGTAGCTGGATTACAGGCGCACGCCACAACGCCTCTGAGTTTTTATAGCACATGTCAGTGGCGGATCCAGGATTTAGTAAACGGGGGGGGGGGGGGGGCACACACAACAAAAAAAAAGGCTTTTCCCCTCCAAAATTCTCTGACAAGCAAAAAAACAAAACAAAAAAAAAAAAAAGGTCCTCAGTATTTTAGTGTCTCCCGGGGGGGGGGGGGCGCGTAGCCCCTGTGAACCCCCCTGGATCCGCCACTGCATGCATCTATTTTCAATATAACCGTGCCTATAAAGAGAGGCACGGTGATAATGAACCCTAGCCTATCGCTGATAACCATATGCCTTTATCATGATGAAGTATCGGGGCTATGAAGAGCGAGCATATTCACTAGTCGTAGAGGGTGAATGATTTACACGTACTGTATTCCAACTACTGAACGCACGCATGTCCAAACTTACAAAGCGAGGCCAAATTCTATGCAAGTGAAGTGATAATATGGTTTATTCCGTCAAGACAAGTCTTGTAAGGATTCAATAAAACGAGCAAAATCCATCGCTGTGCATGGAGCAATCGGATCGTCGGTGCATTTTCATGAAGAGATCCCGAGTTCGAATCTCGGCAGGGGTATATTAGGGTTACGGTTAAAGTAGCTATCCAAAGAAAATCACAAATATGGCAATTAATATATCACTAGAAACTGGGAAGCTTACAGATGGCAATCGTATAAGTTTTATGTCAACTGCGAATCTGATGATTATAAAAACAACATAAATAAAAGCTCTTCTCAGCATCTGGAATATCCGAGGATTCGCCAGAAATATAGCGATGTTTTGATGTCACACTAGGGACCAATCCTGCTTAAGCATGCAGACGACGTCCTATATAATGAATGAACGTAATTAATTGCAATGCAATTATTTATCAAATTATAAAGAGTTTTGTATATTTAAACATGACCTTATTTCACACCATTCTAAAAGGGAAAGTGAAACTGATTCTGATAACTAAAACCGTTTGATTGTAAAATACACAGGAGAAGGGTCAATGATGAATGAAATAAACCCCACTTTCAAATTGAAAAGCCCTCCGAATAATAGCACGGATGGTATTCGTTCCCTCTTGAAACGCCGAACATGCCCCGGTGCAAGCAGCTGAAAATACAATGGCGTCTTATTTTGTTTACAAGTGACTGATTCCTTTATTTTTTTAACGCTGCATTTTTCATCAAAATAATACCATACACGAAGTTAAGAGTGAGGCAACAGACTAACATTAAGACTGACGCTAGTCAAGTAAGAGAAATAAGTGAAGAGGAGATGACAAAACAGGCACTGAAAATGTGTAAGATGTTATGGGACATCGTCTGCTTAGACAGGATTGGTCCTGGTCCAGCGTTCGAGGAGCTCTTCAGCTGCTATATCGGGGGCTGTATTTTACCGTTTTATAATTGATAATAATCATTACTTCAAATGTTTCCAAGCGTTGAGTTTGGATAACCTTGTTTAATTTATGCCATCTATGCACTAATAAGTATTAAGCCAATATTTATTTTGATGGAATTTTCTTGTAATGTGATCTTTAAGGTTAGATTTTAGGTGTTAAATTTTATTTTGCTAAATTAAAAGTAAGGTGAAACTTTGAGAAAAGACAAGTCTTATACTTGTAGTCTCTTTCAAAGTCTTCAAAACGGGGTTTCTGGCCTCGCTGTGGTACGGAAAGACGCCGGCCGGTACCAAGGGCCAGTTGTGCTAGGGGTAACTTTTCGTGGTATTGTCCGGGAAGGGGAATTGTTGGCGGGGGGGGGGGGGGGGGGGGGGGAATTGTCGTGAGGGCAATCGCCCTACGGTTGTAGTTGTCCGGATACGAAGTGAAAACATTCACAATCCTAGAAGTCTTGCTTTTTTGTGCATCCACTACAGGCATATACTTTATCTGTTCTTTAGATCATCATAAATAATGTATTTATTCCTATCCGAACAAAAATAAATGTATTTGTCAGGGGCGGCGGTGATCCGGGGGAACGGGGGACACGTCCCCCATATAAAGAGGAGTTCAGCTCGAATAAAACTACACATTTATCACTGGCTGATCATAGTTTGAATGACGGGGGGAGGGAGGTGGGCAAAGGCATTTAACCATTTGGCAAACCTTCAGTACACAAGAAAGTGCCGCTTTCAAATTTTTTGACCCCAAAACACATAAGAAGTGACAATTTTTTTTTTTTTTTTTTTTTTTTTTTTTTTTTTTTTTTTTTTTTTTTTTTCGGGGGAGGGGGGGGGGGGGGGGGGACTTCTCAGAGATTTAAAAAGGTAAATTAGGGCCGTTAATAAGGGCTAACCCTTTTTGCGCCTCCAATTACAAAATGCTGGATTTACCTTTGTGTTTATTATTGACTGATCACAAAATAATCAAAAGACAAAATATTTAGACAATGAATTAAAGGGCCACAATTACCCCCAATTTCTACGGTTTTCAAAAACTCGGCTAGGTAAATTTATCACCCCTCCCTCGTTTTTGTATTTGTAATGGTTTTTGTTCTTGTTTTGTTGCTATATCATTTTTTTTTTGCTTTGAAATGACAAAAAAAAGATGCAGAGGACATCTCGACAATGGGGTAACAAAATCAAGTAGTGCAATTTCACCTTGTTTTTAGCCTATTTAGTATTGCATGTCAAATAACACCGGAATGGTTGAACTTGACCGAATAACATGTTTGTGTTCGGAGAAAAAATATCAGAATATTAAAGATGAAACCCGCTTATCATCATTTTCGAAAACTGTGGACGAGAAACTGGGCCAGATGTTATTCCACGTCGGATTTACTTCCTTGTTATCTTAGCCGTTTATGCGGTCTAATATACGTCATTGCTACTGAATATTCCTTCTAATGCACTGATCTGATTTCATTTTTCATCGGTTAACTAGAGGAAAAAACAATGTGGTAGACAGTCAGGGGAGAAGTTATTACAAAATAATATTTGTGATTATGCATTTCTGTGTTTCGTTACCTCCAATTTTAAATATATTTGGACCACAATGATATCGCAAAGTGGCAAATTTATTACGTAATCCGAACAATATACTCAACTGGGTACTTGAGCCGATTTCTGCAATCGTGTTTCAATATGTTTGTTTTTGGCCAAATATTATAGTTTCAGTTTATATATTATCATGTTATTATTTTACCAAAGAAACCGAGATAATACTTGCATGGGCCTTTTGTGCCGCGGATTACATGGAAACTTATAGTCAGTAGTGAGGTCATATCTTTTAGCTTTGATAAAGGGGGCCACTTTGTAATTTTAAGAAAAAGACTTCGGAAATCATAACAAAAATATGTGTTTTTGCTGACTTCAGTGAAGGTTTAGAAACTTTCTTTGGACCATCTCAACTATCTACACTTCCATACAGTGGTAATACCAAAATTATGATGACTTTACATGATATCTAAAAGGTGATGCCATTAGATTGTCAACAATGAAATAAAAAAAATGTCTATAGTTTTCTGTGTGAGTTCAAGAAAAGTGATCCAACTGTATTAAGACGAAGAAAATCTCAACCTTCATATCGATTTTGACTGGAAAAATATATTAAAATTTAAATTTAAAACAATGAAAAACAATAAAGTGAATCAATTCAGTTCAAAGCAACTTCGTCGTATCTTACCTTTCAGATATACTTTATGTAAAAGGAAATTGTAAATGAAAATTTGTGTGCTTTTTGCAAAAGAACCGAATCGTTTGTCCATGTCTTGTCAGAATTCCCCAAGGTAATATTATTCTGGTAACGTGTTGTCGCATTTATTCGTTATGACTTCAAACAAACACTGATAATGAATGAAAAAACAGTTGATTATTGGTATAGATTCTAAATGTTTAACTGCTAAAGATATAAATACAATCAGTATACCCACAATACGCAATATATAATATGTATATGTTGAATTTGAACTACAGTATTCTCTGGAGAAACGTATACAATAGCTTTACAATATGGCATGTTTTTAAAAATGAAATGCGTTTGGATAACATTTCAAATGTTATATCAAATGCTCTGCAGCATTTTACTCAGTGATTTTTACCCGACTGTAATTTTTTTCTTTTCGAGATTTTCGTTGTAAAGTGAATGCATATTCTTTATATGTATTTTACTAATGTATTGTTGATTGTACCGAATAAATGACCTCTGAAGAGGTAAAAAATAATATTACAAAATCTACACTTCCACGGTTACGGAAACATATAATGTGTCACCGGGGCGTCACTACAGGGGGCAATCATGTGAAGAAAACAAAAGAGAAAGAGAATGAAGAAAAGGGAAGGGAAGAGAAGGGAAAAGGAAGAAGAAAAAAAGACGACCCCCACCCACACTCCCCTAAATAGCCTTGTTAATTTGCATTTGATCCAACGAGTAAGACATGTGCCCCCCTCAAGTGACACCCTTGCCACCCTCAGTTTTGCTACACCACTGAATGTATCTCTGTGTATATACATCAAGCGATGGAGTGAGTGGCATGGGCGGTCTCTCATACGCGAGCTCTTTTCTTCGCTGGTTGGAATGCAAGTGGATGCCTTTCCGGTATACTCCTGTCCACACACATTCCGATCGCATACTTCTAGTGATACACCATCAACCAACATAAACAGACGTGTACATCGCCACTCTTTCTCTCTTCTAAACATCATATGTTAGCATCATGCAGTGATGGGGGTGACGGTTTGGTAGTCCATGTGTAATCTACGACGTCGGGAATGGACGACATTGAGAGGTCATCGATGACAGTCGCGAAAACAAGATGCGATCTTTTTCTTTTTAGTTTGTCAAGGTTATCGTCTGCTAAGCATAGCTGCTGACATCTTGCACTCAAAGTGCGCTTTACGTCGCTCTCAATGAAACTCCAACATACACAGCACTTGTCGTGCGGAAGAAACTAGAGTGATATGTGAGTGTATGATGATCATATTGCTTTGAACTTCATACATATATTAATGTGAGTTAAATGAACATAAGCTGTCAGTATTGCCTTTCACCCTGCTCGTGAACGTACTGTATTTCTCCTGTGATTGTGAAAGTAATTTAATCGAGCCAGCGCCCCAGCTACGCGTGACTTCGTTTTATCTGTTGGATTATAATGGAAAGCATTGTGTCGTAAACATCTTGACGGCTGTTCCTGTAATTGTAAAGTGTAAACTATATATTTCGAGTTGGCTTCTGTCACACAACTATACCTTTAGGTATGTATCCAATTGTCAGTTATTAACTTATTCATTTGCCTGCCCACATAACTGCGTTATAAAACGGAAAGGGAACGGCCTAATAAATAGAGTTATTATTATCATATACCTCCATAAATCATTAAGAATACGTGTTGGGCCTATTATATTCCTGTTTCACTTGACTCAATTGACTAATAATTATGATTCCATTTTTGATAAGGTTAGCTGTGGCATCGAGTATTAGTGTGCGTGATCTGAATAAATATAGTATTCATTGTCATTATACCACTTAACATGCTTAAAGGTATAATGTATCTATGAATATGATTGATTGATTTATTTATTTATACCACCAACAAAATTCAAGTATGTACAATACATTTTTATACAGTGATATTAAAAGGCATAAAAGCATTGGTTGGTAGAAGGGGCGAGATAATAACGCTTGCGCTAGTTGAGCCTGACCCACAACAGTTCAGCATACAATTATTACCAAAAATAATACAAAGTATAAAAAATAGAAAGTAACGTTGTTAAATACATTTCTTGTATATATACATGTAAAGACTATTTGCATGCAGTTTTTCGTGATCTTCTATGATTCCCCCCCCCCCCCTATAATCCCCTGACTTTTATTGCATCAGACTTGGACTACTTAGCAAGCTGACTTTTTAAATACTATATCCTTTTGCAATACTTTTTATCTTATCCTAATGAACTATTATTGCTCTTATGGTCGCGCTTGCTTGACCATGGTTGTGTTATATATTACCATGATATTTTATCATGTTTTTCTCTTTCCTTGACCGTACCCTAGCCTTGCATGACCATATATTAACCTGGCTCAGTTTATTGAATGGAACTTTATAAAATCATACCATATAGTGACAAGCTTCCAAAAAAAAATAAACAAAGGATATATCAATATAAAAGGTATAATTTCTAAATGATACTTGGACTAGTGAAACCGTTAAACTGCGATTAAAAAAAAACATATAAATTTACAGTTTGGGATAAAATATAAAAGTATTTAACGTGATCGCAAAGATTTTCGACAATCAACCTTCGACACTTTCAACATAGACAAGTTTGTCCACCCCCTTTGATTTGTGCAAACATGACAATGCCATGTGTGGCTTCTATATAGACAATAGCATACAATGTGGTATGGAAATTGTCTTTGTGTTAAGATTCTTAAATTGTCACGAGGCGTGTACGAGTAAGGATATAAAAAGTGAGAATAAACCAAAATATATGAAAAGGAACCAATTATTACCCCCACGTACCCCTGTCGTTATTATTTCAAAAAGTTTTGATTGACAATATATCTGCTAGTTATGTATTCCCAAATTGCATCTATATGACTTGTGAAAAACTCTCCATTGCGAATCAATTTTCTTGACTCTCGTATATAGGACAGACTTGACATGAAGAAGTATCATTAATAAATAAACTAATGCTAATAAAGCTAATAAGTAATGTTTCTTGGAAGCAACATTAATCATATCATAAACAGAAAACAAAGGAAAAGGAAGTGGGAAAAGAAAGAAAGAAGTCGCTTTGAATTTCACCTCATCATCATATTTGAGGAGGGCCGAAAAAGGGAGGAGGAGGGGGGGGGGGGGGGGGGAGGACACGAGAAACTAGGAATCGATTTTATTTGGCCTAATGTGTTGTCAAAAGCTGCCTTGTTCTAGGATGAACCGGTAGCATATCATTTTCAAGTTCCATAAACTTGATAAAGTACATATGGATGAACAAGTAAAACTGTAGTAACAGGATAATGGTTTGAAATGTGAACCAACCTCGCTGTATCAGCGGAGTTGATAAATAGTCTAAGACACAGACTCTATTTCACTTAAATACAATTCCGTAAAGCTTTGGACGTAGCCCAATTTTGTCATCTTCTTGTTGTGTTAAAATCAGCCTTGTCAGGAGCAGCCACAATACAGGGCCTATAGAGTACTGCCTCCTTAGTCTCACATTTCAGACTCTCTTTGACCTGTTTCGACAGAAAAGGGTTGGTGCTCGCAAACTATTAGCTTGATACACATTCACTGCATAGCTTTAATGTCAGGGGACAGATTGGTCGTAAATTAGATTTGATGTCTAAGCGACTGGTATACCACATCCAGACGAAACAGATGGATAATTGCTTGTCTGGTCGGTCTGACACAGGTCAAGAGAAGATTGGGAACAAAATGGTTTCTTTCTACAACAACATCCGGTTCATATAGGCCATGCAACATATATCATTCAATTCAATTTAATTCAAATCTTTTTCTTCTTCGTTGCACTTAACATATATAGATTATAATAAAACGTTCAGATACAAGTCATTGAAGGTACTATCCCTGAAAACCTGAAAGAATGACTGTGCTTGGGGCTGGGGATGCCCGTTCGTACGAAAAATACAACACGCAAGATAAGAGTACACGATTAGGCAGCTCGTAGGATATTTCAATAAATATTTAGGCTGGTGGATGTAGAATGAAATAAGGATAGGATGAAATATATAGGCCTAATTCCATGAGAAACCTACAAAAATATATTTGTTTGAAAGTTCATAAACTGAAAACACTGTGTGAATTAGATTGCTGACTGCTGGACCAGTTATGAAGTTGTCTTGTTCATTATTGATTGGGAGGATAAAAATAAACCCTGAAGTGTGAGCTCATAATAATATTCAGAGAGAAGAGATGGATTGGACGGGATGAGGATGGGGGAGATGGGGACAGAGATGGGAAATAATTGAGAAAGAAAGAGAGAGGGAGAGAATAGGGAGAGAGAGAGAGAGGGGGGGGGGGGGGAGATTACACAAAGGGAGAGGGATTGACGGAGTCACGGAGAGAGATTACTGAATGGAGATATAATTTTAAAGAGAGAGAGAGAGAGAGAGAGAGGGGGGGGGGGGCACTGACATGCAATGTTGATGGAAATATGATTGACGTTCCTATTATCTTTTTGTCATAAATCATGGCATAATTTGTTATGTTGTTCAACATAGCATACATTGCCATTTTGAGTATAAATTAATCTGCATCCCTTTGCGTATGCGGTGATATCAGGCCTTGTCTTGGTCACCCATAAGTGAAAAATACTCACATCTACTCATATATATAGCTGAATTAAGCTATTAAATAACAGTAAATATTGAGGTGAGTGGCCTGAATGTTTTATAGGCCTATCATGTATTCGCATTAAAACAACATAATGACTTACTGAGATGAGTCTCACTGCTTTAATATTTCTTATTTTTGATAGTGCTTCTTTCTTATTCTGCATGCATATTCTCTAGTACTTGGTGAGTAGCCTGAATGTTTTTATAGGCCTATTATCACATTATGTATTTGCAGTAAAGTAACATAATGACATACAGTTTAACCAGGGAAATCCCTGCTTTAACATTTCTTCTTATTTTTAACAGTGCTTCGTTCACATTCTGCATGCATATTCTGTAGTAGTACTTGTAGGTTCGTAATCAATAAGGAGGCCATGCATGCTGCATCTCGAAATCACTTGATAACACTCGACCTTATGCATAGTCCTCCCCGTACACTGGAATGTTAGACACTCCATGGGTCTCATAAAAAAAACTTGCACAGAAGATGGTCAGGTCTTCACATCGTATGGAGTTCACGAAATTAAGCCTATAATGAAATAATATCCTCAGTCGGGGTGTTGTGTGGGGGTGTGGGGGGGGTGGGGGATATTTGACTATAGTGAAATATTGGACCTTACACATACACATTCAAACAAACAATGTTGTTCTTCAAGTAGTGATCCCATTATTTACTTTTAAATAATTATGTATTATCAACATAGAGTATTACTTCATTTTTTCAAAATCGTATTTTTTTCAATAGATTAATGTCAAGACAAAAGAAACATTTCTATTTGTTTCCTTACGTGAGGTGGTGACCCTTTTTAACAATAGTTGGCCTTCAAAGAGCTTCAATTAAAAATTAAAAAAGAGAAAATTTGAAAATTAAACGAAGTGAAAAAGCAACTACAAAGCAATACATGAAATATGAAAGAAAAGGGGAAATAATACAAGATTTACCACTACAACCAATTAACTGTAGGTATAAAATGGATGGATATTGTTTGTCAGTTCGTTATCAGTGACGTATTTTTAAATTTGAATTATTTTGGGTAACATGTTTAACTTACAGAAATTGACAGATTCACTCAAACTAAATTCTTGAACTCCACTGCGAAGATTTCGACAGTTTAAATTTGTTTTTGAAAGGAAGTATAAGTTTATTTGAATCAGTGGCATGAATGAAAATTATTTTCCATCTCTCAAAACGAAACCAACTGTAATATAAACACAGATATTAATATCATGATCACCATTCATTTAGTGCGACACACATCATTGAAACAGTATATAGTCACATGACCATCAGCTGGGTTTCCCATCAGACTCCAGTCATTGCTAAGGACAGACAGTATGCCCATAAATGGGCATGTGAATATTATCCTTTTATATTACAAGGAAACGTGACTGACATTGTATTTTTTTAATTAATAGACTTGTTTACTAATGTATTTCAATTTATGCATGTTTCTCTCCAGAATCATTATAGTTACCAACTATTTAGTGCACCTGCTATGCATAATGGCATCTCTATGGATGGAATCATTTTGCATTAGTTGTTGCTAAGTCGGGCAAGCCTCTGACAAGCTTGATTTTGAGTCGTTACGATAAACCTTTGTTCAAGAAGTATGCGTCAAATTAGTACAATGGACTTTTGAAACTTTCTTCTTTTCTACTTTTAAAAAGACAAATGCTATTCAAATCCACTGACAATATTCTTTCTCTTTTATATCTTTAAACCCATGATCAAACTATGTCTTGTGCATTTCTGTCTGGTAGGAATTGTTATTTTTATGCCTAAATTTGTAGACTTAGGTACGCTGATTCTCATCACGGATATAATATACACCCACGGCAGGTAATGGGCATGTGGGATGTGAAAAATACATGTACATTATTTTGTTAATTTATTACTTTGTATACTGGAAAGTTGGAAATAAACGTCATTAAATTGCATTGAATTGAATTTAAAAAAGAAGAAAGATGGCAAAACAAATTCACTGACATTATTCTTTCCCTTTTTGTTGTATTACCCTTGATCAAACTTGTGCATATAGTATATGAAGTAGTAACTATCTTTATGCCTAAACTTGTAGATGTTACAATAAACTGATCGTCAACTCGGAATAGATGATAATGGGCATAAGGGATGTGAAAACGAGGAGAGACAGCTACGCAAATCAACTGACATTATTCTTTTCCCTTTGTGTTGTATTACCCGTGGTCAAACTTGTCCATAGGACTTGTAGTAATAACTGTCTTTATACCTAAACTTGTAATCCACTGATCGTCAACTCAGATACAGATAATGGGCATAGGGGATGTGAAAACGATGAAAGATGGCAAAGCAGACGTGGTATGGTTGTTCATGGAGCGTATCAAGAGAGAGTGATATCAGAATATATGGGGTTATAACGATCTTTCTCTGTGCAAGCCATACGTGATAGATTCAACAGACATTAATTAATCAGTGCTGAACGCGACGAATCTTCCTCTAGCATGGCAGCAAGTATCTAAGTTTCCTTGTCCACAAAGGATTTGTAGTGAAAAAAACCCCATGATATCTTTACCGTGGATGTGACAGGCAGATGTATACGTCTCCAACCTTTATGAGCTCATCACAAGAGAACGTCAACGAAAGAGTGAGCTTTTGAGCGATACATTTTCCGAACACCGTATACAGAGAAACAGAGTAATATATCAATCATGAATTCGCTACATCCTAATAATTTCTGGAAAGAAGTATTATAATCTGGGAGAAATTGCGATTATACATTTCAAAATATGGCAAAATGGTTTTATTTATAATGAAATTATTCCATTAATGTGAGATTGAATTTCATTCAGAAATTTGTGTTTTTGCGTCAATGTTCTGAAATATACACGCATATTGAAGGAAGGACATGGGGATAGTTTTGATGACTACATTCATTATCAGTCACAACGGCAAGACCCAGCAACTATTTAGAAAGAAGATCCTGGCTATTGATCTTATTATTCGAAATGTCACGCATTACCTGATTACAACCTAAAATCCCATTTGTTCAATCTTGCGTTTTGAAGACAGATATTTTTTTCTTGTTATTCATTCTCTTGTTATATTTGTATAATTTTCTTTATGTTGTAAAGCGCCTTGAGCATTTAATCAAAATGGATAATGGCGCTATAGAAATCTTATGTATTCTTATTCTTATTCTTATTCTTATTCTTATTCGTATTCGTATTCGTATTCGTATTCGTATTCGTATTCGTATTCTTATTCTTATTCTTATTCTTATTCTTATTCTTATTCTTATTCTTATTCTTATTCTTATTCTTATTCTTATTCTTATTCTTATTCTTATTCTTATTCTTATTCTTATTCTTATTCTTATTCTTATTCTTATTCTTATTCTTATTATCATACCAAGGAAGTTGATTTCAACCATATATGAGCAACACAGGGAAAGAGACAAGAATTATAGCAGTCTCACAATGTTGTGTTTCTGAAAATGCTATATTACTTATTAATTGACTAAAGAATATTTGTGACAGAGGGACATGCAAAATATGACGCGGCCGGGACGCTGATTTCAATCATGCATGGCCCAACAGATAATGGACATTTCTATTATACATAACACAAGGGAATAACAGATATATATATATATAATTGTATAGTAATTACAGAGATATAAATAAGAGTTGATTTGAAAATAAGAATGTGCTGTGGTATATGGGCAGCATGTTGACGACCGAGGACTGCAGAGAATAGTGGGATGGGGAGTGGTGAGAGGGAAAGAGAAAGAGAGGGAGAGAGAGAAAGAGAGAGAGAGAGAGAGAGAGAGAGAAGGGGGTGGTGGCTATCAATAGGCGTGATAACGAGGAAAATGATATGGAGAAAGTGAGAGATTAGGGACAAGAGATAAAAAAAAGAAGAAAAAAAATCCGCCATATATTGACAGTTCCTGATTGTTTTCATGGAGAGTAAAGTGTACAGCTAACACACTACAGTTACCCTACATGTAATTTCATATCAACCGTCAGTGTATCAAAAATGATTATGATTATCTCATATCAATTCAATTCATTATCAGCTTGAGAGCCGGGGATGTGGGTGGGTTATGTTTTCACGTTCGATTTTTTCCTTTCCCTTTCTTTGTCTCCATCTTTATATTATTCCCATTTCGTGTTTCCGGTGTACCCCAGTGTGTCCTTCCGTAGGCCAGCCACTGCTCACCCCTCTTACAATTCATATAGGAATTATGAAACTAGAGCATACTTATAGCACTTTATAGAACTTTTCCATCCATAATAACCTTGTAATCATTATGTAAATGATATGATTGTTTGCATTCAATAAATAATACATAAAAAAATAAATTGGGAGGAACAAAGAGGAGCTTAGTTTCGTAGAGACTGAAAGTATAGATGGACGTAAAAGAGACGAGATAGTGCTTATGAAAGTGTAAACTGACATTCAGAATGGGGATAAGATATCATCATTAAGCACGATATGGGAAAAGAAAGAAAAATTTAAATCAAAATGATAATGATTATTGTTGATAATTGTGTCTGCATTTAGCATTTCCTGTCAAATATATGTAATGCGAAACTTGTGATGCCTCCAAAATTATGTGGACACGATAATGAAACGAATGGTTAATAACAGTCTCATGACATAAAAAGTGAAAGTGAATTTTCTGCGCCTTTATATGGCGCCATAGATGCATTGAATCATTATCATCTAATGCCTCAATTTGCATGGATGATATTTACATGTATATCTTGAAATATAATCATGACACTGTGTTTGATGAAACATTGTTTGAAGGTTATTTTGAAAACCTAGTCATTTATAAGAAATCTTAAGCGATTGGTAAAATGTACGTACTGATATGCACACAAGGTGACACAGAGGGATGAAGAGAAGCAATCGTGATAAAATGCCTTGCCTGAGGACATGAGAAAACGATTGAAACATTGAACATTTAGATTCGTGTGCCCCCGCCCCTTTACAAAATCCTGGATCCGCCCCTGGTATTACATGATGTACTTTCGTAAGTTTATCATAATGTTTGTATCGATATGGCCGCCATCGACATCACAAACTCTCTTAATAATTGTACTTGTATATAAAAAATATTTTCTTTGTGTTTAGAAGTAAATTGTTAATGTTTGAAAATGCGTTTATATATTTTCTGTGATATTAGATTATTTTCAGTCAAACAAACAAAAACAAACAAATAACCGACATGGTAAAGCACAATGTGATTTATGAAATATATCATGGAATGTTGTGAAAATAATAAAGCAATGCAAAGTTAATATTTTCAAGATTCTAGTTGCACAATTTTTATATTTGGACAATATCATTGGGCAAGTAATATTTCATTTAATCGATAAATGCACTGAAAATCAATGGGAGTTGGTTATCACGTATATACCCAACCCATGCGAGGATATATTGTGTAAATAAAAACGAAATCTTCCATCAATATTGACCTAAACGTTTGCAGAAATATGTCTCCATTCTGTGGAAATGTCGTTGTTTACTACATTTCCACGTATTACACAAGGAAGTTGTTCCGTGTCAATTTCTTCCGGCTCATGGTAATGCACAAAATGAAACTTCGTTCATTTATGAATGGATCAGATTACTAGCATGGGCGTCGCTGATGCGAGAGAGAGAGAGGGGGGGGGGTTACGACACCCCCATTAAAGGTGTTGTTGGTAAATCCACAAAATTAATTACTATTTGAAGGATTTACCGTCATCACAAAGTCGACATTTTTTATAGGCTGGTAGGAACTCTAAAAACAACCTATTTAATGATATTTTCAGATGTCATGTCTCCAAATGTGGTCCGAAACCCTCATTAAAAGATTTCTGTTGGCAAAAAACGACAATGTATAGAGTATTGGTAAATCGCAGAAAATTGATGACTTTTTGGGGGGGAAATTTGAAGCTACATTGTCGGCAAATCTGGTCCGACACCAACTGCCATTCCCCTCCCCTCCCCTCCCCTTCCCATCCCCTCCCCTTCCCTTCCCCTCCCCTCCCCATTAAACAATTATCAAGCGACTCCCTTGCTTACTATAGCTTATAGAATCGTCATGAAACTGAAAACAAAGTGATTAAACATTTAATTGAGAATTATGTTTGAAAACTATAGGCCATATACACACATATAGTAGGATTAATTGCTATTTCTGTTTCATATATCCATAGTGGGTCTACAATCTACGGCGTGAAACGTAGAGTCATTAAAAAACTTGCATTTAAAGATACTACTAAACTTCTCTTTTTCTTGGGGGGGGGGGGGGGTGAGTATGAACGTACACGAGTCTAAATTACTAAAAAAATTCATTGTGGTATAATAATAATAATAATAATAATAATAATAATAATAATAATAATAATAATAACATTTTTAATGCGCTCAATCCCCCGAATGGATGCTCAAGGCGCCTAACAACATATACATATGAAAATAATAAAATTGCATAAGAGTCACAGAGTATATAATATTGAATGAATGACATTATGAAATATGTACATGTAGATATTATACGAATTATTCTGCTATAAGATAGGTTTTTAAGTTTGTTTGGAAATATAATAAAATTATGTAAATGTATATTATATTAAAAAAAATAGCAAAGTCTATCTCTCCAAGAGGGTGAGAGTTATATACCCAAAGAGAAAGGATATATCAAAATATCATACTTATGATTTGGGGAGGGGGGGGGGGGGATTCCCTTCGGTAGTTCAATTTGTTCGTTATGTGAAGACAGAAACTGTCATCAGATATCAGCGAAGTTCAAGTTTTCTGCCATCACATTCTCGTATAACAGGATGTTTTCAAATCATGTACGATTCTTATGAGGACATAAACTTTACTGATACTTCAAGACTAGTACTATTCAAGACTTTCCGACTTCCATAATTACTTTCTTATTGCATATCAAACACTGATGTATTTGAAGGGGTAAAAGGGGTTAACATGGTAAAGCCCCATCCCCACCCCCGCCCAACCATGCAAGAGAGAAAAAAAGAATGATCAGTTACTAACTTTTAAATTCAGTGAGAAAATAATTATTTTAATGTCATCTTAAACCTCATTATATTTTGGCTACTTTCTCAAAGATTTTCTGCTAGACCTTGCAAAACAACGACGTTCAACATAGTTTATGAAGCCAACCTTTAAACAAATATAGAGGATGTATCTCATAATAGCTAAAGCCCAATGGAGAAAAATTGGTCGCCCTTCTTCTTGAATTTAAATCAATCTGAAATATCCTCAAGCATACAAAGAAGTATATCATGAATGCATCATAAAATTATTCCCATATGATACTACTGTGATAATACTGTCCAAAATTGTAATCCAAAAGGAAATATTACATCCTTCCTTGCTCGCCCGCTCCGCGATCTCGCAAATAACTACAAATTCATACCGTTGTTACTATGGTTGATTAATGACATACAATATTATTCAAATAATAAATTACGGTCCCGGAAATTGTTATTACATGGATCTCCATTGGCAGGCCACTGTCAAAGCATTTCCTTTCGCGTGTAATGTTTTATGTTGTTTTACTTTGTTTACTTTGCGCTTCATCGTTACTTTCCCTTTCACATTAATCTTCTTTTTTCAAGTAGAACGTGCTCCTTATAAGGAAATCATTAGGATCAGTTCACAGCAGCTGCATGCTTCAAGAATAGTGTTTAATCATACGGAATCGAAACTCTTTAATTTGGATGAGTATAAATATAAGCTTTGTGTAAGACCGTAAATACACAATTATATTTCCTTCTGCGAATGATTGATGTTACAGCCAAAGGCGTATGCACTGTAAGAAATCTATTATTTTTAAGTACTGGGCAGAGTATTTCACATTATAACCAGAGCGTTATGAAGGCTGGCCTTATATACACAGAGTTGTTCAAGGAAGTATTCTTGTAAAATTGTTGATTAATTTTACCTTTAGAATTTGATGGAGAGGTTGAAAGTCTGACTCCTTGACCAGTGCTAATCTCATTATAGACAAGGTATTTGATATACGGTTGTTCTCTCGAGTCTCGACCGGCATGTGTAGGGAGGAAATTGGTCTCCATGTGAATCATTTTGAAAAAATCATTTTGAAGAATAATAATTAAAATAATATCATTGTAAGTGTGATTGTAAAATCTTTTTGATCACTCTTTTTCTTTCCTCTCTAGTTTATCAGTCAAAGACAACGCAACCATGACGTCATCTGACGCAGACATGGGGTCACCCGACTCAAACATGGGGTCACATGACTCAAACGAACCAATCGTGGTCCATGAAGGGGCCCTCAATCTGAAGAGCAGTGTCATGTTCTACACAAGATGGAAGCGGAAATACGTGAAAGTGCGAGCTGACACCAGACAGCTGGCTATCTACGATAAACAGGTATGAAAGAAATGGAAGATTATTTTTATGGATCCTAAATGGGAAAGTAAATGTCTACTCTGAAATTAACGATCCCATAAATTTGAATTACACCGTCACATCTCATCAAAGAACTAAAAATAAAGGGCAGACCCTCATCCAGCTTGAGGTGCACACCTAGTCTGATTTCAGGTCCAGTTTGATGTAGCAATTCTTGTATGGACCCCTAGCGCCACTCTGTCTACTTCTTGCGGGCGTAATATCTTTAACCCTCCTATATCCCCCCTATATTTTGCCCCCTCCATTATTTATTTTTTGGTATGGCAAGGAGCAGGGAGGAATTAATAGTTGATGAGATAGCTACACGCAGCAACAGGCATTGGGATTATAATATTATAAGGGGTGGTGTGTGTGTGTGTGTGGGGGTGGGGGGGGGGGGGGTCATCTTCCCCATCATTCTGTTGGGAAATTTGTAGGCACATTCGGTCGGGCTACATACCGCCCCTGACATCGAAACGGGATAAACATGTTTTATATGCCTTCATTCTTTACAACTACATGTATGTACTTTATAAGCAGATTAGGTTTCATTATATTTCCTTTTATCAAACAATACTGAGTGGATGACTCGTACGTAGTGCACTATCATTGATTAAAATATATGATGATGGAAACCCCATGCCGTCTCTCCGAACGCTGTTCATGGCTCTACGGCACTGATCACGTATATTGAAGAGCGCCATCTATAATACTATCATCGTCTTCTTGAACTGGGCGTTGTGGCGTGCGCCTGTAATCCAGCTACCAGTGGAAGTTATAAACTGATTCAGCGGACCCAGGTTCGAGACTGAGTCACGTCTTTCGGATGGTGACGTTAAAGGGAAATTAACCTCAGCGTATGAATTAGCTTATTTTGAATGGTGTAGTATATGCATCTTATTTGATACATGCAATTTCATGTAAAAACACAAGATATAGATATAAATCACTATTTTCCAGCCAAGTTATCGTCTGCTAGCAATAATAAGGGGGCTGCCATTACTTTATGTGCACACGAAAATATTTTTCATCCCAAGTAAAATTTCTTTCATCGTTAACTTGTAATTGATTTTTAGAGGACAAATATATATTAGATATAGTCACGTATTCTGAAATGTAAGTTTAGTTTTATATATTTTTTAAAAGGTCTTAATTTGTTCATAAAAAACATACTTTCTGTACGTGGAGACGGAGAATTGACGTCAAGGACGGAGACAATCGTAACAATACCAAAACAAAGCGAGGAATCTGCATTACAGGATGGCTATTAGAACTCATGGGTCGTCAATTATCTAGGCCCATGGCCAATAACAATCGTAATAAAATCAGAACAAAGCGACGTATCTGTTGTAAAGGTAGGCTATTATCAATGCATATGGTGCCTAATGATCCGTGTCAAGCACAAAATGGCAGCCTCCATGGAAAGACGTAGCAGACAATACCGCATCTAGAATATCACGTGGGGTTAATTGTCCTTTAAAGGCCGGTCCCAGACGTAAATAATCATATCTGATTGATACACGTCTGTAAAAACCCAATTACACACACACACACTCTTTCTTCACATTAGGCCTAGCTACTTAGTATTCTTTGTCTCGTGTTCGTGTTTTTATTCATAACTTATAGCAATTGCGCTCTATTTTCAAATATTACAACAATTGAAATATCAAGCTACCATCTACACTCTAGTACTTCATTAAAATTGTTTCGTGGTCATTAAATACAGGTAGTCAGAATTATCAAGTGAGTTTTCTTTTTTTGGTGAAATAAATGGAAAGCTACAATGTCATAGTTCTGCTTCACCCCAAACATGAATCGCTCTAAGATACGAATGACATTCTGATACTTGTGTGTGTGTTTTTTTTTTTCGGGGGGGGGGGGGGGGGGCGGTGATTACCCTGAAATAAATCTTAAATCAATTCATCCGATGGGAGTCAGAACGGTATTAAGTCTGTTTTTATATGATATGATATGACCTTTTAGCTCTGATAAGAAGACGAATAATAATTATTCTCACGATTAGCAGGTTCAATCTAAAGTCCTTTTAATTACAGAAAATCTAATAATCCCCATCGCTGATATGTACCCAAGATTTGAAAGCTTAACTATCAAAGGATGAAAATTACGGAGGTAAAGTTTGAGGCCTCTCAAACTAGACTGTCACGACTGCCTCTTTAATGTTTTAATGTTTAATATTTATCAAGGATAGTCGGGGGGGGGGGGGGGAGATAAGATATGCGTGCCCAAATAGACATCCACAGAGATAGACAGAAGTGAGATGACATTGAAGAAATAGTTAATATTAAAATGGATTCATTCTTGCATTTAATATCATAAAGATTAATGAATACGGGAATGAATATGTTAATCATCGTTCTTTGTTTATCCCGTGCTGCGATGCCTGCATTACGCACGCCCTCCATTGACCGCCTCTGTCTCTATTCCGTCTCCAATCAAGGTGTCCGCTAACTCGACAGGCAAGCGAGGGGAGTGCCTCCTCATTCAACTGAAACAGGTTGTAGAGTGTCGACCAGATGTAACCAGCAAGAAGCAGAATAAATTTCTCATTCAGAAAACACCCAATGCAGGAGCCAATCGCCAGGTAAGGAACAAAGCATATGTTGTTTTCTTTTCCATATCGTATTGTTACGAAGGAGACAACCCCGTGCGGGTGTGATTGTGAATTCAATGTTAATGGGATGCCCAGTGAAATGCGGTTATACGCAGGATATAGATCTATTGTTGTGGAGATGCTGCGTTCAACACCTCAACCCCAGACATCTTGCTGTACGATAATTGTATTTACTCATTCTCTTTTCCATATTTATCCCCATTTACCATAATTACCATTATGGCCCTCCCATCTCTCTCACCCCCTCTCTCCCTCCCTATCCACCCTCTCTCTCTCTCTCTCTCTCTTCCCCTCTCTCCCTCTATTTCCCCCCTCTGTCCCTCCGTTTCTTCACTCTCTCATTTTTTTCTCTCTCTCTCTTTCTCCGTACCCATATCCACCCCATCTCTCACTTTCTCTATCTTACCTTCCTCAATCGATCCTCTTTCTCTCTTCTCCTTTTGTTCCTTGTCTCTTCCTTCTCTCTCCTTTCCCCATCTCACCCTCTTTCAATCCCTCCATGTTACTCTCCCTCTCTTTGTCGTGTTTCTCTCTCCCTATGTCGCTCACACTGGGGAGGAGGTATGGAAATGAGTACTATAGTAGTGATTGCGCCTTAGCCGACTGGATGGTGCACCATGGAAACGGGATGTAATGAGATGTTGAACGTAGGGGGGATGTTCGGGTTTATATGCGCGTGGTGGCGGTGTAGTCATCTCCTATTGTATAGCTGTCATGTGGGTGGTTCAAGTGCTAAGTATATTAGCTTTGCGATCATGAAAATATTTAGATAAGCCTTTCCTATGCATTCAAAGAAAGCGATTATGTCCAAAGATCGTTTGTGTTCATATTCAATCATTCTGAATGATATAAGAGAGTATAATCTCAAATATGCGCACAATATCATAATATTGCAAGTTTCCTATATACTTACAACATGATTTACAATGCCTATGCCATTTCAATGAAATTTTAGGCATTACTGACATTACGTCATAACGTAAATTAATGCAATTGATATGATCAAGGAGTTATCACAGACCATGACCATTATATCAGTCATTACTTGAATATATTACAATTTCTTCTTTGTATCTAAATCATTTTCTATTTTCATTTTCTTTTTCACATCCACCTGCATGGTCGCCTTTTGTAATTAAACTTGATTAATGACGCCTTCATTATCTTTATCGCTATAAGTATCTATTTATTCTAATAGACAGTAGTTTAGAGTTCTATTTTATCGTTCACGCGAACAACCATAATACGTCATGTATTTTAATTTGATATTTATTATAATTTCGAAAAGTACTGTGCTGTATTACGTTATGCAGAATTTTTACATAAATTATAAATCCAAAAATATTATTAAAAACTGATATTCTATTTATAACTGATATTCAACCAAAGCCAAGTAAATTTGCAATAAGAAGGTATAACGAAAACGAAAACGAAATGAAATGCTAAATTTAAATTTCAACAAAATCGGAAAAATCCAACGAGCTGCAAGTTCAAGGAATGTGGTTATATGATATTATGAACATGCTTCCCGTATACCTTCCCATTTTGCAATTTCTTTCACAATTAGAAGTTTTAGAACACGTTTAAAAATGAGTTAGTAAAAACAACACTGTCATGTTCAACTTTTCGACAGCCAGGAATTCAAGACGATTTCCCTTACATCATTTTCGGTGATAGGATGGTTATTAGTTCCTGTAGTTTAACTATTGATTACATAGTGGTGTGTGGATGAGGAAGTTGAACGATATTAATTCATATGTCTTTGTTCCCGATTATAATCATGATAAGGTCTATGTCATTACTGTCAGATGCCCACGATTAGCGTGCATTTACTCAATATATAAATGGTCTGTAATTTGTCATGAATGATATATAACGAGCAGAGAGGATATAGAACAGTGATCTTGTCGGTCAGACCAATTTGATCAACAGTGTTTCAGGTATGTCTCAGTTATGGGCCGAATACATAAAACCAGTTATTCATTCTCTGATTGCATCTGTGCACACAATTATGTACATAGGCACATTTTCGCGGGGGGGGGGGGGGGGGGCTGTTGCCTCTTGCCTGAATCAGTGTTCATATTTTACGATGAGCGAGCGAAACGAGCCAGCAAAGAGCGAGCAAAAGGGAAAATCAGATATTCGGGACATCGCTGCCCGAATAATTATGAGGAATGGTGACTTTTTCCCGAATGTGGATATTTTGCAATCTCGGGGAAGGGGGGGGGGGGGGGGGGCTGCTGCCCCCGTCTCGTACGCCAATTAGTATGCGATGATGCGAGCAAAAAAAGGTCGGCTTTTGCTGGTATTGTATCCGATACCATTTTAAAAAAATACTTTCATATTCCTTCCTCTTTCCAATATACTTTGCGTATATGTACCCTTTTTATAAGCCTATTTATAATCAAGTATAATATGTATGTCTTTACGGGGGCAATCGTTTTCCGAAGGTTCGTATTTCCGAAAATGAAAAAGGGTTCATAATTCCGAAAATGAAATAGGGTTCATTTCGAGAAAATGATGTAGGGTTCTGTTTCATTTTCGGAATTACGAACCTTCGGAATTATGAACCGTCGGAAAAACGACATGTAACTGTCTTTACTCACCTACCAGGGGCGGATCCATGATTGCCAAAAAGGTGACGGGGCTAGAGTAGGATGAAAAAATCTATTTTCCCTTGTTTCCCTTTAATTGCCACTTTCTTTAAAAAAAAACGGAGGAGGTGCCGCCGCTTCGGACCTATTGGATCCTCCTAATATGTCTAAGGCCAAGTAAAATTGATTCCTAGTTTCTCTTCCGGATTTTTTTTAAATGAGGAGGAGGGGTTCCATTTTTATTTAATATTTGATATTTTTTCTGTACAAAAAATGCTGTTGAGAAAATTTCAGCACAAATTTTCTCAATTTAATTTTCCTTCTACATCCCCTGCAGAGCCTGAAGACAAGGTGAAATTGCATTCTATTAATGATTGTTGTTACTTCATTGTAAATGTAAATGTTCTAAAGACTTATTTATTCCATTTTAGAATAAAAAATATCCAATAATGAAAAAAAAAATTCCAATAATGAAAAAAAATTGAGGTGGGCCGGAAAAAAACAGGAAGGAGGAGGGGACGAGAAAGTAGTAATTAAATTTATTCGGCCTAATGTAGGTTTAGAATATCTTTGAAGTAAGTAATATAATTATCGTCATTTTCGTTCCACATTCATATTATATTTGGGTCCGTGTATACCTTCTGTACAGTATGTTCAGAATATATTTTTAACGTCATTGATATATCACTATTTCAATTCCATTTTCAGATTATAATCCTGCTTAATCAATAATTTCATTCCATATTTCAGATCATATTTGGCTGTGTTAATCCAGCTGATCGGGACCGGTGGGTCCACGTCATTAATGACGTCATGAATGGAACCATCAGCGGCCAGTCGGCGGTAAGTTTACATAGGCTGCATGCATGCAGCATGTATGGGGTGCAATCAATATGAAAGAAATTATGAGTCAGCGCCCGTTCAGTCAAGTATTAAATGCGTGATAAGGCCTTTTCTAATAGATAACCATGCATAAGCAGACAGACAGATATGGGGAGGGGGGGGGGGGGGAGATATGAAGAAGTGAATCAAATATTTGAGCAGGTTTTTAGTAAATAGAAATGAAGGTAGCGAGACGTTTCGTCACTCCTCAGGAATGTCTTGATTTATGACTAGGGTATAGTATGTACAGATCCAAAATCACATTGTGCAACTCATTTAGATCATTTCTTTAACGAATTCATATTTGATGGATATTCTTATTCTGTGAACAGACTTAAAGACGTTTTATTCTAATGTTACATTCTATAGTACTTTCTGAGTTTATCATAATAGCTGACATTTTTCATGTATTTTTTGGTTTAACCCATGGTTTTTGCCAACTCGGTGAAAACCTCCATCATGCTTTTGAGATGGTCCAGAGCAACTTTTATACTGAAAACGGACATAGGGCCCAAAGAAAATATTTTACTCTCATTATCGTCCCATCGTCATTCAGTCTCGTCTGTTTGTTTTGTATTTTAAAAAGTAATTCTCATCTTTTATGATATAATTGTGGTAACAATCATTACATTATTTAAATAGCCATCACTCGGTCAGGTTTTAATCAATTCCATTTCCTAAACAAAATAAAATTATGCTAGAAATTCTGCGTGTTTTTCTAAAATTTGGTAATTTGGTAATGGGATTAGATATCCTAGCGTAGTTTCTCGATTTTCTTGTAGATTGATATTTCGCTGTGACCCCTTAATCTTTCTGATTGGCATTTGTTATAGTCCTGAAGCATTCGAGCGAAATGAATAACGGTCAAGGGCAAAGCCTCAGTATTATCGATTTAGATCAGGGGCGGATCTAGGATTTAGTATAAGGGGGGCACACAAATGCAGGTTTGTCAAATTTTGGAAAGGATAGACCCGTATTTTGTGGGTCTTGCCAGCTTGCCAGCTTCTCAAAAAGTTGCTCAGTGGTGGGGGGGGGGGGAATTAAGGGGGTCCAGTTTTCCTCCATAATTCTCTGACAAGCGAAAAAAAAAGGGGGGAGGCAAAATCGACAAAAGAGCGGATCCTCTATGGTCAAAATGCATACTTTTCTTCCAAAAGAGGGGGGGGGGGGGGGAGGGTGGCACGGACGGGAAATGCCCCCCCCCCCGGATCCGCCAATGATTTAGATTATTCATGGTCGATATCTGCACCGTCCAGGGTTCTATTAATTTAAAACCTGTCTTCTATTCGCATCTAATTTGTCATCTTGCTCTTCCAGCATCTTCAGCTCTCATCCTATATCCCTCATCTTATTTTCGATTGTCATCTTATCTTCGTCTTTCACGCTATTTCGTCTATTATCCTTTTCCCTTATGTTTAAGTTTCAGTGTGACCTTTTCTTTTGTGAAATGTCATGCATCTCCATGTAACCCTTATGGTTTGGAATTTGTTAAGGAGCGTAGATTATCCCAGCTAATAATTATGTACAGGACGGAGATTGGTTAATACATACTACTTTGGGCAAGTTGGGGGAATAGACTCGAAATGCAAACCCTCTATATTTTTAAATTGAAAATTGGAATTATGGTTATCAAGAATATGAAATTACATTTTGATCACATTGCTTAATCTACGTGTTTACATGATCATCATGGTACTTCGATGGGTTAGTATGAAAATTGGTCAAGCCTTTTACCAATATTATCATTACGTGCCCAACGAAATCCTATATTTGTGAGTCATAGACAAGCAAATAACAGTCTAAAGTTCGTTATTGGATTATAGAGCTTGTGCACGTTAATATATTCTGCTGTATGGGATTACCTATATAATTCACAGTAAAATTGAGCAGAAAAGATTGTATTTTAATAGTCAATAATCGGCAGGAATTGTTTGTAAATAGACAAGGTCATGATTATGCAATGATATTTTCAGCTCACAAATTCCTTTCATAACGATATGGGATCCCTCTCTTTGGAGCATGCAGGATCCAAATGAATCAATGCTAATTATTTTTCTACGTGGGCTCTTTTCATTTTTCATTTCAACAAACAAAAATTCAAGAGGTTTTGTTTCGATTCATCATGCTGCCATTACGCTTTGCTTTATCTTGTATTTCGTGTCGAGTATAATCTGATATGTACAACTTTGTTTTGATATAATTGCTTTTGTTCCCTTTAACGTGCTTCTGTTGTGTTGTGTTTTGTTTTGATGATTATGTCACGAGTCCATTTCAGTAAATGGGAATTTGACTTTGAATTCGAAAGTGGATTACCCAGTTAATGATGGACATGACCACTCATGTACTCGATACTAAATCATAAAATTGCATCAAATTACATTTAGTTCACTATATGCGTTCATCAAGCTCTGATGCTATACGACAACCAATAGGCCTATACATGACTGTCGTTAATAGGAAACTATCTTGTCAACATCAGTGTTGGATTATAAATGATATTGATATGAATTATTATGAATATTTATACAATTGTATTAGGAATAAATAAAATTGAAATCAATTTAAATCTAATCAAATCAATGTCATGCTATTTGTTTCTGTTTTAGTTTGACGAGGTGGTAGTATCCTCTAGCGCCCTCACTCATCTTGTGAAGACCAGACCTAAGAACCCAGGTAGAAGACCACCGGGACACAGGTCCAGAGCCCTGGTATAACTCATTCTATTATTCTATTACAACCATCAAGTTTATAGTCATAGATTTTTGTAACAAAATCAAATTGGCACACTAATTCATCTTCCCTTTAAATATCAATCGCACTAATACAGGAAACTATCTACTAATAAAATGTCTATTTTACATTTGACACAGTCGTTGATTTTTACTTTGTCTAGGGTGGAAAAAAACCCCACAAAAAACTTTGATAATTTGAATGAAAGTGATCGATTATTGTTCATTGTTATAGGAATTATATTTGTCGTGCTCGTACCACGGTACGCATACAGTCGTAGATATCCTCAACCCAGAGGAGTAATGCCACAGGAATTACTCTCAATAATATTGTACGATTGCCAAAAATCATAATCATCTTATACTTCTTATTAACAATTGGACTGATTTTCGACTGTCATTATCAACCGTTAAATTTCCATCCTCGGAGTGAATAGAAAGATCAATGTGCTTAATGTGCTTAAGATAAATTTAGTTATTTGTGGTACCAGTTCGAAGCTTTACTCCTTCACTTCCCATCAGAATAAACGTATACAGTAGGGGTAATATGAATTTATTGTTCATTGCATTGATATATTTTTTATGTCCGTACTTTAATATGCACGAGAAAGGCACAGTGTCCTTTAAGAGGAATCGTGTCCTGTATAGAAACAACCGATTGTGTCTCCATATAGTCTTATAAGGAAGTACATATACAAGGGAAGATATAGTTCTTATCGAAATGAGCAAATTAATGTATTTATAATGCAAGATTTATTCACCGAGCTGGCATGGATATAGTCCCGGAACCTAACCAATTATGACATAAACAGGAAATAAGTCATTGTACTACTTATAAACAAATAAAACCAAAGACTGCAATGATTTTATTTTTGTAGATCTCATCCCCGACCAGTGAGATAAGTAGCTTTGGGGATGATGCAGACTCGGGAGTTGGAGCGTCATCCGAGCTACTTGCTACACATAGCACGGTGAGGAGAGTGACCGATGGTGGTGGTGGTGGTAGTGGTAGTGGCTGTGGTGGTAGTGGTGGTAGTGATGGTGGTGGTGGTGGTAGTGATGATGGTGGTGGTGGTAGTGGTAGTGATTGTGGTGGTAGTGGTGGTAGTGGTAGTGATTGTGGTGGTAGTGGTGGTAGTGATGCTGGTGGTGGTGGTAGCGGTGGTGGTGGTGGTGGTGGTAGTGATAGTGATTGTGGTGGTACTGGTGGTAATAGTGGTGGTGGTAGTGATGGTGGTGGTGGTGGTTATGGTAGTGGTAGTGATTGTGGTGGTAGTGGTGGTAATGATGGTGGTAGTGGTAGTGATTGTGGTGGTAGTGTTGGTAGTGATGGTGGTGGTAGTGGTAGTGACTGATGGTGGTAATGGTGGTGGTGGTGGTAGTGGTAGTGGTGGTGGTGGTGGTAGTGATGGCGGTGGTGATGGTTGTAGTGGTAGTAGTAGTGATTGTGCTGGTGGTAGTGATGGTGATGGTAGTGATTGTGGTGGTGGTTATGATGGTGGTGCTGATGAAGGTGGTGGTGGTTATTGTGGTGGTGGTGGTGATGGTGGAGGTGGTGGTGGTAGTGGTATTGGTGTTGGTGGTGGTGGTGGTTGCTGGTGGCGGTGGAGGTGCTACTGATAATGGGAGGAGAAGGAGGAGGATTGTAATGGTGATGTCCGTGATGGTAATGGTGATGATGCCGAGGACAATGATAATTGTGATAACAGTGGTGATGATGATGATGATGTAGATGATGATGATGATAATGATAATATGGATGATGATACTGCTACTGGTGATGTTGATGATGTTGATAATGTTGATGATAATGATGATGAGGAGGAGGAGGAGGGGGATAATTATTATGACTAAAAACAAAGATGATCTTGATATTGATGATGATGATGATGATGATGATGATAATTATGCTTATGATTGTGATATGTTACCGAAATGCATAATAATGATGATGAAGATTATAATACGTGAATCAGGTTTTTTCTTGACTGTCAAATATACTTTAGGGTGACAACTTATACATTATGACCCTATTTGTCAAGTCCACTTGAATTCCGATAAATTGTAAAAGAAATATTAATGTACATGGAAGTTTCTTTGAGATCGTTTTCTTCACTATGATTAATTCAGGTAATAAATTCATATTAAATGAAAACATATTTATGACAGTCAAAATCTAGTGGAAATGAATTGTAACACGTCTTTGTCTGCATTGTTTTCAAACTGACTCTTTTTCCAATCTTGCCTTGTATCATTACGTGTTACAGGTCCACAAATCAGATGGCGAATTAGGCGATGACATCATCGAGCAGTCCCCTACGTCAGAGGAGAGCACCGAGAGGCCAGCAACAATTAATGAGTGTTTGGTAGATGTCCAAGTCGAGGATAGTCCTCCCAAGACTGAGAAGCTCTCCACCCTCCAGAGGCTTAAGAAACAGAAGAAAAGTGAGGTAAAAACTGCCAAGCAAGAGAGGAATGCGTCATTCTTTAGTCGACTTGGATCCCGTATCTCCCGCGCGCTAAGCAGGAGTCAGTCCACAGACGAGTCCATTGAACAGACAAAGAACACTGAAGAACGTATCAATGGTACAGGGACGGAGAAGGAAGAAGTTGACAATGAGAGGGAGATTGAGGAGATTAAAGAAGAAGAAACGAAAGAAGATGTGAGAGTGAGTCAGCCACGTGATACTTTCTACGCCATGCCATCAGGGACCAAGTCAGGCCATGATAAGGTCATCATGGAGCTTGCCGCCATCGCACAGAACGCCAAGCTTGTTGCTGCGAAAGCTGAAGCTCTTAAATCAGCCCGACTTCAAGGAGAGAGTGATTCGAGTGGTGAAGAGTCGTCGAGTACCAGTAAGACACTGTCCCGACGTGATTCCGAAAAGAACATTGAGCAGGCGGCAGAGAATCTACGGACCACTTTGCAAAACCTCAGCGAAGCAGAATTGTTGGAGAATGAGAAACTCGGCAGTGACAATCTGGAAACACAGAAAGAACAGACTAAGCCAGATACTTCTATGAAGATGAAGAAAATGGATGTATCTATCTTTAATGAAATGGCAGGCTTATTTGCAAAGTCGAATAAACCTCATCTAAAACGTAAAGAGGGCGGGGACAAAACTCCAGACGCGAAGAGCGTAGACACAGACACGGCGGAAGCTGGTGAGGTAAACAAAAAAAATGACGCCGCCTCGGACGAGATCGTGAACGATACCGGACACGATGACAGCCACGATTCAACGAAGAAAGAGGAAGAAGATGACAATAAGGATGAGGAGAGGGAGGATGAACCTGAGAAAGAAGAATCAAAGACTGGTGAACCAAGTAAGGTGAAAGTAAATGAAAAAGTGGAGGATAAGAACGAAGACGGGGGAAAGATAGAAGAAATTAATCCAAATATCAGCCAGGATTGTAAACAAATCGAAACTGGGAAAGGTGATGATGATGATGATGGCGTTGTTGATGACGATGATGCTGCTGATGATGATAAAGTAAATCAAAACTCAACCAACGATGATAAAACGTCGGAGTAACTGCAATGCTTTCTTCACTTACATAATTATGTTCTTGCAATGACACTGATGAACGCACCTAATTCTTGCCACTTAAGTATTTTTTTTCTTCAAGAAAATAAGATCAACACTTACAGGACAAGGTGGTAAAATTATGAGAAAGGCTCTTAGCTGCGCCCACCTGCAATCTCAAGTTAACGTTTTGCTGCATGATAGATGCTGTATTATTGTATTAAGTATGGTTGTGCATGTAATTTATAAGTGGAATGCGGAAGCTTTTGACAGTTATTAAAGAAAAAATTCTAGGATAATATATTTATTTTTTAACAAAATAAAGTCCCCCAAATCATTGCCTTGATCGTCATTGAAATGTGCAAACCTGTTTATGACAGTTGATAGAAAGTATCATTATTCTTCCAAATTTGATCTGTATATTTGCGCTGTTGTATATTCTCTCCATTGGTCAAATTATTTTAACGAAAACTGAGAAGGAATGTTTTTGATCGCGAAGTGCCAATATTAGGACATCAAGACTGTAACTACATGTAAGTATTCCTGAAGTCCGATTTGATTTCAAACTCTTAAACAATAACTAAAATGTTAGAAATCAAGTTCATTGTTTGCCTTGATAACAATATGGAACAAGTAGGTGAGTTATATATGGGCATCTTTCCCTTCAATCTTTGATTTGCTTGTAACGAGATTACCTTTATACTTCATATACTCATACCAAGCATGGCTGACAAAATTGTCGCTAAACCCAGCGTTAACCATTAACAAACTTTGTAATGGCAATGATGGATATACTGCCTTTAAGTGTTGGAGTGTTAATATACGCATACAATCTGTGCAACATCTCCACTTACTGGGTGTATCCCTACCATGAATAGTGGTCATCATGTGAATATTTTGGCATAATCAAATTGGCTTGCGGAATCATGCCTCATCCATCTACATCTTTTTCTCCATAGTATAGAATGCTAAGTTTTGTTTTATGTTTTTTTCCCAAACGTCCCATATGCTGGGATACATGACTGACATGGGAATGCGTTATAGTCCAACCCAGGCTGAATATATATATATATTTTCACAAACAAACGCCATGTTCAGTTTCTATGTGTAATTGTCTAATACTCCACACAATCACGAGCCTTTTGTGTAGTGTGTCACTAACATGATTGTGTCCTGGAAATTGAAACTATCAGACTCCGTGATTCAACGATGTAGCTTATGTCGTATGACAATTAACATGGGTGTTCTCAATAATAATAAAAACATGAATATTTCGAGGTAGACATAATCATAAATGTCACTTACGAAGGAGGTATAATGATATACCGATACCGAGATTGTCTTATGTTATTATGTAGAGTATAATGTGCATGGCTGCATTGCAACTATTTGTTGGATATAACTCCGTAGCATGATGGACACTAGAGAAGTCATATATTAATTTTATGTTAGCGTACAAATACATTTCACGAGTATTATTATTAGGATGTATGAAGTGATACGGTGGAACCTCATTATAAAGAACATTTTTATGACGAACTGTTTTATTTCCTTACTAGTCCTGCATGGGTGGTGCTTCATAAAGCTGTTCGTAAAGTTACGAATGAATTTACGAACGACTGGAACATGTTCTTAGGTGCTATACTAATCAGATTCTCAATCATGTAGCACAAGAACATATCACCAGTCGTGCGTAAAGTCATTCGTAACTTTCGAACAGATTTATGAAACAATAAGAGGTAATTTCCTTAGCCCCAAGCAGTTTTTTAAATTAAATAACGAGTTTCCACTGTATATATTTTGTACGCACGTTTTGCTATGTCAGTACTGTACATTAAGCCGATGTTGGCTTATACTTGAACTCTAATACATCGATGGATAAGTTGATAAAAAACGTATTGTTTTATTGTTTACTAATATATTCATTTCATTATTATGTGCATTGTCGTGTTACAGTTACAGTTTTTGTTATTGTACTACGGTATTGTTAGATTATATACATTTTATTAAGTTATACTCTTTTTATAGTATAGTTAGTAAATGTTTATAATTTTATTATACTTTTATAGAAAATCGTATACCATGCAGAGTGAAATCTAGGTATTCACGGTGCGCACAGTACAATTATTTTCATTCATACAAAAATGGATAGGTCTATAACTCCAGATATATATCACATGCATGCCGAAAACTTTTGCAGTACATAATTATACATGGAACCATATCCATCATCTTCCATAATACTGTCGCAGTTAATTGTGTCATTGTAAAATGTTTTGGGGCTATATATTGCAGAATAAATATAAACATTTTCAAAAACGTGCATGAGTCCTCTGCATGGCATATGGGTTTATCCTTTTATGATGGTTTATACTTATACTCTATTGCTAGTCCAGTCTTTGAAGCTGAATATTTTTCTTTCATATAATTTGCCAGAAATCTTTGCCTTTTTGTAAATTCATGGTTCTATTGTGGACGAACGCATTGTAATTTGAGTATGCATGTCCTCACATGTTCTGTTTGGCTTTGGCATTGTAATACATTGGCATTGGTAGATAAACGTGTGGTCTCAATGTACATTGGTGCTGTGGCAAAGTTGGCCATCAATTTTGATTCGTTAAGCAATTAGCATGACACGTTGCACGGAAGGCATGCATGGAAGCTTGTTTAAAATCATTGTACTAAAATAAAACAGAAAAGTAATGTACTATCTTTTTCTAAATATTGAAACGTCGAATGTTTTTTTCAATAAAATGAACACATTTCAGTCACTGAAACGTCGTGATTTTTCTTTGTTTTGTTCACCAGGGCGCTGTTTGATAAAACTTGTCAATAACAAGTTACAATAATTGTTATAAGCTACTGAAATCCTTGAATCTGATTGGCTGAGAGCAAATTTTGTCATAGAAATGGGGCAGTTGTTATTGATAGCAAGTTTAATGAAGCAGGGCCCTGAAGTGGTGAGCACCGAGTGTGGGTACAAGGGTGGATCCAGACAGGTTCAAATAAAGGGCACGGGGGGGGGGGGGGGGTGTTTCATAAAGCTGTTCGTAAAGTTACGAATGACTTTACGAACGACTGGAACATGTTCTTGGGTGCTATACTAATCAGATTCTCAATCATTTAGCACAAGAACTGATCACCAGTCGTGCGTAAGGTCGTGCGTAACTTATGAACAGCTTTATGAAACACCCCCAGGTCTCAAACATGTCCGACAAGCAAGCAAGTCCAATGAAAATCACATGGATGAGGGGGGTTGGGGGTTGGGGGCTTGTTTTTAGCTTGGTCTATTCTATCTGTGATGAGACTATCCAAGGTGGCGTTACAGGGTTTACCATTTAAACAGGGAATGGGGGCACATGGGGGCGGGGGGGGAGGTGCCTCCGTCAAACACAATACTGCACACGATGAAAAGGTACTAGTTTGTCATTATTATTATTATTTTGCTTGTCAGATATTTTTGATCCATATAGTATGCTTCTAAAAGTTGTTCCATGGAAGAAGCAAGTTAAAAGGGTCCAAAAAAAAAAAAAAAAAAGATGCTGTAAACACAACTTCTCACGATTTCTTAATGTACAACGTCATAGATATGTGGACGGGGCGTAAAATATAACCTTCTTATTCTTTCTTGCTCTCTCGATCCATCTTGCCATCTCTCTCATTCTCTCTCTCCCCCTCTCTTTCATTATATCTCTCGAATGTATCTGTATCTTCCTTCCTCCCCCTTTTTTTCCTCTATCTCGCTAAGCAGTTCCACCATCCCCTCTCATCTCTCCCTATTGCCTTTGAAAGTACACGTACCTCCCTTCCAGTGACGGAGATGTGTTACGCTATTCTATTCATGTGGGGGGGGGGGGGGGGGGGGGGGTGGGAGGGTGGGAGGGGAAATTAATAGGTCCCCTCCCGGATAGAATTTCCCGCATATTTCCACCCATGCTCCTTTCCCATTCATTCTTTTATTTCCCCCTCTCAATCCATCTAACTACAGTATCTCTACCATAATCATTCTCTCTCTTTCATCATCTCTCCCCTACTGTATCGATCTCCATTCCTCTCTTTTTTCCCTTTTTTATATCTTCCCTTTCCCCCCTCTCTAGCCAGCTCACGACATTTAATTACACATGATACGTCTTGCTCATTGAAAGGTGATTTATTTCAATGCAATTATCTGACACGATTACATATCATTATTAATCACTTCTATGTCATTATCAAGCCTACTTAATTCATACAATTTCAATTTTTGTGTAAACATTATAATTAAATACGACCGATTCACATTTAATGTGGAAGTGCATACCATACCAGTACTGTTGCTCATTTCTTTAATAAGCTTTACCCTCTTCGATTTCAAATTATGTTTTAGTCAGCGATACTTTAATAAAATTAAGAAAAAAAACTACAATATATATGTACTGTATCAGGTACAGTTTGTAAACAAAGAATTATGCGTTATATATAACCCATGATAGTAAAGAAAGATACAGTACTGTGAGAGAGATATAGTAGTACTATTTATAAGTACATTTGCACAACAAAATTGTGCACTGAATAACAGGGGAATGTTTAACTTCAAAAGTTCCCCCTAAGTTCCCCAAATTGTTTGGAACATGAATACTATTAAATATAAGTTTTCTGCCTGATCAATGTGTTTTGGTACAATTTGGTACAAATGTGTTGCTCAAACTTGCCACCCACTTTGCGTATACAGTGCGATAACATTTTTAGAATAGATGCTTACTTCTACATAAAAATGTTCTTTTCCAGTTTGATATGTGATAAACAAAATGATACTTTATCACATAGTATACTCTCGTTATGACTGTAATTTCCATATATACTACAAGGAACGTAATGACTTTTTCTCTATACAGCATTTTTTATGTTTAAAACAGAATGAAAAAAAAAAGACTTTTTAATGGATATCAGAAAATCTAGAAAATAATAATTTACACTGCATGAAGATGTAGAGCAATGAAAAAGCATATTACTACAAGACTTTTCTGTAAAATACTCACATGAAATAGTAAATAAAATATAGCATTGATATGTAAATGAGTAATCTTAATAATACACCTACTTTTTACTTTTAATTTCTTTCATATACATGTATACTTCTAAAAAATTAATTTCTTTTTATCAGCCCTAAAATATACAAATCAGCTTAGCCAATGCAAACTAATGCTAAGTTTTTGAAGGAGAATAATCTAGCATTGATATAAAAGTATATGCTTTGCAACTAAAGAAAAACACAAATTGATTTCAATCATACATAAACATTGGCTATTCGTGGTTTAGCATTTCAAATACAAAATATAATAGCTCTGAATACCTCTTACAGTAGATTGTCGATAACGCAATATCATTGTCACCTGAATGGAATACAATTACAATGAGTTCGTAACTCAAATTATTTAAGTACATGTTTGTAAAAGACTTTGTTTGTTAACTTCTTTGACTACAATGTGTGAGTAGGCTCAATTCCAGACTGTGTTGATATCATGTCAAGGCTTGCCCTTAACTTGCCAGCAGGGCCGCTTGAACATGAGATCCAGGTAGCCAAATGGATTCTCAGGTGGCCAGGATGCTACATTTTATTCTTTTGCATCTTACACTATGTGTTTCCGGTGGTCAGCCGGGCCACCGATCAGACAGTTTCAGGTGGCCCGACGCCGTTTCAAGTGGCCATTGGTACCCGTGTCTATCTCAAACCTTTTGGGAGATAAAGGAAATGTGCCTTACGTCCATTGAATACTTGGTTTATATCATCTTCCCCATCTGGTTTTCCTTCAACCAATTCTCCATGATTTAATGTGACATGGCCAGGATTCCATCCATGTCTGGTGATATCACATGTCTGGTGGTCACATGACTAATAGTCACGTGACTGGTACTAGTAGTCTGATGAATGTTGATCACAGAAATTGTAATCACAAGACTTTCTCGTATTACTTTATACTGTTTTCAAGAGGACCAATTTTTAGAAATGTCAGATAATCCCAGATAAATCATTGTGACAACAGAACAGAAGGCCAGAATCTAACAGGTTTGACTGGTAACCCAAACGTCGAAACAGCACCATAGATTAACATATCATACCAAAAACTGAACCACCAGTTTTTAAATCAATCACCTTCTTCATGTGTTCGTTGAAAAGGTTGTTGTACAACATAGTGATATGAAATACATATTATATACAACAACATAATGTGCTTACATATTACGAATGCAGTTACTAGATTTGTACAAAAACTCAAAATGCTAGCCTCATAGCTGCATGTAGTATAAGAGCTTTATGAGCACATGGCCAAGGCACTGGGTTTTTTTTCTTTATCAACCATAATTGTAAAATACCATTCAAAATGCTAAGCCCTTTATATTCACACAACTCATATATGTAAGGTCTACAGTGCATTCACACTTTCATGCAACATTAGCAACAAACTTCCTCTATATATCTCTCGTTTACACACAAAGATGAAGCAAAATTTGACACCACATTAAGAGGAATGTGTAGGGAGAGAAAAGAGAGCTTAAAGTTCTAAGATACTTCTCGAGTTTGGATGACAACATACAGCTTTGGTTTTTGGTTTGTATTTAATACCATGGCTACATATCACCATTCCTACCTAGGCCAAATACCAATCGTGCGGATATTGCAAACACCATTGTAAACAGTCCCATTATGATACTACCTCTGCCCACAATGACTGACAAGTTAAACCTATTTCAACCAAGATATCTTGCTTTGAAAAACAATAAGTTCTTAAGTCTATATTGGACTAAGTTTAGTATATATACCATACCCATCGGTTAGGCATGCTAAAAGTAATTTTACCACTCAATAATTTCAGCCATTCAATAGTATTAACTAATCAGGTATCACCATAAAGACATAGTGGTTTATTAAGTGTTTCATATGACATCAGACTAGCTAGGTTCATATTTTTTTTATATGAATGCTTTGTGAAAGGTGAATTTAATGTACATGTTAATAAATTCCAGAAGCAGATTGTAATTAGTTGCATGCAAGTATAGTCATAAGATGTACTAACCTAGAAGACAATGCATAAACCACATGTTTTGCTTTTAAGTTTGAAGGGTAGCACATCTTGATTCATTGTTTGTAAAAATGTTTTTTCTCCTTCCATCCATCTGATAAGAATGTAATCGTCTTGACACCCATTCCGTAAACCCACAGCACATCATATGATCAGATTGCGACTTTGGAAAAAATGGAAGTATTGTTAGGTACGAAACATGTAAACCCTTCCTGTATGGGGTTCATCATGGTCACATGATAAAAGTAAAATTGAAAACGTGATGTATCATAGGCATGACTGTCTGCATATCGTAGTGATGTCAAACCAGTCGCAAGATTGTCTCTGATTTAAGCCCGATTGGAAGGCTTAATATAACCTGCCATTTCAATATCATCATTCAAACGACCACAGGAGTCGTCCAGAAATTAATGTTTACGGTATATTTTCATATGAAATCATTTCATTTTCTTCCCAAATCAGATCGTACTCTGAATGTATATTGTGCTGTGGCCTATGAATAGACTCATTTTGAGATGTTTTATGAAAGGATAATTGCTAGTAGATTAATATGATCAAACCACATCTTGTGATCCTGTATACCAGAATTGATTTCTTCATTTCTTGCTGGATCTCTTCCATGTCATTCCAATGCTGCTGTCACATCCTGAGTATACTATCTGAAAAAAAAAAGTTTTGAATTTTTCAAATTAATTTATTCATCCATGGAAAAAATTATTAGACCAAGAAGGAAATAAAATATCATAAAAGCAAGGTATAATTGCTGGAGTTTTGTATTCATTCAATGAAATACAAAGACAAATCATTTTTATAATTTTGTACGCATATTATAGTACCCTTATTACAGAAGCTTGGTATAATAATTTTTCCAGGGTTGTATGTTTCATGAAGATTTGTGCACAATTGAACCATATGTGACAACTTCAAAGACATTTCTTTTAACAGAACACCAAATCCTATTTTCCTGTAAAATATTTTTGAAAGGATTAAATTTACTTCCGGCACAGTTATATTTATAAAAGCTTTCCTTTCATCATGAAAATAGTACTTTTAAAATATTGCTTGTTCTGCATCTACCTAAAACTATCATATCAGATACATAGTATCTGTTCAGTACCCTAAATTATGATACATATGCCTTATACAAGGCTATTCATATATGTCATGGTATAAAATAATAAATTCACTCGGGTATATAATTCTACGATAACTAAAAGCAAATTTTGTGGCAAAAATAGTCAACTCTGACTAATTGCCAAATAAAACCAAACTAAGAAGAAGAAAGGAATTTTCCCTCAATTTTCCCTCAGAATGTTTCTATAAACAATGCTGTCCTAGCAGAGTGATATAATGGAGCTCTGTTATGAAGAGCAATGTCATCACAAAATCTTGTTATAACAAGGTCATTTTGCTGGTTACTCTTCTTTGTTTTCTTTCTTTTTTTTGTAAAAACATATTTCAATATAACAAGGTAATATCCTTGGTGCCAAGGAGTTGTTACAACAAAGTTCCACTGTAGATATAGTTGAGATTTGACTTACTATAGATTTATGTTGATTGTTTTGGAGCCATTGCTTTAGATGTTCTCAAAGACATCAATACGTTGCTTGGTGTTACCAGATCTGATCTGTCTCAAGGTCTGGTACTTGTCACGTCCTGCACGTACGTTGCCTGTATGGATTATATCGTTCTGAGTCATCTTCTTGGTGTCCTTCAGGGCTGTCAGCTCATGTTGGAGATCCTAAAAAGAAATAATATTAACAATGATGGTAACAGTAATAGTAATAAGGATATTAATAGTAACAGTAATGAGAATAATAGTGCTAATAATTGTTATAGAATAGTAATGGTAATAGTAATAATAATGGTATCAGTAATAGTAATAATAATGGTATCAGGGGGGTGTTTCATAAAGCTGTTTGTAAGTTACGCACGACTTTACGCACGACTGGTGATCAGTTCTTGCGCTAAATGATTGAGAATCTGATTTGTATAGCACCCAAGAACATGTTCCAGTCGTTCGTAAAGTCATTCATAACTTTACGAACAGCTTTATGAAACACCCCCCAGTAATAGTAATAATAATGCTATCAGTAATAGTAATAGTAAAAATAATGATATCAGTAATAGTAATAGTAATAATAATGGTATTAGTAATAGTAATAGTTACATCATGAACAACAAAAACGAGAGCTACTTTTTATATCATGCACATATCAACTCCACAGGATGCTCAAGGTCCCTACAAAGTATTACAGTGAAATCTCAAATAACAAACTCCTTGAGACCAAGGAAATTACCTTGTTATATTGAAAACTTGTTATATCAGGACTTAACAAGATGAATGCGACTGCGTCTCCTATATGCCTCCGCCTAAATTCAGTTGATGGCTCAAACTCTTCTAGAAATATTTGATAACGGTGCTAAAAACCACTAATTCCATGTAATTTCATGTAAATTGACCTCTGTGACCTTTGAACTTTGACCTACTTACCCCAAAATCTAATCAGTTCCTCTTTCTATGGGGATACATACTGGTACCAAGTTTGAAGTTCTCACCTCAAACAGTTCTTGAGATATCGCGGTAACGGTGCTAAAAACCAAGAATTTCATGTAATTTCATGTAAATTGACCTCTGACCTTTGACCTCCTTACCCCAAAATCTAATCAGTTCATCTTCGTATAGGGAAACATACTAGTACCAAGTTTGAAGTTCTTACCTCAAACAGTTCTTGAGATATCGTGGTAACGGTGCTAAAAACCAAGAATTTTTATGTAATTTCATGTAAATTGACCTCTGTGACCTCCTTACCCCAAAATCTAATCAGTTCATCTTCGTATAGGGAAACATACTAGTACCAAGTTTGAAGTTCTTACCTCAAACAGTTCTTGAGATATCGTGGTAACGGTGCTAAAAACCAAGAATTTTTATGTAATTTCATGTAAATTGACCTCTGTGACCTCTGACCTTTGACCTCCTTACCCCAAAATCTAATCAGTTCATCTTCGTATAGGGAAACATACTAGTACCAAGTTTGAGGTTCCTACCTCAAATGATTCTTCAGATATCGCGGTAACGAGAAGTGGGACGGAAGGACGCACGGACGGACGGACGGACGGACGGACAACCCGAAAACATAATGCCTCCGGCCCCCACCTTCGGTGGGCGGAGGCATAAAAACAATAAAATACAAAGAAGTGGGACCAGGAAAATTACCTTGTTATAATGAGAGTTTGTCATAACAGTGTTCTTTATTATTATAGAAAGGTTCCACTTTATTACCACCCTAGGTTTAGCTAACCTGCCCCAAGATGCTAAAAACATTCAAGGAAGTATTTCCTACCAGGTATCCATTTACTACACCTGGGCCCCGTTTCATAAAACAAAATGAAAGCATAAACAATTCCTTCTTGGGTCTTAGCCAGGTAGAGTTTGCTCTCACATCCCCAACATTATGGTACCATTATGGTACCACAAAGTTTTTCAAACATGAATCAAATAACAATAGAAAGGACACTTTTTTTTCTTCTGTAAATTTAACTGTCATTGTTCACCCTGATAGAATATTGTTCCATGTCACTTCTTACTCCAAAATTCATTAACCCACTTTGCATTTCACAACAAAGAGAAGTTTTTCTTTGTCCAAAGTATGAGATAAACGATACCAAACATGGGCTGTGTAAAGAGACGATGGCAGTAAAAAGGTTAGTGGCTAAAAGTAAGTTAAAGATATGACGTACCTGTAATTGGGATTGCAGACTCTTCTTGCCACTGGTATAAACGTCTCTTGATTCTTCATTACGATCATTCTGAATAGGTTCACTAGAGAACTCATGTTCACCACCTTCATCATCATCGTCTCTCTCATCAGTTGGGATATTAGCAGCAGCTTCAGCGGCGGCAGCAGCGGCAGCAGCAGCAGCGGCGGCAGCGGCAGAAGCTTGGGCAGCAGCAGCTTCTTGGGCTTCTAAGAACTCCCTCCGCATACGCTCCTTTTCCTCATGAGCTATCCTCAACTGCAAACATGAACAAAGTGATTATGTTAAACACAGAATGCAATAAATTAATAGAGTTAAACACAGAACTTAGCCATCAAACAAAACAGATAAAATCAGTGTTTTGTATCAAACCGTCAATATTCTAAAATTGCAGTCAGAACCAGAACCAGTAGAGGGTTACCCTTAATGTGCCATGCCTAGCTGCCCGAGTGCTGAATTGTTTTCTTGACAATAGATTGTCCTTGTAAATGATTGTATTATCTTACATTGGTCCAACTTAAGCACTGCAACTTCTCTGTTACACTTGACACAAATTTGTAAAATCAGCACTGATTTTCTTATTTACTATATAAATCTATATACCTACCTATTATACCTATTATGCTAGTAGTCTTGACTACGCGACCCCTTCGAGAACTTTACACAAATGAGTCACAATATTGTGCGCACCCCCCGTAAGCCTATTGTTCCCTCGCCACTCACGCGCATCAACACGCAACGGCCATATTCCTCTTTTGCG